>OX456986.1:139793928-140393928 GCA_949752695.1 Melanostoma scalare
AAAGCGAATGCTGCGCCACCGCATTTCTCCGGTCCATAGCATTGTTAAATCTCGTAATGAACTTACTTCTTACTATAGTTTCTATACAATGGACTTATTGAAACCATCGATAGTTTTTCAATTGTTTTTTCAAACTATCGATGTACGCTATAGTTTTTTTTTACTATCGATACTATCGATAGACTATCGATGTTTAAGCAACACTACAGTTTGGGTTCTTTTCCTTACAGTTACATTACAATCGCGTATTCAATTCTCTGTAACGTGCAATTCTTATTGACGTGACTTGGCTTTGGCCCTTTGTATATTAAAACTATAGTAACATCACGGAGGGGAAATCGATGGTAGCGCCACCTTCGGTCTCCATTAAAGGTTTTAACGGTTCTGAAAATCTAACGCTGGTTGTTCACTTAGTGGATGGTATTTTCATGGACGCTATGTGTGAGCGTGAGAGGATGAAGTTCGATAGCGCTGATAAACTATTGCATGGGTGTTTGCATGATAAAAACCTTTGTATACGGAATCAATAGTACTGTCGAAAGCATGAAAGACTGTGCGCTCCCAGTGGTCGACTGGGTCTCTAACTCTTACACACGCATTGGGTAGGGAAATCATAACAACGCCACGTTGCAACGCGTTGGTAGGCTGGCACATAAACTACATCTGTCTTTCGATATTACTATAGATTTCAGATAAGAAAATTACACAAAATATTGCACAGCAAAAAGAGAACAATAACTGTAATATGTATTATGTTTAAGGTGGAAGAGTAAGGAGCAAGGAAGATAACATTCATATTCAAAGGATTTCACCGTTGCTTTATTCAATTACCAAAAACGATTCAAGGCATTCTAGGAGACGGTTCATAAAATTGTTATCCCTTAAAAAATTCATTTGCGACTTAAATTAATACATAAAATAAAGTTTCTTTGTTTAATTACCTATAAGCAATCTTTGTGTTTAGTTTTTTATTGTTTTTAGATATTAATTATAGAAAATAGAACGTTATTTTATAAATTTTTGTTTGTGCTGGTGTTTTTGCGTTGAAAACGCAATTTGTGTTGCTTCGTATCAATTAACGGATTTATTATTAAAAATCAGTTTGTTTTGTTAAATTTAATTAAAATAAAATTAATATTAAAATATAAGAAAATTGCTTGAGTGTTGTGAGGTAGGCAATAATATTTGTGAGCTAGTTTCACTTGCGAAGGAAGGAGCAGTTTGATATGTAAGTTCGTTATTTTATTAACTTTATTTGCGATTTTTTATTTCCAAAATTTTTATTTTTATTTAATTAAGTTTTATTTTACAATTTTAAAGAAAATAATACATTCCAGGTAGGTACATACTTGGAAGATAAGCACCTTGACTCTTTGACGGTGCACCTTGCAATAGGGCTTTTCGCGATAGTGTCACTGTCAAAAGAGAGAGAAAAAAAAAATTGACAGCTGAATTTACTTGTATGAAAATATTGTTGGCGGTACTAGTCAAAAACATAAAATTGTTTCAGAATTGTTATTTAATGAAGTGAATTTGTAGTAAAAAGATTGAAACAGTGTGTATATCGAAATTGCGAACTCTTAAGAACAAAATAATATAAAAGTGTTGTGAAAATACCCTTGAGTTGTTGTGTGAAATGGTGTTCAAACTGGTTCAAACCATACAGTGAACACAGAAAACTGTAGACTTCAGTTTTTCACGACTGTGGAATAGAACTCCTAGATTGAAAAATCGCTAAGAGGAAAGGCGCAGGCCGTTGTTGGCTCCTATCAAACGTCTAAACATTAAATTGGCTTGTTTCTGTTCCACACATTTCATTTCAGGTACCTATGTAAACATGGTTATAAGGTATATTAGATGCTTGATTATAGTAAGAACTCCTAGTGAGAACAATCTAAATACAGATTGGGTATTGTTTATTTAGATTTCTGAATTTTTGCGTGTTTAAGCTTGGTACCCAATCTGGAATTAGATTATCCAAAAGTTTTGCATTCTTCCCTGGAGTTCTTATTAATGATTGTATACAAACTTCAACCAGCTATTTACCTTCCTGAAATGAAATGTCTGGAACAGACACGAACCAATTTAGTGTTCAGATGTTTCAGATGTTTCCTCTTACCACATTCTGTGCCTTTCCTCTGAGAGAACTTAGAAATTCTGTTTTATACTCGAGGAAAACTATAGGATCTACGGATTTCTGTCTTCATTGTATGGTTTGAACATTGTTTTAGACAGCGATTCGCTGGCATTTTCACAACACTTTTATAAAACGTCAAAGAAAAAAAAATGAAAAGAAGAACATAGAGAACAAAGAAAGTAAAAGGAAGAAAAGTTATACATAGTAAAAGAAAAACAAGAAACCAAAGAATCTAAAAAGCAAATTTAAAGAAAAAAATTTTCATCAAAGGCTTCCCACATCTGATTGAAAATGTCTAAGTGCTATTACGCAAAAGACGGAAGAGTCTGAGCTCTTTGTCTTTTTTTTTAAATTCCAGACGACTATCGAAGAGCAGTGTGGTTGAGACATTGTAATATTTCAAACCCAATTGATTTGCCAAAGACTGCTTTTATTTGCGAAGCCCATTTTTATAAAAGTCAAATACAAGTGCATGGCACTTTGAAGCGCGTTACGCAATCTGCAGTGCCAATATCACATTCTATGATTTGTGACTGCACAGAGAACTTCATCGACTCAACATGCGAGTTTAAAATGAATGCATTTAAATTTTCAACGCAAACAAGCTCAATGGTTTCATCTGCGACTGAGCCTCAACAAACAGAAGACTCATGGGCAATAGCAGCAAGTGAATAGTTTTTGTCGCTTTACTTTAACTGTTCAGGTGCCAAATATATCCTCGACAAGCACAGCACTGCTGAAATGCTTTTTCGTCCTTTGAATGTTCTCACGATCAAACAAAAAATTCGCCTCTTTTTCAAGAAATTGAATCAACTTATCAGTTTTATTCGAAATATAGTTCATTTTTCCGAACTGTGGCCTTTCCTTTTCTGGAATTTTGGGTATCATCATTCATAAAGCCATGCTGACAATACACGACGGAAAGTTGAGAGCGCTGTAATTCGGAAAACTCACTGTTATTAATTAGGAAAATGCCGAAAATATCTGTCAAATAAATATGTACGTTAAATTAAATTATAACAAAAGCTAGTCATAGCCCAGATCTAAAATCCTCACAAAGTTTCTTAAATTGTAAGTTCACTAATGCACTTGACAACCAATTCTTTTTTGACATTAACAACAAACTAAAAGCACATCTATTTTTCATACTCACTCTTTGCTGTTAACAGGCTTACGAAATTATCCTCTCTTTCCAAACAATACTAAAAAAATGCGTTCCACAGGTTCTTGGATTAAATTTTTCCGTTTGAGAAGGTAGTACGTTTAATGAAGACCGAAGGTGGCGCAACCATCGATTCCCCCCCCCCCCCCCCCCCCCCCCCCCCCCGCCCCGTGATGTTACTATAGTTTTAATATACAAAGCTTTGGCCTTGATTCGAGTGCTACTTCTTGTATTTGCTGAATCACGGGTTTAGGGACATAGTTTGTTTTCTTCATTAAGCGAAAACAAACCGAAAAATGTAATCCAGTTTGCTGGTAGTGTTCTGCATGCTTTTTCCAAACCCTCTCAGTCAATTTCTTTTTTCAAGGAGGGAAGATATTGTTTTGAGACAGTTTGAGTACCCTGAACATAATAATATAATAATGTATTATGCTTAGAAGTAGTTATTAATTATACAGGTCTGTGAAAAAAACTTTTTGTCAGCTGCATGAGATGTTTTTACCGAATTATATGTGTTAAAGTGCGTTGATTTCAAAAGTGATGGCCATTTTTTCTATCTCATAAGGATTTTTTGCAAATTCAAACATTCAAAAAAATTGTTTAAAGCACTCCCTTATTCAAAATTTTATACTTATTTATGTTCTTTATGAAACCTCTTCTCTTTTCCTTGATACTTTGACGAGTCCTTTTCCTCCGATTTTCAGTTTCTCGCTTAAGCAGCCAACAGTAGTCAGCTAGCATAGTGACATCCCATCGCCCTTGGTACCTTCTCTCGATATCACGGATATCCTGGTGAAATAGCTCCCCCTGCTCTTCACTGTAAGCTCCCAGGTTTTCAGGAAAATAGTATATATGAGAGTGTAAAAAATGGACCTTCAAGCTCATCATGCAGCCTTGAGCTTCGTATGCTGCTAGCATCCGTTGCACAATGGTTTTATAGTTAGGATCCTTAGTATTTCCCAAAAACTTTCGTACTACGTTCTTGAACGATACCCAAGCTTCTTTTTCCTTCTCATTCATAGTTTCCACAAATGAAGGGTCCGTTTAAAGTTTTCTTATGTCGGGGCCGGTGAAAACTCCCTCTTTCAGGTTTGCTTCTGACAGCTTCGGGAATTTTTTACATAAATATTTAAAACAGTCTCCATCCTTTTTGCAGCGATTTTACATATTGTTTCATCAACCTCAATTTGATATGGAGAGGGGGCAACAAAACCTTTTCTGATGGTACCAAGGTAGTGTTTATAACATTTTTCTCTCCAGGTTTTAAAGTTTCTCGGGATGGCAATTCACTTTTCCCAATGCTGTTCTCTGGCTCTACTATCCCACAAGCATAAGAAGCATGGGTATTTGGTATAGCCTGCGTGCTGACCCAAAAGCATTGTCAATAATTTGAGGTTCCTACAAATCATCCATTGATGGTCTTGATACTTGATTTCTTCCAAGATAATGGCCAAATCGTTATAATCTTCTTTCATATGCACAGAATGTCCAAACGGAGTCGAGGCAAATTTATTTTTATTGTGCAATAATACTGCTTTAAGGCTAATCTTAGATGAGTCAATGAATAGGTGCCATTCAAATGAGTCATTGTTTATATCAAAGCGATGTATGAGTTCTTCCACATTATTGCAGAAAACTAAATTTCCATCTTTTGAGAAAAACTGGGTAAATTATTTTTCTCGGTGTCTATACCAGCAGAGAAGTGCTAGGTGATAAAATGTTTTTATTTTTTAATCTGGAACCTAACAGTTCGGCTGCATCTTTTGAAAGACCTAAAACTCTTACTAAATCATTGAGCTCACCTTGAGAAAATAGTGAAGGCCTTCCATCTTCGTCAAAAGATAAATCTGAGCTTGATTAACCCAGAGGAGGTGATGTAGCTTCGTCCTCCAACTCACTAGGGTATTCAATATTCATCCACACTGGAAGGTGGCTGCGGGATAGACATCTCGGAGCTATGAGGCAATGCACGTATAGCTGAGTCAAGATTAGGATAACTTATTTTTCTTTTGTTTTTTGAATTGAATCCTTTTACGTCAACTGAGCAGAAGTAGCAGTCAGTAGTGTGATTTTTCTGCTCATGCCATATCATAGGAATTCCAAATCGATATGCATTTTTCTTTCCCTTAAACCACAAACGAAGATCTTCATCGCATCTTCTACACACCTTATGCGGGGCCCATGGTTTATCTTGATAACCAAGTTTTAATTTAAAGTAGGCAAAATAATCTTTCCTTACAAAATCAAGTATATTTCTCTGTTCACTTTTAATAGTGAATTCACCACAGATATAACAAAAACTGTTTGGAGAAATAACACAACCCCTTGTAGCCATGATTAACAGAAATCAGCACTGTTCACTTGAATATCAGTATGGCTACTGAGAGCTTTTCTTTGTTTCAAGCGATATACTCGTATGTTAATATGATGAAAGAAATTACCGTTTGATTTTCCATGACAATAACAGTCTCAACATGTTAAAACATTCCCAGTCTCACCAACGGTTCAGGTTGCTTTCTCCATTATTAAATAAAAATCATATAGGTTTGTTACCAATGAACATAGATACTGCAATATACATAAAAACTTATGTGATATAATAATTTGAATATTTTTTCTGTTTTTGGGAGGTGTAAATCTGTAAGAAAATGTAAAAAAATCCTATGCAGTTTTTTGGTCGCAGACCTGTGTTATTGTTTTATTTTCAGTTTCCTAATTCTAAATAAAAGTGGTTACAAATTGCGGATGAATTCCCAATTCATTGGCAGTTCCCAAACTGCTTAGGTTCTCTGAATGGAAAGAACATTGTGTTTAAGAGTCTTCGTAAGGATAGGGCTTTTTATTGCAATTACAAGGTATAACTTTACTTGCACTAGCAGATGCAAATTGTAAATTTATATATTTGGTCATTGGATGCAACGGACGAACCAATGATGCCGGTGTTTTGCTTCAAAGTACACTTAGAAACGTGATAGATGACGCACCAAATCACTTTCCAGACGATAAATTCAGAGGAAAACAACGAAAGCTGCTGTATGTGACTGTAGGAGCTTACGCATTTCCATTGCAGCAGCATATTATGAAGCCTTATGCATATGGAATGCAATGCCAACAAAAATGGTATTTAACATTCGCCTTTTAAGGGCAAGGCATGTTGTTGGTCAAGATTTCGGATTTTTCAAACTAAAATAGATCTACGCGTTGAATAAGTGGAACTTGTTACACAAGCTTGTTCTGTTCTACACAACTTCTTAATTCAACACGATCAGAACTTTAAAAATGTGACAGAGAAAAAGAGTTCCAGTTCACCCCCCTTAAACGCACTTCAAAAAGTTGACAACCCGGGGTGCTGCAGAGTGCAAAGGGCAAACGTTTGCAGAATATTTAATAGATGAAGGAAAAGTGGACTAGCAGTTAAAAGAATAAAGAATAACTTTCTTTTCTTTTGGCTGTATCACTTTCAGGCTTAACCTCCTCAATCAAGTCTTCCTTACAGGGTTTGTATCGGCAACCTATTAAATGCAGATGTATTAAAAAAAAAAATAGTTATAAAAAACAAATGTGAAGTTGCCTTTTCTTCATAATTTGAAACAGATTGCCTTGTTTCGCAATGTTGTTTTAAGAAAAACAGTTCGTGAAAGCACCATAACTTTGGCTCAGCTACATCTTCGAATCCAGCTCCACTCTTTTTGCTTTTTTCGATTTCTCGTAAATCACGACAGAACTGACTTCTCAGTGAATGAATCGATTGGCATTTTGGCATAGTCCGCCTGCCTCACCGCATATAAATGTTGCTCTGCCTCGTACGCAGTAATCAACTCCAGTGTCAACTCTTTTGACCATTGAACATCGTTGTTAACATTAATAAACCCTATTTAAATTATCAAAATTAAATTATTACAATACGGAGATATTTTTATTTCAAATTTAAATCACCGTATTTCGGTCGATGGCGAAACCAGAGTTAAGCGGCGGAATAAACAAAAACACGAGTAAGAACATAGAGAGTATAGTACACACAAGCCTATTTTTCAAGAGCAGGAGGTAAGAGTAGGAAGCAAATAACAACGTTTAAATTTCATCATATATGCATTACTTTCTAACCCATAGGAAATGCTCACCTAAAGTGATACATTCCACCATGAGCATAACAGCTGCTCCGCCGGTGTTGGCGCACCCTAGTGACGAACAATGTTAATAAAAAATAATGGAAAGTGATATTACTATAGTTTCTATATACAATGGACATTGTTCATCTCTGTTTTTCGAACTTTCGTTCTCTTTTGCACTTATGGTGTTCGACCAGTTGCATGCAACAAATTATAGTTTAATGCTTGGAAACTTCTCTAGAGAATCAAAGGATATGGATTTTTGGGCTATATAAATGTCATAATTTTCATTTTCTTCAGTCCTAGATTCAGGTAAAGCATTTTCCAAATCATCTATAAGTTTGAATGCACATGAAAAATTAAAACCAAAGATCTTAAGAAATTTTGTGAATGTATTTACCTGACATACTGAAATCAAAGAAGGAATTTCCAACTACTGCTGAAGATGATGGATGTCGACTATTATCTGAGAACAAATTTACTTTCTCCCTCACCATAGGATTAACTTTACAAATCTTTTCTACTGTGAAAGATCAATTTAGGGCTGTTATCCACCTCAGATTCATCGACGGGCAGAGCACAGAGGCAAAAATGGCATTATTTAAATTTGGTGTCAAATCAAAATAGTCCTGAAACCATAGTTACTAATGAGCTTTCCAGTTTCACTACCACCTCTGTTGAAATGACACTAAAAACATTATTTACTTGCAGCTTTCGTAGTTTTACCCGAATAGTTGCTAAAGTTGGAAGCAAAAATCCAAACAGCATACCTTCTTCTTTTTGAAGAAAGTCAAGTGCATCCGCAATTGGCTTCATGACCATTGTGAATTCCTCCAAATACTTGAATTCAACATCTAAAAATGTCTGAACACCCAACTTTTGGCACAGACCGTTAATCTTTGATTTTTCATTTACGATGTCACTAATAGCGTAATATTAGGAATTCCACCTTGTGAGTACTGGGTACTTAAGCTGAGATCCCAGTTCAGCAACAATTATCTCCGAACTCTTTGGCCTATTGATTTTATGCCATAGGGCGGCACATTTTCACAATAACTTTAAAATTTTAAAAATTATATCCATTATTTAGTTAAATTTGAAAAGACTGTACTCACATATTGATGTTTATTGCAAATTTGTAGATTTTCTCGACATTTATCTTGCCCAAAAATCCACATCCTTTCACTCTCAAGAGAAGTTTCCAAGCATTAAAAAAGCTTTTATGAAGTACAATACTCCAGTACCATCATCCGCGGCAGTAGAACGTCTCTTTTCGATAGTTGGCCTTATTTCTACTCCTAAAAGAGGATAACTTTCAGACACCAATTTTGGTGTTATTTTTTTTTTTAATTGCTGCTACTGAAAGTTAACTCCTCAATAAACTGACCAAATTATGTAAATTTATAAAAATTCTTATTCAAAAGAAAGATTGTTTTGTTAAAAAAAAAACCTTAAAAGGAATAAAATCATTTATTTTATTGTAAAAGAGCAGCTTCTATTTTCTAAAACTAAAAATGTTTTGTTTGAAGCACCCGATTACTCTGGCCCCCTGCAACAAGCTTTTAATGCCTTTGCAGCTGGCTTCGTGGCTACAGGAAATATATAATTGTAGATCATACAGATTTCGTCAAAAATTTGAATAAATGGGTTTTCTGAATTATTCTCGTCAAAAAACAAAAAAGAAAGAATCAAAGTCTTTCGGAACATTAACTACACTCAAAAGACTAAAAAAATTTAAATGACTAAAAAAATTCAAAAGACTAAAAAAAAGTTAAATGACTGAAAGTTAATTCACTACAGTCAAAAGACTTGCTGACTAAAAATTTAATCACACCAGTACAAAAGAATTTTTAGTGACTAAAAAGACTAAGACCAGTTAAATGTACTGCAGTTAATTAACTTTTAGTCAATTAACTGCACTGATTAACTGCACAGTCAAAAAGTTAGTACTAACTGCTGACTGCTTTTTTGCAGTTAAAGGACTGGTCACAGAAGATTAACTACATTCAAAAGATAAGTTAATTAACTGCGACTGCACAAGTACTAGTACCAAAAAGATACACCGTATTTTTTTCACTCATTTTACTCAAAATGCGGTGTTGAGCTACAAAAAAGTATTTGGTTCTCCTTGAGATTTTTTCAGAAAGGCGTTGCAACACCACCTACACCGTATGTGGTCCTCAGACAGGGTATTTTAAAATTATTTACTAGAAGCGAGATATATATTTAAGCCGGCGAGTGCTCGAATAAACAACATTATTAATTTGATATATGTATACTATTAAAATTATTTTAGGACTTATTTTGTTGAAACACGATGAGAGGTCGAAGACCTCAAGTTAAAGAAGAGGAGATATTGAATGTTATCTCTGAAAACATTCACCACTTTGCAACAAATCCTTTTCCTCCGATTAAAGCTGATATTTGGAAGCAGATTAGTGAAAGTCTAGGTGGAAAGTCGAAAGCCCAAACTTGTATGCCTATATGCAAACAGACAAACATGGCCATTTAAGGCAGATGCGAAGAGAAAAGGGATTCTCCGATTTAACTCCGCCTAAGACAGATATTCGAACCATGGATTAAACTCCGCCTAAGATGCATAGTCAAACAATGGAAAACTTCGATGATTTTACATCGCAAGGAGATTCCTGTCACCAAATTAACACTGAAAGCGATGAAAAGGGTTTAGAAAAATTTCATCTCTTGCTAACTTCAAACGAATGGCAGCAAATAAAACCAAAAGAAGAAAATAAAAGTGCCTTGCAAAAACTAGTATGGTCAGATATTGTGACTGAAGCAATCAGCAGGCGATATACTTTTCCCTGCGCCTTTAATTATAAATACACACGAGTCAACTCAAGTGGTGATCCTCGTTTGTTTTAAATATATGACATTTTCGGGTTATTGTGCTAGTAAAATGTGTGGGAATACAATATCAGGTTTCGTTGAAAAAGGAACCACGCGATGGTGAGGGAATGGAACTGATTCTAATACTAACTTTGGATACAAGAAAAAATGTATACCACGAAAGAGTGTTCAGGAAAGTAAAAGGAGAAATTCGGAAAAAAAAAATCGGAAAAGAATTGTCTGGAGTGAGCGCGGAAAAATATACCGATAACTTGATATCTCCGAGCACGAAACTTGAAGAAGATATTCCAACTAACATAAGGCCCATCATATTTATTGTCAAATCAAAATGGAGAGCTTAAAAGCTGAACAGGGCATGAACCCTTATCACAAAATTGATGTTATCAAAGCCATTCAGTGCATGTCAAAGGATTCGCAATTTGACAATGCAGTTCGTGAGCTCGGAGCCATACATTTTTTATTAATTTATTTTACTGATAATCAGGTATGTACAATGTACATGTGTACAGAGAATACATAAGAACACTGGGAGAGAGGGCTGAAATATGTATAGATGCCACGGGGAAGTTTGTAAAAAAAATTTAAATGTTTGAAGGCAAGAAAACGGGACATGTTTTTTTGTTCACCGCCACAATAAAAAATAAAAGTTGAGAGCAAAATCATTCCGGTAACCCAAGTTTTAACGGAAAAACATGACACTGGATTTATTACGTTTTGGCTAGACACGTGGATTCAAGCCGGCCTGAAAGCCCCACTAACAGCTATGTATAAGCGATTATTTTATCGGGTATGTGTCGGGCTTTCAACAACTTGTCTATCAAAAACAATGTTGACGTATGCTTCAGATGGGCACTATTGAATGAAACACGTCGGGCTCGGGATTCAGAAAGACCAGCTAAAACTTTGATTCGCATAGACGTAGTACACGTTATGGCATTAGCATCACGTTGGGATTGCGTAAAAAATACTCGATACCCAGATGTCAAAAGGTTTTTTTTGAGAACTATTGCGAGGACGTCAAAAAATTCGAATACATTTTTTCCTTATCCTGTACTGTTGGTTCTCATCCCTACGATAACCGAAGTGTAATTAGGTACATCAAAAAATATAATTACAATAAAAAAAGCAAGAGAAATTCTTTCAGATGTTCATCAAAAAATCAAAAAAGTTTCTTTATTTCACCTCTTTTTTTTTACAAATATACAAATTTTGCAAATATTGTTCAATTACAATTATACATACATATACCTCATATTTTATTAGAAGAAGGAGAAGAATTATTTATCTATATAAACAAATAATAAGTAAAATTTGAGCATCCTCTGTGACAATGATTGTCAGTAGCGAGCATGCAGATGTTATATCTACAAGAGAGATTGACTTGACCTAATTGGAAAATATTTCCAAAAGATTTGAAGAACGTGTTGCAGACTCCCCACAACTGTTGGAAAAATGGACTTGCTCAACACATAACGAAACAGCAACGCACAAATTTAAAACAAATAGTTTTAAGTGTATAAAACCTATGGAAATTGTCTAAGACTTAAAGGGTGATGTCAATGCCTTCTTTTTGCCAGACTTAGTTGTACAACTGGAACGAATTGGAAAAGAGTGGACTGCTGCCGCCATTCCTTGCGATTCCCAACATGCCTAAGCAGCTTATAAAGAAAATTATTTTGGAGCCTTAAAAATAAGTTTTAGACAAACTTTTACTCTACCAGTTGTCGCTAATCGGTTCATTTGGGAGCATTTGAATAGCATCAATACAGGAACAATAATCGTTTCCTCTAATTTAAAGCACGTGTACCACCTCAAAAGGAAATTGCCACCCTCGCCTTTACTTTTAAGTAAAACGGGTTTGTCACATAAAAAACGTACTGAAAACAGCTCCCCAAAGAAATATTCTGATGACTCAGATTTTTTAGCTTGTGAAGAATATCTAATAAAAGTAAATACATTTCATCCCCCTCTCTGAATTTCGATAGTGAGGAAAAAGAGAAATCAGGAAGCTCATATATTTCGTCATGCACTTCTTCCGACTTCATTTCAACGGAATTTGTTTTATCCGATATTGACACAGAGATATTAGAGACAAACGGAAATGATGGGGGTTCAAATCTGAGAATTTGCAATCGAATACCGAAAGAAGCCACGATTTAGCTGTAAAGTCCTCAGAGAGTAGAGTATCAGAAGAATCAAAAGAGATACAAGAAACATTCATAAGAAAAGATGACGTAGCCACTAGACCTTCTCATACAGGTTTCTATTTTAAACCAGCTCCATGTTACGTGGAAAAGCGAGGTTTTGTCAAACATGATACCAACTTAATGCGTAGGTAATGGTTCTATATTACCACCAATCAAATTCAAAAAGACATATTATGTCAAAGCAACAAACGCTGGCGGGTTTGATGCCATATTGCATCTAGTTTATTTGAGCGCGATGAATAATCAACACTACTTAAAGTTTGTCCAAGAATCTGGTAACGAGTTCTTAACGTTTGTAACCAATTTATGAAAACAGGATCCAAAACCACCATTTATCAGCAAAGACTGGAGCTCCTGTTCGAACATTTTCCGATTTCCAAAGAGATACAGAAAAAAGACTGGACCCACACATCTTAGATGCAACTGACTCTATATGCGGCCTGATTAAGAAATTTTCATCGGCACAAATTCTCACAAGAAACTTGAAGTGCAAAAGTGAATCTTGTGCGATAGAGGAGCACAAGAACCCAAAATTTCATTGTAGTGAACCACAAAACATTTGGAAATGGTTTTGCAGAGTTCTTGAAACTACAAACGGCTTTAGTTGATCAAAAATCGAGAATACTAAAATGCTCAATCAAGAACTGCCAGGGAATGGTTCACGAAAATGTCAAATTCAACAACCACGTATTCATAGAGTTAGATGTTCGTCACAAAAACAATTTAGGGGACAGCCTCAAATGCAGACTTGAAGATCTACCAGAGCTTATAGATCTTGGAGACAAATACCGGTAAGCATGATTATATTTTGAACTTTGAAGTGTAATTTTCGTAACTTTTTGTTTAGGTTGGCTGGTATTATAGATAGGGAACACAACAAAAATTATTTTGTTGCTTATTTCAGAAAACGAACCGGCGACGTTGGACACAGTTGGCTGCTGTGTGATGATTTGAACGAAAAAGTACGACATTAGTTTTCCAAAAACCAAATCGGGAGTGAATTGGAGAGTTTTTATGTCAGATCTGACAGATAAAGTCTCCAAATCACTCCCAGCCACGGATCTTCAATTTTTTAAAGGCGGGGCAAATACTGAAAAATGCCGCCCCCACCAATTTATATTTGCTTTTACTTTTATAATCTTTATTATTTCAGCTATCATATCTTCACTAATTGACTGACAACTGGACACAAGCCTTTCAGAAAATTTTTTCTGTTTTAATCCTATTTATTTACAGATATGATAGGACTAAAAATAAAAATGTTTATAATAAAGACAAAATCAAATTTACTGATGTATTTATCATTTGCAATTATAATTTTACTCTTCGAGCGTTTTGCTCAGCAAATAAATCTATGACCTTATCATAATTTAATTCGTGTGCGATTCGATTTTCTATCGCTAAGATTGCTAGACTGGATAAGCGTTCCTTCATAGATGATCGCAAATAATTCTTAATTAGTTTTAGTTTGTTAAAACTTCGCTCTCAGCTTGCGGATGTAGTGGGAAGCGTAGAGTAAATTCGCAAGGCAACACAAATATTTGGAAAAGCATCCTGCAAATCATGCGCATAGATCTGTTGCAAGAGATAGAAACCGTTAGCTTTTTCAATATCACCAAATAAAAGCGGAGCTTGCTCTTTAAAAACGTAGAGTTCCTGACAGAATTCAACGGTGCTCACATCTCGCTAATTGTTTTTAACGGGCAAGGATAAAAACGTGAATTTTATGAAAAAATCCGGTTTAGTGGCCCGTACCACCTGGCCGGTATGAGTAACGACTTTGCCAAAAAGAACATTTTTGTAGAGCGTTCAATTTTGAGAAAAAACCATTTTTGGTTGAAGCGATCCCATGAAATGCCGCTGAGCTATAGAAATTTAAAAATAAAAAATCAGAGTTTCCGTGTATTTTCAATAAGAAATCTTCATACTTCTTAATCGAGCACTTTAAATTAATATTAAGGGCTCAAAGTTGCAGGGCTTATTTTTTTTTAATATTTTCAACAAAATTTCAAATCAGAATTTGTAAATACATAATATGTGCAGGTTCATATTTTTTTATAGCATTCAGTAATAAAAAATAGAAACAACAAATAATTGTTACTTTCAAATCGTCAGATTAAGAGTACGCCCCCATATAATTGTCAGATTATCATCCTGGAGGACGAAGACATCAAGTTGATAACTCTGTATAAAAATCTGACACGCTGGTGTATTTCAAGGTCACGTGTTTTTTTTACATTTTTAAAAATCAGCCATGACTTATGGCCCCACTCAAATTGTCAGATTATTGAAACATACACTTTTTTGAGTACACTTAACATTCACTACAAAAAATCTGAAAGAAAAGTTGTCCACTTCTCGGTCGCAGCAACCGATGCTGCTTTGAAACCGAAAAATAGAAAAATTGTGTTCTTCTAGATCGCAACTAGCGTTGCTGTTTTGGAACCGAAAAGTAGCTAATTTTTTTTTGCGCTTGCAACCCTCGTTACCTGCACAAGATATGCTGGGTCTCGTAATGAACATGTAGTGTGAAATGGTTTTGATGTTCTTCTTGTGTGATTTTTGTGTTAGGGAGCAATGATTTACTGTAGCAGACACAAGTGCTGCAGAGTTCTGTGATTCCTGTGGGCGAGCCGGAGCAAATTTCGAACTTGTTTTTGCCGCCCCCTAAACTTTTCACGGTTGAGTGAATGTGCAAGTTCATCTTGGCGTGCTGTGTTCTGCCCAATATATGTATCGACTATGGAGACATATGGACAGAGGAAGCGAATGATCCCACACAACTTCCAAACACAGATGAACCCCAACAAGATCCAGAATCGCAACAAAGAGGAGACATTGCCTTAAAACGCTTGGGCGAAATTAAAAGGGATTCTATAGCTGAAAGCTTTTGATTTTTTTTATTTAATTCATTGACATATTTTTTTTCTAAATTAATTTAATACAAGATAGCATTTTCATAATGTAAATTTTTTCAATTGCTTTTTTTTTAATTGATTCGATAAATAGGTCCATTTTTTCCAGCTTTTCTCTATGCATTCGCAGCTTGTCCGCTCGCATAATTTCAAACCTCCTCTTCTTTTCTTCTATTAATTTGTCGGCGATGATTTCTTGGGTGCTTTTCCTCTTTCTCTTCTGTGGGGGTGGTGTTCCACTTAAATCCTCAAAACTAGGATATGTTTCCAGACTGCTTGGGCTGTCTGCAGACAGTCTTTCCGTATCGGGTGACAGCAACGAGCTCTTTCTTTTTGTCCGGTTTGCGCTCATCCACATTTCAGGGAGCAGCGAATCGTCTACCGACACAATTTTTTCCAGCACGTCTCCATATCCAAGGTCTGTCTTACAGCCACACTTGTCCTATTGTTCTTCACCCCCCTTTTGAATGTCCGTATGGTGGTCTTGTACCGCCCAATAATACTTTCCGTAGAAACATTTTCATGAAATTTTTCGGAACAAGCTGTTCTTACGTGTTCCCACATTACTTTCCTGTTTCGGATTTTTTTTAGGGCCCAACTTCACTGCTCATAAATTGAAAGCATGAACCTTGAACGCCCTTCTGTCCACCAAAATATATCTGAGAAAAAATTTCACATTAAAACAATAACATTTTTAAAATCCAACTAAACTTACCCGATGGCGACTGCGACTCATTTGGGAAAGCCTGAGGGTTGCTTAATTCCAATGACTCGTCCAGTCCAACTCAGTTGGGAAAGGCTGTGAGTGAGATTCATACTGTTCACATTCATACTGTTCAGATTCGAACTGCTGCGAGATGTTTGGATCTGATGAAATTTGAGTTTGAAGTTTGTATGGCTGCGAGGTCCTTTGACTGATTGATGTTTGAGTTTGAGATTTGTATGGCGGAAAGGTGCTTGGACTGGATGATGTTGGAGTTTGAAATTTGCATGGCTGCGAGATGCTTGCACCTGATGAAATTTTTGTTTGAAATTTGTATGGCTGCGAAGTGCTTGTACTGGATGATGTGTGTCGTTGTCGTGGAATTGCGTTGGACGATTTGTACTGATCAATTGGTTTGGTTGATAAATGTGATTCAGCGGCGAACGGCTGTGATGCGATCGATAATGGTGCAGGGAGTTGCACTTGATTTTCTACAGCAAATGCGAGTTAACATTAAATTTTTTGTTTTGATGAGCAACTTACCAGCAGGAATCAGGTAATCACAAACTTCCATGTGTTCATCGTAGTCGAGGTTAAAAAATGTAGAAACATCTTCAAAGTTCACGCAATATGTTTGAATTGCTGAAATGAAAACATTGTTACCAATTGTTTTTGCAGTGCAAACAAAACTTACTTGATTTGTGTTCTAAAAACACTTTCCCATCGATATGGACCATACTGCCATCATCCCTTTTACTTAGAATAAATTCATTGAGGTCTACTTCGTCGTACCTACGTTGTATCACTCATATTTATTTTTTAATTACTTTTCCAATTTTTGAACAACGTGTTCGCAACAAAATACTTCTCACATGAAATGAAAAAATAAAACATTTCATTTTTACATTTCATTTTTCCACTACCAATACAATCACTCCAAATCTGTCACTTCGCTTAAAACGAATTCCAAAATAAAGCCTAGTACGCTGCTGATGCAAAACGGAATTTTTCGTTGATCTCCACGAGCACGTCGAAATCGTGAACGAACACTCAGCGGAAAGTATTTGTGTAGAGTATAATCAGCTGTTTAGAAAAAGTGACAGTCAAAGTCAAATCAAAAGTGTCACTAGAAGAAATAAAACAAATTAATATTTTTATCATTAAAATGAGTTCACAAAACAATGGAGAAGAATATTGCTTCTATCTACAATAATTTGATGATGCTTTTGATGATGCTTTTGAAAAGAAAAAAAAAACTTCGTTCAATTCGAGTCAACCCATATCTAGATCTACAGCAAAGGCAAACGAAAGGACGTTTCATGACCGATGCAAGTTGATGTAAATCTCTTAAATAATTTACTCTCATGATCATTTTTAAAGTTTCATGATATTTTTGAAAACGAAAAAGTGTTTAAGGAATATTTTCACATGCCATTAAAAGTGTTTCATGAACTCTTCCTGTTGGTTGAACCGAAACTCTTTCCAATAAGGCGTACAAGACCAGATGATGAAATAAGTCCCTTAGAAAAATTTGCAATTGCTGTTGAGTGAGTATGGTTTGTCTTTTTTCTCTGAACTCAAATTTCAATTCTATTTTTTTTAGATACTTAGCGAGCGGTAGTATTCAAAGGCATGTTTCATCAGTGTACAGAGTCAGCAAGCAACATTTTGGAAAGATTTTGGATGACGGTTGTGATGCTATATGCGAGGTCTTACACGGGTACATACCTGAATTAAATACTAATGAGTTCGTAAGAATATCAAACGAATTCAATGTCCAGTGGAACGTACCCAATTGTGTAGGAGCCATCGACGGAAAACATGTCGCTCTTAAATGTCCTCAGAACGCAGGAACTTTAATTTATAACTATAAGGTTTGTTAAAAAAAGAAAAACATTATTATGATAAAACAATAACTTACCCTGTTATGTTTAGGGATTTCATAGCATTGTTTTGATGGCTATTGCTGATGTTAATTATAAATTTATTTACATCGACGTTGGTGCACATGACAGTGAAGGAGATGCCAACGTATTTGCATCCACCAGCATTGGGAAAGCAACCATTCAAGATACTTTATCATTTCCTGAAGATATGGCAGTTGGAAACGAAAATCTTCCTTTCTTTTTTTTAGCGGACGATGCTTTTCCTCTGTGCAATAGCATAATAAAGCCATATACCCCTAAAAAAGGAGCAACACTGTTGGAAGAGGAAAGAATTGCTAATTATAGGATTAGCAGAGCAAGGCGTTGTGTAGAAAACGCGTTCGGAATTTTGTGTTGGAAGTGGCTATGTTTATCCAGAACATTAATTTGCGGTCCAGATCGAGCGCAAAAAATAATCAGTGCTTGCTGTTACCTCCACAACTATTTGTTGAGCAACAATAAAGAATTCAACTGTCCCAAAAAATATGATTCTTATGACGAAACTGGTTGCTTAATACCAGAAAACTGGAGGAAACAAATATCATCCGATGCATTACACTATTCGTCAATACAACACACCACTGGAAGGCACAGCAACGTTGGGAAATACGTAAGAGACATGCTAAAGAACTATTTTCTATCACCTTCCGGATCAATTCCATGGCAAAATAAGTCAGCGTTTGTTTGACGATATATGTATGTATTTAATTATTTTTTTTAGTATTCAAAATTACATTTATATAAACTTAATTCCTTATCTAAATATAGCTCATTCTCCACCAGCTGATGGTCCCTTATCATTCATCAACTTTTGCAGCATTCTGTCCCAGTTTGCCAGCATTGTGTAGTGTTTCAATTGTGGGGTGGGGGGATCAACTTTACTTTTTTGAAACTGGATCAATTCTTGAATGCTGCTACTGAGCGTTGCAGCCGTTTCCAAAAGAGGATCCTTTTCTTTCTTTCAGTTTTCGTTGAGCTGTAACAAAAAGTGGGATTTGAAACAAATAAATGCATGATTTGTGTCAAAGTACACGGGATCTTACATATCCCTCTGCGACTGACGTGACTTTTTTGTTACAATTCCACTGACGTGGTAGTCCACCAGACACCATTTGGAAAGCTTGTATTTCAAAAACTAGACTTCTGATTATATTTTTAATCATTCCATATTGAAGCTTAGAGTATTCTTTACTAAATTAAATAGCTCATATTATGTTAAGTAAAAAAGCACATGTAAGGTAATAATTTTTATTTATAACATAAATATCTCTTCAGAACGTACCGCTTTTATAAAAAAAAGTTTAAAATATCAAAATAAATATTTTTTTCATTCAAATTATTAAATTTTCAAAGTTAACACTCATAAAAATAATAATAATAAAATAAAATTTGAATCCATCGGTTGAAAAAAATAAAAATCACAAATTTTTTTGGCAGTTTTCACAAATTGGCTTCGAGCATTGAACATAGATAAGCTTCAAACAATCACAGCAATCATTTTTAAACATTGCGACTCATTATTGATATTTAAGTGAGCCATTTAAAAAGAAAACACATAAATTATACTCTACCAATCAGTTTTACTGACGTGTGGTCTGGGAGACACTATGAAAATAAACAATAATTTTGAGGTGGTGGTCTCACAGACACTATGAAAATAAAACAATAACACTGAGGTGGTGGTCTCACAGATACCTACCTTAATGCTGACGTGGTGGTCTCGTAGACACCCTATCTTATAAAATACACCATGAGCACGCAAAGACAGCTGACTTTACACTTACGCATGCTCGAACATACAATTGTAAGGTACTGAGAATGCACCGGTCAAATTTCAAAAATATTAGGGCGATATAACAGATTTTACATTTTGTGGTGTCTGTCAGACCACCACGTCAGTCGCAGAGGGATATGTATGCATAATTCGATGGAGTCGGACTGTCTGTTTCTGCGTGCTCTTCGACATAATTAGAGCAGCTTGGAGAGTCGTCGGCTTCGCTTATGCTATTATATGTTCTGAAACCAAAATCAATTTTATTACTACGGTTCAAGACAATTATACATTATGTAGCTTGGTTTTTTTTTTGATATGACACTGGAGTCAAAAATAACATACTGTCAAAAAACTCCCAGTCTATTCTTTCAGACTCGTCTACTAGCACCTCGGAGTACAGTTCTGATATATCCGCTGCACTACCAGACTTTCTTTTCTTTTTTGCGGAACTGTGATAGCGCATGCTGTCTCATAGTGACCGCCAAGTCGATTTACAGACTTCAACTAAATGAATAATAAATAAGTAAATACGTGTGTATAATATTAAGAGAAATAATGATTACCTGGCTTGTCCATTTCGGCAGCTATATCACGCCAAAGGCCCCCGACCGCAACACTATTTTTGTGGAGTTTATTTTCCAACTTCCGAATTGGCTCTTTAGATTGCACAAGGGCAGCTAGTTTTTTTTCTCTTCAGAAGAAAGGTCGCTTCTTTTATTTCTTTGTTTTGTTTTCTCCTCCTCGTACGCAATATATTCATCCAAGTAAAATTCTTCCAGTTTTTAGTATTTTAGTTTAAATTTTGCTCGCACAATAAATACACAAACCAAAAAAAAATAGAACTTTCAAAATTTCGCAAGAATTTATTGTCCCGGGAGATAAACGATGGACGGAAAAGTGTGGAGAATTATAAGAAATTGTAGTAAAAAATCTACTACAATTATCCACCTATAAAACCCTTTTCGCAGAGCAGCAGTGTACTGCACGACGAAAAGGTGAGCGAAATTTTTCGTTTACGATTCCGTCCTGTCATTTTTGTATGGAATTTTTCTTTTCGTTTCAGCAGCGTACTAGGCTTAAAAAGGCAAAGAAAAGGCATTTATTAAAAATTACAAGGAAAATAAACAAAAATACATTTAATTATAGTAGCATTGGACTACCAAGAGTCTTAAAAGCTGTCCCTAAAAAGGGCTTTAAAGGAGCTAAATGATCTCTCAGCTTCAGCTGAAACGAGAGGAGCCCATCTAAAACTTTCAACATTATTCACTTCAATGTTTCCTGGAAGTTTGGAATCCACTTCGCCATTTATCACAGAACTAATCTACTCAATCATTTTTAGGCCTGTGTTTCCATTGAAAACGGCAGTAAACTTCTTCAAGACTTCCTCAATGCCTTTCAAAACAGGCAGCACTTCGCCAATTGAGGTTCCTGTTTTTAGTTGGTATTTGAAAATGTGTTTTTTCAGATCGACTAAAAACTCAAAATTGACTTTAATGTACGCCTGCTGCGCTTGCAGTTCTTCATCTTCAATCATTTCTCCGAACAATCTAGAACGTTCTGAATGTTGATGCAGGTATGCATTTTACGCTGCGAGGAAGAAGCACCGAGCATATCTGCGTAGAAAAACATGCATACATTGTAACGAACCGTCACAGTGCGGATATTTCGTTCAACGAAATTCGAGCGATATACACAAGATATATGTATATCGGAGTAACCGCAGTAACGCACCGAATACCTCCGCACACGCAGCAACACACACAAGTTACATACGCATTTCCAAGTCGCCCATTCACCCCACTGGTTATGTGCAAACACAGGCATCGGCGTGCGACAATGAATGTGCATTCGCCACAAAAATTGATCAACGGGTTTTGCTCATTTATAGAGCTCACATTCACATGTCGTAGGAAATGTGATATAGGGATGTAACTTGTAGAGGTAAAATTAAGTTTTCTGCTCCGCTTCGGTAGAGTGTACACCACTCAATTGAAAACTTGGGATTTGGTACCTTGGTACTATCCCACTGCATTTTTTTGAGAAGGACGGCGACTGTAGCAGTTATCGACCGATTCACTGCACAACTGTTATTCATACGTCTGAGACATCTATGCTAAAATCTGTCAAACTACTAATTAACCACTGAGACCCCTATATTGAAATCTGTGAAACTACGTATTTTTTTACATAATATAAAGCTTCAACTGTTTGTAATAGAAATCAGAATGTCATTCGATCAAACCACGCCTCAGCGTCACAATCTTCTGGATTATCAATTTAATTTAATAAAGTACAGTGTTAAACTAACAATTTTATTTCTTTTATTTGACGAAGAACCACAATTGGTGACCCCGACGTGATCATAATATGGTTGATGAACAAGTTTCTACAAGTCGTGCCGATAGGCAGACAAATTCGAACGAGCCTACACCACCGGTTCCAGGTGCATCACAACCTTGTGTGGCTCCATTGATGCCAATGCAGCGCTACGTTGTTCGACCACCTACATTCAACGCTGATCGCCCAGCACTTTGGTTTGCACAGCTCGAAGGCCAATTCCACCTTGCCAACATCACCGACGAGAAAACAAAATTTTTTTCGCCTCGTCTCATCTTGATTCTGCTGCCGCCGCTGAAGTACAAGATCTCATTTTACATCCACCACCCGTAGCACCGTATGATTGCTTGAAAAGATTCCTCATCGAACGGTTAACCTCGTCGCAAGAGTCGAGACTCCACCAGCTACTCGACAAGGAAGTTTTGGGTGATAGAAAGACTTCGCAGTTCTTGCGTCACCTAAAAAATTTAGTGGATAACGTGCCAACGAATATTTTGCGCACCAAATGGGTAAGCAGACTGCCAACAGCAGTGCAAACAGTTTTGGCTACGCAGCAGGACTCTTCGCTCGAAAAGCAGGCAACGCTTGCTGACCACATAATGGAAATTTCAACACCCAACCAACTAGCTGTTGTTCATACTGCTCGTGGTGTTGACGAAACACCACTGGAGCCACGGTTTTCAAAACTGGAAGCCGTGATTAGCGAGTTGGTAAGTAGTTTTCGAGATTCCATGCAAGAGCAACCACGTGCTGTAAGCAATTTACGATCCCGTTCTAGGTCACGTTCACGATACCAATTGCAATCGTCATCGTCGCCCAACCCTAACGGGCTTTGTTGGTATCATGCCACATGGGGAGAGAAAGCAAAAAACTGCAGAAAGCCGTGCAAATTTTCGGGAAACGAGACAGGGAGTCGCTAACGGTGGTGCACGATTCCTCTCCAAGATCCCACCGTCTCTTCATATTGGACAGTGCCTCTAATATTCACTTTCTCGTGGACACAGGTGCTGACCTTTGCGTCTATCCGAAGAAATTTACCACAGGTCATCAAGAAGAAACTAACTATTGCCTTTATGCAGCGAATCAATCCCAAATTAAAACGTTTGGATGCAGACTACTAACGCTTGACTTCGGCCTGCGACGAGAGTTTACCTGGCGCTTCGTTGTGGCCGATATCGAAAATCCTATAATCGGTGCCGACTTTCTCGCACATTTCGGTCTGCTGCCAGATCTCAAACATAGCCGTCTCCTAGATTCAACAACTAAGCTTTCTGTTTGCTGTGTCGCTCGTCTGATTCCAGCTGTTGCTTCAATCAAGGCTCTTCCAAATTCTTCTTTATGGATGCAAATTCTTACAGAGTTTCCAAGCATCACGAAACCTGATGGATTATGTAAACCTGGTAAGCACGCGACAGAACATCACATCATTACGACCGCTGGACCTCCAATTTTGAACAAAGCACGACGTCTAGCTCCGGACCGACTTGATATTGCTAAGAAGGAGTTCGAAAAGATGGTAAAACTTGGGATAGCACGCCGATCAACAAGCTCATGGTGCTCACCACTCCACCTCGTGCCCAAAAAGAACGGAGAGTGGCGACCTTGTGGTGACTTTCGTCAATTAAACGCGAGGACAGTTCCAGACCGGTACCCAGTACGAGTTCTTGAAGATTTTACATCGAATCTCACCGGTAAGCATATTTTCTCCACCATCGATCTCGTCCGCGCCTTCAATCAAATACCAGTGGCAGTCGAAGATATTTGCAAAACAGCAATTATTACGCCATTCGGTCTGTTTGAGTTCCCGTACATGACCTTTGGCCTCCGAAATGCCGCCCAAACATTTCAAAGGTTTATTGACGAAGTGACGAGAGAATTGGATTTTGTATTCCCTTACATTGACGACATTTTAGTCGCATCAAAAGACGAAAACGAACATCGAAAACATCTTCGCATTCTTTTCAGTCGTTTATCAGAATTTGAAATTGTTGTCAACGTCGCTAAGTGCTCCTTTGGTCAATCGGAGGTGGATTTCCTTGGATATCGCGTCAGTTCTCAAGGAATAAGGCCACCACCAGAGAGAGTAGCCGCCATAGTCAACATTCCCAAGCCGGCGACGTACAAAGAATTGCGTAAGTTCCTGGGAATTATTAATTTCTACCGTAAATTTCAGAAAAATGCTGCAACTTGCCAAGCCCCGCTTCACCAATGCCTTCAAGGTTCGGATATTAAAAGTTCGGACAGGGTTCCTTGGACGGCAGAACGAGACGCTGCTTTCCAAAAATGCAAAGACGAATTACAGAATGCAACGCTACTTGTCTACCCAGACACAAACTTATCCTGGGCTCTCTTTACGGACGCCTCCTTGAATGCTGTCGGGGCGGTGCTTCAACAAAAACGTGATGAAGTTTGGGAGCCGCTTGCCTTCTTCAGCCAAAAATTGCAACCAGCATTTAGAAAGCGCAGCCCCTATGACTTGGAGTTGCACGCTATAAACGCAGCGGTAAAGAAATTTAAACACCTGTTAGAAGGCCGACTTGTCACGATTTACACCGACAATAAAGCGCTCCTTAATGCTTTCACTCAGAACCCAGACAAAGCAACACCATGGCAGTTTCGGCGACTGGACTTCATAAGTCAATATTCCACCAACATCAAACATGTTTCCGGCAAAGACAACATCGTCGCCGACGCACTATCACGCATCGAAGCCATCGCAACTGCTGTCTCCTCATCTGAGCTCGCACAAGCTCAAGCAGAAGATAGTGAGCTTCAACATCGACTACGCAATCCAACACAAGATGGTTTGTTACTTCGTCCAGTAAGTGTTCCCGAAAGTGACGTACCAATTTACTGCGATTTCAACGGCTTGTTGCCTCGACCATTCGTGCCCAACAAGCTTCGTCACAAAATTTTCTTATCGCTTCACAGTGTAAGTCATCCTGGAGCTAACGCGTCGATTAAATTGGTCTCACAACGTTATGTCTGGCCAGGATTAAGAAAAGACTGTCGAAGCTGGTCTCGTGCGTGCCTTGCATGCCAAAGAAACAAAATTTCTCGCCACGTCGTTTCACCACTTAAAGATTTTTCAGACGAACGCACACGAAGGTTTGAGCATATACATATTGATATCATCGGCCCGTACACGCCTTCAAGAGGTTATCGTTTTTGCCTCACAATAATTGATCGTTTTTCTCGTTTTCCAGAAGCCTTTCCATTAGAAGATACGGGAGCTGAATGCGTCGCTAGGAAGCTATTCTCTGGTTGGATTAGTCGTTATGGTGTGCCACTTCGGATTACAAGCGACCAAGGCAGTCAATTTGAAAGCCAGCTGTTTAACGCACTTAGCCAATTACTTGGAAGCAAACACATACATACGACGGCATTTCACCCACAATCAAATGGAATGGTGGAACGCCTGCATCGACATTTGAAAACAGCAATCCGTTGTCACGAAACCTCCGCGTGGGTAGATATGTTACCGGTTGTTTTATTGGGAATTCGCACTGCATGGAAGGACGATTTAGAATCTACACCAGCTGATATTGTCTACGGAGAGCCACTCCGGTTACCTGGTGAGTTTCTTGTTCCATCCTCAACCAACAATTTATCGCCCAAAAACATCGCTGAACATCTTCGTGAGCACTTCGCAGACCTTTCACCAGCGCCCGGTTCACGTCACGGCAAGAAGAAAGTGTTTGTCTTCAAGGAACTAAGAACATGCTCTCACGTGTTGGTCCGGCTTGATGCGTCGCACGCCGCTTTTACTCCACCATACGAAGGCCCTTATCGTGTCGTTTCCAGACATGAAAAATACTTCATCATCGATATCCGAGGCCGAGAAACAACCGTTTCTGTTGACCGCTTAAAGCCGGTGTTCACCCTGTGCAACACAACAGACGACGAAAGGAGAAATTCAAGCGACAACATCGGACAACACAATACCTCAACCACTTCGGAATCTTCTCCAGATGCATATGGATACTCTTCATCATCTTATCGCCCGAGTACAGACATTGAGCACCCAACAACGTCGACACCAAAAAGAAGTGTTCGTTTTAAAACTCCTTAAAAAAATAAATTTTTTTTTGCCGAAGGGGAATAATGTAGCAGTTATCGACCGATTCACTGCACAAGTGTTATTCATACGTCTGAGACATCTATGCTAAAATCTGTCAAACTACTAATTAACCACTGAGACCCCTATATTGAAATCTGTGAAACTACGTATTTTTTTACATAATATAAAGCTTCAACTGTTTGTAATAGAAATCAGAAAGTCATTCGATCAAACCACGCCTCAGCGTCACAATCTTCTGGATTATCAATTTAATTTAATAAAGTACAGTGTTAAACTAACAATTTTATTTCTTTTATTTGACGAAGAACCACAGCGACAGCTATCCAAATTTGTTTATTCTTCTTTCCACTCCCTCAGAGTGTAGGGAAGACAGGCCGAGGGCCACCTGATTATTCTTTGGCATTTGTGCTGAGGACAGAGTCCGGTAGACTCAAACGTTTATTCCGTTTAGATTCCCATCAGGCAATCTCCACGGACATTGGGAGCTGCTGACGCAAAAGTAGCTTCAACGATAATTCCATTGCATTAGTGCTTTGGACATAAGGCAGAAGCGAGAACCTGCTGGTTTATTCCTCTTTCCACTCCCTCAGAGTGTAGGGAGGACAGGCCGAAGGCCACCCGATTATTCTTTGGCATTTGTGCTGAGGACAGAGTCCGGGAAGACTCAAACGTTTATTCCGTGTGGATTCCCATCAGGAATTCTCACGGACATTAGAAGCTACTGACGCCAAAGTGGTTTCAACGATCATTCCATAGCATTGGTGCTTTGGACATAAGGCAGAAGCGAGATCCTGCTTGTTGATTCCTCTTTCCACTCCTCCTGAGTGTAGGGAGGACAGGCTCATAGCCAACCGTTTATTCTTCGGCATTTGCGTCGAGGACAGAATTACTGTGTTTATTCCTCCTTCCTTCCTCCTGGAGGTATTGAGGACAGGCTTTTAGCCAACTGATTATTCTTCGGCTTTTGCGTCGAGGACAAGATTACTTGTGTTTATTCCTCTTTCCTTCCTCCTGAAGGTATCGAGGACAGGCTTTTGGCCAACTGATTATTCTTCGGCATTTGCGTCGAGGACAAGATTACTTGTGTTTATTCCTCCTTCCCTTCCTCCTGAAGGTATCGAGGACAGGCTTTTAGCCAACCGTTTATTCTTCGGCATTTGCGCCGAGGACAATATTACTTGTGTTTATTCCTCTTTCCTTCCTCCTGAAGGTATCGAGGACAGGCTTTTGGCCAACTGATTATTCTTCGGCATTTGCGTCGAGGACAAGATTACTTGTGTTTATTCCTCCTTCCCTTCCTCCTGAAGGTATCGAGGACAGGCTTTTAGCCAACCGTTTATTCTTCGGCATTTGCGCCGAGGACAATATTACTTGTGTTTATTCCTCCTTCCTTCCTCCTGAAGGTATCGAGGACAGGCTTTTAGCCACCTGATTATTCTTCGGCATTTGGGTCGAAGACAAGATTACTTGTGTTTATTCCTCCTTCCCTTCCTCCTGAAGGTATCGAGGACAGGCTTTTAGCCAACCGTTTATTCTTCGGCATTTGCGCCGAGGACAATATTACTTGTGTTTATTCCTCCTTCCTTCCTCCTGAAGGTATCGAGGACAGGCTTGTAGCCACCTGATTATTCTTTAGCATTTGCGCTAAGGACAGAATTATTGTATATGCTAGTTTAAGTAAAACCTAATGTTGTCAAGACGATAAATAAAAAGAATTTATTGGAAAAATAAAAATTGGTTGTGTTTGGTTATTTTGGCTAAATCTTGGTGGAATCTTTATCTCGACTTCTGGTGCTTCGTCGAGAGTACCTTGGACACGCTGAGCTTACCTCAGCCTTAGAAAGAAAGCATCACAAAATGGCGCCCGAGCAGGGACTATAAAAGATTCCAAACAGCCAAGCCAAAACCAATACTTTTCGAAAGGTCCTACCTTCTAAGAGACCGACCACATACCAACCAACGCCGTAATTTGGCTAGATAAATTACGTGAGCAAGTTTTTTAAATTGACGTTCTTCTCCCAACTACCGCCAACGGCATCTCTGACTAGAACCAGCACTATGTCCGACTCCGAGGACCATGACGATCAATACTTGAACCCATGTAAGAATTTGGGCTTCATTTATTTTATGAAGAAACCTGAGCTGGTTGAAACGCTGGCAGCTCGTAAATTGGACGCGACAGGTAGTGTACAAATACTACGAAAACGCCTCAGCCAACATTTAAGGAAGCTGAGAGACCACGGCTCGACACAGAATCTTTGCCAGACGTGGGAAGATACGATAGAGAAACGTCTCGATGAGGATGAAGATCCTACTACCAGTGCGACGATTCCTCCTGTTTTACTTACTCAGACGACCACCGACCAAAGAACGCCACATGCACCTACGGCCCCGTATTACACGGAAATCCAGTTTCCTGTTACTATGAGTAGAGGTTTGAGTAGACAGGAACCTAGCACCCCGGGGCGTACGGAGGAACGACCCTCGGGCCAGCTCGCCAACCATATGGGACCCTCACAGAGTTTACCAACACACTCTCGGTCATCAGGTCGGTACACTTTGAGCTACGAGGCAGAAGTGAACTGGGAACCCCTTGGAATTCATCAAACGGGTGTCAGAACTAACGACGTGCTATGATATCCCGAAAGACCATATGCTTCGCATGCTCCCCGAGTTTTTCAAAGGAAAGGCATTGGAGTGGTTGAGAGTTAAACTGGAGGATTTGACGACGTGGGAAGACTACCACCAAGCCTTCATTCAATTTTTCTTACCACCTCGATACCTGACTAAGCTCGAAGACGAGATATATCACCGACGTCAAGGGCCGAGAGAAAACGCAAAAGAGTATATCTCGAAGACCCAGTACTTGATACACCAGCATCCACGGATGACTGTACAAGACAATCTCGACAGAATATTCGATGGGCTGAGACCCGAATATAGGTTATATGCGCGTCGTCAAGACTTCCAGACAGTCGACGAATTATTACTCCTCGTCGAGGAATGCGACGCGATTAAAAAAGATGAAAGGTACACACCAACAACTCAGCCACGACCAAATACGAGTTCCACCCCTATGCGACACCAAACTGCTCCTCCCGAAATCGCCTACGATCGCCAGACTCACTGCTGGAATTGCAAACAGCGAGGCCACCGGAGAGAAAATTGCCGAAAGCCGTTCCGGTTGTTCTGCACTTTCTGCGGGCAAGACGGTACCTTAACCAAGGACTGCTCGTGCCGGAGGCGAGACAACGTAGCCGTAGTGTACCACGAACCCCACCAAGATCCACGGCCTTATGTACCAATCAAAATTGAGGAGGAGGTTTACTACGCCTTGCTAGACACCGGCTCAACGAAAACATACATTAACAGACGATTCCGAGAACATCTTCGCCGTCTGCAAATACCCAGCTATGTATTATATCAAAAGATAAGTATGGCAAACGGAACGTCAGCTACCACGAAAGAAAAATACAGAGTTTCATTCGAACTCAATGGGAGACAAATTAACGAAGACGTTACGTACATGCCATCCCTAGAAGCCGACGCATTACTCGGAATAGACGTATTAGGACAAGCTGGGTTAGAGATATTCATAGGGAATCAGATCGTAGAAGGTTAAAAGCCAGGGTATTACGACCCCAAGCCAAGGTGCTCGGCCATCTTACATTTACCATACGATCAGGATCAAAAACTCGAAGAATTCCTCAATACCGAACTCCCCGCTTTTGAAGACCTAAGAGGCATGGCTCACGTTCCCCCTCATAAGATCCGACTAAAGAACGAAGAGCCGTTCAAGCAACGCTATTATCCCCGGAACCCGGCCATGCAGAAGGTCATAGATGAAGAGATAGACTCGTTGCTCGAAACAGGGAAAATCAGACCCTCAAAGAGCCCATATAGCTCACCAATCGTGCTGGTGCGGAAGAAAGAGGGATCATGGAGATTATGTATTGATTTCCGACAGCTCAACGAAGTGTCTTATAAAGATGCCTACCCCTTGCCATATATATCGGCCATACTCGACAAACTACGCGGCGCCCAGTTTATTTCCACGATAGACTTAAAACAAGGTTATTGGCAGATTGCTCTTGACCCGAAAAGCCGACCGTATACCGCGTTCACCGTGCCTGGAAGGGGACTTTTCGAATGGAATGTAATGCCATTTGGTTTGCACTCAGCAGGTGCAACGTTTCAGAGAGCCATGGACTCAGTTTTTGGAGCAGACATGATGGATCATGTTTTCGTCTATCTGGACGATATTATAATCGTGAGTCAAACGTTTGAACAGCACTTACAACACTTATCTGAAGTCTTCAAAAAGCTGCGAGAAGCTAACATGAGGATCAACGCGGAAAAATGTAACTTCTGTCGCGAGAGTCTAAAATTCCTTGGACATGTAGTTAGTAGAGACGGAATCCAGACCGATCCTGAGAAGATCCGAGCTGTTCAAGAATTAAGTGTCCCGACTTGTATAAAAGAGCTACGCCGCATACTTGGTATCTGTTCTTGGTACAGACGCTTTATCAAAGACTTCTCGACCGTTACTACTCCGCTTACGTCCCTCCTCAAGAAGAACGCGAAATGGCATTGGGGGGAACCTCACCAAGCCGCATTTGACTTACTTAAAAGGAAGCTGACGGAGGCACCAGTCCTCGCCTGCCCGAACTTCGACCTGACGTTTACACTACAAACCGATGCGAGTAACTATGGACTAGGCATAGTACTCTCTCAGGTAGAAGAAGACCAAGAGAAGGTCATCGCCTATGCAAGTCGAACACTAACGGATCTCGAACAAAAGTACGCGACAACTGAGAAGGAATGTCTCGCGATTTTATGGGGCATAAGGAAAATGCGCCCTTATTTCGAGGGGTACCATTTCAGAGTGGTCACGGACCACCACTCCCTGAAATGGCTTCATTCCCTAGAAAACCCATCCGGAAGACTGGCGCGATGGGCGCTGGAATTACAGCAATATGATTTCGAGATTCAGTATCGAAAAGGGGCCATGAATGTCGTCGCCGACGCATTATCACGCGACCCCTTACCAATCACGGAAGCCGACGCGCTAGCTGCCGTCATTGAAACCGGTCCAGATTGGACACAAAAGAAGAAAAACTTGATAGAAAAGCACCCCATTGATTTCCCTGAGTACAAAACCGTAAACGACCAATTGTACCGCCGCTTCCAATCCAGTCACCCATTAGCCAACTCGAATGAATACGATTGGAAAATATGCGTCCCCCTCAACGAGCGAGACAAGATTCTATTCGAGAATAATGATGACGTCACGGCCGGCCACCTTGGCATAGCTAAAACCACTTCACGCGTGACCCAGCGCTACTATTGGCCAGGAATGTTCCGGGATATAAGAAAATACATCCGAAAGTGTCATATCTGCAACAAGTATAAAGTTTCACAACAAAAACCGAGCGGAATGATGTTTACGACTCCGGTCAACGAACCTTGGGAGACCGTGTGTGCCGATTTCATGGGACCACTCCCGAAGTCCTTAAATGGAAATACCATGTTGCTCGTCATAATGGACAAATTTACAAAATGGGTAGAAATAATACCACTCCGAGCCGCCACCACCGCCACCCTCGTTAAAGCCGTACGCGAACGAATCATCACCCGCTTTGGAACGCCGAAGACCTTCCTTTCGGACAATGGCACCCAATTCCCCAGCCATCAATTCATACAATTCCTAACCGACCTCGGGATTGAACAACGTCTAACCGCTCCTTACACGCCACAAGAGAATCCAACGGAAAGAGTCAATAGGGTATTAAAAACCATGATTGCTCAATACGTGCAAGATAACCACCGCAACTGGGACGAATACTTACCAGAGTTATCCTTTGCCATGAACTCTAGCAGACACGAGTCGACGGGATTCAGCCCCGCAATGCTTAATTTCGGTCGTGAACTTAGGATCCCTCACGAATTACGAACCGCCTTACCGATAGGCACACCAGCAGAAGAAATCAATACTCGACAAGAACGGATGCGGACCCTGTTCCAGATGGTTCAGGTTAATCTACAGAAAGCCAGTCAATCCCAAGCCCGGCATTATAATCTCCGACGCAGAGCCTGGCGACCAAGCATTGGGGACCAAGTATACAAAAAGTCACATGTACTTTCTTCGGGTGCAAATTATTTCACCGAAAAACTTGCGCCACGATACGAAGGACCTTACGAGGTCGCCCGTTTCATTTCCCCAGTAATTGTTGTCCTCAAAGGTAAAAACCAACGAAGAGGAACAAAAAATATTCGCGCTCATATACGTGATCTCAAAGGATTCCAAAGCGAACACGAAGAAAATAATCAAGCAACAACAACCAAAAACGCCTCAGCTATAAATTCATGCCCTTCGGTTCACATCCAGTCATGCCAAGAAAAATGCATAAATAAAGAGGTACTTCAGCGCAAAGAGATCACTCATCATCCAACCGCCGAACGAAGTAGAAGTCAAAGACGAAGAAAAACCAAAGGAGAAATGGAGAGAAAACTAACGGGTAGGACAAGCCCACGCTTCGACAGACTACAGTCATTGGAGAGAACCCGCCCACCAAAACCAAACAAAGCGAGGTCGAACCAGTCGACGCGAGGAGGACGAATACCAGCGGATCCAAAAATCGACCCTACGGTACGAACCCCAACCAGACCGGCCATGTCCGCCCCAAGACGTACCGGGGAACCAGTACATTTTAAACTGATTGGCCAACAAGGGCGAGCACCATCACCAAAAGCAATCGCGGCCCCCGATTCTCCTCGGAGCCGGATGAAAATGATCAGAGATCGGAGAGCGGCTGCAGAGCAGTTGCTCCAGAAAAAGAAGAAGCTCGTGCCCCAAGACGAGCCAAAGAGAATGGGTTTTAAACGGCCGCTCAACACCAACCAAGAGCGTCAGCCGTCGCAACCCTCCACCAGCCACGAACGCCAACCATCACAGCCCTCCACCAGCCAAGAACGCCAACCATCACAGCCCTCCACCAGCCAGGAATTCGTAGCCAGAACGCGGTCCCCAACACCAAATGAAGGTCCTGACGTACCAACGACCTTATCAGAAATTCCCCAGGCGATTCCCGTCAGCTTCGTGCGCGAGTGCTCCCAGACTCCCGCAGCGCCGGAAGACCCCTTCGCGGGCATAACTTTGCGAGGTAAAGGACATCACCGGACGTTCTATATCCACCGACCATGGGGGAGAGTTTCGGTGCGATTAAATAAAAAGGGGACGCAAGCGAGTCTTAAATATAAGGCAGCCACAAAAGTCATCGACATTGCACAATAGGAGACACGGAAAGCCCAGAATATGAAGAGGAAGATATATATATTTTTTTGAATTAAATTTGTTTTGAAATTAACATTGTACAACATATGAATTATAAGTTATTATTCAACAAAGTTCTTTGAAATAAAAATGTTTAATTTAAGCCGAGAAGGTTCTCGTCTCGTGAACAGAGGGGGCTCAGTAACGAACCGTCACAGTGCGGATATTTCGTTCAACGAAATTCGAGCGATATACACAAGATATATGTATATCGGAGTAACCGAACCAAAAAACGCACCGAATACCTCCGCACACGCAGCAACACACACAAGTTACATACGCATTTCCAAGTCGCCCATTCACCCCACTGGTTATGTGCAAACACAGGCATCGGCGTGCGACAATGAATGTGCATTCGCCACAAAAATTGATCAATGGGTTTTGCTCATTTACAGAGCTCACATTCACATGTCGTAGGAAATGTGATATAGGGATGTAACTTGTAGAGGTAAAATTAAGTTTTCTGCTCCGCTTCGGGATTTGGTACCTTGGTACTATTGCACTGCATTTTTTTGAGAAGGACGGCGACAGCTATCCAAATTTGTTTATTCTTCTTTCCACTCCCTCAGAGTGTAGGGAAGACAGGCCGAGGGCCACCTGATTATTCTTTGGCATTTGTGCTGAGGACAGAGTCCGGTAGACTCAAACGTTTATTCCGTGTAGATTCCCATCAGGCAATCTCCACGGACATTGGGAGCTGCTGACGCAAAAGTAGCTTCAACGATAATTCCATTGCATTAGTGCTTTGGACATAAGGCAGAAGCGAGAACCTGCTGGTTTATTCCTCTTTCCACTCCCTCAGAGTGTAGGGAGGACAGGCCGAAGGCCACCCGATTATTCTTTGGCATTTGTGCTGAGGACAGAGTCCGGGAAGACTCAAACGTTTATTCCGTGTGGATTCCCATCAGGAATTCTCACGGACATTAGAAGCTACTGACGCCAAAGTGGTTTCAACGATCATTCCATAGCATTGGTGCTTTGGACATAAGGCAGAAGCGAGATCCTGCTTGTTGATTCCTCTTTCCACTCCTCCTGAGTGTAGGGAGGACAGGCTCATAGCCAACCGTTTATTCTTCGGCATTTGCGTCGAGGACAGAATTACTGTGTTTATTCCTCCTTCCTTCCTCCTGGAGGTATTGAGGACAGGCTTTTAGCCAACTGATTATTCTTCGGCTTTTGCGTCGAGGACAAGATTACTTGTGTTTATTCCTCTTTCCTTCCTCCTGAAGGTATCGAGGACAGGCTTTTGGCCAACTGATTATTCTTCGGCATTTGCGTCGAGGACAAGATTACTTGTGTTTATTCCTCCTTCCTTCCTCCTGAAGGTATCGAGGACAGGCTTTTAGCCACCTGATTATTCTTCGGCATTTGGGTCGAAGACAAGATTACTTGTGTTTATTCCTCCTTCCCTTCCTCCTGAAGGTATCGAGGACAGGCTTTTAGCCAACCGTTTATTCTTCGGCATTTGCGCCGAGGACAATATTACTTGTGTTTATTCCTCCTTCCTTCCTCCTGAAGGTATCGAGGACAGGCTTGTAGCCACCTGATTATTCTTTAGCATTTGCGCTAAGGACAGAATTATTGTATATGCTAGTTTAAGTAAAACCTAATGTTGTCAAGACGATAAATAAAAAGAATTTATTGGAAAAATAAAAATTGGTTGTGTTTGGTTATTTTGGCTAAATCTTGGTGGAATCTTTATCTCGACTTCTGGTGCTTCGTCGAGAGTACCTTGGACACGCTGAGCTTACCTCAGCCTTAGAAAGAAAGCATCACAACATGCTTACTTTCTGTTAACGTAGGTATGCATTTTACGAAGGCGAGGAAGAAGTACCAAGCATGTTTGTGCTGATTAACATTAATACATGCATTAATTCGAACACTATCCAAAGTTTTTGTGTTTGCTTGAAATTGTACAAGAGTTTTAACGAAAGGTTCTCAACCGCAAACGAAAATGTTCACATTTTTCTAAATGCTTAACCAATTATTAGATATTTCTTAACAAACTTTAATATAAAAGCAAAAAAGGCAACAATGGCGAAGAAAGGCAAAAAAGGCAATTATGGTATGAAAAGGCAAAAAAAGGCAAAATAAAATACATATATGTATTTGCAATCACCAGGGCTTGAAACATGTTTGTCGAAAGTCTATTTCATATTCCGTTAAACCAACAAAAAAAGGCAAAGTTAGTAAAATCCTATCCCTGGTGATAAGTGATATCAGAGATAGAATAAAAGGCACCCACGCGAAAAAAAGCATTTTTTTGTGGAATTTTTTCACTGCCATAGATGAAAACTTTGCCAAGTGCAATTTGTGTAAAACGAAGTTGTCGTACAAAACAAGTACAAGTAATTTAAAGAGGCGCATGGAACACAAGCACCCAACCGTGTCCATAGGTGAAACTGCTAATTTTAATTTACAAGCTTCAGAACCACAGCAGCATGAAAATGAGGTAAGTTATATTTCTATTATATTATGCTTTTTAGTTTTCACTATTTGGTAGTTGCATCAATTTTTTTTAAGGGGGGGGGGGGGGGGGGGGGGTGTAAGGTTAATTTGACCAAAAATTTCCAATTTTCCAAAAATTTTGAAAATAGAAACAAAAAAGCGAATATATATGTATATACAGTCAAACTTCTTTATAACGAACTTCTTTATAACGTAGTTCTCTCTAAAGCGAATTTCATTTCGTTCCCCTTCCCCTTAAAAAATATCCCATACGAATTAGGTTCTTTATAACGAAGTTCCCTATAACGAAATTCTCTTTATAAGGAATTAATTTTTTTGTCCCAAAAGCAAATTTGTTTCTTTATGACGAAATTTCAATTTTCAAATTTGAAAACAAAGCTTACTAAGATTTTTATTCCTAGATTTAATAGGGAACTCCCAGATTTGGCAAGAATTTTCTCAAAGTTAATGTATGTAATGTTTATATGTATGGATGCATGAAAAAGGGTACATGTGTTGTACAAGTTTTACGCATATAGACAGGGGAATCGTTATAATTTACATTTTGAGTTCGCGAATCACTTATACAAAAATGTTGAAGCGCAAGGCTATTTTGCTTTCAGAGAAAATGGCGATTATTGAAAAAGCTAAAAGTAGAGAGAAGAAAAAAGATGTGGCTGAAAAATTTGGTGTATCGCTTAGTACACTATCAACAATTTTAAAGAATGAATTAAAAATTTTAAGGTTTCCCGAAGCAAGTTCAAACAGAAGCAAAAAAAAAACTAAGAAAAACAGAACACGGTGATGTGGATAAAGCAATTTTCAATTCAATGCTTATATCTTTCTAAATTGGAAGATTTTTATAATAAAACAAACACCAAAACTATCCATGTTCAATCAAAAATTGATATGTTTTTAACTAAAAAATTAAAATTAATAAATTTCCTTAAAATGAGTTCTTATTTGTATCACTATTTTTTTTTAATATAAAAGAATACTTGCAGTGTTAAAAAAATAAATTTTCTATATAACGAATTTCTTATAAAACTTCTTTATAACGAAGTAATTTTTTGTTCCCTTGAAGGTTCGTTATAAAGAAGTTTGACTGTATTATATATATATATACATATAATTTTAAAATGCAATTTCCAATTTGCAGCACGGGCTTTTAAAACTAAGTATGCAGTCTTCTAATGCATACCTTCTTTTAATAAAAACTTAAGTTAGAAGTGGAAGCCTCTGTTGAAATTTAGAAAAAAAGTGTTAAAATATTTTATACACATATTTGTTCGCTTTTTTGTTTGTTTTTCCATGGTTTTTGTTTTTGATACTAACAAATTACGTTTTTATTATCTACTGACTCTGATCAATCGATGACATATTGTAACTTTGCGGAATTTAATGCGAAAAGAAAAGACAGTACTCTTCGCCCCATGCCCCGGTTTTACACCCATAAACGCTCAAATACTCATAACCTCGTCAATTTTACTTAAAATTTTTGTCTTTTTTTCTCGAAAATAGAATCAGCAAGGTCAAATTGGGAAAGCTTAGACATAGGTATATTCTGAGGATTTCATGGAAAATTATATAATAATACAATGATTGTTATAATTATAGTTATAATTGTAGTTACTGTTATAATTTTAATTATAATTGAAGTTATTATTATTGTTGTTATTATTATTATTATTAAAATCATCATCATCATGTTTATTATTGTAATCATTGTCCAGTTTAACCTTGCTGAATAAAGAAAAAAGGTCTCAAAAAAAAAAAAAAAAAATACTTTCTTACAGGATGTTCAGCTACACCCATCGACATGTACCGTCTCATGTCCTGGTACTTCTGGCTTTGGGAGTTTCTTTACCAGAAATATTCGTCAGGAAACAGACTCTGGAGATATTCAAGCCACAAGCTCGGCTCCACTCTCCTTAAATGCAGATCTTACAGTTCGCCATGCGGCTGTTAGCCAAGGCATTCGGCAACGCCAAAGCAATTTGTCGGGCTTTATCCGAAAGCGAGTCACACCAACTGAAAAAAAAGTGATTGACGCAAAATTGCTCCGTCTTTTCACAGACACGTACCAGCCATTCCGCATTGTAGAAGAATCCGCATTTAGAGAGTTTGTTGCAGCCTTAAACCCAACGTACGAGCTACCGAATAGGCACACAATCTCAAGAACGCTGATTCCTGATGAGCAGTGTGTGTCAGAAACACGTGATGCAATGAAATGTGCAGGGATGGTATGCATAACTACAGACTGCTGGACATCCATCAATATGGACAGCTATATGGCTGTTACCGTTCACTTTTTGGATGAGAACTTCAAACCTACGTTCCTACTTTTGGAATGTGCAAGTTTGCCTGTCCATCATACGGCTATAAACCTTGCCAAGGAGCTAGATAGGGTTCTGTCGGACTGGGATCTCAAAAACAAGGTCATGTTGGTGGTGTCCGATAATGCTGCAAATATCAGAGCAGCAATATGCAATGAGTTAAAGTTAAAATATTTTGGATGTTTCGCGCATACCATCAATCTCGTGGTGAACGATGGATTAAAGGAAGAGGAAATTGTGTGCACTCTCGCGAAAGTAAAAAATATTGTCGGTCACTTCAAGAGGAGCTACACCGCGACCGCAAAACTTCTGGCCTACCAGAAAAGTCAAGGCAGATCAATCCCTTTGAAACTTTTGCAGGACGTATCAACGCGTTGGAACTCAACATTTTATATGTTGGAAAGGTTCATTGAGCTGGAGGATGCAGTTAAGTCAACTATGGCCTTAACTGACATGGAAGCTGCCAGATATTTATTATTGGTTGAGGAGTGGATAGTGATTAAGGAACTCTGTGAAGTGCTAAGACCAATGGAGGACGTTACGCTGATCGTATCTGGAGAGAATTACCTCACCGCATCTCTTATAATTCCTATTACCAACGGTCTAAACAATGTGTATAAGGATTATGCTGGCAAACCCTATACACAATGTGTAAAAAATGTGGTTTCCAGAATGAACGCATCTTTGGCTGAAAGGTTCCATTTGCTAGAAAACAGCCAAACGCTGTCAACAGCAACTTTCTTGGATCCCAGATTCAAACACATAGGATTCCTAGACAAGAGTAAAGCTGACGGTTCAAAGCAGCGTTTGATCTCACTTGTTGCGGATAAGTTTGCTGACCAGGAAGCCCAAAACGCAGATGTCCCAATGTCAACAGCCTCAGGTGTGGAAAATCCCAAAGACAAAAGTTATGAGATTTTCGCCATGTTTGACAGGGAAACTGCTGAAACTCATCCAGCAGGCATCGCCAGAAGTAAGGCCATTGCGGAAGTGCAGAGGTTAGTTGACAGTGACAGACTTCCGCGGCAAGAAGATCCGCTCAAGTGGTGGAGTGAGAACAAATACATGTTCCCAAAGTTCTCACTAGTGGCACAAGAACGTCTGAGCTGTATTGCAACGTCCGTCCCTTGCGAAAGGCTCTTTTCAATAGCTGGGTTGATGATTACTGAAGGAAGGAGTCGACTTAGTGCAGCAAAAACAAAAATGCTTTTGTTCTTGAATTCGAACCTAGGAAAATGAACTGCCATGGATGTAGTCTATGCTTTGTAACAAAAATCTAACAATCGGAAATCGGTCCTTTTCAGGACCACACAAAATCTTAAAAAGATATATATTGAAGTTTTTGTTGAACTTATAATAAAACAGTGAAAAGATAAAAAAAATAAATAGTTTAATGTGCAAAAATACTGCTTTTAAATTGCAAAAATTTTATCATTTTATGAGATCAGGAAAAGCTTTACACAAAATCAAACAGCTGGCTTATTTACACAACTGTTGGAAGTTATTTATAAATACGAAGTTGGCTATGGCTATCCAAATCTTTAGACACTATTAAGATGAACAGCTGTCTAAGGCGACTTTTATAAATACGACTGTATATTGCTCAGAAATTTTGTCTGAGTATGAAATCACAGTCACAGGTTTAAATCACTGTGAATCGAAAATCACGTTCACAGTTATACCTGTGAACGCCAAATCACGGCTAAGCCCACCTACATATACACTGCAATGCATACCTCATGGGTGGTGTGGAAATGCATTGACTAAAGTGAATCAATTTTTTTCAGAAAAGCACAGCTAAAGAAAACTAAAGGCGAGTTTTATTTTATCGAGTAAAAATAGTGCAGAAATGTAATGTATTCGTCGTACATGCCTGGAAACTAATTTTTTACAAATAATATCTAAAAAGTCTATTGTCTTCTTTTACTTTGTTAATAAATACAATTAAATAAAAATGCGAATTATATATTTCTTGCAGGAACAAAAATACACACAATTAAGAACATCCAGCAAAAAAACTAAGCATCGCTAGCTCAGTTGGTCATGTTGAAAGGAGATATCCAGAGTACAGACAACTCAATCCAAAATCAATATCGCACAACGCGCAGACACAATTGCGAAATGAAAGGCGGACAAAAGTACTCCTGGTACTACATATAAAAAAAAAAAAAAAAAATAGGGTGGCGCAACAGAGCGAGGAGCCCTTGGGCCTAGCGCATTTCTCAAAACCATCCCTTGTGAGGGAATGGAGGGGACCTTCAATTTTCTGCCGGTTCCGAACGGCTAATCGAGAAAGCGCTTTTCATGGCAATGAATACTAACGGAGGACTTGCTAATTCCTCGCGAAAGGCGATACCCGTAGAAAAAACATTTTTGCCTCTGGTGGGATTCGAACTCGAACCTCTGGATTAACAGGCGGACATGCTATCCATTACACCACGGGTACCACCTGGTGCTACAAATATTTTTTTTTTTTAATTTTATTTTTTTTTTTTTAAATTATTATATGGTACTACATATAATAATCTTAAAAAAATAAAATTAAAAACTGAAACAAAGAAATAAAGATTTGAAAAGAAAATAATAGCCGTATTTTATTTTCCTCGTGATCTGATCCAGATCAGATTTGCCTTGAAAAATATATGCCGATTTTATGCTCGAAAAGCAATATAGGTACGTGTCGGCTGTGGTTGCAATGCGTCATAATAAAAAATGAAAGTATTTTACAAGCGTTTAGTTTTTTTTATAAAGCGTTCAAGACGTCAAATAGAACAAGGTTACCTAACATATAACTGGTAGGTATAGATCGAACACATGGATCGCTAGATGAGGTGTTGAAATATATCTCAATAGGGTGGCCAATAATAAGGTGTATGGCATTACCTATGTATGTACATTTGACAGTGATAGACATGTCGGATGCATATTTTTAAGGCAAGTAAAAAGGCAATCGACACTCTGCATCAGGTATGTTATTGTTTAAGCATCAAGTATACTGTTAACTATTTGAATTTGAATCACAGAAAGCGAAATTCAAAGCCAGCAAACGCATCAATAAAGTTAGAATTTTTTTGTTATAAAAATGGATGCAAACAATAAACCGTAGGCATTTCTATTCATCCTTTTTACAATAGCCCACGTCTTTTGGAATAAGGCCGATTCATTATTTAAAACTAAAAAGTAATCACCGAATTTCATTTCAGAAAAAAAAGATTTTGGCAACACGACGAGTCCCTGGCACTGTTGCGGGCTTATGGGGAAGGAAAAGAAGAATTTAAAAACTAAAAAAAAAAAAAAAAAAAAAAAAAAAATTGCCATGCAGAACGTTCTTGAAGATTTAATTTCCCAAAATGTTTTGGTAAAAACTATAAACCTGTATAAAAATATATATTTTAAAGGTACACACTTTTTTCTCAGACTGAACCTACAACAACGGAAATTTGTAAAGTTAAAATTAAAAACTTACTGATGGTCTACAAAGACAGTGAAGACAGGAGCAAGCGCACTGGCGCTGGAGCTACTAAGGCTTCATTTCAGGTTGAGATGGAAGAAATTTTTGGAGACCGTCCGGAAATTTCGAACTCTCACACTATTTAGTTGGATGGTCAGCCTACAGCGGCATTAATGTCTGCAGGTCAGTAAATTTTAATTACTACTATCTGCATATCAAATCATGCTATATGCCCTCTTCTTCTTTAAATTTTGCTGATTGTAGAATCGACACTGGAAATTGAAATTTTAGAGGAAGAGTTCCTCTGTGATACCAATGAAATTGGAGTTTCCATTGATGCACCAGTACAAAATCCAACAAAAAAAAATCAGAAAAACAGAAGCAAATTGATCGAACATTTGATTTAAAAAAAAAAAACAAGCGAGGAGAGGACGCAGATCTTGAAAAACTACGATAAGACAAAAATTTTGCTAATGAGGGAAGCTGAAGAAGCCAAAAACAGACGTCATCGGGAACGAATGGAACTGTTCCACAGATTAAGAGATTGAAATGCTTTCTTTTGTTAATTAATTTATTTTTTCAATGTAAATAACATGCAAAATATTTTAGCAAACTTAACAAAACAATAAAATGTTCATACATTCAAACAAGAACTACGTTTCTGTTAATTAGTTCCTAAACAAGCCGCTGTCTTCTGTTTGTTTCTATTTCGTTTCCTTCAGCAGTTGGAACTTGATTCAAAATTTGTTCGTTATAGAATTCATCATCATTAGGGCTGTTTTTTTGGGAAGAAGTCCGGTACCTTGTATTGTAAATACATGTAAAGCAAAAACAACAAAAGATACAGGGGATAAAAGGATGAGTAAATCTTACAAGGGATAGATTTTTCGATATCGAATAAGTTTTTCGATGTTTCATTTTTAAATGTTGGTGCGACTAGAGACTTTCATGTATCTCGAACAACAGAAAAAGGGGGTGTTCACAAGTGAATGGAAATGAGTTTTGTACAAGAATAGAATAGAATAGAAAAGAATTTTGGTAACGATTTTTGAATTGTAGAAATTTATTGATTTTGATTATTTAATTTGCAGGTTCATAGGTATATAATAATATATCGTAAAAGAAACGAAAAAAGCTCTGTTAAACTATTTTTTTGTTCTTTTTTGCATAGTTCCTTAACAGATTTTTCGGTGAATGTTGACATTTTTTTCCAATAGTATTTACTACGTCTTATCTTAAAAAAAATTTATTTATTGATTACTAGCAGACGCGGCCACGCGTTGTTGTAGGTCGCCATTTCTGTGAGGTGCAAGGGACAATGTTTTACAGTAGAAATTCGCTTAAGGCGCCATCTGTTCCAGATTTATGCAATCTATGATTAATAACAACAAAAGCGCCATCTGTTCCAGACTTATTTAATCTTTAATTAACAACCATTAAGGAATAGTAAACTCGATTTCGTTATTCGTTACATATATACCATGAAGCGGAAGTTGATTCTTATACAGATAAGTATCCGCGTGTGTCTAGTTTCTTTAGACACTTTTAAAATATAAGTATTGAACTTTTAAACTTCTAAGTAATGTATTTTAGCGGATTACCGACATTTAAAAGTTTTTCGCACTTGTTCTCATTCACTCTCAAGTGAACTGAACCCAAGCGTGTAAACAGAGAAAAAAAACCACAATAAAATACTTGCATACTTTTGTGAACACCGCTATTTTTGACATTTCCCAGTTGATTGAAAAAAAAGTTTATTGGTAAACAACATGACTCAAGGCCCCGGCCCATAGAACGCGGTGCGTGCGTGCGGCACCGCTTTCAACTGACAGCTCGATTAAATACACACGTTCTTATGAGAGGTGACCCATAAGCACCGCGAGCAACGCGCCGCACGCGCCGAGTAGCCGAACTTCTATTTTGCCGCGGCTCTCACGCGGTGACAGAAGAGAGACATGCGCAGTCACAACCAATTTGAAGTTTTCTCTTATTTAGAAAAAATGACAATGGGCGCGTTCAAGAACCTATCGGATAGCCTATCTTGGATAGCCGTGTCTAGATACCTTTTTGAACGATAGACAACAGACAACAGCTGTGAAATATTAAAATTCGACTTTTGAAAACAGAAAAACATTCAAAATATCATTGCTAGACGATTATAACTTATTTTTTTCGATTTCCCACACGTAAACAACAACAACAAGCTATCCGGATGCGATTCTTGAACGCCCCCATTTTGACTAAATTTATCTGTCAAAACACCGCAACGGATTCTATGGGTCACCCCTATCAGTTGCGCGCGGCAAAACCCACCGCATCAGTTGCCGCGCCGCTTCTACCGCACGCACCGCGTTCTATGGGCCGGGGCCTTCAAGAAAGAAAGAGGTAAGAAAAGATATTTTTATATTAATATGTTCTAATGCATTACTTATTTGCAGAAAGCAGCGAATAAGTTGGACGAAGGAGCAAACGGATGGGTTACTGTATTGCTATGCTGCGCGGGATGACGAGTTGCAGCACAGCCGTAGGAAGAAGTACGCTTATGAACATATACTCGAAGATATGCTCTCGGCTGGCCTTGTGGTAAGTACATAAGTTTGACAATTGTAATATTTTTGAACAAAAATGTTTAATTTTTCAGGACTCGTCAGTTACAACTCTGCATCTGGAAAACAAGATGCACGCGTTGATGCGCGCATACAAAAGCGCAGTCGCCTTCTAGTACTGCATCTTCTCCAATAGTTACTCCGTCCAGCGGTTTTGTAGGCGCATCAACGTCTGCATCTAGTTATTTAGATGCCAGCCCCGCAGCAGCAGCAGTTTCATCTAGAGATTCGGTCGACAGCCCTACGCCAGCAAAAAAAAAACAAAATAAAAAAATAGTGCGTGGTGTCCCTCCGCGCGGAAGAAGTGAAACTTCCCAATGTGGAAATATTATTAAATAGAAATTGATTTTTATAGAACTCATATTGTTTCTTTAAAAGAAAAAGAAAAGATATGCATCGGAGTATTTTTTAACAGGATACTTAACACCACTTCATAGAACAATTTTTTTTTTTGGTGGAGATTAGAAGAGGAAAACGAGGATTATAAGTATGTAAGTATGTATAAATGTATATGTATGTATGTATGTACATTGTACATACATGGAATACAATGCCAGGATTCAGGAACTCTTCTGAAATCGTTGATTGGCCAGTGTCAGTGGTAGCTGACTAACAGACCAATGAAAACCGCAGTCTTAACACCTAAGCCCAAGACGGAGAACATTTACAAACATACACGTTTAGACATGGTCAAACATGTTTAGACATGTTCAAACGTGTTTAGACATGATAAAACATATTTAGACATGATCAAACATGCTCAGACATGATCAAACATGTTTAGACATGATACTGCATAAAATATTTTCTATCTTTTCTTTGGAGAAGAAAAGAAAACACATCACAGTCGACTTTTCATTTAGCAAATTAAATCATTTTCGCACGCACAGACACGATTTTCAAACACACACGGCACAAATTAAGAGACTGCATAATGTACGTACATACATACATACATATGTACACATGAAATGAAGTTCAAAAATATTAAACACTTCAAAAAGAATATTTTAAATTTTATTTTCTCCAAAAATATTCCCACCGAAAAACACATTTTACTACAATGGAATCGTTGGGATGAATGACGCGGAATTGATGACAGCAACTTATAAGCAGTGCCAAAAAATATGCAATCGATAATATTCCGTGTTAAACAATAACGCTTTCATGTTTGCAAGTCGCATAAGAAGTTTCACTTCAACAAGGACAGAATATTATGCAAAAAAATTAGAAATGAGAAAGGAAGAAAAACAAATCGAAAGGAAAGACAAATTAAAGATGTGGCAAGAGCATGTTGAAATTGAGAAAAAGAAAGAAGAAAGCCGCAAAGAGAGGACCGAGTTGTTAAAATCGTTGATGAATAAAAAATGAAAGAAAAAAATATGTGTGTGTTTGTGTTTTATTTTTTAGATTATGTCATGTTGTAATAGATATTCAAATAGTATTTCACGACGGTTTGCTGTTGGGTTTAATGTGCGCTCTACAGATGCTACGTTGTCAGGGTTTGTTTCATGATTGCCATGGTGTTCCTGTTCATATGTATCGTCCATCGTAATGCATATGTTGTGCAAAATGCATGCACTCACAACGAGATTCGTAATTGAACGTTTATCATGTTGTTCTGTAAATTTTAAAAGTCTTCTAAATCTTCCTTTTAGGACTCCGAAGGCGTTTTCAACAACGATTCTCGTTGCGGAGTGAATATAATTGAAACTCCTTTGCTGCTCAGTTAGTCTCCCATAATCTTTGTATGGTGAAACTAACCAATTGGTAGCGGCATAAGCAGAATCTCCAAAGAGAAAACTGCTATTGGGAAACAGTGTGCTATAACTCCTCTGCGATTTTCTATAAAGCACTGAACGTCTTAAAACTCTGCTATCGTGTAAGGAGCCTGGTTCACCGCAGCTTACGTCAATAAATCTTTTATCGGCATCAACAACAGCCTGCAGGTTGATAGTGAAATTGTGTTTGCGGTTGTAGTAGCATTCCTTATTGATCTTTGGCGCTGCTATTGTAATATGAGTGCAATCTATGGCACCAAGAACACCTGGTATTCTTTTTTTTTTGCTCAAACTTTCTACAATTTTCTGTAACATCATTTCCTTGAGGCCATTTTATGTAGTCGTGGCCTTTTGAGACAAGCCATTTAGCAACTCGATTGACTGCAACCCAACTGGAAGACTTTGTGACGCCAAACAAGTTTCCAAGTTGACGAAACGTCACTGAATTGCTGATGTACCACAAGTACATGAAGACTTCTCTTCTACATCCCATTTTGATGCGTCCTCCTCTATGTAATGAATGAATCGATACATAGTGCTGAGAATAACGAGCTTAAAAATAAAATCGTTGAATAATTTAAGTAAGTTAAGTAAAAAACAAGTACCTACATACCTATCAAATGTTCAGTTGTTGCACGACGCAATCTGACTTGAAGTCTGCTTCACTGTAAGCCTCAATAGTCTTTAGAAAAGAGTTGACTGAGGCATGTTGTTCCACCAATTCAGCTGAATCGTCCAAGCTTGTAAGGCTTGTGTTGTCCGCAAAAAATGTCTCGAGAACAAACTCGCTATCGCTTTCGCTTTCACTCGAATTTAACAATTCAAACAAAACCTGCAATTGAAACTAGTAAGTTAAATATACCTCAACTTGCTTTGTTTATTATTACTTCATTTGGAATATCTTCCATATTTAGGTGAATTAGTTTTTAACTTGTTTTAAAATCTTTCGTATTCTTGTGCGAACTAAACAAAAATTTGCTTTCATTTGTTTGACAACTCATCACGGATACCAACCATCAAACATAAAAACGCGAACCGTTTTTTTGGATTTACAATACAAGGTACCGGACTTCTTCCCAAAAAACAGCCCTATTATCGACTATTATTTGTGAATTAATTATTATTGTGAAGTATGCATGCACATACAGTTAAATTCACAACTGTTTTAATACGGGTATAATCCGTGAAGTGCAGAAGTCTTCGAAAGCGTGTTTTTAATAATCCAAATGCATGTTCCACTTGCTGATGAATGCACTATATTGAATTGAACCTGCAATTATTATTTTTGTTAAGAAAAAATGGATCTATTGAATAAGTTATAGTAAATAGCCTGTATGTTTGATAAATTTCCATTGCTTTTAAATGGAGGAACTAGCCAGTTCATTGAAGCGTAAGCAGAGTCCCTGAGCAAAAACGTGTTATGTGGAAATTGTTCCGACATATTTTCTGATGCTTTTTGAAATAGCCCAGATCTTCTCAGTACACGGTAGTCATGCAAGCTTCCTGGCTCTCCACAAAAAATGATAATCAATTTTTTATTACAGTCAACAACTCCTTGCAAATTAATGCTGTAATATTTTTTTCTGTTGAAGTAGCTCTCTTTGTTTTGAATAGGGGCCTTGATGGCGATGTGGGAACCATCAATGCATCCTAAAATCCCAGGTATATTTGTTTTGCGCTCAAATTCTTCAGCTATTCGAATTGCTTCATCTGAATTTGGCCATTTTAAAAACAAACAAGTGAGCTACTTCACGGAAAGTTGTTGTATTGGCAATGTACCACAAAAACATATGTATGTGCATATGTTTGTTTGTTTGTTCGGTATAGACTCCTACACCGCCCAACGGAATCCAATGAAATTTTTTACAAATTAGCGATTAAAACTGCGGCTATTGTTCGCTTTAGACGAAAATGTCGTTTAAAATCCTCTTCACTGTAAGCAGAAATTGTCAATTCAATATTCTCCATCCTGCCATGCTGCTGTGGTCCTTCATCGTCGCGTCGTAAGGGCTAGAAGAAGAATCCCACTAAAGCGTTTCCAATATAGAATCAGAGGATTCCTCTGAAGTCTCTTCTTCTAAAAGCTTGATGAAAAAAATCGTTGAAATAATTGCCATGAAAACTGCTTTTTATGGACTTACCATCTCATCAAGCAAGTGTTGTTCTGCCATGTTTTTCTGTATTAATTTTCCGAATATTTGATCTTCAAAAAGTTCAGTCGCTATTGTTTTCTGTCAAACTCTAGAGCCAGTGCTACTAACATTTAGAAATAAATTTTTTTCTGATCCAAGTTGTTTTATTATCAGATCTGATCCGGATCAGATCATGAACGATAATAAAACACGGCTATTGATGAACAAAACGTAATGTGGGTATCTTCTTAGCTCTTCAGTTCCCGGTGTCACCTGTAGGTGACACTTGGTTTTAAATTGTTTTCCATCATACCATCTTTGCCTGTCACCTGTAGGTGACACCCCCGTAAAAAAATAGTTGTGGTGGAAGTTTTTTTTCGAATTGTTTTTTTTTTTTTGTTCTTAACCCATTTATATTCCTCAATTGAAGAGTTAATAAATATTTAATATTAATATAAACCAAATTTCATTTTACAAGTCATTGTAAGTAAGTAATTAAATTCTCTACGCTAAATTAACTTAGTCAATTAACCAGTCAACCAATAAATCGATAATTCTGCTCAGTATTGAGGTTTTCCCAAACCAACGCGTTATTGCAATTGCGCCAATTGCGGCAGCGGCATTTGCAGTTGTCAACTTACGCAACGGAGTATGAGAGTACCCACACCAACGCGTCAAAGAGCAGCGACAGTCCCATCCCATCCTTTACGGTCACCGTTTTTGTCGGTGCTGATGTTTTTTCTCTCATTTTTAAATTAGTCAATGTCAAATTCGTTTTGTTGTGGGACCACCTAAAATAATTTTTAATTAACTTTCTTACAAACACCGTGACTTGCCTGAAACTAAATCATAAATAAACGCGAAAACCGCGCATTTTGTTTCAAACTAAATGAAAAATAAGATCAGAACGCATAACAGATGACCCTAGCAGAAAGATTGATAGAGATGGTCAAGCAGTATCCTTTATTGTTTGACCTCTCCAACGAGGAGTATAAAAACATCAGGAAAAAAGATAAACTATAGAAGGATATCGGTGAGGTGTTAAACGAAAGTGGTAAGATAATATTTTTTGTTCCTTTGTGTTTCTGTGATTGCAAGCGTCATGAAAGGTAAATGTTGAACTCATCTGACATCTCCTTTAAATGATTAAGGTCTGATAGAGTTAACTCGGTTTTTCACAGAGAGTTTTGTTTCTCAATTGCCTTCATGACTTTAAGCGACGGTTGTCAAGAGTCATTCTCCGTTCGATTTCCGTACTGATGTTGTTTTCCGTGTCTATATAGTAGATCCAAGGTAGACAAAGTCCTGTACTACCTCGAAGTTATGTCTGTTTGTTGTGGCGTTTTTTTTTTCAATTCGTCGATGTTCGGTGTAAATGCTTGATGACAACATATACCTCGTTTTACCCTCATTAACCACCAAACCCATGTTTGCTGCTTTTGTTTCAATGCTCGCAAAAGCACCTGTGACACCACGCTTCACGCGTGATAAAATAATCAAATTTCTGTAGTTTATAAATGAAATTATTGAAAAAAGCTGCATCTCTAAATTCATTGCAATATATGCAAAAAAAGGGTTGTTTGTTGCGCTTAGCAACTGGCATCCAACAAGATTCGGCTAAAGACTTAAGACCACAAAAGATGTTCCCTCCAAAATTAAATTAGTTTAGTATGTTACACATTACTTTGATACTAAAATCTTCTCTTAACCATTTCTATTTGTCATTAATCACCCCCGCCTTTTTTGTCATTTTATGAAATTTTTCGCTTTGCTTAGTTGACTGAGGTGCAGTAAAAACATCACGATTAACTTCACAAAGCCTGAACCTAGCTAGTTCAGTCAAACTTCCAAGCCGAGAACTTGGCAGTTACCAACGCTGCAAAACAGATGTCCATGATGGCGCTATCACATGCTGATATTACTTTTTTCATTGAGAGTCAGCAGCAATTAAAGCGATTTCTGCCACTCTTGTCAAATCAAAGCTTGTTTCTTGCTTTCGCGAAGAGCTAAGGGTTCTTGGCACACAGCATAGCGTTAGACTCTGCTGGGTTCCCGGGAACAGTGGCATACCGCCATACCGGGAAACCAAAAAGCGGACGAATTAGCTAGAAAAGGATCAGCACTTGACCCTTCTCTCATTGATCAATCAATCAGGGTCCCACCCTGTGATATTAAGCAGATCATTGGTAACAAAATAATACAAACATCCAATGAAAGATGGGAATGCCTAGATTCCTGTGTCACTACCAGGAAAAAAGATGCCAATAAAATTCGTTATGAGTTTAAGTGCTTCGAAGACGTAAATTTTGTAGACATAGAAATAAAGCTAAGTGTACACGATTGGTAGGTCTGACAATCATTGTCAGATCTGCAAACGTCTGACAATGTGAACAAATGAGCTGACAATGAGGGTGAAAATGGAATTTGTGTGTACACGGTTTGCAGAAATCTACAAGTATCTGTAAGTTTATTGCCAGCTATTTGACTGACAATGTCGACACACTAATTTGGACAAATAGCTGGAAATAGATTTGCAGATATTTGTAAATTTCTGCAAGCCGTGTACACACAAATTCCATTTGTGGATCTGCAAATTCATTTTCAGTTCATTGTCTCATCGCATCTGTCAAAAAAATTTTAAAGCTAAAAGTGAAAACAACATAGATTTCGTTTTCAATCGTTTAATATTCAACTTAAAGTGAAATATCAAAAAATAATATAAATGGATAAAAACGTTGCAATCGCAACTATTTTGACGGCGTATTTGTTAGAAAGCAGTGATGATGAAAGAGCCAAACAGCCGAAAAAGACGTGTCGTAAGGTATGGACGAAGGATTGGGTGGCCCGTCGTGAGCAGGAGGGATTCTACGCAAAATTGATGGTGGAATTACGAGCAGAGGAACCAGAACTCTACCGAAATTTTTTACGAATGGATTACAAGCAATTTGATCACCTTTTAGCTTTGGTTGCTCCACATATACAAAAAAAGATACGAATATGCAATGGAAAGCAACATTATTTGAGAACTACTCCAAGGTTTTTTCTTATGTCGTTTTCATGAAGTTTTCAAAGATCTACAGAAAAAATAAGTTTTCAATCGGTCCGAATGGAAAGCTAGCGTTAAGATTAGATTTCCGAGAATAGAATACAAATACTAGTACAACAAAATATATCCCTTTGTTTTATTTCGATTTTACGTTAACCGGCCAGCGGATTACATACAAATTTAGCTAATTTTTTGATGCACCGCAGTCTGAATTCATAGCAAGACTTTTTCGCCTCTGTGAGCTCACCTGGAGCATTATAAATTTGATTACGAGGTGTCATAAATACTCGTCGTCTGAGATCTTCTGCTACAGATTGCAAATCTGAATGAAAACTACTTGCAGCTTCGTCTAGAAAACATTGGTATGAATATTGATTCAATACCGAAAATAAATTCACTTACCAGTGACTTCTGGTATCAAAAAAGAGTTAACAATCTTCTCTGAGTCGGAAACATTCGATGAACTTCTTTTGTTCATCTGTTTCACCAATGAATATTTTGACTTTGGTTTCTGCTTTTTTGGTTTGGTTGGCTTAGCATTTTGTGTTGCATTTGTTTCTCTGTGTCCAGGAAATCTATCCGCTTGGCTCGGTTTTTTATGAACAAGACGTTTGGGTATTAATCCTCAACAAACGGCTTCGTATCCTGATTAGGTTTAGTTGTTTCCGCCATCTGGAATAATCACACTAGATTCATGTGGAAATGGTCGTTCTGCAGAAAGATCATAAGTGACATACAGAAAGGAATAAAATGATGTTATGCATGTCATCCATTTCACTGGTTATCTCAACTTTTTTATATCAGTTAGCATCCATAACTAAAAAAATGTTCACGTAATTAACACATTTTCTATAAAAACAAAAATCACCTTTAAATTTTCGATGAGTTTTGTAGTTGACAATGTAATTGTAGAGATAATCCAAGTGTTTTTTTTCCTGTAATCCTTCTCAGATTTGTCTGCCAATGAATAAATTTGAAAATGTTTCTGAAACTGGGTCTGCAAATTTATTTATTGCCAGACATTTGCAGAAGCGTCAGAAAATGAACAAAATTTGTGTACACACGATTGCCACATTTGCTAATTAATTTGTCTTCAAAATGATTGATGAGCAAATTTTTCTGCAAAAAAAATTTGGTGTGTACACGGTTGTCAGCTTGCGTGTACACGACTGCCAGATATCTGCAAATTAATTAGCAGATATTTGTCTACAAATTTGCAGCCAAATAGTTTTTCTGCAAATTCATTTGGTGTGTACACGATTGTCTGCCATTCGAGACAAATTTTTCACTGACAGATCTGGCAATATTTGCAGATCAGGCAATCGTGTACACTTAGCTTAAGTAACGAAAGATTTCGTATTATACCAATTTAACTGTAACCATTGGGATGTGGACTTCGATAAAATAAAGGAATTTGGTATGAGTGATTCAACCTCAAATCTGCTACTAAATGGGGATTTTAATGCGAGAATAGCGAACGAATTAGGAGTTGAAAATGAACGTGAAGGAGTTTTACGAAAATCTAAGGATCTAATTAAGAATGCGAGGGGAAATAAACTACTACAATTATGCGACTCAATCGGACTTCGAATTCAAAATGGTACAAGCGATAGTGATGAGTTAGGGGAATATACCTTTATTGGAACACAGGGCTGCTCCGTAATGGATTACAGTTTTGCAAGAGGAAAATGGAATAGAGTAATCACCGACTTCGAAGTTCAACAAGCCCCATATTCAGACCACAAGCCAATTGCTGTGTCTTTCAATTGTGATCATACGGAAAATGAACAAAGAATCGATCTGAAGCTCATGCTCATGCTGCATTGGAGAGAATCAGTGGCCACATTATACAGAAGCAGCTGTCTTCTTTTATTGATATTGATTTTTATATGAAGGAGAAAGAAATGGAGCAACTTGATGACATAGAAGGGTGCATAAAGAAAGCGTGTCCGAGATCATGAAATTTTAAAGGAGATGGAGTTTTTAAAGAGCCATGGTTTGATAAAGAATGCATGACGGCAAGAAACCTATGTTTTGCTTGGCTGAAGCAGTTCAGACGAACCAATGAAAGTTCATCAAAAAGGTTATATAATGAACATATTCGAAAGTATAAAACCATGTGTAAGGAAAAGAAGGAATTGTTTTATGAGCGTAAAGTTAAAAGCCTGGTCAACTGCTAGAACACGAGAGATTTTTGGAATCAAGTACGAAAACTGAATGGTGATCCTACATTAAGAATCGGAAAACTCTAATACCATGATGACATTTTTCGCAGCTTTTGAATCAAGACGGACATGACGGGCAGTCTATTCAATATGCTCAACCCAGCTTTCATGATGGCACGTTAGACAAGACAATTTCTGTAGAAGAAGTTTTGGTAGCAGTGAATGGACTTAAGGATGGAAAAGCAGCTGGATCAGATAGGATACCATCGGAATTCTATAAATATGGCTCTGAAGATCTCATGAAAAACTTATCTAAAATTTTTAACGATATATTTGAACATGGAAACATACCACAACATTTAAAGGAAGCTCCCAGTATTTAAAAAAGGAGACACTGTAGATCCTGCAAACTACAGAGGAATCTCATTCTTAAACGCCTCATATAAAATATTCACTGCAATCCTCCAAAATAGGCTCAGGTCGTGGATAGATGAAAAGAAATTGATAAGCGAGTTTCAAGCGGGCTTCAGACCAGGTTATTCAATAATTGATCATATGTATATTTCTCCTTAAGAGTATAGCGGACTCGTTCTTGCACAAAAACAAGAAACTTTACGTCTTTTTTGTGGATTTCAAAGCTGCATTCGATACAATTGACAGATATGCCCTAATGTTCAAAATGTTTGGGTTAGGAATGACAATAAAGTTCGGCCGTGTTTTACAGAATCTGTACATAGATACTTTTCTTTATAAATTCGTATTAAAAAAGTTAACAAAATTTTCCTTAATTTGGAATGACAAATTTGTTGCCCGCCTTTTATCGGGATCGATTTGGTTGAACCAAATTTGTTCATTTCCACTATCAAACACTTCACCGTTAAACTGTTCTCATTTTTTGCTTATTAAGAAATTGTGGAGAATGTAAATTGTATTGACAATAAATACCGTTGTCTCAACTTTTGTTGCCATCGTCCTCAAAAATACACGCCGCGCCACTTTTGGGAAAGTATTCCGAAAGCATTTTCGACAACTCTTCGTGCCTTGGACACTGGACAGTCTCTTGCTGAAATTTTCCTTCCGTTGATCATTTCTTGCCTATTAGTGTAAAAAAAATCACATTAATATATATACAGATATGCAGATACATATATATGTGTATATATCTCAAATTGACATTTTATACTCGGATTAAATTACTCACCTGACGGTATGGAAAACGCCTCATAAGATATGGAATGTGAGCAACCGCTTCATCCCCAATCAAAACTTTAGGACAAGGCTTATTTTGTCATGGCAACCGTCTATCGATGGGAATGTCCATTAGACCAGCTTCAAATTTCTGTCCAATATGGGAAGCTTCGAAAATGGCACCATCGCTATGTCGCTATGTCGTCACAAATGAGTTTGTAGCCTGGTCCGACAATAGCCGTTAGTACATTCGAAAATTTGTTTAAATAACGAAAATGATTTGAACCAGTTTTGTTCGGGCACTTGATGCTTTCCGTCAATGCTCATAATGCAATTTGGAAACTGGCTGCGTTCGAGAATGGTATCCGGATAGCTTGTTGTTGTTGTTTACGTGTTAAACATTTAGCAAAGATGCAAACCATTTCTGTCAAATAGAGAAACCAAAGCTATCTGTGAATTTTCGGTATACCTCAGATACCTTAGCGAACAGCTGATACAAACATATAGAAAATTTATTTTTATTTCTTTTCATGTTGATTTTTTGTTTTGGTGTGCATTTATTTTAGCATAAGAGTCTTTTAAAACGTATGGGAAATCGAAAAAACTAAGTTATAATCGTCTAGCAATGATATTTTGAATGTTTTTCTATTTTCAAAAGTCGCATTTTAATATTTCACGGCTGTTGTCTGCAGCAATCTGGAAAAAGATATCTGGATCGTTCAAAAAGGTATCCAAGATACGGCTATCCGGGATAGGCTATCCGATAGGTTCTCGAACGCGCCCACTGCCAAACCGTTGCAAATCCTTTTGCCGACTGTTCCCAAATTTCTGAACTCCGGCATGTCAATCTTGCCCCTAATTTTGCATATGGCCTTACACACTTCAATTACAGTTTGGCTAACAGTTTCAAACCCAACTCTGAAACTGTGGCCAATAGTAATAAAACTATCGCCAGTTGAAAGATATCTGAAATAAAGCAAATATGTAATAATAAAATCATAGTCTTTTAGTTAATGAATTTTTTTTTCTTTTGCCAGATAATGAAGTTTAAAAGAAGTGGAAGAATTTAAGAGACGGTTTCGCGAGATATTTTAAAGGAACTAAAACAACTACCGCTACATTCGACACCAGGTTAGGTTAGGTTTAAATGGCTGTCAGGAAAACAAACTGACACACTTAGACCAATATTAGGTCCATTGTGATACCATAAGTATTATGCGAGGGAATACCTCACTTAACAAAACCATTTGGAGCTTTTAATAAAGCGAAGGATATGCAGGGGATCTGTGTGTGCCAGATCGCTTGGATCATCAAGAAAATATTTTCCTAGATGCCGTTTTCTTTTAAAAGAGAGTGCAGGACATGAGCAGAGGAGGTGTGGGATTGTCTCCTCCTCCTCCTCCTCATCTAAGCAACTTCTGCAGAAGTCATTTGAGGGAACGCCAAGTCTTATGGCGTGTCTTCCTATCAGACAATGTCCGGTGAAGACATTGATTACGGAGCTAACTTGCAATCTGGCAATTGATAACAAATGTCTTGTGCGTTTTGGATCTAGACCAGGCCATATCCGTTTTGTTGCCACGCACGTGGTGATATTGTACCACCTATGATTTGTTCTATCCATTGCCTCTTGCTTTAGCATAAGTTTACATGTAGCGATTGGTATACCAATATTCAACCTGCTGGTTGAGATCGGTAGAACGGTTCCTTCTCTGGCGAGTTCATCGGCTTTGCAGTTACACACGATATCTCTGTGCCCCGGCACCCAAATAAGGTGAATATTGAACTGTTCAGCCATCTCCTTAAGAGATAAGCGACAGTTGAGGGTGGTTACTGAGTTCGTAGAAACAGCGCCGAGTGATTTGAGGGCTGCTTGACTATCTGAGAAAATCCGGATATTCGTTGAGGATATCGCGTTTTCTTTTAGCCATGATAGGACCTCTTTGATCGCCAGAATTTCCGCTTGGAACACGCTACAATGGTTTGGAAGGCGGAACGAGAGACTTACGTTAAGTCGGTTTGAGTACACCCCACAGCCTACCCCTTCTTCGGTTTTTGAACCATCTGTATAGAAATGAATTGAATCATCTCTCAAAAATTCTTCGTCTTCCCAGGTCGTTCTCGGTGGGATTGAGACTTGGAACCTATTATCAAAAACCAATTGGGGGATGGTGTAGTCGGAGTGACAGGGGATTGATCCGAATAAATTCAGGATTGCAGCATGACCGATGTTGTAATCGGTCCATTGGGAGATAGCTCTCATACGAGTGGCTGCACTGGCGGCCATTTGTTTGCTGAAGATATCTAGTGGTGTGAGGTTTAGGAGTGTATTTAGTGCAGCTGAGGGTGTTGATCTCAGTGCTCCGCTTATACACAGACAGGCTGTTCGTTGGACCTTGCTTAAATTGTCGCAGTAGGTCCTTTTATCAAGAGCGGTCCACCATACCACTACTCCGTATGTGAGTATTGGTCTGATGACCGCGGTGTAGAGCCAGTTGGTGATTTGGGGGGAGAAACCCCATTTGTTACCAATGGCTTTTTTGCAGGAAAATAAGGCCACGGTGGATTTCCTGATTCTATTCTGTATATTGGCTTTCCAATTTAGCTTTTTGTCTAGGATTATACCTAGATATTTGGCTTCGTTTGAAAGTACAAGTGAGATTCCATTTATTGGTGGAGTTGTTAGTTGAGGAATTTTATATTTCCTGGTGAAAAAACGAGTTCAGTTTTCTGAGGGTTGACCCCTAGATCACATTTTCCGGCCCATTTTACAAGTTTATTTAGAGCGGTCTGCATCATTTCCGTAAGGACGTGAGCATGTTTGCCGGACACCGCAATGGAGACGTCATCTGCATATGCAATCACTTTGAATCCCTCAGCTTCTAAGTCAACTAGAAGTTCATTGACGACTATATTCCATAGAAGAGGGGATAGGACTCCGCCTTGCGGTGTTCCTCTACTGACAGATCTCTTTGCAGAGAAGTTTCCTAGAGTAGAGTTGATTCTCCTGCTTTTTAGCATTAGATTTATCAACTCCACTATGGAATCATCTACTTTGAGCTTCGTCAGTGCCATTATAAACTACTAGAAAATAGTCATTGTTTTAGTTTGCAAAATTTAAAATTAATAAGAAATGTAAATAGCAATTCTGGATTAGATGCTCTTGAATCATTTTATATATTTAAAAACAAAAATAATCTAATGAATAGTGATGATGGACCGATCAAAGAATCAATTTAAAAAAAAAAAATTTTAATTGATTCAACTCAACTCAATTGTAATTTTGTTTAGAAACATTTTTGTTTTTTTTTTTATTAATTTTTTTGACAAATAATTTATTTTAATTTATAAATCTCACTGACGATGGAAGCATTGCTTCCGAAATGTGCATCTGAGGAAATATATAAAGTGTTTTAACTCTTAAAAATTTTACTAATCTTTTCATTTATCAAAACTGTTTGTTTTTGTTTTAAGTTTCGATACTTTTTTGCTTTTATGTTTTAATTAATAATTTGAACAAACTGTTAATCTATTATATACATTTGTTTTACTCATGGTATGGTTTCCAAATACTCTATTTGAATTCTTTCTTTTATTTTTCATTACGAGATTGGTCCGTCATGTTTTTAAACTATGATTTTTTTAATTTCTCAGTGGCAGCACTGGTCCCAAAACGTACCAGATTGCTTTTTTTCCCGCAATTGCAAGTGAATTTGTGCAGCTATCAAAAAACACTTACATACTTTTAATTGCATTGCAAATTTTATTTGTGATTATTTTTGCTTAGCATTTGACTTGCTCAGCATGGCCTGCGTTTAGGAATTCGCCCTGTGATTCAAATGGATTTGCCTATCGTTTTGAGGTGTGCAATGGGGCAGGTGATAATGTCATTTTACCCGGAACCCCGGATCTAGGAGCTACATCCAATGTTGTTGTTCGGTTATCGCAAACAATTCCCGAGTTTGCTAACCATATACTCTACTTCGATAACTTCTATACGTCACTATCTCTTTTGATCTATTTACGAGCCCGAGGAATCTTCAGTTAGAAGTAATTTTTTAAAAAGTTAAAAAAAAAATTTTGTGGACTATAAAATTTTATTTTTATATAGCTAACCGTATACCAGCGTGCAAGTTGCCGTCCGATAATCAAGTAAGTAAAGAAAGTAGAGGGTATCCCCTTGAATATATGACTTCAATCGATGGAGTGGATGTGAATACGTTTTTATGGAAAGATAACAAGTGTGTTCGTTTGGCATCCACCTACGTAGGCATTGAATCATTTGAAAAGTTCAACCGTGATCAAAATATAGCTAAGGCAGCTCGAAATGACAGAACACAGAAAACTTTTGTCGAAATAAACTGCCCCCAAATCATCCGGGAATATAATGCGCATATGGGTGGAGTTGACCTTATGGATGGTCTTATGGGTCGGTACCATATTCGAGGTAAAAGCCGAAACATCATGACGAGGCTCTTTTACCATTTTAATGACATGGCCGTAACGAACGCGTACATTTTACATAAACGAGTTCAGGCCGAAAAAAGGAATGATTTGTTAGAAGAAGAACAGCTGCAGCTTCTACAATTTCGGGAGGAAATAGTTGCTGCAGTTGTTTCTTTCAAAGGAAAAAGACGGACGACCCTCATCGGCTCAAAGTGTAGAACGACCAGCATCACCAGTTCCTAGTACATCCAGTATTGGAAAGAGAGCTGTTCACCCCGTTGATGATGTTCGTTTTGACGGAGAAAATCATTTTCCGATTTGGATGGATAGAACCGAAAAGAAAAGGTGTAAGCACTGTAAAAAGTCGGACACACAAGTCTATTGTTCCGAATGTGAACTTCATATTATGTGCTGTACAGCTAACAAAAATTGTTTTTGGGACTACCATCATATAAAATAAAACCTTTTGTACTTGTTTTCTTGTTTTGTTTTTTCAATAAAAAATTTTGAGTTATAACCGCACGAAAGTATTTTTACACGCAAACCGACAAGACCGTCTTGAGACGGTCTTCAATAATTCTTACCTGGCGGTCGATCTAGATAATATTCTTCGCTGAAATTTAAAATATATGCTTATTTTACCTATATATCTACCAGCAAAAAAAATATCAACTTCATCCGACCATTTTTACGAATTTGCCCGTTAGAGAGTTAAATGTCAATTATCTAGTTAGAAAAAAATAATAGAAGTTTACAAGGTAAAATCACCGAAATTTTACTCTAAAGGAGAAATTTTAATTAAGGAGCTTAGAGATGTGCAAAACGTAGACTTTGTTACGGTAAAATTTCACCGCAACAAAGATCTTCCCTTTAAAGCTGATTTATGTTTTTATTCCCTTCTTTTAGTCCCGAAACCCTCCTCATCATTTCTTCGTCCCACCATTTTTCCGTTGTTTGTTCTTAGCAATGTGAAAGGAACATTGCTTTGAACAAATAACAAAAGCAGGTACATCTGATCAGCGGATGAGCTGAATGGTTTGTTGAGCCAAGATACAAACCTGGTAGATGGCTAGAGTGAATTGCCATTTTTGAACCCGAAATGAGATACACACATCTACACAAACATCACATAAAAAAGAAGATACACAACATCACGCAATATACAGCATGTACACAATACACAACATCACACCATATACAATATCATCACTGAAGTAAACATCACAAACACAACATTTTATACATGATGTAATCAAGGCTTAAGCCCACCCTAAATGTTTAATTGAGTGTCAAAGGTTGGAACGTTAATAGTTTTCCCTCTCTCCCCCAAATCTGCAAAAGGGGCCACCGGCGTAAGTTAGGGTTTGCGATTATATAAGATTTCTTCCGGCTATAATTCTTCTCGTAAAATTGCTACTTAAAAATAGAGTATTTTGGAAACTGTGCCTTCCTCGATTCACTATTAGCGCGATTTAAAGTAACTGGGAGAATGCCCAGATGAAACTTGGTTTTTGGTTCAATAACTTTCAATTTTCTCGAAAGGTTTTGACATTGGGTAATTGGGGTCTGAGATCGGCAAGTTTTGGACGACACCAACAACTTGTCGAACTCGCTGAATTGAGAGAACGAGTACGAGCACTTTCGTTGGGTATTCGACAGCGATGGCAGAACCCCATTGGTGGTTGATGTCGAGGAACTGAATTCCACGAAACGTGATTGGTTGAAAGATTGAATTTGTGTTTGTATGAGTGCGGTGTTGGGTCCAGACAGGGAGCTAGACTTGAAGTGTTAAGGTTAGCTATGAAGCTGTCAAAGTGGTTTTTTTTTGAGACAGAGAAAGTTAAGAGAGTCTTAAGCGAAAATCAAGTTTTATATTTTTTTAGCGGAGAAAAAAATAGAAAATTGTGAGAAAAATTGAGTGAGACGAGGAAAGCAGAGAAGAACAGGATAAAAGCAGGAAAAAGTAAGCGTCAACAGGACGTAAATTTGTGAGAAATAGAGAAGACATAGCGGGAGGACATCTTGTCCAAAAAAAAAAGATAAGTAGAGTGTATTTTTTTTTGAGTGCGGTAGTTTTTTTTTCACTTGTTATTTGTGAAAATTTATAACCGTGTGGCCTCTTTCTTTCTTTTATTTGCCCAGAAGAATATCAGGTTTAGAACCCATTTATATTTTTCGTATTGAGAATTTTGGGGAAGTTATTATTAACGGTCCAATCTTCGTTACTTGCCTTGCCTTGTAAGTCACATAGCGGTCCTTCAGACCCCTTGTACATAATTCGCATTCATACATTGTATAACGGCATCCATTTACATTTTTTTTATCACCCACTTTATAATATTTACTTGCTTGAAAAGATTTGGGTTTTTAATCCAAGTTTACTACGGTTTTCCCAACATATAATAAATGAATATAATATAAATTGAATAAATTAAAAACAATCGTATTCTTCAGATTTTCATTTGTCGTTTTTCTATTTGGTCGTATTTTCACTTTCTCCCTTTTTAGCGAAAGGTTTGAAAATTCCTTTTTCAAAAAAAGATTTTCTGGCGCCCACCCTTATTTATTTAACAGCACTGAACTTTATCAATTACATTTAAATACCTATTCCATATCAAAACCCTTTTTAATTAATCTAACCTACCTTAATAAAACTTCACATATCATCATCGAACACACCCAGCTGAGTAGCCGTGGCTGACAGGTGACAGCATCTTTATAGGTTGCATTTTTTTTTCACCCTCCATTCAGCCATTTATTCATTCGCTTCTTTTACTTAACCGGTGCACGACGCGACGGACGTGCAAATTTTTTCTTAATAATTATCTTGTTTTGTTCGCGGTTTTCATAGTTTCGATATCATCCTAAAATTTAGCTTACCTTCTTTTTTTATTAAATATTATTGGAAATTGGAAATATAACCCCCTTGGAAGGGAAGTTCAAGAAAAAATCGTGCAACAATTTGGCACCCAACGTGCGAGGAGTTTTATCGTAGAGGAGTTCTTGTTTTTTTGTGTCGTTTCGAAAGTGTTTATTGTGATTTTATTTTTATTTCCTGTGAACTATTGACTGGTATTATTTTCTCTTCCTAATCTAGGTAAAATTGTGCAAGAACTAGTGCGGTCTTTAAAGAAGAAAATTCATTTATCGTCTACCTATACCTACATGTGGTTGAAAAAGAAACAACAATTTCATCGTTTGGAAATCCTAATATATGTAAGTATACAAAGTATACATTCAAGTAGGTTTCTCTTTTTGTTTATTTTCCTTATATGTACCTATATTATAATATTATCCTAGATACATATGTATATTATTATTCTTCTTTTTTTTGTGCTAAATTGGTACAAAACTTGTGCATTTATTTTGTTTTTTTTATATATTTAAAATTGATATTCCTTTTTTTCGATCAAATAAATATTTTACATACATAGTTATTTGACATAGAATTTGTTCGTAAACCAGTGCTTATTGGATATAGACTGCTTATCAGCATCGGTGCTTTTTTTTTTTTTTGAATCTACGACTTTTGTTTCTAAAACAGCGCAGGAACATAAGTCCCATTTTTCATTTTTGGGACTTATGTCCCACCAAAGTGAGACATAAATAAGCCCAAAATTTTATTTGGAAGTAATGTCCCACACTATCGGGACTTAAATCCCAACTTTTTGAAGGCGAAGATGGGACATAAGTCCCAAATTGACTGATATAATGGTTAGGAAAACGTTGTGGATTTCCTAATGAGGTCCAAACCCTTTTTGTTGTTTTCATTTTACCAATTTTTCGTACTGATTTTGAAAATTAAACACAATTTATTGGAATTTTAAATAATAACCATTTATTATTGCATATAACAAAAAAGAAAAACAAGTATTTGTCAAAAATTACAAACAAACGCAAAATTTTTACAGTTCCAATACATAAATAATTTACAAATTTCACAAGCAAACTAAACATGTGTTTTTTATTATCTACCGACAGAATGGGAATGATAATTCGCTTTTTTTTTGATACAGCTTCTTCATTTATTTTCACAAAACAGCTATTATCTTGCAATGGTTGCAGGGTTGAAGTAGTACGTTTCTAGGTTATAATTTCGATGCCCAGGGTTGTTTACTTCAGTTTCTTCTATATCACTAGTTGCTGCTTCTAGCATGCTTGTAGTTCGCTTAGCTTTTTTTATAAACTGAGAACTGTTTTGATGGGTCCTGGAAAATAAATTGAACCTTAGATTTTGAGGGATCTGGGAAAGTTAATTACATACCTTAGTTATCCATTGCTTTTTAAAATATTTTACAAATTCGTCAAAGATAGAGTATTTACGTGTAGTGGTTTCCAATAAATCAAGCGCTTCTCCTGTCAATGTAGGTTTTTCTAACGGAAGAACAAAAAACTTATGAAAGATTTTGAACTGTTCTTTGTCCTTTCGTAAGCTTGACATAAAATTTTTGGTCTTTGACGCCTTTCTCCTGATTGCTTTTATGTAATGAAACCAACAACCTTTAATCTCAGCATCAGAATATACCTTTCGAATTCCGTTTGGAAGGCTCTGTTCGAAATCGGTGGTACCTAAAGGACGCGGGGCAACAATGAAAAATGTTTGATTCAATAAATTGAAGCACATGTACATAATATATTTCCTCAGACTTGCTACTCATTAGCGAGGAGAGAAATGTATACATCAAAATCTGGAGATATTATTATATTACTATTTTTGAAGAACAAGAATTTAAAAGCTTTGAATTTCATTTCCTGAAATTATGTGTCTTTTTTTAAATAAAAGAATTTGTTAGTTTTTTTGCTCAAACTAGACAGAACTAGATCTCGTCGATTTTTTTATTTATTATTTCAACTCAACTCAACTGTAATTTTGTTTAGAAACATTTTTGTTTTTTATTAGTTTTTTGACGAAATATTTAATTTAATTTATTTTATAAATCTCACCGACGCGACGATGGAAGCATTGCTTCTAAAATGTGCATCTGAGGAAATATAAAATGTGTTTTAACTGTTAAAAATTGGATTAATCTTTTTATTTATTAGATTAAAAAACACGTGAATTATCTCAACTACAAAATTCATCAATTATGGCTATCGTGCTTCAAGGGATACAAAAATCAAAAAATAGATGCCTGAAACTGAGGATAAAGATTAAATATTTACAAGCAGATATATTTTTTCTTAGAAGATGTAAGAAACAGAAGGTATTTCCGAATTTTATTCAACTTTGGGGTCCATCAAATTCTGAAAATAAGGGAATTATAGAAAAAGCTATTTGTGTAAGACAGAAAATGTGGCTAAATCTTGAAATCAAATCTAAGTACTCAAAGCTGTCTGTAGTTGAACGTGAAGCATATTCCCTGCATCTATATCTCAGCAATAAACTAAATCATGCGGGAATTAATCAAATACAAATAATGGAACAATCAAGCGATTGGAATAATTTTATTATATATGTTCAAGATACAGTTCACTGTAAATTTGGTAATAAAAAACAAATCTAAATTAAAAAATTCAATATTTTAATCGGTAGAGTCAATTATAATGAGCGAAAGAAGACTTTTAAGGAATTAGAACCAGTACAAGATTTTGTAAAAAAAATTTCAAGTTTGGAATTTACAACAAATGAATTGGAATTACTTAATAGAAGATTAAATTTTGCATTGCAATCAACAAAAGAAAAAGCTATCCAAAGTGCTTTGATTAACATTGAAACAGCTCTGAAACATTTAAATGATCCTGATGATAAAGTTAGAGTAAGGTAAGAAGCTATAGATAAAATTAATTTTAACGAAGTATAAAAGAAAAGAAAACTTCAGTTATCTTCAGTAAAGCTAATAGAAGCAATAATATTGTAATACTTGATAAACAAGAATATATAGAAATAACTGAACAATTTATAAGAACTGGACCTGGTATGAAAAAGTAATTTTTAATTCTTTACCAGGAATGATAAGGAGAACTAAAGAAGCTATCAAAAAAGCAGTAAAAGTTTTTAATGATCCTACTCTATCAAGGAAATTAAATATTTCAAATTCAATTTCACCAAGATTATATTTTGGGTTGAAATTACATAAACCGGAAAAACAAATAAGACCAATTACATCAACAACTGGATCAATATTATCAAAACTTGAATGTTGGTTATTAGAAAAACTTAATAATCTCCCAATCAAATTTGAAACAGCAGCTATAAAAAATGTTATTGAATTTACAGAAAAAGTAAAGAACATCAAAATAGCTAGCAACGAGATTCAAGTTTCATTCGAAGTTGTTTCATTATATCCAAATGTTCCAATTAATAAAACTTTAGTTTTCCTGAGAAAATGGCTAAAAAGAAATACACTTAAGCCAGAAGAAATACATGAATTTGTAATACTTACTAAACTGTGCAAGGATGAAAATTGTTTCCAGTTTAATGAAAAGTTTTACAGAGAAAAAAATTTAGCTGCAGTATGGGATCACATATGAGCCCGTTTTTAAATAGAAACTGAAATGAAAAATCAAGTAAATTTTTCAAGAATTTGGTTAAGATATGTAGATGATATAGGGGCGATAATCAAAAAACATGAACTCCGTCAGTTTATTAACACATTAAATAGAACTAAATACACATCATTATACTAAACCGAACACGTGAAAACCGAACACAATTTACATGAACATTAATTAAAGGGATAAGTTTTATAAAGTTGAAAAAGGAACAAATATGGGTAACCCATTGAGCCCTCTAATATCGGAATTGTTTATGTCAGCGTTTGAAATTCGGTTGAAAAATAGAAATGTATTACCAAGGTTCTGCTTTCGATATGTGGATGATGTATTTTCGATTGTGAAAAAAGATAAGATAGAAGATACATTGAGTGATTTAAACTGTGAATTCGAAACAATTAAATTTACAATTGAAATGGAGGCAAACAATAAAATTTGTTTTCTAGACCTTGAAGTCAGAAAAACGTGTGAAAATAAAATAGATGTTTCAGTTTACCATAAACCAACTAGTACACTTCGGTTTATTACAAGTGATTCACATTGTCCAATTCAACATAAACATGCCGCGTTTCATTCAATGATTTTCAGAATGTGTAAACTCCCTTTGTCAGCTTCAAACTACAAAATTGATTATGAATATATTAAAAGAGCTGCAGATGTAAACGGGTACAGTGCGAGTTTAGTAGATAGAATGATAAGGAAGCATTCTAACAAAATTAAAAAATCTTCATTGTCGACTCTTTTTTCACAAAATATTGAAAAAAGTGAAGTTAAACGAGCTTCAGTGTGTTATGTGCCTGAATTAACAAACAAAATATCAAAAAATTTCCGAGAGCATAACATTCAATTAGTCTTTTCAAGTAAAACAAAACTAAAAAATCTACTCGGGTCGACGAAAGATAAAATTGACAACATGAAAAAGTCGGGTATATATGCAATAAAGTGTGGTGACTGCGATGGTGTTTACTATGGTCAAACCAAAAGAACCATCGAAAAAAGATTTAAAGAACATAGTGCGTACATCAAACATAACAAAAATCAAAGTTCTGCTATTGCAGACCACGTCTTAAGGCTCAACCACTTTAATATAAATGCAAGCTGTGTGAGTCTAAAAAAACAAATAACAGATGAGAGAAAATTGGACGCGTATGAAAGCTACTTCATACAAAGAGATAGCCGTTCTATCAATGCTGATAACGGCAACATTACTTCGAGCCTCTTTTCTCTCATCTAATCACCAATACCAAAGAAGATGTCACTGATTTGATCAGTCGTGATGCTGAGGATGGACTGCATGCAGTCCGAAATGCATTCAAGGTACGTGTTTTTGATCGTTTTTTCGTTTTTTGTTGTGACTATTTGTTAACGCGAAACGCAGAAAAAAAGACAAAACTAAAAGTGTGAAAACATTAAGGTGCTTTAATTAGTCTTTAATTAATGTTCATGTAAATTAAATACACATCAATAAAATTTACATATGAAGAAGAAATTGAAGGGAAACTAAATTTTCTGGATTTAAGTATAACTAGGAATGGAGATGATTTCGAATTGGATATATGTATACAGAAAACCAACGAATACTCTGAGATACATTACATCAGACTCGTTCCATTCCTTTGAACATAAGATGTCAGCTTTTCACTCAATGATTTTTAGAGCTCTAAATAAAGGGCCGTTTTCTTCACTATTTCTCAACTTGTCTGAAACTCTCAAGTTGGCCAACTGTAGAGTTGACGCAAGCTAAAAAGTTGAGACACAAGTTGAAACTTGTTTTTCTTCACTATTTTGAATTTCAACTCGAGAGTTGAAATTCAAAGGTTCGCCTACTTGAGTTTTTAAAAATTTCCTAGGAATATTTTTGACAGATACATAAATTTCAAACTTAGATTTGAATTTTGGTTGTTCGATTGTTTTGAAAATTAAAGTTCCGGTAGTTCATTGTGTTTATTGCGAAAATTTTTTTTTATAAAAACATGGAAAGTTACCAAAAGTGGTGTATAACAAAGAAGAAGAGGACTGGCTGGGTGCAAATGCATTGCAATACAGGCAGGTTATAGAAAATATAAAAAATGATGGCGCAACAAAACGAGACAAGGACAAGGCGTGGGAGGACATTGCCAAACAATTCAATATCGCCCCACCTAGCCAGGTTTGTACAAAATAAGCTTATATCGAATTATTTATATATGATTTTTCTTTTATTTTAGGAGAGGAGCGTGAAATCTTTGAGGGAAAATGGCAAAATAAAAAAAAAATTTAAAAACAGAACAATATATTTTTCCAAGGATGCCAAAGGAACTGGTAGATGTCCACCAAAGAAAGAACTCCCTGCATTAAGCGAGCCCATGCAAGAACTTAATCAAATATTGATTCCGTCAACGTATGGGCTTTCTGCAGGGACTGGCGACAGCGATTTTCTTTCCCTAGAAAAAGCTGCGCCAGAACCCATCGAAGCCAATGATGTCATTGAATCCGGTATTAATATCAATGACATTTTAATATTGCAAAATGATTGCCTGCATCAAATCAATGTTGATGAAAATGTAGTCACAATTCAGACGACTGCTTTGGAAGAAGTTTGTGATGAGTCCTGGGAGAGGGTCAACCCAACCAAATTGCGCAAGCCATCGAATCCTTTGCTGACCAACAGACGTCGGAAGCAAAGAATAGAGGGTGAAATGGGACCTTCAAAAAAGGAAAAGTAAGAGGAAGAATTAAGAGAACACCGACTAAAGAAAAATGCAATAGAATTGCAAATTTTGAAGTCGGAGAAAGAGCGGTATATGTAGCTTCGAAAGAGAAAAAACGCAGTTCGAACGAGAACGCGCTCTAATAGAATTGGAGTTGGAGATAGCCAAAAAACAATTAGAACATGATGCGGAAATCCATAAAGCACGTATGGACATGCTAAGAGAGCAACCACTAAACCCATTTTCAACCGCTGCTGCAAAAAAGTCATATTTTTAAATTTAAAAATAGTTTTATTATAAAAATATCAGATAAAAAATATCAATTTATATACATACATATGTATTGTATATTGAATGTGTTTGGTTTTTAATTTTGTCGTGTTTGTTCTTGGTCTAAAATTGACTGAAAATAAAATCGAATTCGGGACCTCGCGTTCCCAATCGTTGTTGAAGGTATTTGATTTTGTTTAGACGATGGAACATGTGTATTACAAAACATCTCATCGAATCCGAGCATTTCCGGTGGAGGTTGTGGTTCCTTTTCGTCTATTGCTATGTTGTGAAGGACGGCACAAGCAATTATAATCAACTCTGCATCTTAACCCAGTTGCCAATACTGGAAACCGTCTTTTCCAAATTCCATAAGAACGCTCGACTGAATTTCGAGTACGAATCTGAGACTCATTGTATAAATTTTCAACATTTTTATTTGAAACATTTTGAAAAGGTGTCGCCAAGTAATTTTTGTTTGAGTAGCCAGAGTCACCAATAATAATAAACTGACGAATTGAAAATACGTTGATCGAGAGTAGAACCCTGAAAAAAGGATAGAACAGAAAGTCAAGGGTAAAGCTTTTATTTACTTTCACTTAATGTGCAGATACTACCTGCCAATGAGCAACGATGTCTATTATTTTCAGATCTGCAGAAACATCAGTCTGAAGGTTTATAGAGAACAAACCCTTGCGGTTTCCAAAAAGTTCTGCATCGTTTCAACCAGGGGATTGGATTCTTACATGCGTGCAATTTATTGCCCCAATAGTTCTTGGAAACTTTGCTATAGCATAAAATTCACGTGCCGCTTCTAACCGATCTCTTCGTGTTTGGGGCATGTGAACAAACTGCGGCGCAAGGTTAGCAATTGCGTTCGATACCCTTTTTATCATGCGATGTACTGTTGAAATACTTACGCCAATAAAATCAGCAATGGCCAATTGTACTGACCCGAGTGCATAATACATCAGAACTATTAATACTTGGGTAATTGGTCGTAATTACCGCGATCTATACATAAGTTAATACTTTTTAAACTATAAAAAATTCAAATTATTTCATTTCGTACCTTGTCTCACTGCAAGGCAAACTACCCTCTATCAATTCCAACAGCATTGCATCATTGTGGTTCGCTTCGAAATGCGAAATCATTAAATGAAATCATGGTCATCCCACTTTTCAAGCCCGAAACGTGGACACATTTTATACTGTCTTCTTTCAATCAATTCTTCTTCTTTTTCTTCTTCGCTTTCAGAAGCAGACGATGGATGGTTCCCCCAATAATAATTTTTTCGGAACATTTTATTTAAAAAATATTTTTATTCACATATATGTAAATAGAAAATAATTCACAAAAACAACAAAATGTAGTACAAAATTAAATTTCAGAGTCAACTGTCAAGTTTACTCATTCAAATTCTGCTTTTTTCAGAAGTTGAGAAAACCGGAAGTTGATCAACTCGAGAGTTGAAAATCGACAGTTGAAGCTGTCAAATTTGAGTGAAGAAAAACAAAATCACTTGAACTTTTGATTTTGATTTTAAAAATCAACACTCCGCAAGAAAATAGTAAATTCTTTTATTATTTTTCTTTTTCCAAGAAAAACAAAATCACTAGTTGAGAATAAAAATCCTCCAGTTGACTTCAACTTTTAGTGAAGAAAACGGCCCTAAACTAACTTCTTTAAAAAAAGATTCTTAAAAATTTTAGTTTCTGAGAATTTGAGAAAATAAAAATAAAAAGAAGGTTCTTACATGTTCCGCATGGGCTATATACACAATTAATTATTATTATCTGCATCCACAGTATAGAAGCACATTAAATGTGCCATCAATTAAAAAATTCCGCTTGATGGAGGCAGTGTTTCAATTAAATCAACGATTTTAGGTGGCATGAATATGGTATATCCAAATTGGCTCTTTAATATCGTGTGGTTTAAAAACGTTTTCTGTTTGTTATACCTCCACATTCCATAGTTTGACATAACATTTTCGTTTGCGAATGCTTCCTTTATTTCCAAAAGACTTCGTGGCGGTTTTGGTATAATCTCACTTTTTAATCTATTCATGTCCAGCTTAATAGAAGAATATGAAACCAAGTGCGCTGGATCTGTAAGTCATACTGCGTGAACACAATGAAACGCATACGCAGACGGAGCCGCAAGAACTGTCAAAATATTGAAAAGTAGCAAATTCATTGATGTGAACACAATGCATACGCAAAGCACTACGAGCCGCAAGCCGCAGCCGGAAGAGTTGGCTAACTTTTAACTTTTACGTGCGTACTCAATAAAGTTGTTTTGGTTTGAAGGTGGTAGAAAATGGACGAGTCGGAAAAGATTATTGAAGCAGTGCGAAGCCGAGACATTTTATGGAATTTGTGTAATAGGAATTATAAAAATGTTAAAATGAAAGCCAAGGAGTGGAAAAAAATATATCTGAGGAATTGGATTTGCCCTGTAAGTACCTACATGTTTGCCGGTATTGTAGGTTATGTTTTGACAAAACATATATTTTTCTTTTCAGTTGAACATGTCAAAAAAAGTGGAGGTGTCTTCGCGACACTAATTTAAGAAATATTAACAAATCGAAAGTGTCAGGACAAGCTGCCGACGATGTAGAGCCCATTGGTATTCCATGCAAATGGAGTTCTTGAAAGACCATGTAAAGCCAAGAACGTACATAAGTATTTAGATACTTCGGAATTAAAAAGAATGATTTTAATGTGTTTGTATTTTCTTTTTATACCTAGAACAATGGAAAACTATATCGAAGAAAGCCAACAAACATTGACGACACCAACAGCAATGACACCAGTGGTCCTAGTGGATCCAGGCAGCCCAGTTTTCGTTGAACTGGAGGAAGAAGAAACACTCCCATCATGCTCTACTCCGATGGCATCGACGAGAGCTTCAACTTCAGCGCCTAAACGAAGGAGAGCAGGGCCGTCGATGTCTGCAGTAGAGCAGACACTTGTAAGTACTTTGAGCTGCATGAAGGAATACATAGCGAGGCCAAAAGTAGATCCACCAGTAGTGCAGTCATCGGAAGACGAATTGTTTTGTCGATCGATTATCCAAAAAATCCCAAATTTTCCTTTGGAAGTGCGTAATAGCACGAAGCTGGAGCTACTCCGCTTCGTAAATCAGGTGGAGATGGATTTAGTCAATGAGGGAGCCCTTAATGTTTAACTTTGTTTTGAATTCAATATATATGTATGTGATTTTTGAAGTGTCTTATTTTTTTTTTTATAAATACTTACTTTGTGTTATAATAGTTCCTTTAATTTTAAGAACAATAAATGTTACTGTTTTTGTTGAAATTGTGTTTTTTATTATAAAGTTTAAAAGGTTTCCTACGTCCTAAGGTTGAAAATCAATTTTTCCTTCATTTTGGAAATAATGAGTCAACTTTGTTTGCATTTCAGCTTCTCCTTCCGCTCGGTTGTTCATTCCACACCAGCGAATGGGTAACAAAGTGTTGGACTCCTTACGCCAAGCTCCGTTGGTGCGCTCTCCCAATTCATTGTAGGTGTCAATGTAGGACTCTGGGCAATATGTTATGGTGTCTGTACTTTTTAAAAAGTTGTGAAGAATTGTACAAGCAAGCACAATTTTGTCGGCATTTTGAGGATGAAATTCGATTGCCTTTCCCAGGATTCCCCAGCGGGCTGGTAGGATCCCGAAAGTGTTTTCAATTACTCTTCGGGCTACTGATTGCCTAAAGTTGAAGATTTCTTCAGGTTCATTCAAAAGGGTGTCAGGATATGGCCTAATCAAATTCATCCTAAGTGGAAAGGCACTTTCACCAACAAAATAGTACGGAACTTTTTTGTCGGAATCGGAGGCGGTAAGTTTAAATTGTCACCAAGTATTTTTCTGCCGATGGTGCAGTTGCGAAAGATTCCAGCATCGCTCTGGCTACCGTATGCTCCAACATCAACAGCAGTAAATGTATAGTCGGCGTCACAAATTGCCAGCAATACGATGCTGAAATACCCTTTATAATTTATATATTTAGAACCTGTTTTAAGAAAATACAAAACAGTTAAAAATAACCTTAATAGCTCTGCGTACTTTTAACCTATATTCGGTGGACATTTAATTTCAACATGTTTGTCGTCATTGCTTCCAACGCAGTTAGGCATGTTCCAGGTTTGGTTGAAGCCTTCGCCCACACGTTCCCAATCACATGTTTTAAGTTCTGGCATATAAGCTGGTGACAAAACGTCCCGAAAAACTTTATAGGTTTCTACAATTATTTTGGGAACCGTTGATGCTCCCATTCTGAACGACCATGCCAGATAGTTTGGTGATACTCCTTGTGACAGATACCTTCATAAAGAGAGAAAACTAACACTCAATAAATTAGATTTTACAATAGCTTACGTGAGTGTCAGAACCTATCTGCATCTGGACCTAATGGCTTCCGAATAGACGTTTTGGTCAGGCTGTTTTCAATCAACGTCAAAAGCAAGTCAAACTGCGTTTTGCTCATACGAGTAGACTTGAGGTCAGGATAATGTTCCTTTATAAATTTGAAGCTTGTTTCAAAATATTCTTCAATTTTTCTACTTTGGTACCCACCATCTTCGCTTTTTCTCTTTAAAATATTGTAAAGCCAAATAACAAATCTGTATTACACCCATCAGAAAAACCATCTCTTCATTCTCACTATCCATTCTAGCTTTTATTTTTTTTAATACACTCAAATTTATATAAATTAGATTTCATGCAGTCAGCTGACATCAATACAGACCTTATGTCAAAAAACACGTCCAGCTGCATTGTGAGCAGCTTTTAAAAAACACGTACGACACACTTTGACTGGTCTTTCAACACCGGCTGCGTATTGCGTCTGCGGCTCTCATTGTGTTCACGCAGCTAAGCGTTTTTCGTCAAAAATTTGTTTAGACGTTGATTTTCTTTTATTCGACACAAAGCAATCGGTTTAACAGAATCAACAAATGTAATTTTTTTCATCATATCCTCTTGGTCGACGTGTGGGATGTGGGTGTACCGCATCGTTTGCTTTAGTAGATAGATAGATAGATAGATAGATAGTTTTTATTAGTTTTCATTGTTCTATTACAAAGCTTACTAAAAAACAAAAAGCATGGCATTTTTGCCGTCTGCCTAGTTGACAAAACATAAAAAATAAATCAATAAATATAAGTAAGATTTTCCTTTCAGTTTGCTTTAGTAGTTTTATTCAAAACACTATCGAACTTAAATCCGTGCTTACGATTTTATATAGCATGTATATTGTATATTGTATAATGCTTTATTGTATTTATATACATACATACTTTTTTGAACGTATAATTGTATTTAATTTTTAATATATGTATAACACAGAACTATTTTTCCTCAGCCCCGGAATGAACTTAAAATCAATTGCATTTTCAGTGCTTCACTTTCCATTTCGACTCTAGCTAGCAAGATAAGAAACTGGACTAACTAAGAACAAATTATTGACATGCTTGCATTGTTTTCTGTAATTGTAATTGTAATTAACGCGTACATTTATACCAAGATAAGATAAGGGGCCAAAACCTGTTTGGCTGGTTATACATTTTTGTTGAGTACAGTTCAAACAATCGTCACAAAATGTTCTGCCTATAGAATAAAAAATTTCTCGGTGGGACATAAATTCCAACTTTTATTTTTGGGACTTTTATTTAACACCAAAGTGAGATATAACACCCAAATACATTTGGGGCTTATGTCTCACTTTGGTGGGACATAAGTCCAAAAAATGAAAGTTCGGACTTATGTCCCTGCGCTTCTAAAACAAGGTTCACTAGCATTTCTATTCCAGAATTTTGAATAAAAGTGTATGTATTCTAATTCTTACAAAATATTTTAAAATATAGTCAGGTGGTAGTGGTAGGTTTCCACAACAAGAAAAGGTAATGTTCGGCCTGATAACTATTTCTAAATGATCTAGGACGTTGTGGAAATGTGAACAATGTGGGAATAGTTCGCAAAATTGATCCTTTAGATCACGTATGTATGTATTCGACGAAAGATGGAAGTGGCGCAAGAAGATTACAATTTTCGAACTGTTTTAGCTGAGTGAAACTTAAACCCAAGGATTGTTCGGCTTCAGGCAAAACAGGCAAGTTTAAGTTACATTTATGACTTTCATAACATTTACGATAAAGCCATACATACAAACACATACAAAACTATTTTCTTTGAGAAAATCTTTTGAAGTTCCATTCACAGACAATTCTAATTTAAATTCTAACCTCGACTTGGTGTCTAACTGATCAAGTATCCAGGATGTTTCAGTGACAAATGGGTTATTGCAAATGACGTTCAGTTTTTGTGCATCATCAAAAATTCTAAATTATATTTTTCAATCTTTAATGTTGAGGTTCCTGCTTTGCAGAAACACATGAGACATTAAGAGAAAACACTTAAAACAAAAACAACTGGCAGTGCTTGGCTGTCGCTGCAAACACAAATGTTTCTTCCCATTCAGCTTTTCTTTGAAAAGTCTGATTCTGGAGTGTCAAGAAACGGGATTGGACTGGTCACACAATATAGGTATTCCGTATGTAATATTTTCGGACAACGAATTTTTTTTAACTAATTTTTTGCCATGAAATTTGCTGCAGCTGGTAGAATTTTGAAGAGTTTCTAAATATTTGTTGCAAAACTCCCTACGAATATGGTTTTAGGCCAGCCATTGACGACACAATATAACTGCGCAAACTGACTTGAGGAGAAATCAAAATCGTTTTGAATTTTACACAGTTAACTGCACAAACAGCACAACTGAACTGCACAAACTCCAATTTGCGCAGTTATATTGTGTTTTTAATGGCGGACCCCGGCATAAGTCCCTTCCTTTTTACGTTTACAGTCCAATATTTTCACGTTGTGCCTTGTGTCACAAAGCCAGAGTGTGACAAACTCGAATGGTTTAGAGTTAAGACTGGCTTGCACTAACGACTCAAAAATTCTATATTATATTTTTCAATCACTTGTTCTTATGTACCTTTAATGTTGAGGTCCCTGCTATGCAGAAACACATGAGACATTAAGAGAAAACACTTCATACAAAAAACACTAAAATTAGGGAACGCACTTTTAGGAAGTAAGTTTTTTTTAAGAAACAGCACACCAATGAAAAGTGAGCACAGAAAACTTGTTGAACAATAAACAGAAAAGTTAAAATTTTATTATTCACACGACAAACAAATAATTAACCCAAAAAATAAGCAGTCCATCGTCTCCCAAGTCCCAAACACTGATATTTTTATTTAAACGAGCGAGGAAAATTCACTTCGAAACATCAAAGCATAGGAACTCACTTGGTCGGTGGGTACTGGTACTGGCGATGAAAAATTAAGAACATCGAAAATGTTATTAAAAAATAACAAGAGTTGAGCTGTACCTTCTGTAGTTTTGGACCCTCTTTTTTCAGAAGACAACTTTTAGCACTTTTGATTAAGTGCGGGGTGTCAAAGAAAAAGAAATTTTTTCATCATCAACTTTAAGAGTGGTTGTGATTCAGTGACTTTGAGATACCTACGAACATCTCTGAAGTTGGTACCCTGGTCACAAACGGCACGTATTACTTCAACTATGATTTTTTCCAGCTTAAGGAATGGACAGCTTGTTTGGGGTGACTTTATTCCGGTACATACCGAGTTGGGGCAGAAAAATTTAAATTTCGCGCGAATTTTAGGCTGTTATTACTTTTGTGGTTAGACTTCATAAAAAAGATTTGAGATTTCAAGTTGGAAATAAAAAGCGTTATTCAAAAGTTTTGCATTTTTATTCGCTGAAATCACCGTAAACGAGATTTACTGCTTTTATCAGCTGTGTAAAAGGGTCTTGCAGTTTGTTTATGCACATTTCTCCTCCATTGGTATTCTACTATCCAGTTTGCGAAATTGTTAGAATAATTGTCATTGTAAAAATGTCGTTTGACCACTCTCCACTGGGACTCTATTCTTTGTGTGTGAGTCCCATCTTCTCCCACAAAGGGGTTGTCTGGGTCACTGTGGTTAACTTTTTTATGGATGTACCCATGCTGTGATAAGCAATCATACGCTTTCCAATAATCAGTATGTATTGTTATGCCCAAAGCAACATGCTTTTTTATGATGGGTATCAGCACCTTAAATAAAAACGTTATTAATACAATAAAACATTGTTAATTTAAAAGACAGATACCTCGGCACTTCTAATATTATCTGCGCATACTTCCAACCGCAGATCTTGAGATTCATCCTGGATCATACCCAGGACCCAGTGACCATCAACCCGCCGTCCTTTGTTAAATTTACGCCGTCCAAATTTAGTTTCGTCAATTTGGACGACGCAACCAGGACCTTCAATCTTTCCCATTTCCTCGATTGTATCAAAGTATTGATCAACAACTACTTCTCTACAGAAACTGATCCAATCAGCTATACAAAGTCGTAGTCGAAATGCAGCTAGACCCTGAAGTGGGATTTTCCCTCTTAAAATTATTGATTGTTAGTTATTAAATATATTCACATATGTATATATATATAAACCTGAATAAATGCATTAGAAAACTTCCACGCGAAGCAATACATCAGGTTAAATACACTGGCATATGCACATTGTCAAACCACGTATTTTGTGCACGTGAGATACGTTTCTTGCCCTTACACAAACCTCTTTGGCACTCGAAAAAACCAATCGCGTTATTACGAAGGTATATTGGTATTTCAACGCGATGCACACAACATCTCTTGCTTTTTGGCAAGAAACCCAACTCCTCAGCCAGTTGTACCTTGTACTGCTTGTGCCTCTGCCTCCATCCTCTTTGAAAGGCCTATCAGAGTCCTAAAGATTGAGTTATTAAAATACGTTACCAATAAAAAAATATAATTGTATATTTACCATTGGCTTCTGATAACCTCTGCTGTTAGTCGTTGCCCTACTACACCCGAAGTTGAGGGCAATTCTTCTTCATTTATTGCAACAAAATCTCCTGATCCTTCCATTTTTACACTTTTCCACTTGCTTTTTTAACCACAATGTGTTGATTGTCAAAACTTTCAGCATAATTCAGCGAAAATGGAGCAATATCTAAATAAAAAGGGTTGCTGACTAAGTTTGAGCTCTAAGCTTTTTATATTGAATTCAATGTTCCCTGGTTTTTTGGTCAAGAAGAAATAAATGTCCTTAAAGTGGCAACCGACGCACGGTAGACCAAGAGATGGTCGAAGGAACCTGTAAGCAATAGGTGAAGTGAAATGTATTAATAAAACGAGAACCGTAAGATCATCGCTGTATCTCCTACCCTTCCCAGTCCGCAAATAACTTGTTCTATAGTTATTAGTTACTAATAATTCTTTTCAAATCTGGGCTACTATCAAAACTGTCATCTACTTTTCTACTATGTTGTTCCTGCATGTCAATTTTTTTTTGAGTGACAAAATTTGCAGATCCTTATCTCTTACAGTTTTTTCTAGTTCTCGGCATCTATCTTTCATTTTAACAAAAAAAATTTCGGTGACTTTTCATTTTTGGAATAGGGTTAACTTCTTTGGAGTATTGTTTCTTAAGTACGCACTGGTCTGAGGACTAGAGCCTGCAATCTCACTTACCAATAAATTTGTTTCATTTTCTGAATATGGTTCATAAATTTCTTGAGGCTCTTGAATTTCTTGAGTTTCTTGAAGTTCTGGAATTTCTTGAATCTCTTGAGTTTCTTGAAGTTCTGGAATTTTTTTAATCTCTTGAGCTTTTAAAAGTTCTGGGAGTATTTCTATTTGTTTATGTTCTTGAAATATGGTTTCTGATTTTGGAAAATCCATTTTAAGAGAGTTTCTCAAAGTTATATCTGGATATGCATCCCTTCGTAATCGAAAACGCTTTTCACTTGAAAACATAATATTTTCGAAAAATGTCGATCGCTAACCTTGCTTTTTTTGTGATCAAGTGGCACTCCAAGCTTTTCTTTCCATATTTCGCAATAAGTAACAATACCAATTCCTTTATAATAAATTGCACTTATCACTACATAGTATAAAACAAAGTCGCTTTCTCTGTCCCTATGTCCCCATGTATGCTTAGATTTTTAAAACTACGCAACGGATTTTGATGCGTTTTTTTTTAATGAATAGAGTGATTCTAGAGGAAGGTTTATATATGTATATAATACATGCATATTATAGTAGAGAAAAGCCGAAAAATTTAAAGATTTGTAATGTGATGTTGTAACAAACATATTTTTCTGCGCTTACATTGCAAACGCTGTCTAAACCTTACGAGATAGATCAAAGGAGGTGGTGCATACTTGGGCCCAATGACTTACTATCTGCCAAATATTTTTGAATTCGGTCTTGGTAATTTTTAGATAATTAGACTTGAGATTGAGCGCCGGAAATGGGAAAAATCTGACATTTCTGCAAATAATTACGTATATCTCGAAGAGTATAGCACGTAGGACAATGATTTAGGTATCATATAAAAGATCATAGAAATATCTTTCATTTTATATTAAATACATTTTTTGAATTGCCTTATATTTCGAAAAAACAAACCTTAAAGTTGTTTGAAAAGAAATATTTTCGTTGACGTTTGCCAATATCTCGAAACAATCAGTGATGACCTATATTTTTTTTTGCACCGCTGTAATCGTTAATTGATAAGCTTTAATTTGATATATAATTTCGCTATCATACATAAAGCATATCACGTACATTATACACAATTTCTAAAAAAAAATTAAACAAAAAATATGTTCCACAGCAAATGCATTTTTTCATTGAATTTTTCGCAGAACCTACTCTGTTTTTTGCAAAACATAAAATCAAAATACATATTAATGCTACAAATGAAAAAAAAATTTATCTTCGTTTAGATCTATCAAAATACCATCCAAAAACAAAGCTGGTGCTATATTTATTGCTTCTGGTGTCTTGCGTAGCCCAAATAAATACCATAAAATGCTCATGACATGAGGGCAACAACCAACAATCCTCATTCCAACGAGACAGTTACAATAGTAAGCTTTTATTGCGTTCGAACTATGTGCTGCGTTTGCATCGCTATTCATCAAGATGTAAGTGAGATACACTTTTCTACTTACATGCCTGGATTTGATTTGCCCTCGCGATAAAAAGTAATTGTTGCCTATAAGACTATGATGAGCAGTAGAGGTAATTCGCATCCGATCTTCGCAGACTTCGATTGTATAGGTTCCCTGGTCTTTTAAATGTTCACCACAGTAGGATCGAGCCTGGTTAATTTGGTAATTCCCCAATGATATCATACGAAGTTCTTGAATAGTAAGTTGTGGGAAACTACTTAAATTCGGGATATTACCATCGATGCGGCTGAACATGGCTCTGGTTCTGTTAAGAATATCTTCTCTTACAAAGGCACCTAGATAATTAGGAGTATTCAAACGATTTAAAGCCAGTTCTATGTAGCAGAACATTTGCATCAGCACTGTCTTCAATGGTTGGATGAAACTGCATAACCTGCTAATTCCCGGCACAAACAATTTTTGGTCCATCAATAATAATCTTTCGCGAATAAGTTCTTTAACTCTAAACCTTTCAGATCCTTGACAGCCAAGAAATATACATCGTCTTTCAGTCACAATAACACGCTTGTATACAGCAGATTGTATTTTTTGTTGAACTACCGGTGGATCATGTTGCTGTTCAGCGCAACACTGACGGGAATATGAGGTACTTTGTCTAGTTCAATCATATTTTTGCAGCGATGTCTTCGCCCAGAGCGGTTTGCACGGAGCCAATAAGGTAGGCAAACTCTCTGCAAATTACGATGCAAAGAAATTATTTTTAAGCACCTGGTTTAATTGAAAAAAAAAAAAAAAACTTAAACTAACCTGATTAATTGGTAACAGCTGATTCAAGATAGACCGCTGACGACAGTTAAGAGGTACGTTGCGGCTTCTGCGAGATCTTAACAAAGATCCACAGCAAAGGCGAATTCTTAAATGTCCATACTCGCGAGGGTGATTTGTTGAAGTGACCCTTTCAATAATTCGATAACAATTCAAGCATACCAAATCTGACTCAGATATAAAAAAAATTAAAAATTAACACTGCAACTCACTTCATCTGGTGCTATCCAGGAGGCTAAAACTAACCGCATTTCATGGCTTTGAATACTTCGATATTGAATCAAGTTATTCAAACGAACTCTACAATTTGCACAGTTATTAACATTACTTATTTTCACACTTTTTAATTCAAAACACTTTTTTCTCGAATCTGAAGCGCTACTACAATTTTTCTCAATACTTCGTTAATGGAGTACAACACCTGAAGATCGTGAAATTGTGAATTACTTGTTTTTGTGTCACTACATTATTTACTCACAAGCCAACAATCAGTTATCAATGAATTAGGCCTAACAGTCGCGGACTTGTATGTTTAAGCTTGGTACCTAGCAACAAGTTTTTTTAGATTTGTTTTTGGATGGTATTTTGGTAGATCTAAACGAAGATAAATTTTTTTTTTCATTTGTAGCATTAATATGTATTTTGCTTTTATGTTTTGTAAAAAACAGAGTAGGTTCTGCGAAAAATTCAATGAAACAAATGCATTTGCTGTGGAACATATTTATTGTTTAATTTTTTTTTTGGAAATTGTGTATAATGTACGTGATATGCTTTATGTATGATAGCGAAATTATATATCAAATTAAAGCTATTCAATTAACGATTACAGTGGTGCAAAAAAAATATTGGTCATTACTGATTTTTTCGAGATATTCGGCCCTATCGTGGTAACCGTCGGAGCGGAGTTTTCTGCGCAACGCATTTTTTTTTTTTGAGATACAATTTTGCTTCGAAGTAGTAGAAATTTTTCACAAATGTGGCAATGCATTGCATTCCCAAAACTAAAATCTCCGCAACAAAAACTTATCGGAGAACGTCGGATCGTCAGATCGGAGAACTACCACAAAGTAAAATGTCTCCGATCGGAGAGAATTTCGCTCCGACGGTTACCACGATAGGGCCGATTGGCTGGCAAACGTCAACGAAAATGTTTCTTTTCAAACAACTTTAAGGTCTGTCTTTTCAAAATATAAGGCATTTCAAAAAATGTATTTAATATAAAATGAAATATATTTTTATGATCTTTTATATGATACCTAAATCATTGTCCTACGTGCTATACTCTTCGAGATATACGAAATTATTTGCAGAAATGTCAGATTTTTCCCATTTCCGGCGCTCAATCTCAAGTCTAATTATCTAAAAGTCACCAAGACCGAATTCAAAAATATTTGGCAGATAGATTGGGCTGAACGTAAGCTTTCATTTGGTACTAGTCTCATAGGTGTACGCCCTGGGCCCAGGCTCCATAGAAAAATGAGCCATCTCCTTTATGTACTACGGAATTGTATATCTTAAAAAGATGAATAAAAAAAAAATCCGCGACAGCATATGTTTATCTCCTGAGGATAACTCACAGCAGACATTTTTATCTTTTACATATTACAAAAAAAAATATGGGTTATTTACCAAGCTATTTTAAACGATACAGTATCACTTCATATCCAACTAAATACATTAGATACGTTATGCATTTTATGTACATAGATCAAAATGCAGACCATGGGCAATAATAAATAAATCAAAACTACTGGATCGATCTTAATCATTTTTTCAGTGAGTGACATAGGCTATATATTTTATACCCGTGCGAAGCCATAGCGGGCCGATAGAAATTATATAAATAAATTTTTTATAATTGTTTTATATTTCTCAGTCTCAGTGGTATTCGTCATCAAGCTGACTTTACAGACACCACTTTATTTTCATATTTCAAAACCAGTTTGAAATCTGAACATAAAGTGCTGTTTGTAGTTTCACTAACCCAGCTTTATATTCAGTTGCATACGTGTATCACAGATAGATCTAGCTTAATATTGTTATTATTATTATTCTTTATAGTCTACGATTTGTAATCAACAGACTTAACGTAGTACAATATTACATACAACGGCTTAAATATGTAATATTATTTTTGTGAGCCAAGAATGCTATTAATAAATTTTTAAAAATATTTCTTTGGAAATATACGTCTAACAATAATAATAAGCTTCATTAAACAATTTGCAACAGTGGCATATAGGTAGGTTCACGTAATCCATAATTTGTTCGATGTGGAACTTCAAATAATAGAGGCCTTGGTCTTAGTGCTCTAGACGGAGCATACACATTTACAAGGGAAACTAAGTTTCAGCTACCAACAAAATTACATAAGACATCTCTAATAAACATAACACTATACATATCCCTCCGTGATTCAAGAGATTGTATTCCCAGCAAAAGACATTTTGACCGATTAGAGTAACGATTATGGTTGTTAACATACATACTGCGAAAAAGCAAGAGCGAAATCGTTCAAACTGCTCAAACTAGCAAAACAGCGGAATGGAGAATTCTTTCGAAAAGCATACATGCAGGCTAATACTGCTTACAAGAATTTGTGAAAATCTAAAAAGAAAGAGTTTTTCACCAAATTGGCAGATAATTTAACTATGGTAAAAGACTCCTCACAGTTTTGGAAAATAGTGAAGGTATTGAATGGTACCAAATTTAAAATTGGAAATAATCTAGATGCTAATATTTTAGTTGATCATTTCAAAAATCTTTTGAATCCTATATCGAATGACGAGCCAATACAATTCGCTGAAAACCTAGTTTCGGTAGAAGATATAGAGCAGGATATTGACCTTGAAGAGATTCGCTGTGTTTTAGACAAAACAAAGGACAACAAAGCTCCAGGAGAAAACAGAGTGCCTTACGAATTTTTCAAAAATGCCCCCAACATCTTCCTGGATCATTTATCGAAGGTATTTTCAAAAATACTACACACAGCAGAAGTGCCGCAAAGTTTTAAGAAATCAATAGTATTTCCAATACATAAAAAAGGCGACACAAACAATGTAGAAAATTATAGGGGAATTTCATTTATGAATATTGTAACTAAAATATTTGCAGGCGTTTTACTGAAAAGACTTCTTGAACGTTGGGTAGAAAAAAACAAATAACTCAGTGAATTTCAAGCAGGCTTCCGTGCAGTATACTCAACAGTGGATCACCTTTTTTCTATTCAAAATATTGTAGATCACTACTTAGAAAAGAGGAAAAAATTTTATGCAGTATTTATTGACCTTAAAGCGGCCTTTGACAGCATTGACCGAGGAGCATCGTTATACAAGCTCAATTTAATTGGCATGTCTTCCAAAATTCTAAAATTATTAAAAAACATGTATGAAGATACTGTGTCGGCTGTATGGGACGGCGAACAAATGTCAGACTGGTTTGAAACAAAAAGTGGTGTTCGCCAAGGATGTTTGCTGTCCCCATTGTTGTTCGCATTGTATATAAATGACATAGTTGACTTTATACCAAATGGAATCCATATTGCAGGGCAAATAATAAGATGTCTTTTATACGCAGACGATATAATATTATTCGCAGATTCTCCCGAAAGCCGTCAATTAATGATAAACAAATTCAGTAATTACTGCAAATCATGGAATTTGGTAATAAATACTTCAAAATCGAAAGTCACGATTTTCCGAACTGGGGGAGGTCGACACTGCCGAAATGAAAGATGGACTGTTAATAGGGAGCCTCTTGAAGTTGTGGAGGAATTTAACTATCTGGGTATGATATTAGCACCTAATCTAAATCCAAGAAAACATCTGCAGATTAAGCTTGCAAAAGCAGTAGCTGCAATAAACGCAACATGGAAAAATTTGTTTAGAAGTGTACCCGTTGCGCATAGCGTCAAGTTTAAAGTATTTGAAGCTGCTCTGAAATCTATAATGACATATGGATATCAAGTTTGGGGGTATCAACAATATGACGAAGTAGAAAAACTTCAACGATTTTTCCTTAAAAAGCATTTGCTCTGCCTCAGTCAACGACGAACTACATGCTCCTTCTAGAAACTGGTCTTTCACCAACTTTTCTATACACTCTAAGAATACACTGCCAATATGTCTTAAAAATACTCTCATATCCTGACGCTCGACTACCAAAGATACTTGCAAAGCATAGCATACGTAAAAACATAAGCTGGTTCAGGAAATGGGAAGGGCTATCTCTGCTCTGTGGAACTCCACTGCCAAGCTTAGACACACAAGACGTTAATCTAAGAAATGAACTTAGGAGCTTTCTAGAAGTTTTGGATATAAAAATAAGATCAGATCTTATTGAGGAAGCTAAAGGCTCATCACGGAGATCATTGTATCCAAAGCTCCAGTATAATTTAAACAGTGTGAATTATTTTACAGATGAAAATAGCTTGAATGAAATTTCCAATATTTTTTCGAGTGAGGGGAGAACTGCTAGCTCTAAATTATAGACCACACCACAAAGACCGAAACACGTATTGTTCATTATGCAATATGCAAGAACAAGAAACTTCGTTTCACTTTTTATCGACATATCTGTCCCATTTTAAAAGAACTTCGATTCGTATACTTTCAAAAGACAGTTTTAAGTGAAGAAGATTCTATAAGTATCTTAAATGGTGAAAATTGGAAAAACCTGGCTCATTTTTGCATAGAAACACTCAAATACCGACAAGAATTTATTAATGATTAATAGTAGATTTCAACCCAATCAGGTGCACCCTCATCCTTCGTATACGAAAACTCCATTTTTGTTAAGCAATTAATCTATACTTTGCATATTATCAAAATTTCAAAATTTAAAAAAAAAAAATTGTGAAATATTTTCAATAACATTTTATTCATGGAAAATTAAAACATTATTATTCTAAAGATATGTAAAACAGAAAAATTCAAATGTTTAAAACAAAATTTAATGAAGAAGTTGGCATCTGGCACACGGTTTCAAACCAAGGCGAAAAGTTATTTATATCATGAAAATTGTACGCTTCAATTATATGGAATTAAATAAACTAAAGTAAACTAAACAGTATCAAAACTGACAAAAAAAATTCTTAATGCAAAACGCAAGAAGTTTTTTTTGTATTCTTTCAATCTTTGAAATATCACTTTGAGTTGTTGGATTCCAGACAACACAAGCATATTCTAAGGAGGGTCTGACAATACTACAGTACAATGATTTAAGGGTATACGGATCAGTAAAGTCACAAGACTTCCGTTTTAAGAAGCCAGCAACGAGTTAGCTCTTGCAATAACAGAGTTTATATGATATTGGAATGTGAACTGTTCATCAAATAGAACACCAAGATCTTTTACGTTATGAACAATTTTCAGAGGCGTCTTGTTTAAGAGGAATAGGAGGGAACAATTTGATACATGGTACGATTGTAGGACATGGAAGTACATTTATCAACATTTAATCTTAGATCGTTTAAGTTGCACCACTTAGAAAATAGATCAAGATCATTTTGCAAAGAAAACAATCTGCAATATTTGACACAACATCTAAGTTCATAAGCTTCAAGCTTTTTCAATAATATTTTCAAGTTAACCCTGCTGAATGCTTTAGTAAAATCTGTGTATATTACATGAACCTGCTGACCATTCTCCAAAGCATTTATAGAGAAATTCGTGAACTCAACCAAATTCGAGATCGTAGACCTACTCTTGCAAAAACCGTGTTGAAAATCACTAACATGCCCTTTTATCAAACCAAAGAAAATATCTCTTACATGGCAATTAAATAATTTTGGAATTATGGAAAGCTTTGTTATTGGTCTGTAATTAGAGATGAAAATATTAAATATACATTAGAGAAATACAAACTTTTTCAATAGAAATATTTTCGTGGACACGTCAATAATAATGTAATCCACAAACCGAGATGAATTTGTCTGCATCTTTGCCTTTTATTCAAATGCATTTTGCATGGGCTTGTTGGAGGCAGATCGCACAAGAAACCATAATTTCGTTCGAAATTTTTTTCATTCATTCAGTTCACTCATAAGCACTATTTAAGGGAACAGATATGGGCGTTTAAGGTGAGCAACACAAAGGTTGTAGGTGTTTAAAGTGAGCGACACAAAATAAAAAATAAATAAAATAAATTAATGAATGATGGCAGCCCTAAGCTTTAGGCTGTCAGATTAAAGATTATTATGGTTATTTAAGACTATACCTTATACGCAATAACTTTGGTAATATAAATAGCACAAATATTTATAGCTTACAGCTTAGGGTGATGATGACGTTGATGACATGGTTGATGATGATGATGCTATGATGATGATGGGTTGGGGGTCGTCGGATTTCCCCCAATGAAAAATAACAAAGCTCCAGGGTCAGATGGTATTCCAATTGAGTTTTACAGAATTTCGCCTCCCGAATTTTTGCAATATATACTCGATTTAATGAATAAAATGTTTAATGACGAGACTTCCGAACTGTTTTAGGCTGGCAAGGATAACTGCTATTTTCAAAAAAGGCAATCCCAATCACCCTGATAACTGTAGGGGTATTTCTGTTTTGTGCTCATTGAGAAAACTTTTTACACAAATTTTATATCTTCGGCTATCTAGTTGGGCTCAGAGTAAATAACATAATCAGCTGTTTTCAAGCAGGTTTCCAGCCTAACCTTTCGACGATGGATCAAATTTTCGCTCTCACCACAGTGACAAGGCGTTTTTTAGACAAGAAAAAACCTCTTTATACAGCCTTTTTTGATTTTAAGGCGGCTTTTGACACTATAAACAGAAGATCCTTGATATATAAATTACTACTAATTGGGGTCTCAACTTAGTTTATTAGGGTGTACGAACAGCTATTATTGAACATATATGCAGTGGTATGTAATGGAAAGAATGAGTCAAATAAGTACATTTAGCTCAGAGACTGGCGTCCCACAGGGTTGTGTTTTAAGTCCATTAATGTTTGCCTTGTACATAAACGACATTGAGAACCATTTACCGGGGGGAATTACTTTCGGTGATATATTTGTAAAACTTTTTTTATATGCTGATGACCTCGTCATGTTTGCTGACCACCCAGCGACTCTTCAACTCCAAATAAATAAACTTAAACCGCCGTATTAATAAACGCGGAATAGCTGGGCTAAGCCTTATTCCATGGATTAAGTGGAAAATGGTATAATGGTGGCTTTAATTAAATGGAAAATGGTATAATGGTAACTTAATCCATGGAATAAGTATTTCCCAGTTATTCCGCGTTTATTAATACGGCGGAAAGTGTTTTGCGATTTTTGAGAGCTAAAAATAAACTCAACAAAATCAAAAATTATGATATTTAAGAATCATGTTCGTTCTGAAAGAAACATAAGGACCTGGACATTAGATGGTACATACTAGTATCGAAGTCGTTAAAAAGCTTAAATATCTTGGTTTCGTAATCTCAAATAACTTGAGTTTCAGTGCTCATATAAGAGAAAAACAATCTTTAGCCAAGTCAGCCATTAATTCAATGTGGTCACACAAAAGTCATTTGTAGACGAAGCGTCAAAATTTAAAGTTTTCAATGCTACCGTTAATAGTTGTTTCTGCTATGGCAATGAAATCTACGGTTACCTAAGGATGGATGATATTGAAAAAATTCAACTATATTTTTTCAAAAGAATATTCAAATTACCGTCGAATAGTCCTAACTATGCTATTTATGTTGAGCCCGGTTTACCGCAAATATTCGTTCGAAACTTGAAGGCTAGTGCAGATTATTATTTAACCAAAGTTATGAAGAGACCCGATAACAACTTACACAAAAGAATGATGATTGTTTCTCTCCGGTGTGGGTATTCTCTTTTTAAGAACTGGCAAGAACTCGCTTTTGAACATGGTACTTTTAAATCCAAATAATGTAGCAGAATGGGAAAATATTTTCTACGATTGCATTGCGAAAGCTGATGATAGATAGATAGATAGACAGATACATTTATTGGTTTCATTCAAAATTGATTTACAATGTTTGTTATTACATTAAATTTAAGACATGACTTAAAGCCGTCTGCCCGAGTTTGACGACGTTTATACAAAAGTTTTTTTTAAAAAGATTCTTCGATTACTGCTTTTTCTATGTGGATGCTTTTTGACAGTATTTATGCAGTTTGTTCCATTCGTTGCCATTCAAATTGTTTCGCATTTCTGATTCTTCTAATGATTCTTTTTCAAAGAATTGAAGTCTGAATTCTTTCAGCACTGGACATCTACCCAAAAAACGATATATGTTCTCCCTTTCACGAAGATTACACAGAGAGCAAATGTTTGGTAGATCGTAGTGAAAGTTGATGAGTGAAAGTTGATGAGCGTATTTATCTAATGTATATTGACAGGGCTAGGGAGTCTACCTCAAGGGCTATTTATAAAACTCTTAATCTTTACCTAGGTGAAAACAATTACTTTAGAAAGGAGCTTTCTGCCTACGATATAAGCCTTATATTTAAAGTAAGAACGGACATTTTTGAATTGAGTTTTAGACCATATCGAAGAGATATCAACCCTATCTGTAGCTTATGTAATTTAAATCAGAACGAGGATATTTTTCATTTCCTAGCCGTGTGTCCCATTCTGCAAGAAATTCGCAGACTTTATTTTAATAAAAGTTATCTTACATATGACGAATTCGTCAGTGTTCTGAATGGACAGTGTGGATGGAAGTTGCTAGTACGATATGTGTCGCACTCGAACTCTTATAGAAACACGTATTTAAATCTGTCATGAGTAATACACACCATATTTAATTTTGTTTTAGCTAAACTAAAAGCCCGATCTTAAAATAATTTCTCTCATGTTTTGTTTTAGCTAAACTTAAAGCCCTATTTATTGAAAATGTTGCACTTTTTTTTTGCTTGTACATACATATAAAGCTTAAAACTAACTTGTCTCTATTAATTTTCATCTGATTGATATTTGTGTCAGTTTTTTCTTTTTAAAATTATTTTAACTTTTTGTTTTAAAATGTTGAAATAAACCCAATTTTCTAAATAAATTTAATGTGTTATTTAATCTTTGTAATCTCAGAAAGTAAAATTTTGAGAAAACTGCAGACGGCTTAACAGCCATGCTTTATTTATCTTTTGTTTGTTATAAATTTGTGTACATTTAAATTGAATAAATTGAAATTGAATTGAATTGATTTCCCAGTTTTTCAAATTATTTTTGTTCTTACCTGGAACTGTGTCCTAGTTTAGAACACTTTTTTATCTTACGGTTTTTTTTTTTTTGGTTTTCTTATTTTTCCTGGACTTATTTATATGTTTTTTTCACTAATTTCTTTTTTTTCTTTTAGGCAAAAACCATTGTTTCTTTTTTTATTTATTTTTCGCACGTTTGTTTCTTTACGTATTTTCTTTAATTCTTCCATTTTTTTTTTATTTCTTTTCTTCTCCCGCACAATAACTATATAGCTTTTCTTCCTTCTAGGTTGGTTTTATTTACTTTAACTTTCTTTTATTTTCTTTACTTCAACCTATTATTTCACTGTTTAAGTTATTTTTAGTGGCAAGAATAGAAAAAAGAACCAACAACTCAACACGCCAATTATATTCTCAAAAAAAAGTCTTCTTACAATCGACTGTACAGTTTCACCTTCGCCGATGGCTCAGCTGAACTTGTCATGTACCAACTCGGCCGTTGCACATGTACATAGCCGGTACAGTTGGTTAGTACATGACAAGATCACACCATATCGGTTAGCGGCCGCTCTTGCGGCTTATCCTTATCTTTCGTAATTTTTCGTGGGTGGAGATAAGCTCGCCGACTATGTTTCCGTATGCAGTGTAAGGTTTATGCCAATTCTTAGGTGTTAGAAAATTTAAAAGAGATTATGGAGATTGACTTGTGCAAAAATTTATTGATTTGAAAAATACATATAGGTATTGATTTTAAGATGATGTTCTGTAAAAGGTAAATTTTTATATTATAATAGGTAATATTATTAGTATGCTACTATTATTGTTGGTAAATATTAAGTGTGTTATTTATTTATTTCAGATGAGTATTATAGTAGGTTGTATTATTTATTTCCCATATTATTAAGTGTATTAAGGTAAGTATTATAGGTTGTAAATAATTACTAAGGTAAGTATTAGGTAGTTTATTACTAACTAGCGGCCCGTCCCGGCTTCGCACGGGCACTAAGAATGACATTTACACACATATTCACAACTTTTCGCGTCGAATTAAAAAAAATAGGAAATTCAATTCTTAGATATTATTTAAAAATTTTTGTTGCAAAGAAGTCATAACCCCAAAAGCCTTTTATTGTGTTAACGCTTCCCTGTAAACAATATTTGATGTTGTTTTATTTTGTCCTTTAACTCTTTAATAAGCAACCTCGTCCCATTACACATGTTCGGAGGCCTTAAATTTCTTAAAAGCATTATTGGGATTCCGATTTTTAATGACAACTCATGTGGTGGCAGTCCAGAAGGTTTCAACAAATTTAAAAATTCCTGTGGATAATGGACTGCGTCTTCGATATCAGTCACAGTGTCGATCGGTTTCTATGTTTTTATTTGGCGGGGGACTTTTTGAACTATTAGATTGTTTATTTCATTAACAGTATCATTCTTAGATGATACTATAGCCCTAGAACATAGCCAATGAAAGTCCTTTTCGTGCAAATTATCGATATCAGGGTATATAGCATCTATTAAGTTTTCCAAATTATGGAGTATTTGACCTAGACACTCATCCAGAAGAATGTCACAATGACCGCTTAAATTTGGAGTGGGAAAAATCCCTTCTCCAAGTTTTAGCAGTTGTTGTGGGAAATCGCTATCAGTCATTCTATGAACATGAGCTCTAGCTCTCATATTCGTTCGTAATTCAATGTTTCAATCGAAGCCCAAAAGGGTGACGATTTCAAGCATGCCTTGATGATATCTGCTCGCGTACCTCTGTTAATAACGGGGAGAGTTTGTCGGAAATCTCCCGCAAAAACAAAAGTAGTCCCGCCCATGAGTTCCATAAATCCTGTAAGGTTCTGCTCACGGCCTATATGCCATTAGTTTCATCGACCAATTTTTAGGCAGAACACTTAGGGCAAATCTTATTCATGTCGCCGATTTGGACGGAAGACTGTTGAGCATAATCGATCTGTGGATCGTATCTAAAAGCCGATCTGTTACTGTGAGCTACAACTCGGTTGCCAACTCTAGCTCTTGAAGTCTGTTGTTGTTCTCTCTGGTCTTGAAGGCGTTGGGAACTCTCAGATCTTGATTCCCTAGTGCGGGATTGTATATTTCTGGAATTTTGCTCTTCAAGCCCCTGCAAACGCTCAGTGCTTGACTCTCGTGCGCGGAATCGAGAAGTTCTCACATTTTGTTCAGCAAGCCGTTGCGTTGCGACTGCTGAATACTGGACTCTCGCGCGCGTCTTTGAGAGGTTCTCATGTTTTGTTCAGCGAGGTATTTGACTCTCTGGCACGCGATTGCGCCACATATTCTCTCTGACTTAAAAGACGATTTTCAGTTTCAGATGAAGATTCTTTATTTCGACATATTTTTTTGGCCCTGGCCTATGAATTGTTTCTAGAAGTTGAGATCTTGATCTTTTGGGCATTTTAAAATGATAAAAGAAAAAAAGGCCTTTGAACTAAATAATTACCTGTCATATCTTTGAGCTACTTACAACTGCCTACTATAACAACGTACAACTAAGTAAGATTATTAGTTATTGGAGTTTTAGTAAGGAACTCTTTTTTGTTTTTTTTTTTTGAAAACTAAATATAGCCTATGTCAGGGATAGTGTAGCTTTCCAACGGTGAAAGAATTTTTCAAATCGGTGCAGTACTTTCGGAGCCTATTCAAGACAAACAATCAAACAATCAAACCTTGCCTCTTTATAATATTAGTAAGAAGTAAGATAAGATGAAAAGAAAATATTCTGTGTTAAGATCATGTTTATGGTAAGTATTATTATGTGTATTTTATTATGAGCAAAAGGTGAGTATTATGAGTGTTTTTTTTCTATTATTTTAGGAAAATATTATTTTGCGTTTTGATACTATTTTGGGTAAGTGTTATGAGTGTTTTTTGGTATTATTTCAGGTCAGTATTATAAGTTTGGTTTAGAGATGTATTATAAGGACAGCATGTTATAAGGGTAGAAATTATTATAACTATTGTTATTATCATTGTTTATTGTTATTATTATTATTATTATTTTTTTTTTTTTTTGACTTCTCAATTCCTATGGAATTGGAAATTACCTTTCCCGGGCTATGCCAAGGGATAAGGCTCTGTTGCGGCTCAGACCATGTTCTAGCCGTTACGCGTCGCTGACTTTTATGTTGACTGCTGCAGAAATCTCCTTACTGTATTACATGTTCCTAGTACCTATGACTGCCTTTTGCATTTCTTCCAACAAATCCTCCATTTCAAGCACTTTTAAATACCTTACAAGACTTTTTGGAATAACAGCTGTTGCTGATAGTATGATTGGTGTTATTGTCACTCTTTGAGCATGATAGAGCTCCTTCATTTCGTGAGCGAGCTCGGTGTATTTGTTTATTTTGTTAGAATAGGTCGTTGCTAGGTTTTGAGTTAAAGGAATGCTTATGTCTATGATTTCGATGGTCTTTTTCTCTGTATCGAGTAGGACTATATCTGGTCTATTGGCTTGCACTGTTCGATCTGTTCTTATTGATCTGTCCCAATATAGTACTATAGTCTGATTTTCCTATACGGGCGGAGGTTCATATTTATAATATGGGACTAATCGGTTTATTAGTCCGTACCTAACGACAAGCTTAAGGTATATGAGTTTCCCGACCTTATCGTGTCTGTTGAGATAATCTGTTCCAGATAGCATACAACACGCACCAATTACACTGCCAACCACTAGGACGAGGCCACAAATTTTGCAATCGATTTTCGCTTTTTATAAATGGTGGAAGTTTTGTACCCGGGAAAGTTTATTACCAGTTAATAGGTACGTATTTTCCCATAACAAATTCATGAAATTAAAGGGTTAATTCGAAACGATCGTTGGAATTTCCCAAGATCAATTAATGAACTACTGAAAATAGGTATAAAAAGGTGCTCCACTAGGATGAGGCCACATGCAAAATTTTAGAAAAAACAAAAAAAATTAGTCAAATGTTTACATTTTATGGTTTAATATTTTTTATTAATAACGTTTTTTTACATTAATAATGAGTACGTCCGCCTCTTTGGATATAACCTCTATTAGACGGTTTGGAATAGAATCATACAGTTTTTTTAAATAATCATATGAAATTTGGACCCGGGCACTACGAATAGCATCAATTAAGGTGTCCTTGTCTTCAAATTGTCTGCCACCTTCACAAACTTTACGAGATAGCCATGACCAAACGCTTCCAATAATGTTTAAGTCCGATGAATATGGCGGCCATGACAAAAATTCCACATCTTCTGATTGAATCCAGCTTCTGACAACCCTGCTAGTGTGGATTGGGGCATTGTCTTGTTGAAAAATCCAAGTCAGAGGTTCAAAAATGTTTTTCATATATGGAAATGACCGTTCCAGCAAACATTTGTAGCTATTTTCGTTCATTATTGTGGACAAAAACTCCAACTCCAATTCTACTATTCGTGCCATAGTAGGTAATAGCTCCCCACACCATTACACCTGACGGCAATATTATCTTGCCAAAATAAGCTCGTCCTTTCTATAATATCATGGAAATAAAAGTCGTAAGCATCAGGACCGTCAAGGTTAACCTTTTTTTCATCCGAAAAAACAACAAGTTTCCATTCACTGCTCCAATCAACATGTTGTCTTGCAAAGTCCACACGATGCTCCTTGTGTACTGTGCCTCTGTTCTGTATCTTTGGCAGTGGCGTGGCGTCCATATAACACGATTCCTATTGTCTTACCTTTTAAAATGTGTCCCTTGTTCGTAGAAAAAACCAGCAACATAAGTCTACAACAAGTCTACAAAGCAGTCGGCAGCCTATCTTTGCCCATATATACAATGTTCTTCAAGCACTTTTAAATTTGCGAGATACACACACAAAACACAAAGCATTGAAAATCGCAGCGCAGAACATATTCTGTGTTTGTCCCTGTCTTTCCTACGATATACTTCCACCCCGGTGCCTCCCTTTTCAATACACGTTTTCTTATTGAAAAAAGTAAGACGATAATTTTCGTCTTACTGCAATTTCTGCTTGGAAGAAATAATACAGTTTTCGCCTTAGAGTAATGTACGGCGAATTCGGTTTTGTTGTGCTGTTTTTTTTTTTGTTCTACTGATCGTTGTTTTGAATTATTTGCAAGTTTAAAGTGAATTTCAACCTAAATGACTTAAAGTATAGAAAAATTGGCTTCGATTAATCCACGTTTGGAATTTAAGGTACCTTCTGTTTATTCCTTATTAATTTGTGTAGGAGCCATTCCATATGAAAACGGTCAATCCGAAATGTTGCTATACCTCCGATTTTGCTCAAACTTTGTAGAAATGTTTCTTTACTATCGAAATACGTAATAGTCAAAGTATTTTTTTTTGTAATTTTCCTCTCCCCTCCAGCCATACTCAAAGAACCGAACATAGCGATTTTATGGGCTTCAGACTTTGCACTCTTAAATTGTCTGTATTCAAGCGATTAGGACGATTAAGGTGTCATTTTAAAGCTGATAAAGCATTCTTTTCAAATCAATCAAAAGGTTTAAGATATTTGAGTTGCTGATCCTTTTGAAATCAACACATTTTATATACATTTTTGCCATTTTTGAAGTAGTCCTGTGCCTAAAATATCAATAGTAAGTCCCTAAAAATTACCTTAATTAAACCTTACAATAATTACAAAATAAAAACTCCAAAGTTGATCAAAAAACAAATTTTTTTATGTGCTTTACAAACATCCCTTTACAACTTTGAGATTTTGAAAAAAAAGCCAATCTTTGGGAGCATTTTTGTGAATGTTGACTACCAGATATCAAAATGAAAGTAGGTAAAATTCAAAGGCCTATTCTTCAACTATAAGTCCTAAAAATTTCATTTTGTTATTCGCATGTACACTGAAGCTACAGCTGATTAAAAACAAGCTTACAAAAAAAATTTTAAAATTTTTTGGATAGAACGATATTAAAAAAAGTCTTTGAAACTAAGAATTGTGTTTTATTAAAAGAATAAGATGAGTTTTTTAGTTGAGATATTCCACGTGTTTTTTAATCTAATAAATGAAAAGATTAGTAAAGTTTTTAACAGTTAAAACACTTATTTTATTTCCTCAGATGTACATTTCAGAAGCAATGCTTCCATCGTCAGTGAGATTTATAAAATTAAATTAAATTAAATTATTTGTCAAAAAACTAATAATAAACAAAAATGTTTCTAAACAAAATTACAGTTGAGTTGAGTTGAATCTATTAAAAAATTTTTTGAATATTGAATCTTTGATTGGTCCATCATCACTATTCATTAGATTATTTTTGTTTTTAAATATGTAAAATGATTCAAAAGCATCTAATTCATAATTGCTATTTACATTTCTTATTAGTTTTAAATTTTGCAAACTAAAGCTATGACTATTTTCTAGCATATCGTCGGCTTACAAGCAAAACTGACCAACTGCCAAAATTTGTATTTTGTATTTTTAATGTCAAGTATAATAAAAAATCGAGTAGAAAATTCTAAAAAAACTGCCTATCTGATATTTTGCCTAAGGATATGCAAAGTAGCTTTAATTGTTGGTTGACTATCTGCCTTCACGTAAAAAAAATTCAGGAAGAACTGACCAAATTCAGATAGTCATTTTTTTCAGAACAAAAATCAGCTTTTGTTGTAGATATACCGTATTTATGTAGGAACAGAGTCCGACTTAAATGAGTAACACATTTTTTTAAAGTTTTTTTTTGTTCCTCAATCAAATATTCCTAATGTTTTCTGTTTAACTGCTTAGTAAAAAATAAAAAATTTATGTTTTTTATGTTTCAATTATAGGCTTGACGTAGACATTGACTGCCTAAGTGGTTCTCATCGCAAACTTTTTTTCAGGAAAAATTGACTATCTGTTGTTTTTAACAAAACAATAGACTTAAATAATATTTTTTTTTTGATATTTCAGCTATTTCATCATTGTGTATATTTTTGATAATAGTATAACAAAAATCTAAAAGAGTCGCAGTTACCTTCATAAAGTTTCAAGAGTTTAAAGAAAACAAAAAACTTGTTTTGCATTTTCCCACAAACTGCGTTTTTGCAGATAGTCAGTTTTGCTTGTAAGCCGACGATATGTTCTGCAACACTTGACTTTTCTTTTTCATTATATTTAGGATGTGCAAAATGTTCTTTAAATCTTTTTAGAATAGGTCTTCTTGTCTGTCCTATATATTCTTTTGCACAATCATTACATCCAATAGAATAAATTCCTGACTTTTGAAGTTGGTCAATTTTATCCTTAGATCCTCCAATCAGATTTTTTATTTTTATTTCGCTGCACTCACTCATACGGATATTATATTTATTAAAGATTGGTTTTATCTTAGATGTTATTTCTGGATAGAAATAAAATTTTGAATATTTCTTTTCGTCATTTCCTTCATTCCTTATTAGATCTAAAGTTGTATAATTTCTCAATTCTTGTTTTCTCCTATGTGCAATTGTTAAATCTTCAATCAATTCTTCAGTATATCCATTAATTTTGGCTATGTCTTTAATTTTTTGGAATTCTTTTATTTTTGTTTCTATAGTCATTGGAATATTTAGAGCTCTAAAAATCATTGAGTGAAAAGCTGACATCTTATGTTCAAAGGAATGGAACGAGTCTGATGTAATGTATCTCAGAGTATTCGTTGGTTTTCTGTATATATCCAATTCGAAATTGTCTCCATTCCGAGTTATACTTAAATCCAGAAAATTTAGTTTCCCTTCAATTTCTTCTTCATATGTAAATTTTATTGATGGGTATTTAGTTCTATTTAATTTGTTAATGAGCTGACGGAGTTCATGTTTTTTGATTATCGCCCATATATCATCTACATATCTTAACCAAATTCTTGGAAAATTTACTTGATTTAACATTTCAGTTTCTATATGCGACATAAATAAATTTGCTAAAAACGGGCTCATATGTGATCCCATACTGCAACCAAATTTTTGTCTGTAAAACTTTTCATTAAACTGGAACCAATTTTCATCCATGCACAGTTTAGTAAGTTTTACAAATTCATTTATTTCTTCTGGTTTAAGTGTATTTCTTTCTAGCCATTTTCTCAGAAAAACTAAAGTTTCATCAATTGGAACATTTGGATATAATGAAACAACATCGAATGAAACTTGAATCTCATTGCTAGCTATTTTTAAGTTCTTTACTTTTTCTGCAAATTCAATTCCATTTTTTATAGCTGCTGTTTCAAATTTGATTGGGAGATTATTTAGTTTTTCTAATAACCAACATTCAAGTTTTGATAATATTGATCCAGTTGTTGATGTAATTGGTCTTATTTGTTTTCCTGGTTTATGTAATTTTAACTGAGAATATAATCTTGGTAAAATTGGATTTGAAGCATTTAATTTCCTTGATAAATTAGGATAATTAAAAACTTTAACTGCTTGTTTGATATCTTCTTTAGTTATCCTTATCATTCCCGGTAAAGGAAAGCGAAAGTTTAAAAGAAAAGAAAGCTTCAGTTATTTTCAGTAAAGCTGATAAAAGCAATAATATTGTAATACTAGACAAACAAGAATATATTGCAATAACTGAACAATTTATAGGAACTGGACCTTATGAAGAAGTAATTTTTAATCCTTTACCGGGAATGATAAGGAGAACTAAAGAAGCTATCAAACAAGCAGTTAAAGTTTTTAATGATCCTAATTTATCAAGGAAATTAAATGTTTCAAATCCAATTTTACCAAGATTATATTCTCAGTTAAAATTACATAAACCAGGAAAACAAATAAGACCAATTACATCAACAACTGGATCAATATTATCAAAACTTGAATGTTGGTTATTAGAAAAACTAAATAATCTCCCAATCAAATTTGAAACAGCAGCTATAAAAAATGGAATTGAATTTGCAGAAAAAGTAAAGAACTTAAAAATAGCTAGCAATGAGATTCAAGTTTCATTCGATGTTGTTTCATTATATCCAAATGTTCCAATTGATGAAACTTTAGTTTTTCTGAGAAAATGGCTAGAAAGAAATACACTTAAACCAGAAGAAATAAATGAATTTGTAAAACTTACTAAACTGTGCATGGATGAAAATTGGTTCCAGTTTAATGAAAAGTTTTACAGACAAAAATTTGGTTGCAGTATGGGATCACATATGAGCCCGTTTTTAGCAAATTTATTTATGTCGCATATAGAAACTGAAATGAAAAATCAAGTAAATTTCCCAAGAATTTGGTTAAGATATGTAGATGATATATGGGCGATAATCAAAAAACATGAACTCCGTCAGCTCATTAACAAATTAAATAGAACTAAATACCCATCAATAAAATTTACATATGAAGAAGAAATTGAAGGGAAACTAAATTTTCTGGATTTAAGTATAACTCGGAATGGAGACAATTTCGAATTGGATATATACAGAAAACCAACGAATACTCTGAGATACATTACATCAGACTCGTTCCATTCCTTTGAACATAAGATGTCAGCTTTTCACTCAATGATTTTTAGAGCTCTAAATATTCCAATGACTATAGAAACAAAAATAAAAGAATTCCAAAAAATTAAAGACATAGCCAAAATTAATGGATATACTGAAGAATTGATTGAAGATTTAACAATTGCACATAGGAGAAAACAAGAATTGAGAAATTATACAACTTTAGATCTAATAAGGAATGAAGGAAATGACGAAAAGAAATATTCAAAATTTTATTTCTATCCAGAAATAACATCTAAGATAAAACCAATCTTTAATAAATATAATATCCGTATGAGTGAGTGCAGCGAAATAAAAATAAAAAATCTAATTGGAGGATCTAAGGATAAAATTGACCAACTTCAAAAGTCAGGAATTTATTCTATCGGATGTAATGATTGTGCAAAAGAATATATAGGACAGACAAGAAGACCTATTCTAAAAAGATTTAAAGAACATTTTGCACATCTTAAATATAATGAAAAAGAAAAGTCAAGTGTTGCAGAACATATGCTAGAAAATAGTCATAGCTTTAGTTTGCAAAATTTAAAACTAATAAGAAATGTAAATAGCAATTATGAATTAGATGCTTTTGAATCATTTTACATATTTAAAAACAAAAATAATCTAATGAATAGTGATGATGGACCAATCAAAGATTCAATATTCAAAAAATTTTTTAATAGATTCAACTCAACTCAACTGTAATTTTGTTTAGAAACATTTTTGTTTATTATTAGTTTTTTGACAAATAATTTAATTTAATTTAATTTTATAAATCTCACTGACGATGGAAGCATTGCTTCTGAAATGTACATCTGAGGAAATAAAATAAGTGCTTTAACTGTTAAAAACTTTACTAATCTTTTCATTTAAAAGAATAAGCTTTTTTTTTAATCAGGGAAATTTTTAGGGACTTACTATTGATATTTTAGGCACAGGACTACTTCAAAAATGGCAAAAATGTATATAAAATGTGCTGATTTCAAAAGGATCAGGTTTCTAAAGCAACTCAAATATCTTAAACCTTTTGATTGATTTGAAAAGAATGCTTTATCAGCTTTAAAATGAGACCTTAATCGTCTGAAGCCCATAAAATCGCTATGTTCGGTTCTTTGAGTATGGCTGGAGGGGAGAGGAAAATTACAAAAAAAACAATCCTTTGACGATTTCGTATTTCGATAGCAAAGGAACATTTCTACAAAGTTTGAGCAAAATCGGAGGTATAGCAACATTTCGGATTGACCGTTTTCATATGGAATGGCTCGTAGGTGATTCATTTTTCTCGACTTACCATTTGAAAATATCCACGCCACGCCACTGATCTTTGGCGATAAGTTATCGCATCGTTAAAAAATGAAACGATTCATTCCCTCTTTATCGCCCCTGGAAAGAACTGGGTTTCTATAACTGCATGCGAAAACTTTGAGTTTCGGTTTCAGTTTGACTGGAATTTCCAATGGAAGGCGATAAGTCTATCTGTCAATCTTGTTTATGAAATTTGTTGTGTTAATTAAAGTGATCAGCCTGGAATTCGGTTTTTATTTGTTGGTAATACTTAAAACTTCAAATGTTCGGTATGATTTTATTGAGTGAAGCTCATGAGCGGCGCAATAGAATGCGAATAAACCGGCGACACCTTCGGGACACCACAAACCCGTTCGAAATTCCGGAGGAGCGGTTTCGGGAGCTTTATAGGCTGAGTCGTGATGCAGCACAGATTTTGTTAGGTGAAATGACTCCCTACATGACCATAGGCTTTAGGAAGACATTTATACCTATCCCTATTCGTCTCTGTGCTGCATTACATTTTTATGCTTCGGGTTCCTTCCAAAGAGACATCGGCCAAGACTTTGCAGCAGCAATGAGTTGAACGATGGTTTCAAGAATTGTGGCTGAAGTTTCCATGATTCTTCAAAACCATTTAGCCGGAAAATATATTCAATTCCCTAAAGATGATGAATATGAGGTCATTAAGCAAACGTAAGTACATTTGGCTTTTGTTTTTGTTTTTAGTTTTTTGTTAGCAAACACATAACCCTCCATTACAATTAGGTTTTTTGATGCTACCGGCTTTCCTGGGGTTATTGGAGCAGTGGATTGTATCCATGTAAGAATATTAAAACCAAACATGGAAGTGGAAGCGTGCTACCTCAGCAGGAAAGGATACCATTCCAAATTATTTAAAAACTTCCGATTAATATAATCAAATAAATTCAAATAACTTTATTCTCAGGTTTGTGACTACAACTTGAAAATATTTGGGGTAGTAGCTTTTTGGCACATATTCATCCGAATCTTTTTGAATTACAAAAACAAAAATCTATTTGATAAAAATAAATGAATATCTAGGTATTTGCAACCATCTAAAGTGGTTGATAGATTCACAGCTTTCAGAGAACAGACAAAGTCTGTTTAGTTTGACATCTAGTTTATTTCACTCACTTTTAAATAAAGGCAACAACATATGCGATGAAAAATAGATGTGAAACTTGAAACCAAAAGCCAAATATGTAAACATAAATTAAGGTTTTATTTCTATCACATAGAAAACATATGTATACATAGTTTAAATTGGTTATGATTTAATTAAACCCACTAAACTAAGCTAAACTAGTTTAAAAAAATAATGGGTAACAAAAACGACTTCATTTCTAAAAAAAAAAAACAAAAAAGAGAAAAAAGTAAAAACGTAAAAGAGAATGTAAAAATCACATCACAATAAACTAAAAAAATATATATCACATAAAAGTAGAAAAAAAAGAATAAATTCAATCCATTTTGAGTATACCCAGTAGCTCTGAGTTTTGCTCAAGTATTTGAGATGCTTTTTGTAGTATAGTTTCGTTTTGTGCTATTAATTATAGCACTGTTTTGATTTTCGATTTTCGTAAGTCTATCCTCCAGATCCTTTTGCAGCGCTCTGGCATCCTTAAGTGCACTTAAATAGGACGGAATCTGCACCTTCTTTGGGTTTGTTCTTTTGGCTGCTGAAGAGGTTGGCTCTATTATTTCGGGCTCCAAGTATTCTCCTTCCAAGACGTTTTCTTTTTCTATATACTAAAAACGAGATTTATAGTTCTTATTTTGAACAAAATTTTATTGAACTTACATCAACAATTGGTCTTCCCAGCTCAGGGGTAGAAGCATCGCCATCAACAGCGTCCATTGTGATGACAGCTATAATTTTCTCCTCCAAGTCGTTAAGAGGACGGGGACCTTCTACGATGCTTCCACCACCAGTTGCGTTCATGAAGGCTTTCATGTCGCTAGCCTGTTTTTTCGCCGCTGATTTAATGTTAGTCCAACACTGCAAGGAAAAATTTGTTAACAAATTTGTGTTTTTAATTGTGTTCATCTATCTTACCTTTTTCCATTGCTCTACTGACTTCTTAACAGTTCCTTGGGAGTTAAGCTTGGATGTCAGTAGCTCCCAAATATTTCCACTGCTGTCGTTGGCGTTGAACTCCCTAAATTAACCTCTGGCAAACGATTTGTTTTCGTGCATATCATTTACTAATAGTTCTTTTTGCGCTTTTGAAATTCTCGTACATCTCTGAAAAATTGAATCCTAAGTATTTCAAAAACTTACTATTTAATTTTACCTTTTTGTGCTCAGCCATGTTTCCGCGCTCTTTTTTTGTTATCGCCTACTTTGAACCAAGTGATAAATTTTGACGTATAGAATGAGTAAGATATCGACTTGTATCGATATAGAAACCCATTTTTATCGCCTTTCAAGTATTTTGATTCCAGTTCGTTTCGCGCGATAAAGTTATCGCCTGTTATCGCTTACAGAACCCCGATGATGCGATAAAACCAATTTCGTTTCAAATCTCACCGTTTCTCGACAAATTTTATCGATGCGATAGTTACAGAACAGGGGCACTGGCTTCAAAACAAGTTTCTTTTTTAGTTTCCCCCTTTAAATTGTATCACTTTTTTGTATAATTCTTCGAACCGTTGTTATGCTGGCTGAAACTCCGCTTTTGGCCCTAATCGTAGTCGCTGGTAGAGTGGAATTTGAGGCAATTCGTAGAATCAACCGATTTTCTCTTGGTGTTGTGGCTTTTCCCGTTCGTCCTTTTTGATTTTTGCCATAGTTTTGTGGATCAGCAAGATAATTGCTTACAAAAGTATTGCTCCTGTTAAGTCTCCTTGCTTTTTCACGGCCAGAGAGTCCTATTGCCTTAAAAGCATCTATTTTTGCTCTTTCTGTCGCTGTAAAAGTCTTTCCGGATGTGTGCTTCAAACTAAATAAAACGGTTATTTTTAACACTCTCTTAGATATTTTATACAAGAATTCGCACATGCGCACACCTACACGGAAATATTCGCAATGGCCTCATCCTAGTGGAGCATCTTTTCATACCTATTTTAAGTAGTTCATTAATTGATCTCGGGAAATTCCAACGGTCGTTTCGAATTAACCTTTTAATTTCATAAATTTGTTATGGGAAAATACGTACCTATTAACTGGTAATAAACTTTTCCGGGTACAAAACTTCCACCAGTTATAAAAAGCGAAAATCGATTGCAAAATTTGTGGCCTCATCCTAGTGGTTGGCAGTGTATGTGTTCAATGGTTTCCTGAGCAATATTACATCTACGGCACTTGTCTGTCACAATGTTTTCCAGCATTATGTGTTTGATATAATTTCTATCCTGTAATGGCTATCATGAAACCCTCTGTTTCAGAGAAAAGTTTTCCTTTTTTGAGCCATAAGTTTGACTTGGGAATTTCTACACTGTCGTTAAGTAGCTGCTTGATATGTGTTCCGTGCAGCACCTTAGCTTTCCACATCTCAATGAGCTCCGCTTTTGACTTGACGTTGTCCGGCATTCCGAAATCGTTAGACGACAGGTTGAGCGGTGTGTAATTTTTATCTGCTTCCACTATAGCTCTGATTAAAGTGCAGCTTCTTTGGATTTGGAAGTACGATCTTAGGCTGCAAATTTGTTTATGGTGGAGTTCCGATAAGTTAGTTATCCCTCTACCTCCTTCCTCTCGGGGGAGAACGATTCTCTCCATTGCACTTTTCGGGTGATGTGACTGTTAGTGTCGTTCTAATTGATCTGGCATTGGCATCGATGTCAGTTTCAGTCCATTTGATTACCCTCAAACGAGTAGTTGTATATGGGTATAGCCCAAGCGTTGATTGCTTTAGTTTTATTTCCCGCATTCAGTTTAGATCTCAATATTCTTTCCAACCAATGGTTAAAAGTAGATGTAAGTTTTTCTTTTATCGTTTTGCTTGAAAAGCCTTTGAGCTGCAGGAATCCCAGGTACTTGTAGCTCTCTCCATCACTTAGGTTTTCAATGACTTCGTCTTCGTTAAGCGGACACCCTTCATCGGTATTGCTTATTTTGCCTCGGACGAGGTGGGCTATCTTACATTTCTCTAGTCCAAATTCCATATTGATGCTAGTACTAAAGTCATGGACTATTTTTATCATTTGATGTAGTTTGTTAGCGTTTTGTGCATACAGCTTTATATCGTCAATATACATATATAAGGTGGTTTAAGTACTTGTTTCCTTGCTCTGATTTAATCTCGAACCCAAGATTGCTCTCCAGTTTTCCAAGCTGCTAACTTAGAACTTTTAAGCGAGACATAACCAAAGGGCTCTACAGGCATCGCCTTGGAATATTCCGTTCTTAATAAGTATTGGCTGGCTTACTTCAGATTCCATATAGAGTCTTATGTTCCACTTTGTCATTGCATATGTCATATAGTTAACAATTCTATCATCTATTTTGTACAATCTAAATACTAACAACAAATATTTGTGTGGTATTGAGTCAAACGCTTTTCGGTAGTCAATATAGGCAATACTTAGATTTCTCTTTTTTTCAATAGCTTGGCGCATAATCACTGAATCGATGGTAAGTTGTTCTTTACAGCCTTGCGAATCTTTTATGCATCCCTTTTGTTAAATTGACATTATGTTGTTGTCACTGCAGTGTTTATATACACGATTTGTTATAATTTTCATGAAGAGCTTATAGATTACAGACACACACGTAATAGGTTGGTAGTTTGATGGATTACTGGCGTTAAATGTTTTTGGTAATAAATATGTGCTGCCAGTCAACGGTATAATCGTACTAAATACCATGTTCATCAAACAAGACCGACACCATATCACTTACAGCAGTGGAGGAAATGAAACCCAGATTGATTACCATTTGGTAACCAATTACATGAAATCTCGGGTGAAAGACTGCAAAGTGATACTAGGAGAAGCTGCCGCTCAACAACACCGTCTTCTTTTAACAGAATTTTTTACGAATGCGGTGAAGGAAGTCAAACAAACAAAGGCTCCTAGGAGAATCAAGTAGTACAATCTGGAGAAAACCAAAGGACAGCAATTCATTTCGTATATGCAAAGTAAGCTGTGTAATACCATCGACGCAGTTTCAAATGCAATCACGGCACAAGATATGTGCGATCGCCTACAACGAACCTGCTTAGAGAGAGCCAAATCACTGTTAGGAGTCTCAAAAGGACACCAACAACAAGCTAAAGAAACCTGGTGGTGGGATGATGAAGCTAAAGCAGTGATTAGAAAGAAGAAAGCAGCTTTCCAAGCTTGGTCGAAGTGCTCTCAAGAAATACAAATGAAAAAGCGCGTTTCAAAATGGAATACAAGAGCTGCAGAAAAGAAGCGAAGAAAAAGTGCGCCCAACTTCAAGCAAAAAGCACGGAGGGCCAGTATCGAGAGCTGGAAGAGATTTCTGTCCCAGCTGCTGAAGCAAATCAGGCAATCCAAGAGCTAAGACAAAGCAACTTGAATAAGGGAGCAACCATTTTCAAAATAGCCGCTCAGAGAAGGAGAAATGCGCAGGAGATTCGTTAGCCGAAGTTCATAAATGATGCTCAAGGACTGCTACTTGTGGATGACGACAAAATTCTTCACAGGTGGCGACAGTATTGTGATGATCTTTTGAATGAACAATTTCCTCGGCGCCACTTTCCAACAGCTGCACCTAACTTTACGGAAGTATCCGACGTCACAGTCGAAGAAGTTAGGGAGGCAGTTAAGAACTCCAAAAAAGGCAAAGCGATTGGGCCAGACGAGGTACCATATGAGTTTTGGAAAAATATGGGAGACATCGGGTTGAGATGGCTCACGATTCTCATCTCCAAACTTATAAGAGGTGACAGTTTGCCTAATCAATGGAGGGAAAGTTTTCTTCTTCCAATGTACAAGGGAAAGGGAGATACCAGAAGCTGTGACAACTATCGTTCGATCAAGTTGATGTCCCACACTATGAAGATCGTTGAGCGGGTTTTGGATAGCCGACTGCGGAAAATAATAAGGCTGTCTGATGACCAATGCGGGTTTGTCGCGGGTAAGTCAACTACAGACGCAATCCAAAGCATAAGGATCATTGTGGAAAAACACCGAGATGCCTTAGAGGATTTGCATATTGTGTTGGTTGACTTCGAAAAAGCATTCGATCGACAACCGCGAGATCTGATATGGGTGGCCCTCAGACACCGAAGAGTTCCTGAAGCCTATGTGCGAATAATTATGGACATGTACGAGGGAGCAGTTACAAAAGTGAGATGCCCAGCTAGAGTCACCGAAGAATTCCAAATAACAGTAGGTGTACATCAGGGAAGTGTCTTGAGTCCACTGCTCTTTATTGCTGTTCTGGATTATTTGCTCGAAGGAAAAGTAACGGACATTAAAGTACAACAATTATTCTTTGCTGACGATGGAGCCATCATAAGCGAGGATCTTATATCCCTGCAACAAGCACTCGACGTTTGGATTGATGTTCTGGAAGGAAATGGGTACCGTATTAGCGCTAAAAAGACTGAATACCTGTGCTGCCCTTTTTCTGATCCAGACAAGCCTATTCCAGACATTTATTTGAATGGAAATGTGCTTCCCAAGTGTGAAAAGTTTAAATATCTGGGATCTATGATCAATAGTGAAGCAACTTGTGACGACGACATCAATCATCGAGTAAGCGTAGGGTGGATGAAGTGGCGAGAAAACTCCGCTATCTTCTGTGATCGAAAAATGCCCCCTAAGCTGAAGGGAAGACTCTACACAGCAGTTGTCCGTCCAGCTCTGACATACGGTTCACAATGTTGGACAATGTATTCCAGTTATGTGCATCTTTGATGGCCTCCATGATGTGTGCAGCGGTAATTTCATAGTGCTGCATTTGTGTGATGTGTTCCGTGTCAGCCTCTTCTTCATGAATCCAAAGCGCATCTTCTTCACACGGCTTTGGAACACCCCATATGCTAGTCCAGTAGCTTGTCATATTGCTCATTGCCGGGGAGGTTGAGGTTGTGTTATGCTCTTTATTAAGGAGTCTATAGAAACCTTTTTAATTTCTACTGAAGTTCTTGTTTTGATTTTTCCTATCTGCTCTCTCTGTATCGAGCTTCGCATAAACAACTAATTGTTGTCGTTTGATGTCTTTTATGTTTGTGAGTTCTTGTGGGGTAAGAAACTGGATTGAGGTTGGTCGAATAATTTCTCTCAAGCTCTTAAGCACTTTACGCGATCTTACTCCGTTTTTGTATGCAGTTAGCCTACCCATATCCTGTCTTAGTCGTTCGATTTTGTTAATGAGCCGCTTCTCCCATGGAGGGAAGTGTTTTGCAGGGTTGGGGTTTGCTGCGCCAGGTCGTGCTTGTTGCTTTAGATTGCAGCCCATTGTTCGAGCAATACTAATTGCTGAGATGTGAATTAGGCAACCAACCTGATCCAGGCCAATTGGACTGCTTACATACTTAGGCAATATATGAGAGTTTACAATACGGGCATATAAGTTTATTTTATGTTTGGGGAATAATTTGTGTATGGCAGTCCTCATGCAAAATTCAGCATCTCCGTACACTACTAGTGCTGCGGTAAATTGACGCCTTAAGGCTTGTTTAAGGTTCTCATCCGCGATGAGCCCTTGACGTTCTTCTGGGAGTGAGTCTGGTTGTAAGTAATTTGTGTATGTGGACTCAGAATTTTCATGATTGGTCTCTTGCACAGTGGAGTCTGCTAAGACAGCCTCATCATTATAAATTTGTCTCGTTCCGTTAGGTCTGAGTTGATGCATAGCGCTTGTTTTTATCTCGTAGTTTTCTCTGAACGATAGCTCTTCTTCGATCAGCAATGTTCTGCTCAGTAAGTCTTTGAAACTGCGGGTATTCCATAAGAAACAACCGTCTCATATCAGTTCTGTATGCATCATGGTTTGTACTGATGTAATAGGAGCGCATTATGCATTTTTTCATTTCCGTATTCCATTTAATGCGCTGCCTCGGGTATCCTGCGTTTGTGGTTGGCATAGATTCTACATCCAAAACACGTATAGCAGGGTTTGGCTGTGTATTTGTATCCGGTCTATTTGTTGTGGTAACTGATTCGGGTATCCCGACCGGCGCCCCATCTAGCGGCCGGCCACCAACGGCTTGCGTTATACTGTCTCCTCCAGCGTCGGCTCCAGCGTGTGCCCCGACGACCTCGGGTAGCAGCCTTTGGTCTCTATTTCTTTCATAGTTCATCTCCATTTATTTGGGTGTTGGGTAATTGGTTGTACTCTAACCCTCCACTTCAACCAATCTGACATGAGAGGCTCTGGGTCAGCATAGCTTGAAGTTTCTTTGAATCAAGTACTTAAGCCCCCCGCCTGTGTCAAGGCTTACCCTTGGGGGGATTATTATTATTATTATTTTTATTATTACTATTATTATTATGTTATCGTTTCCCTTAACACTTATTTTAAACTCAATTCACTATTCTATAATAATCAAGTGAAATTTACATTGATATTGTACTAATTTCCAAACAAATAAAAGGCAAATGAAATGTATTAATGTTACGGTATTGTTAAAAATGTATGTAGATTTACAGCACTATTATTTTAATTATGAAATTCGCACACCAGCACCAGTGTTGCCATAAGCTGAAATTTAAAGTCGCTGGGCAAACGTTCAAAAGTCGCTAGATAGGCTTAAATACTGGAGGGAAAAAGTCACTAGAAGTCGCTAGAAAAAAAAATGCAAAATAATCTGTACACAATTTTTTTTCTTACTTTTTTTATTTAATTTTTTTTTCGAAATGAACGAAGTTATTAAAAACAAAAAATCTAGCGACATCGAAAATTTTATTTGTCGCTGCCAAAGTTGAATTCTCGCTAGATCTAGCGACAAAGTCGCTAGAACGGCAACCGTGACCAACACCGTATAACACTGTGATTTCAATGTTTAGCGATATGCACACAGTTAAAGTTATAGTTAAAAGAATTTTAGAGCAGTCTCATGAATTATATAATGAGAAAACCCATTAAAAGTCGGGAGCACAATCTTAAGACATGATGATAAACTAGGGTTACCAACTTCAACTGAACTGTTGTTACAAAAACAACAATGCAAACAAAAGGAGGTTACAAATTGATGCCAAATATTTTATGTAGAATAGTTCTCGACAAAAGAAGACAATTTAATCATGTGTATGATTTTATTTTTGACGGACTGAGAGCAATACGCCAAGAGATTGTAATGTAGAACTTTGATTCAAAAGCTACAGCAAGGGTCTTAGAGCTAATGACCATTTTCCTGGGTTACCGTCGTTATCGGTATAGCCAAACTTGTCTATAAGCGATAACCAACCAAATTTTAAAATTCTTTTTTTCTAGCCTTTGCGAGGAATCAGCTCAGTTTGGGATCATTTGAAGCTTTTAATAGAAGCGTTATACTTCCCACAGAAACTAGGTAGGACAAATTGCTCTGAATCACTTCCAGGCAAACTTCTTCAAAGTGCTCCAGAGTATTGCTTGTCCTTCACACATGCTATGTGAAATAGCTTTTTTAAAAATTCAAACTATTAAAGCAAGTTATGTACATATTTTTTTAACATTTTATTTTCTCTTTAGAAGCATTTATGTAGAAGCATTTGTGTATATGTATACTCATTTCTTGAATATAAACTTAACCAGTGCTATGAGAACGCAATCAGTTGCAGCTCTGGAAACTTGCCTGTTACTTGCTCTAAATAAAACTAAATTAATGTCAGGAGCCGCAAAACATCTAAATACTCGAAAACTAAAAACATAGACATCTTGAAAGACAGGCGGATAGTGAGATCAACGGTGTTGATCCCGTTGGTGAACCAAAATCAAATTGCTTGCTGGGCATAACACCGCTAGTAATTTTTTTTTGGTTTCCCAATAAGATTTGCACTTGTTGATTTTACTTAGATAGCGTCTGCGTTCGATATTTTGTTTTGTGTGTTTTTGTGAATGGTGATGTCGGGTAAATTTCGGGTCGATTTTAGCAACATTAGGGGGTTGCGATCGAATTTCTTTGCTGTGTACGCTCACACTGCAAAATGCAGGCCAGCTGTTTTGGCACTAAGTGAAACACAGGTGGGTGTTGGTTCTGATCCCTCAGAATTCAACCTGCCTGGATATAGCTTAGTGCCACTATTCTTTTCCTCCCATGGCCTCGCCGTTTATGTTCGAAATGATATTGCTTACCAGCTTCTACCACAATACGGCCTTTGTTCCAATACGAACTTTAATTTCATGTGGTTAAAATTCACCGTCCGTAAGCATATCATTCATTATTGTTTTATTTATAGAAGCCCCAATTTAGATAGCAATTCAACCTCTAACGAGTTTGATGCGCTATCTGAGTCCATAATAAGAATTATTTCCCTTTATCCTCACACTGAAATCGCAATTGCGGGCGATTTCAATGTACACAATTCTGGTTGGCTTCGACATTCTGGCCAGACAACACCCGAAGGAAAATATGTTGAGATCTTCGCTGAGTTTAACGAATTAACTCAACTTGTTGATGAGCCAACTCGGGTTCCAGATCAGAGAACTGCATGAGTGCAATCACTTGCGCTTTCGAATCATCCCCCGAAAAACAAACCGTACACAGTTTCACGCTCACAACGATGAAACAAGTGTGATGCTTGTGGAAAAAGTACACAACACTCGTGAATACATGCCTTCGCATTGCTTGTGCCCATGAATGATGAAAGAATCGACCATTCAAACTCAAACGGGTACACCATTCACTTCATTCGAAAAAAAACCAAACATTCACGAATGATGAGGGATGACAACGAATATTTTTTCATGTTCTTGTTCATAGATGAAACTATTTTGTTTTTGCGAGATCGCACAGAAAGGTTTGCTTGAATGGGTACACATTTTGTGACCTGACTTTGGCGTTATTTATATTGTTTGGGTTTTTTTTTTTTTGTTAATTATAGAAGTGATGGTTGCGTAATCTTTTTTTGCTTTGTTAGCGCATATAGGTTATTTATTGTGTTCTATAGAAAGGATTTAAAACGCTCAAGATATGTATTTTATTGCGGTAATGGATGGATTGTAAATGAAGGAAAACCCGTTCATTGTGGAAATTGATGTATGCGGTAAGAAACTACCTATTTATGTTTCAACTAAACATTTTGTAAGCATAGAAAAATTAAGAGAAAAATAAATTGAAATACTTTTAAAATAATGTGTGATTATATTAAGCATTGCTTTTTGAGATAAAATCAATAACCTAGTAGGTATACCTACAAAGTGTAAAGTGTAAGAACACGTGAAAATACTGTTAACAGATTCAAGTAAATGCAGAAAGTCAGGTAGTTATAAATTAAAGTTTATTTATAGTTATTAAAATATCTAAAGGAACTTAGGAATATTATTAGTTTATATTTCGTTTTGTTTAATAACAGAATTTAAAAAAATTACACTGTCAATTGTTTTTGGTGCCAAGCGATTTCTCTTCTCCGATATGATGTTCCCAGCTAGTGAAAAAACCCTCTCCGAAGCAGCACTACTTGCAGGAATGGACAATATTTTTTGTGCGAATTTCGAAAGCCTTGGATACTCTGCAGCATGGTTATTCCACCATTGAATTCCATCAAAATCGGCTGTTATGGGGGCCCTTATTCGAGAATATTTCTCCACTTCTTCGTGCACACTTTCTGGTAAGGGGTGGTCAAAATTTGAATCATTCCATAATTCTGGGAAGAAGAAATCAAGGTTTTTGGATGAGTGGACTGTAGAGGCTCCATTGTTAGGTGTTGCCCTGGAACATGATGGTTGATTGAAGACTTCAAGTGAATTGCTTTGTGCATCATTTGTTGTTTCACTTCGAGTTATTTCGTCTATGCAAAATTGCTTCATCTCAGAAATTACACTATTTTCTTGAACCGCATTTGTAAGTGGATACAAAAAAACAGCAACCTTGTGATACACGCTTAAGTTTGGGAGCCACTTAATATCAATTTGAAATAAAATGTTTGACTTCAAGCGTGCAATGGCGGTACAATCTTCGGCAGACACTTCACAGATTTTTTTTAAGCGATGTATAGAGGGATACACAAAGCTTAACGAAATGTATTTTGTGCCCTGCAACTTCAATGAAATCGTTTCAAACTTTTCACATAACTGCACTAATATATTGAGCACATTAATATTTATGTCCGATACTCTGTGGAGTTCATTTTTTTTGGATAATATTTCATTAATTTTTGACCAGTTATTGAACACCGATTTAAATAAACTTAGATGAGAGTTCCAGCGAGTGATGCAATGGGCCTTCAGTGTTGTTGGCAATAAATGTTGTAAATTAGCTTTCTTGAAATATTTTACAAGGCTCCGACAATTTTCTACAGTAGTGCAAAGTTCTAATGTTTCATCAAATGCTGAATCCAAAACGTTGGCCAATAAATGGTTCGAACAGTTAATTCGTTTTTGATCTTTCAAAGCGTTTTTTATATTCGCTCCTCTATCAGTAACGAAAACTATATCTTCTATGTTTTGGACACTGAATTCACATAAAATACTCTTGATCTTCCGAAGAATATTTTCGCCAGAAGATTTTTCATAGTCCATAGATTTTACTCCGAGCACCAGTTCGTGAAATTGTCCATTTTTCAAATAGTGAAAGTGCAACACAAAAAACTTCTTTTCACGAAATTATCTGTCCACAAATCCGATGTAATCGATGCTCGTCCATCTTTCACAATTTGATTAATTTCTCCAGAAATTCTTATTTTTCTTTCTTGTGCAGCTTTGTTGATTTTCCGTGAAATGGTTGTTGGGTTTGGAAGAAGATCTTCGACGTCAATATTCTCACCATACTTAGCTCCGATTCCGATGATGGTTTTGACCAGCTTTCGAAAACCACTACCAGCAACTGAGGAGAACGGTTTGCAGTCTTCCGAAATCCATTGAGAGCACGCATCCAACATACTCTCTTTTTCCTCAGATCCCAGTTGTTTTAAAGGAACGTCTTTATTTCTGTCACTATAACACTTATGACGCACTAAATTGAATGTTTGTTTTCCATTATATTTAAATATTTTCCGGCAAGAATGGCAGAAAACGATATCTTTAATTATAACACCTTCATTATCTGAGACTTCTGAAAACGTGTCCCAAATCTTGCTCCTTCCTTTTTTTCTGGTAATCGTCTTAAAAACGCCACTTGCAATTTTATTTATTGTATCGTCCATTTTTACTTATTTTGTCTTCTTACAATTGAACTTCTTCACTGTTATACTTTCAAATAATGATAGGTAATTTAAACCAGATCGCCTTTAAATACTTATTTCAAATCGTAAAAAAACAAATTTGAATTCCTAATCCACCAAAAAGGGAAAGTAGTGCAAAAACTTTTATAGCAGGTCGATTGCGAATGACATACCTGATTCTAAAAAGATATGACAATTTTTACCTGCACCGGAAATGCATAAAAAAATTGGAACAAACACTATAGTACCTATTAAATTTTCTTAGAACAACGTTATATCCCAAATAAAAATAGAGTGACCTCAACCATACCCATTGATTAATTTATACTTCGGTTAAGAAAAACCAGATTAAGGAGTAAATAATAAACTATGTAGGTACGTACCTATTAAATTTTCTTAGAACCACGTTGTATCCCAAATAAAAATAGAGTGCCCTCAACCATACTCATTGATTAATTTATACTTCTGTTAAGAAAAACCACATTACGGAGTAATTAATAAACAACGTACGTACCTAGTAAATTTTCTTAGAACCACGTTTAATCCCAAATAAAAATTTTATTTCAAAAAATTTTGCGATTTAAATTTCAACAGCCGCACATCTAGCATCTACTCAATACATCCTCATCAGTGCTATTTACATATATTTCCCACACACTACGCCCTGCTAAAAGAAAAAAAATTTATACCTACTCGTCTTTCAGATATTTCAGTTTAACAGATGTGTTCTTCATCACAGTATTGCACTGTGAAATATTCGTTGCCTTTTGAAATTATTCGTTGCCTTGTAGATTTTTCGTTGCCATCGACACTATCCGCACAAGTTCATACGCATACACATATTGTCATTGCCTGCCATTGCTGCAGTTAAGTGAATGAGAATGAGAACATGTTTTGTTGACTAAAAGAGAGTGCAGTGTGTGTATTGCTTTGGATTAAGATGAATGGTGTCTGAATGGTGTGGAAGGCAATGAATAAGTGAATGCATTCACAAAATGAGACATTCACTGCAGGTCCCTGTTCCAGATATTGAAGGCCATGCGGCCAACACTCTTGACTTATTTCTCACTTCTCATCCCGAGAAATATATGGGTTGTAGTATCATCTCCTTTAGGCAAATCGGACCATTGTGTCATATCGGTAGATTTTTCGTTATCCGTCACGGTAATAAAAGAGAAAGTCCCCAAAATAACTGTATGGCAATACGAGAAAGCCAATTGGGACGGCCTGAATAATTTCTTTAGAAATTTTAATTGGTCATTGTGCTTTCTCGACGGAAACGTTGATGCATCAGCTGATATGATATCTAACGTAATTCTCAACGGCATGAGAAATTTTGTTCCTCACAGATTAAAAAGTATCATCCCCAAAGAGAATTCGTGGTTTGATTCAAGCTGTAAAGAGGCGATTAGGGATCGAGAAAGTAGTTTTCGAAAATTTAAAGACAACCCGACTGTAGAAAACCGAAATTTGTTCAAAAGGGCTAGAAATATCTGTAATGCTCAAATACAAAGGGCTAAGTTTTTACATGACCAAAAAGTAAGGCAAAAAATACTATTGTGTCCAAAAGGAAGTAAAAACTTTTGGTCTTTTGTCAAGAACATTAAGAACTCGACCACGTCATCGGTCCCAACGCTCGTCTTCAATGACTCTCCGTATGTCAGCTCCATCGACAAAGCCAATTTGCTGGCAGCTCAATTTGCTGCCAACTCGACACTTCCTCATAGCATATTGGCTCCACCTGAGCTCGAGTCTGCAAATTCTTTGATGAAGCAGATATTTTTTCGAACTCGCTCGGTTGCTTAAAGATCTCAACATACATAAATTCGCTGGTCCAGATGGTATCCCCGCCGTTATTCTGAAGAGGTGTTCTTCTACGCTGGCAAAACCACTGCGTAAACTTTTCCATCTTTCCTATTCTGCTGGGATTTTTCCGAGCAGATGGAAAACTGCATTTGTCCAGCCGGTCCCTAAAAAAGGCGAATCTTCCTCCCCTTCCAATTACCGTCCAATTGCACTTACGTCCCTTCTTTCCAAGGTCATGGAAACGTTGATAAATCGTCAACTTATGAAATATCTTGAAGAACGAAAGCTTCTTAATGACCGTCAGTACGGCTTTCGTAGCAAACGGTCCACTGGTGATTTGATGGCTTATCTCACCGAAAAGTGGAACCAATCTTTACATTGTTTTGGAGAAAGTAAGATTATTGCGCTTGATATTTCTAAAGCATTTGATAGAGTTTGGCATCAGGCTCTTGTATCGAAAATGCGTGCTTTTGGTATCGATGAGTCTCTTCTTCGTTGGATTAGAAATTACCTTTCCGACCGTTCAATACAAGTTGTGTTGGATGGCTTCAAGTCTGATACCCACTTAATAAATGCTGGTGTGCCCCAGGGCTCCGTTTTGTCTCCGACTCTCTTCCTCATTTTCATCAATGATCTCTTGTCTGAAACTTCTAATCCACTTAACTGTTTTGCTGACGACTCGACCCTCAGCTTTTCATATTCGTTTCCAAATTCACGTCCCTGCTCTTCGGATGTGGAACTGGAACGGTTGCGAATGATAAGCTCATTGAATTCTGACCTTGACAGCATTGTTGCATGGGGTCTTATGAACCGAGTAGAATTCAATGCTTCGAAAACTCAATGCTGTCTCTTGTCGTTGAAGCTTAACATTCCCCCATTGCCATTATCCATGAATGGTACCTGCATCGAAGAAACCGAAAAGCTGTCAGTACTTGGTATGTGTGTAAACGATGATCTTCGTTGGAACGACCACATATTTGAAGTCGCCAAAAACGCTGCTAAATGCTTAGGTTTCTTGAGACGATGCAGGAAGTTCTTCACCCCTTCTGATCTGGCTACAATTTATAAGGCCTTCATCCGCCCAAAACTGGAGTATAACTCTCATATCTGGTCAGGTGCTTCTCAAACATCTTTGCGCCTACTTGATAGGGTACAAAATAGAGCGTTAAGATTGATAGGTGATAGTTCAATCGTAGAATCGATTGATTCTCTTGGACATCGTCGAAACGTCACCTGTCTCTCTCTCTTTTATCGCTTTTTCCACAAACAGTGCTCTAGTGAAATAGCCAGCTGCATTCCTCCCTTGAAACAATTTAGCCGCAACACCCGCCTCGCTAGGAATGCTCATCAGTTCTGCCTTGAGCCCAACTTCGGGCGTACAGTCAAGTATAGAGATTCTTATTTTAGTCGCACCACCCGAATGTGGAATGCTTTACCTGGCTCTGTGTTTCCCCTGCATTACGATTTACAAAGATTCAAAAGCAACGTGCATCGGTGTCTCCTTACAAATCCTCTCCTATTTTCCTAAATGCTCGCACTGTGTTTAATAACATTATAAGGGTAGTCATAACCCCTTGATGTGCGCGTTAATTATAAAAAAAAAAAAAAGCAAGATGACATTAAAAGCTATCGTATTGACTGTCACAAAACAAGCTGTAATTTAAGATTGCTCAGCTCAATGAACACCATCAGCCGTATTTATAATCGCATAATAAACTCCGCAAAACTTTAAAACACGCATTTTCACTGAATAAAACAAAAATTGTATTTATTACCATCAGCTCATGAAGTATCTTGAAGATCAAAAGCTTCTCAATGACCCACAGTTCGGCTTGTTCACTAGGGATTTGATAGCATACACATATCTGTTATGAGTTAGGGTTACCACGGAGGCATTACTTTGATGCTGGAGAAGAGCGTAGGCATGCTTGTTTATGGCTCGGCTTAGCTCGAAGGATGGGGTGGTTCTTGCGGCTTTTCCTGCCATCTCCTACTCGATTAACAAAATAATCATGCCTTTGAAAGGAGAAGAGGAAAGGATCAAAGGATATAGGTTGAGGAATACAAAGGAAGATTTAAGTGTGCATCTGGAAACCTAAGCCACTGTCCAAGAGAAAGAATGAGGTCAGAAGAAAATTTATGATTCCTATTTTCTTTAAGACTATATACTAAAACTTACTATTACTACTATATTCATCCAATTACTTTATAATTCAAGCAAATCTGAAGGAATATTTAAACGAAACTTACCCTACAAAATTAACTCATTATATATCTATATATATACATGAGGCGATCAGCGCCAAAACGGCCTAAGCCCAAAAAAATCGTACTGAGAAAAACAGATATAAAAAAAAACATGTATTTAAAATATAAAATATTTTTTTATCCTAGCATGTAAATAAGCTAGCAGTGTATTCCCTAATACGCCTGTATTAGCGCGGTATAAGACTCACTAAAGCAATGTATAGGGAATTTAGAGCTCAATTAGTGCTGGCAGAATGTGATAAAAAATTTGGTAAAAAAAAATAACAATTCCAAATTACACTCAAAAATATTTTTCTATTTTTCAACAGCATATAACATTAATGCTACTTGCGCTTCAAAGCTATCTCTTATTTCTTTTTCTTTAATATTTTGGTCATCAATATCATACATCACCCACGATCCACGAACCATTTCTTCTCCTGCAGATTGCAACATAATGTCCAACAGGCTTCCAATACACTTTTTCTGCTGTGTTTTCTTTATTATTTTCATTTAATTTTATTTTTCTAATGATATCTGTCCTAGTTTTAGAGGTTGTCGGAGGATAGTAATTGACTACACCAACCAGTTTCATCACCTTTGAATCAGTAGGACGAGTAAATCTTATTGGGATTGTTCTCAGTCGTTTTAGCATCTAGCGTCTACGCCATTTTCTGCATAAGGTTCGAAGAACACCAAATCAAATATAAATATTATGTGTAAATAAATTTCAAAATCGTGATTTTACAATTTTTTTCAAATTATTGCACTTACCAATTTTAACATTTTCTTTTCTTGTATATCGAGTATACATCCGATATTATTGCACCGATATTCTCTATACACATGATCTTCAAAAACATTATCGAAGTCATCGAAAGCATCTTCTCTTATCGGAATTACGGCCTAAGTTATGACTCGTGACATACATTTCTCGGAACAATTCAAAGTTTCTTCGAAGCTTGGGGTATCTTTAAAAAGTCTACCAGCGAAACGCACGATATCTCATCAATGTATTGGATTGATTTTAAAACATTAAAATGTTTTAGCATCATCTGAGCTCTTTTGCGATAAGTTCCACTGGTTAAACCCTTCAAAGATTTGTGCACTATTGTAAACATCTCATTTTCCTGTTCTTCAGCCATCTATCAATTATAAGTATTTATAATTTGGTATAATAATTGATTCAGTCACTGTACTCTGTACCAGACTTACAAGAAATAAAGCATAAATCATATTTACCTTTTGATTAATTACGTCGAGATCTCACGCTACGAATAACAATAATTGAAATAAACTGTCGAAAGGACAAGTGTTATATAAACTCAATGTTTATTGATGGTGATAGCTGTTAAGTCTTTTGAATCGCCCTTCTTTAAAATCGGTAAGCCCCGAGCTTTTTTGTATTTTAACATTTCTACCATATTGTTGGATTTATCCCCGAGGTATAAAGATCGCGACTTCTTTTGTGGTATTGGTTCACCTTGTCCTTGCCAATTTTTAAAATCTTTCTTTCCCAGCATTTCTTTTGTCGATTGCTTATCAATTTTATTGCACTGAGAACAGACTTTATCGTCACAGTAGGTGTCATTACCAGGGTTGCAAAGTCTTAAATCACTTTTATCTTAACTTTTACTTTAATTCATAAGTCAGTAAGTGACTTGTGAATTAAAAAAAAATTAATTCATAAGTCAGTAAGTGACTTGTGAATTAAATAAATCATAAGCCATAAGTTACCAAGTGACTTATGAATTAAATTTTTCATAATTCACAAGCTACCATATGACTTATAAATTAAAAAAAAAAAATCTTAAGCTGGTAAGTGAATTAAGAATTCAATAGAATTTTATTCACATTGTAGCAAGTGACTTACGGATGAGGAAAGTACAAGTCATCTGGTATTAAGTGACTTATGAATTAAAAACCTGATGGTGACCTGGTGGAGACGTAAATCCAGAGATCCAGACACAACCTACACACTCCCATACACTTGCACATACACATACACATACACATACAAAAAAAAATGAAATATGAAATACGAGTACAGTATCATATGGAGACAGGCTACAACATTTATAATACATCATGTAATTTGCTTTCGGCGCCAAAAATGTTCTCGAAATGTATGAACGTTTGAAAAATAAGCATCAAAAGGTAAAAAGGTGATGCTTGATCTGCCTGAAAGAAACCAAAAGTAGGTAATAAGAAAACAGAGAGATTTTCAAATAAATTTTTAATTAATATCTAGTTATGTTTAAACAAGAAGTTCAATATCAAAAATATGGAAAAAAAAAAAACAATTCATAAAAAATTGAGATCATATGACAAACAAAAACTTAATATTTCAAAAAACAAAAAAAGGAAACATACAGCAAAATTTATTTAAACTTTTCCCGGAAGTTTGCTTTGCAAATAACCCTCATTTCAAAATTTTTTTCCGTTTATTTTGTTATTTTTTGGCAGATCAAGCATCGTCACGTAGAAAAAAAAATCGTTCCACAGGAGCGGAGGACTGCAAGGCTGTGTTGTACTTTAAAAACAACGATCTTACCAATGGAAATTTTTTCAAGTCTTCCAAATTAGAGCATGTGCTAAGTAAAAACTTTTTCAGCTCTGTTTCCTCCGATTATGGTGGGATAAGGGATGTTATCACAGTGTTGTTGCTAACATCGCCGAAACCGAAAAATTCGTCTGGTTCCTGATGACTTTGTTGGGCTTCCGGGCTAAGTCTATTTGTCAGGCTTTCTATAAGTGTTTTTACTTTAAGCTGCTTGTTTTCGTCCAGTAGATTTATCCAACGCAACTTGAATCTAGGGTGAGTAATGGATGGCAGCTATTGCTGCAAACTCACCCTTATCTACTATTTCAAAGTAGTCATGGAAGCGTGACACTAGTGATATTTTCAGCTTTTCAATGATGGGAGCACAGAACTGGAGCTGGTTACTGTTTATTAAACAGTCCCATTTCCGCCTTTTGACAGCAAAGTTGGCAAAACATATCCATAGTGGCAATTTTCTTCCCCTTGCAAAATATTCTCTGCTTTAGCTAGGGGGCTGCACCAACGTAAATTATCTGCGATGCATTCAAAATCCCTGTCATTAAAAACGGAAATTGTAGAAGAAACTGTTAAAAGCTCGCAGTCTAGCAATTTATCTTTTAGTTGGAAAAGCTGTTCTAGCTGTTCCAGCGCGTAACTACTGGTTTTTTCAAGCAACCGAAAAATAGCTCCAATTTTTCGCGTTTTTTTGGCGAAGCCAAACACTTCCACAATGTTTCACATTTTTTCATTACACCGAAGTGTATGTATGATTTCAGAGTTGCACTTTCGTTTATGGCCTTATGCGCATCCTTACTTGCAATCAAGTTCAAAGTATGGCTGGCACATCGCAAATGATGTGATAGGTTCAAGGCAACGGATTCATTGTGTACAACATCATACTCTTCATTTTGAGCGTTGTCATCATCACTAAATATCCATAGCATTTTCCTCATCATCATCAGCTCGAAGTGGAGATGAAACATCATCTGGAAAAATTTTTTTTTCTATTTTTATTCCTTTTGAAATTTCAATGTTTCTCATTAAACAAAAAGAGCATTTTTACAATAATTAGTTCAGAAACACGAAACTGACCATCGAAAAAATGGCTCCAAGAATCAAAGAAAAGAGGTATTTTCAGTGATGTTCTAAATTAGAATTCTAAATATAGAAGAGCTAACGTTGCCAAAAAAAAAAAAAAATTATGAGTTTTTATTGAAAAGAGAGCAAAGTTACCATAATTATATTCTTGAAATTAAAAGCAGGGTTCTGTCGTTGTGAACTCTTCTGTACGTGGTTTTGAAACTTATTTCCTCTTAAGTAAACGAAATAAGGATTCAAATTTATGCATGTGAATTATTCAGCAAGAATATTACCTCCCATCAAGGAATCAAAACCATGTATTCCAAACTCTCGGAAAGCCTTGACAAAATTGGAGCCGTTGTCTGTAATTGTTGCTATAACTTTGTCATTGCTCAATCCAAAACATTGATGAATTTCATGAATTTTATTTGCAACGTTAATATAGTGATGAGTTCCATGAAAGCGCTTGCAAGCAAGAGCCGCGGACTTTCTGCTTAAGTCTTCTTCACTGAGCTGAAAGTAGTTATTTTTTACATATGGACACATACAGGATACCTCACAGTCACCAAGCGAGATTTAAACCATTTGTTTATACAGGGTGTCTCGTACTTCATCTGCCATAGCTTGGGATGTGATTCTGGGTCATATTCTAAGAAAAAATTGTTCTACAGTAAAGTCATTTTCTCAACTTTGACATCACTTTTTGGCAATTTAAAAAAACACTAACTTTGGTGTACCCTGACCTGTAGATTTTTTTTTTTATTAAATTATTAATTTACACATATAATTGATAGTACAAAAATCTTTATAGCATGGCGTAACGCCGTCTGCCAGATTGACAACATAAATAATTATTTGTAAATGGCTATTTTTTTTTTTTTTTTTTTATTTAACTTTTTAAACAATGTTTTTTACTATTACTTTTCATATTTTTTAAACTTGTAAAAATCTTTTCAGTTATTTTATTTCTCAAAACTCTTCATTGATTATTCTTTCTCTATATTTCAAAGAAATTTTGCAGTACTCATCAGTGGCGTGGCGTGGATATTTTCAAATGGTAAGTCGAGAAAAATGAATCACCTACGAGCCATTCCATATGAAAACGGTCAATCCGAAATGTTGCTATACCTCCGATTTTGCTCAAACTTTGTAGAAATGTTCCTTTGCTATCGAAATACGAAATCGTCAAAGGATTTTTTTTTTGTAATTTTCCTCTCCCCTCCAGCCATACTCAAAGAACCGAACATAGCGATATTATGGGCTTCAGACTTTGCACTCTTAAATTGTCTGTATTCAAGCGATTAGGACGATTAAGGTGTCATTTTAAAACTGATAAAGCATTCTTTTCAAATCAGTCAAAAGGTTTAAGATATTTGAGTTGCTTTAGAAACCTGATCCTTTTGAAATCAACACATTTTATATACATTTTTGACATTTTTGAAGTAGTCCTGTGCCTAAAATATCAATAGTAAATCCCTAAAAATTTCCCTTATTAAAAAAAAAAGCTTATTCTTTTAATAAAACACAATTCTTAGTTTCAAAGACTTTTTTAATATCTTTCTATCCAAAAAATTTTAAAATTTTTTTGGTAAGCTTGTTTTTAATCAGCTGTAGCTTCAGTGTACATGCGAATAGCAAAATGAAATTTTGAAAACTTAAGACTTTTTTAAGACTTAAAGTTGAAGAATAGACCTTTAAATTCTGCCCACTCCCGTATAGATATCTGGCAGTCAACATTCCCAAAAATATGCCCAAAGATTGGCTTTTTCCATAGCTTAGAAATAAGCTTGTTTTTAATCATCTGTAACTTCAGTGTGCATGCGAATAACAAAATGAATTTTTCAGGACTTATAGTTGAAGAATAGGCCTTTAAATTCTACCTACTTTCATTTTGATATCTGGTAGTCAACATTCACAAAAATGCTCCCAAAGATTGGCTTTTTTTCAAAAGCTCAAAGTTTGAAAGGGATGTTTGTAAAGCACATAAAAAAATTTGTTTTTTGATCAACTTTGGATTTTTTATTTTGTAATTATTGTAAGGTTTAATTAGGGAAATTTTTAGGGACTTACTATTGATATTTTAGGCACAGGACAACTTCAAAAATGGCAAAAATGTATATAAAATGTGTTGATTTCAAAGGGATCAGGTTTCTAAAGAAACTCAAATATCTTAAACCTTTTGATTGATTTGAAAAGAATGCTTTATCAGCTTTAAAATGACACCTTAATCGTCCTAATCGCTTGAATACAGACAATTTAAGAGTGCAAAGTCTGAAGCCCATAAAATCGCTATGTTCGGTTCTTTGAGTATGGCTGGAGGGGAGAGGAAAATTACAAAAAAAAAAAATCCTTTGACGATTTCGTATTTCGATAGCAAAGACTACTATTATACGGTGAAATTTGTTTCACGAAACAACTTCGAATTCTTCTTTGTTCTGTCATTCCGTGTCGCAAGTGTAATTACACGATGAAATCCAGTTTCATGAAACTAGTTTCACATTTCTCTTTATTTCTCATTCGGTGTTTTTATTTTTGGGGAAAAATAGTTATCTAGCAGTGCCTGGTTGCTTCAAAACCTCTTTTATTGGCAATTGAAAAACAAAAAAGTCATTATTATTAGTATTATTTCTTATTTTTGAACCAAATGAAACAGAATAAACAAAAACACGAACAAAGACAAAGGGGGCGTTCGAGAATCGTATCCGGATAGCTTGTTGTTGTTTACTTGTTAAACTTTTAGCAGAGTCACACCCATTTCAACTAAAAAGCTATCTAAAGGTATCCGAGTATATTTGGTATACCTTTCTATTCAAGTGATCAGCTGATAGAAAATTTATTTTTATTTCTTTTCATGTTGATTTTTTGTTTTGGTGTGCATTTATTTCAGCATAAGAGTCTTTTTAAACTCATGGGAAATCGAAAAAAATAAGTTATAATCGTCTTGCAATGATATTTTGAATGTTTTTCTATTTTCAAAAGTCGAATTTTAATATTTCACAGCAGATCGTTCAAAAAGGTATCCAAGATACGGCTATCCGAAATAGGCTATCCGATAGGCTCTCGAACGCGCCCAAAGAGAAACGTCAAAGCTGTTTCACGAAACCATAACCCATGCGACACACGGTAGCACATTGTCCATCTCTGTTTTTCGAACTTTCGTTCTCTTTTGCACTTATGGTGTTCGAACAGTTTCGTGCAACAAATTGCACCGTATAATAGCAGTCAAAGAAACATTTCTACAAAGTTTGAGCAAAATCGGAGTATAGCAACATTTCGGATTGACCGTTTTCATATGGAATGGCTCCTACACAAATTAATAAGGAATAAACAGAAGGTACCTTAAATTCCAAACGTGGATTAATCGAAGTCAAAACAATGATCAGTAGAACAAAAAAAAAAAAAAACAGCACAACAAAACCGAATTCACCGTACATTACTCTAAGGCGAAAACTGTATTATTTTTTCCAAGCAGAAATTGCAGTAAGACGAAAATTATCGTCTTACTTTTTTCAATAAGAGAACGTGTATTGAAAAGGGAGGCACCGGGGTGGAAGTATATCGTAGGAAAGACAGGGACAAACACAGAATATGTTCTGCGCGGCGATTTTCAATGCATTGTGTTTTGTGTATGCTTTGTGTATTGTGTGTGTATCTCGCAAATTTAAAAGTGCTTGAAGAACATTGTATGTATGGGCAAAGATAGGCTGTTGACTGCTTTGTAGACTTGTTGTAGACTTATGTTGCTGGTTTTTTCTACGAACAAGGGACACATTTTAAAAGGTAAGACGATAGGAATCGTGTTATATGGACGCCACGCCACTGGTACTCATATAGTCTTGGTATATCCATCTCATCCAGTTTCATTAGAACCTGGTCCTCCGATAAAAAGTCACAGCCAAAAATACATCTCCTTGTTTCTCTCAGAGTTGGGCACCTTCCGACGAAGTGAATAACGTCTTCCCGTTCCGCTAAGTTGCAAATACTACATTCCAATGGTAAATCTGTCCTGTGCGGTATAAAGTTTAAGCTTAGTAATTCGCTTCGAAGCCTAACCATTGTGCTAATCATGTCAACACTATGCGAATCTCTAAAGTAGTTTTTCTCTGCTAGATTGTGGTTAAGACGGCTATAAATTGATCTGAATAATGACCCAGTTGCTTCAGCGATAAAATCTGTTCTGCATTGCTCATCTACTCTTCTGATTATCTCGTACAGGTGCAATTTAGTGCTTCTTAAATCTTCGACGTTTATGTTCAACATCATACCGCAACTTTGCGCTAGTCCGAACCACTCGCTGAACCAGTTACTTTTGTTTTGTATGGCTTTGACAACTATTTTTCTAATAAGCCGGGTTTCGGGCATTTGAAAAACTTTAAGCAAATAGTCCGCTTGTAACTTTAGCGTTTTTATGTATAGAGGCGACAATCCCGTTTCAAGCATAACTACATAGTTTGGTGTACTTGGTGGTAGATGAAATATCCTCTTTACATAATACCTTAACAGTTTCTCAACAGCGTTAAATTTTTGGCCTCCCCAAGCCTGAGAACCATACAGAAGAATCGATTCCGCTACTGCTTCAAATATCTTGAATTTGCTGCTATGCGCGATATTTTTATTCATAAATATTTTTTTCCACGAGATGTTTATTGCCATTTGTGCCTTTTGCAGCTTCTCCTTGAAATGTGTCTCCATATTAAGGTTTTTTGAAAAATATACACCAAGATATTTGTATTCGTTGACACACTCTAGAGTTTCTCCATCAAAAAACCATTTTTCATTCGCCGCTCTTCGTCCACCACCTCCTTTAAAAATCATTACTTTAGACTTTTGTGTGTTGACTATTAAGTTCCATAACCGACAGTATTCACACACTCTGTTTATCATGAGCTGTAGCGTTTCCGGGGATTATGAAAACATGACTATATCATCCGCGAAAAGTAAAGCCTTAATACGCGTACCAGCAAAGTCAACTCCGCCAGGTAGATAATCAATCAGGTCATCAATGAAGAGTGCGAACAAGGTTGGACTCAATGGACATCCTTGTCTAACACCCGATTTTGTTTCGAACCACTCGGAAAGTTCAGCACCGTTCCAGGCTGCCGCTTGAGTAGCTCTATACATCTCTTCTAATACACGACCAAACTTCAGAGATAGTCCCAAACCAAATAATTTGTAAAGCATGGCTCCTCGGTCAATGGTATCAAAAGCTGCCTTGAAATCGATAAAAAACACGTAAAGTTTTTTCCCTTGTAGAAGAAAGCTCTCAGCTACACTCTTCAAAATAAAAATATTGTCCACTGTCGAATACCCTGCTCTAAAACCAGCTTGAAACTCTTTCAACAGGTTTCTTGACTCTATCCATGCTGTTAGTTGTTTTTGTAGAACAGATGTAAATATTTTGTATGTTCCATTCAGGAATGATATTCCTCGATAGTTTACTGGATCGAATAAACAGCCTTTTTTGTGCACTGGAAATATAACCGCATTCTGGAACTCCTTTGGGAAAAGATCACCCTCTAAAACTTTATTAAAAAGTGTAACCAGCATTCTTCTGAGTTTATCAGACCCATATTTATAAAATTCAACTGGTATACCATTCGATCCGGCCGCCTTTCCATCTTTCAAACTTCTAAACACTAACTCTAATTCTTGAAGTGTGATTGCAGAGTCAAGAATTTCGTCAGTAAATCCAGGTACTGCAAATTGCCACTTTAATGAGCTTGTTAGCGGATTAAGTAAGTCCCTGAAATGATCATGGAGTACGTTTTTGCAGAGCTTTGTGGTAGGCGTAAATTTTTTGCCACTAAGCTTCCAAAACTCCGCTGCATCTTTGCACTTTGCCAAATTAGGCGCTTGCAGTTCGCCAAAGCTCCTTTTTTTAATTTTACATAGGTTTTTGTAGTTTAAATTGGCCTCAATGTAGTTTTTCCTGAATAAGCCTTCCGAAGAGTTACGAAAAATCATAAGCCATTTGAAAGACAATTCACGCGCCCGTTGACATTCTTCGTCAAACCAAGGGTCTCTTCTGCGTTCATTCTCTTGATTGTTAAAATGCTGTTGTGGTATTGATGATTTTATAATCATCTCTAATGCATCAAAGTTCACATCTTGCTGCGTTTCTAGTTTTAAATCGATCGATTGTCTGTAAGCCGGAGCCCATGAATTTTTCCATTTCAATTTAGGAAGTAACTGCATGTCTGAATTTTCCTCGTTTGAGTGTACTCGATGTTGCAAAGTGAGGACAACCGGGAAATGGTCCGAGTATGGTAATTCCTTGATTTCAAAGTCCGTGACGAAAGACTCCCACTCCTCACCCAGTATTCCATAATCAATTACTGATGACCCTTGACCACCAACAAACGTAAAGTTTCCCGCCATATCGCTTAAACTGGTACCATTTTTAATGCGAAGGCCAAATGAATCACATAACTCAATCAGTTTCCTTCCTCTTGTGTTACATGTTTTGTCATTCGACTGTCTTGCGATTCCCTTAATTGAATTCATCATTCCTGTCTCTTCACCAATTCTCGCATTGAAATCTCCAATCAATAGGACCTTTGAAGTCGGTTTTAAACTCAATATCTCGTTTAATTTTTCAAAATCACTGTCCCACTTGTTACAGTTTATGTAAAAGGGAAGTAGCCATAGGCAATTGTTGTCGATTTTTAATTCAACGTAAGGTGTTGCGTTGTGTGAGAGCAATTCACATTTCAAAGTTTTTAGGCATTTTTGACCTGACCTGTATTAAATTCGATTTCTCTGTCAAAACTGATGATAGACACCGAACTTAAGAAAATGACTTTACTGTAAAACTATTTTTTCTTAGACTATGATTCAGAATCACATCCTAAGCTATGGCAGACGAAGTACGGTACATCCTGTATAGTGCATACGTTTTGAAAAATATGTGAGTTGCAGTTTGAAACCTTTGAAAAACAGACCTTTTCCAGTTTGTATATAATATTACTATAAATATTAAAAGAACAGAGAAATAATTACGAACTTATTGTACTCATCTGCTCCGGCGACTGCGACTGTGGCAGTGTATACATACATAATTATATGTTATTGTATCCTTCTATTCTTACCCAATGTGCTGTCATTCCTAAAAACCTTTTTCTTGTACTTGTCCATATGTCAACTGTAGTGAAGACATATTTAGCTTCCATTAAAGATTTCTTTATGTTGGTCACCAAATTGTCATAAGACTCATTCAACTTCTTTCCAGCAGTGTACCGACTCAAGCGTTGAAGTGGTTGGTCTCCGTGTTTAATATCAAAGTCTTAAAAAGGAGAGGCGGTGAAAGTTTTTTAAAGTCTTAATTGTATAAGTGTAATAAATTTATGATTACCATCAATAATTTTACGAAACGCTGAATCTTCTACAATGCGCATGGGTAGTTGATTTAAAAAAAAAAATCCTAAAACATTATTTTCAAACAAACTTTGGGAAAATTTGCATGTCACTCGTCGAATGATGCGGCTTGATTCGTCTAATCGCGAAACTTTTGCTGCCTTGCATAATTGATACTCATCAAATTTATCACAATGTTTTTTCTATAAAATTCGAAGAGTAAGATTTTGTTGTTTCAAAATATTGAATGTGAATTCATTCAACTTGCGTAACTATTTATTTATTTATTTATTTAATCATCTACAAGCTAATGCTTAACAGATTGCATACTGGTGAGAAATGACAATTATAAATAATAATTATGTAAATATAATATAAAACAGTACTTAAAATACAAAAATGTAAAACAACTTGTTTTTAAATGTATCTCGGCTTAAATGTAAGTCAAAAACATTGCTTACTTCATTGAATGAGGAAATTGCTCGTGAAAGAGGTTCATTTTTTCCGTAATTTGTTCTATGTGGTTGTTGAAAAAGGAAATTTCTAGGTTTTAAGCATCTTGAAGGAGTGTAAATAGGAACTAGAGAAAGCAAAAAAGGGCTTCTTATGTGATAACACAAAATATCCCTGACAAACATTATATCATGTGTTTTTCTGCGTGATTCCATGGATTTCAAACCTAATAATTGGCATCTTGCTTTGTAGTTAGGAACATAGTTCCAGCCTATTTTATAAAAAACGAATTTTGTAAATCGTCTTTGAACTCGTTCTATCCTATCAGAATGGGCATTATAATAAGGATTCCAAATAACATCTGCATATTCAATAATAGATCTTACCAGCGAGTTGAACAACGTTAATAACACATGTGGGTCAGTGAAATCTTTAGTATTCCTTTTAATGAATCCTACCATTGAATTTGCTTTTGCAACTATATGATCAACATGGATCTTTGTTGAAAATGTAGAATCAAAGAAAATACCAAGATCCTTCACTTTATTAACATTAGTTAGTTTATCAGAATTGATTTGGTAGGGAAATTGAAAAACATTAGAGCTTCTACTGAAAGATATAGAACTACACTTTTTAATATTAAGATTCAAATTATTCTGTAGACACCAGTGAGATATACGATTTAAATCTGATTGGATTTTGTTGCAATCGTCAAAACACTCGATTTTCAAAAACAGCTTGAGGTCATCCGCATAGAGCAAATAGCTACAGTTTTCTAATGTTTTGACAATATCATTAATATAAATGTTAAACAGCAATGGACCCAAATGACTACCTTGAGGGACGCCAGAAGTACAACTAATAGTCCTTGAAAATTTACTGTCGATTAATACACGTTGGGATCTATTAGAAAGATATGAAAAAATCCAATCTAATATATTTGAATGAAAACCAAAGTTTTTAAGTTTTCTTATAAGAATGTCGTGGTCAACTGAATCAAAGGCTTTGCTGAAATCAGTATACACCACATCAACTTGACATTTATTCTCCAACGCATTTATAACATAGCTTGAAAAAACAGCCAGATTTGTGACAGTAGAACGACCAGAAACGAAGCCGTGCTGATGTTCAGATAAGCCTTCTTTAATCAAAAACTCAATTTTATTCTTCACTAAACTCTCGAATAGTTTTGGAATTGCTGCCAATTTGCTAATACCTCTATAATTTTCGATATCGTTTTTAGAACCTGATTTAAAAATCGGAATCAAAAATGATTCTTTCCAGTCAAGCAAAAACGAACCGTCAACCAAAGATTTATTAAAAATTATTAATAACGGTAAGCAAAGGGAGTGCCCGCAACGTTTTAAAATTATTTCAGGAATACCATCCGATCCACACCTACAGCTACTTTTAAGTGCCAAAAGAGCACTTAAAACATCGTTGATAGAGAGTTGAATTAGCCCAATATCAACTTTCTCTTCACCATTAAGCTGTGTTACTGGTGACTTGTTATTAGTTGAATATACAGACTCAAAAAAACTGGCAAAGAGTTCCAAATGATTCTCAATTGTTGATGACTTCAGCAACTTAAAATGAACTGTATTTGGAATTCCTGTCGAGTTTCTTTTGGAATTTATAAAGGACCAAAAACATTTACTATTATTTTTTATGCTATTTTCAATTTTCATGATATAATTATTGTACAGAAATTTACTTAATACAGAAAATTCTTTTCTTAACTTACTAAAGTGTAAGTAATCAATTTGATTATTTGATAATCTATACTTAGCAAAAGCCTTGTTTTTCAAATTTTTTAAATGTGTTAGCCTTTTATTATACCAAAAGGGTTTTAAAGATTTCCTTTTTCGCACACTGGGAACAAATCGGTCAAACCCAACTCTGATTATTTCAATAAAACGATTATATACATGATTTAATTCAGAATGATTTAACTCAGAGTTCCAATCAAAAGATGCTAAGTAGTTTTCTAATTCAATGAAATTAGCTTTCGAGAAATTTAAATAATTACATTCCGTGGAACTTAATTGAGTTGTTTGATAAGTATATGAGGTTATTTCAAAAAACGTTTCATTGTGATTGATACTATTATTTAAAAGAGAAAAAGGTGCTTCAAAAACATTTACTTTAAAATCATCGCACGAAATGAAAAATAGATCTAATAATTTATTGAAAGAATTATAAACATTATTTAATTGAAAAAGACCTAATGAGAAAACATAATCAATGAAAAGAATCTCAAAATCTTTGTGTACATTGCAAGGAATTAAATTTTTTTCAGATTCTGACCAACTCCATTTAATGTCAGTTAAATTAAAATCACCTAGTACACATATGGTTTCAGTATTTGAACACTTACAATTGATAAATTCAATATTTTTTTCATATACAGAGAAGCAACTATTAGGTGTAACATAACTAACAACAAAATATATGTGTATATTGCTAAAAAACTTCACACAAACGCAGATTTGCTGAATGTCCGTTATAGGAAGCTTAATTTCATAGCTACATAATGTTGATCTGACAGCAATAATAATTCCGCCTCCACGTTGAGATGGCAGTATACATCGGTCGACGCGGAAAACATTAAATAAGGTAGAGTCAAATATTTCACTCGATAAGATATCCTTGTACAACCATGATTCAGTTATAATGATGACGTCGTAATCAGAAAGAGTAGATGTCCTATATAAGTGAGCGACTTTAGTACGAATTCCGCTTGCGTTGTGATAATAAACTTTTAGAGATGAGTTCGGGATTAAGTTATTGTTCGATGCATCGTAGTTGGTAAGTTTTTTGGGATAAAAACGAATGGTCTGATATTAATCCCAACAGGCCAAAATGACGCATTGTAAACCTTATGAGCTATTTCTGCCGGAATACCAATTTTAAAATTTACTCTGCGAATATTACTTAGGTTATTGTTGAGCTTGTAACAGAGGATCGATGACGAGTTGATGTTTAGATTCGTCGATATGAACTCAATTATCTCTTCAGATTTGGTGGATGATAGAAAACTACCTAAGTGGTACCACTTAAGGTTTTTGGCAATTTTAAACGTGAAACGAATTGATGGATTTGATCCACCAATTGGCATATGGCTTGCAGCAACATTATACTTGTTATTGACTTTAGACCTTGGACCATTGGCATCATTAGCAGCATTCAAAAATTCAACATTGTCAACGTTACCATTACATTCGGATGTGGTAGCAATCATATGAGTAGCAGCAATGTCATATTCACGAGAGACCTGAGCAACATTAGGATCAGCAGCAACATTATCGACTAGAACACAATCATCAGATAAAGCATGCTCAGCAACAACATCGCTAGGAAGATCATTAGCAGCAACAGCATCGCAAGCATCATCATTGTCAGCAACAACTGGGTACAAATTATATTTCAATATACACTTGATGCAATTCATACGAGTTACCTGCTTAGTAGGTGAGGTAGAAATCCTACGTTGCGTTTCGCAACAACCGCCAAAAGTAGTAGCATCGTACCCAAAATAAGACAGCATTTATTGTTCGTTGAGTTATCACTGCACAGGATATCTGGTTTCTTCGAAACAATGTGCACTTCATAAAAAAAATTCTTAAACAATATTCTTTAACAATATTGGAAAACCACTGTAAAGGGTAACAAATTTAGAAATAATTAGACAATGAACAAAACGCAGGTAATGATTTCTTAACAGGAAATGCATGGCAAACTATTTTTCCGAGAAAAAAAACCCATAGTTCGTAAATGTGTGGTGTATTGTAAAACCACAAACGAATATAAATATTTTGCATGAGCAGATGATTCCATATTAAGGACGACATTCGGCCAAAATGCTTATAAGAGAAAAACCCATACGATTCGGGTCTATTGAAACTTGAGCTCACATGAGTAATTCCTGTTTATACCGTACGGTAGTGGCTACTTACTTACTTAGAAGGGCATCAATGTTCGGGGTAAAACTGGGCATCAACTAACAGCTTTTTTGTTCTTAAAAACACACATAGCTATACGCATTTGTACTATGTTTCCTTTTTAAAATTATAATTCATTGTGAATTTATTTTCTTTTTTAAACGCTTTTTCAAACAAATAAATTTTTGAATAAAACTGATCTAAACTCCATGTCAAAACAATTTTTTTCTTCAAGGATTTTGCTACTACATTTGGCGAGTGTTGCGAAAACGCAACGTCCATTTTCCAAGAAACTAAAAGCTTTTCCAAATTCAGATTTTCAGATTCCTCTAATTAGACCAAAAATAGACAAAGTGTGAAATTTCAAGTTCCAAGCACACCTGGAACTGGTAGCCGTCGGAAATGGGCTAAGACTAACCGAATGTCCCAGAAATCACTCTATAAAATATTTTTATATTGAATTAAGTTGGGTTGCAATTTCTTAAATCTGCAGATAGAAATCGAAATGGCTTTCTCAACCGCCTGAACTTTATTTCAAACAGCTGACCATAACCATACAAAACAGTGAACAAGTGCCTACAACGACTCATGAGTCTTATCTCTTTTCATGTTAAAGCTTGAGGTGTCTATCATGTTAATAACAGACAAAAACCAAATTGTTACTTTTTTCTCAATAGGCAAAGACAAGCATTACATTATATGCATATTATGCAACGGTTATTCGCACTGATAACAGAATGAAGCTGCTTTAAGAAATTGAACATGATATGTAAGCTGCCTACTGAATGTAAAATTTCATACCATAGAGCATGTAGAATTGAAATTGAAAACAGTGTAAAGTTTAAAACACCATGATCAAATTCCCGTGTCAGCTTTTAATAGTGTAATCTTAGTTATACTATAGGTATGTATAAATACTGCTCACTCTACTTTTAAAGTTCAATTAGATTTAGTCAATTAATAAATATTTTACATCAAAGGTATGTATCACATCCAAAGTACGTGCAACTTGTGCATGTCTTTTATGATATGCATAAAAAAAAAATTAACTTTATTAAAACACCTAGTTACGCATTCTTTCACAAATATCACCAAAGAGTTTGAAAACCTACCTTTAAGTGGCGTATCAAATTAGATGACACGTTTATATTTCCAGACAAAGTCATGGAACAGTCATTACATTTTGCCACTATTTTGTTTTTGGACACAGACTCCCTGGTGTCAACGGTGAAAAAACGTCCATCCAAGCAGCTTGTCCTTTGGCAATCTTTAAGAAGATTAATTTCCTCTGGACTTAAATTTTCACTACGGGTACTGGTACTAGCCCAAGAAAAATTTACTTCCTCACTTGCAGCTTCAGAGCTTTCTTCCCCAATATGAATTCCTCGAAAGAACTCACTGTATTCTGTGGGTACAGAATGTTCACTTGTTGCCATGATCTTTGTTTTTGATAATATTTATAAAATTAGAATTACATACCTTAAAAATAAATACTTACAAACGTATGAAGATTGTAAGCATTCATTTTTTAATTTTTAACTTTTTTTCCCACTGAAAAATCACTTCACTAAACTTTAATGAACACTTGTCACTAGTCACTGAGCAATTGGCTTGTGAATAATCTATGTACATAGATGGCACATAAATTAAAATGTGTTTTCAAGAAAGACCTTGAAAGTCAGGTACATGATTTGGCTAATCTTGTAATTTCATTTTCGATAACAATTACATATGTATAACTAGTATGAGGTACGTTTCGTTCGCAATCGGTAAATAAATTTCGGTAAGTACATTTTTTTTTCATTCATAAGTCAATACCAGATGACTTGTACTTTCCTCATACGTAAGTCACTTGCTACAATGTGAATAAAATTCTATTGAATTCTTAATTCACTTACCAGCTTAAGATTTTTTTTTTAATTCATAAGTCATTTGGTAGCTTGTGAATTATGAGAAATTTAATTCATAAGTCTCTTAGTAACTTATGACTTATGATTTATTTAATTCACAAGTCACTTTCTGACTTATGAATTAATTTTTTTTTTAATTCACAAGTCACTTGCTGACTTATGAATTAATTTTTTTTAAATTCATAAGTCACTTACTGACTTAAGGATTTCTTAATTCACAAACTCGCAACCTTGCATTACTATCATCAATGAAGTGTGATTGTTTGTTCTTCAAACTTGTACCGCAACGTACACGTTCTTCATTCTTCAGTCCCTGTCATTATCATTATAATGATACTCATAATTACAATTAAAATTATCATTATCATTGTCATTGTCACAGTCACTTGCTCAGACTGTAATGCTAGCAGTTTTAATTGATAAAAAATAAAAACTTTTTTTTACCAAATTCTTTATCACATTCTGCCAGCACTAATTGAGCACTAAATTCCCTATACATTGCTTTAGTCTAATACCGCGTTAATATAGGCGTATAAGGAATACACTGCTAGCTTAATTACATGCTAGCAGTGTTCGCATTTTTCACGAATCTATGAGAGCACTAAATTTAAGTTTTTGGCACTAAATTAGCACTAAATAAGTACTAATTTTTGCACTTTACTTGAAGCGATTCTGCTCACTTTGTCATGCTATGCTTAGGCCATTTTGGAATTCAGCGACAACCAGGACGGAACATCCCGAGATAAATCAAGTTAGCCGATTTATAATCAAGAATTTTCTTTCTTTTCGGCTATATAATATTAAGTTATTATTTTTCTTCTAGACAATGTGTTTGGTTAGGCCCCCTATGTGCCAACATTCCTACACTATTATCAATTTCTTAATTTTAAAATTACCTAGTATGTATAAGTATCAGTTGTATATGTATATCGTTCAATAAACATAATGTTAAAATGCCATTTTGGAATTGATTGAAATTTTTTTTATTGATATCAACTGAGGGTTAGGCCATTTATATAATACCAATTATTATAATAAGCATTTTGAAAAATTATACCAACTAATTGAAAATCTTCATTCTTCTTCTTCCTGGATGTCTTCATCTTCGGCTCTTGTATTTGTTTTTAAATTATTATAAAACGAGTGCATTATAGGAGGTATGCATTCCTTGAGTTCTTGAAGGTCCTTGAACTTTGCAGCTTCAATGAATCTTCCTCCAGGATGTAGTGGCTCCAATTCCACATCTACGAATTTACTGTAGTTCCGCTTTGAAATGTCAACTTCTTGAAATAAAACATCTTCATTATTTGATTATTTATATTGAATTATAAATGACTTAAAATTTTTTTTTACTATTATTATTATTATTATTTATTCAATATACCGAGTCTAGCCAAGGGCGTAGGCAGGGGGGGGGCAGGGGGGGGCACTTGCCCCCCCCTGATCAACCGAGGAAGTTGATGAAAATCGATAAAAATGAATCAAAATATTTTTGAAAGCGGGAAATTTAAAAGGTTGAATTACTTCACGTCAACCAAGACAATGTTGACTATTTTTAAGGGTCGGGTGCAACCAATCTCAGTGCAACCCATACCATCGCACCCAATCTCATCGCACATAGTCTCACGGACACAACATCTTTTTCGCAGATAATCTCACGGACATTTCATCTTTTTACCGTTATAAATAAGTTGTAACTTTGTTTTCATTAATGCTTTTTCTTAATGCACATATACAGACTCATTGTCATTGCTTCAAACCGAATGCAACATGTTCTTTCTCTTTGCTGTCATAGGAAAAGCAATGACAATGAGTCTGTATATGTGCATTAAGAAAAAGCATTAATGAAAACAAAGTTACCAGAGTATATCTTATAATGAGTAGGGACACTCTCCACGTGTTTCTTATCAGTTCGTCCGGGTGCGCCTTTAAAACTACGTTATGAAAAAATGTAAACATATTTCAGTGTATGCCTAATTACATTTTAATATGACCAGCTGCTATTAAATAAGTATCTCAAAAGTAGAAAAAATAATTTCTGAACTTCGCTAATTGCGTTGTTTATGTATTTCTTAGAAGACCAGATTAAAGATAAAATCATATTAATCATACCTACCATTGAAAAACTCATTAAAAAACATGTAACCCAAAGAAAAAACCCGAACATAATAAAACAATTGAGTGTCATAAAAAAAATTTGATCTGGTCACCCAAGCTATTAAGCAGCACAACGAAACCATATACACACTCACGTTCACTTGGGTGCGCCTTTAAAAATGCATTCATAAAAAACTCCAGGTCGCGTATCATACATTGAAAGTTTATTGGTATTGACCTGGGAAAACCTATTGTGTATCCTTCAAACATTTGGGATTGTCCGAAAGAATAACTATTCATAATTTTGACCAGCTTCCACTAATTGCATTTTTTTTATTTTTTTGCTGTTCATTGTTGAATGTAGTAGTAGGCGTTGCATTTGTGTACAGAGTGTCCCTACTCATTATTAGATATACTCTGAAAGTTACAACCCATTTATAACGGTAAAAAGATGAAATGTCCGTGAGATTATCTGCGAAAAAGTTGTTGTGTCCGTGAGACTATGTGCGATGAGATTGGGTGCGATGGTATGGGTTGCACTGAGATTGGTTGCGTCGACCCCTATTTTTAAAGTTATTTCAGTGAATCACAGTTCAGTGTGAAAGCGTCTAGCATCATAAGCGGTCATTCAGTATATAAGTGTGTGGTTACATCACGGACGAGTTTTCTATCTTCTTAAATATACTGCATTTGTTAAGTAACATCAAAATGGATATTAGAAAATTCTTTACAGGTAAGTGCATTGAAAACGTTGAACTCGAGAACTTTTATAATTATACGAAGAAATTCTTAAACAATTCATACATGTTTTTAAAGAAGAAGAAGAGAAACTGATAGTCTTAATATTTTTACAGCACCCCAAAACCGAAAACGTCCTAAGAGCGAAGAAAGCAACGAAAGCGATGCAAAAAACATGAGAGCTTTGACTCATCCCACTACTGCTTCTCTCAATGTTCAACCTGCTAGTTCTTCTGCAGCTCCAACTTCTCCGAGGGAATTGGAAAAAATTCAAGATTCGACTCATCCTACTACTGCTTCCCTCGACGTTCAACCTAGTACTTCTGCAGCTTCAACTTCTTCAAGTTTGGACACATTGCGCTCAGAAGAATATCACTCACAAGATTTAGGGTCATGGATTGGACGATCGTCGCTTATGTCAACAGCCGAAAAAATGGAAGCCTTAAAAAGATGTTGGATACCACCAAGCAATTACGACTTTCGTAACGATGTAGAAGATTCATCCAGAAAATTCAAATTCGAATGGTTAACAACTTATTCACCATGGCTCCAATATTCAAAAAAATTGAGAGGCGCTCTGTGTTTGTACTGCGTCCTTTTTCCGCCGAAAAATGCTCAAGGTGTTCTGGGATCGTTTATACGGAAGCCTTTTAAGAATTACAAGAAAATGCATGAATATTGCAAAAATCACTCCATTAATCAATGGCACTTGGGGGCAGCCAAAGAAGCGAAAAGTTTCATGGAAGGTACTCCTGTCAGCCTGTCTCTACAAACAGGACACAATAAAACGGTGGAAAAGAATAGAAAAATCATTTCTTCAATCATTTCAACTGTAATATTTTGTGGTGCCCACGATATGCCTTTAAGAGGAAAAGACCAAAACGAAGGTGATTTGTGTGATATTTCTATTGTCGTATATAAATAAACTCTTTATTTTATATAAGTCATGTAATTTTGTTCATTTTCAGGCGTATTCCAAGATTTGCTCAAACTTCAAGTTAAAGCTGGGGATCAAAGTCTCAAGCAACATTTCGATGAAGGAAGGAAGAATGCTTATTACACCTCTCCGCAAATTCAGAACGGAATCATTGATTTGTGTGGGCAAGTCATCAAGGATGAAATCATAAATGATGCGAAACACGCAACTGCATACAGTGTTATGGGAGATGAAAGTCGTGACATATCCGGAAAAGAACAACTTTCAATCGGTATTCGATTCTACGACCAAAAGAAACAAGTCGTCCGTGAAGAGTTTGCAGGTTTCGTGGAGTTGCATGCTATGGATGCCAAAACAATCGCAGCTGAAATAGAAAAATTCATTTTTGAAGCGGGACTAGACCCTCACAAATTCTACGGACAAGGTTACGATGGTTGTTCGACCATGTCAGGAAAAGATAACGGTGTACAGGCAATTTTGAGAATAAAATTTCCTAATGCTTTGTATTTTCACTGTGCAAGTCACAAGTTGAATTTGGTTGTGAATGATTTAAATGATGTTCCGGAAATTCGCAATACTACAGCAACTATAAAGGATGTCATCAATTTTTATCGTGATTCTACTATCCGGAGAAAATACGTTCCCAATATTCCTGCGTTTTGCGAAACTCGATGGTCAGAGAAATATAAGAGCATCGCAATATTCAAAGAGAATTTCGTCCACATTGTCAATGGATTAGAAAAATTGTCTATCGAAGGAAACTCTTCAACGAGGAAAAGTGCTTTTCAGCTTCACGCTGCCGTCACGCGGACGACCTTCATTGTGTGTCTTTCTTTGATATCGAAGTATTCTGCTTACCTTCAGCCAGTTGTAAACATTTTACAATCAAAGAAGCTCGACTTGCTTGCTTGCAAAGAACAAATCCATAGAATTACTTCTTTAGCGAAAGATCATCGAACGAATGCTGATTCAGGTATCGAAGAACTGTTGTCGGATTCTAAGGCAATTGCAGAGGAACTTGGATTAACACTTCAGAAACCCAGAACTATCAACCGTCAACAAAACCGCTCAAATCATCCTTCATCGAATGACGTTCAATTTTGGAAGATATCAATTCTAATTCCATACTTGGATTCCCTAATTAATGCATTAGAAAGAAGGTTTCCAGAAGAAAATTTGCCTGCATACTCTCTGTTTCACTTACATCCAGCCAACATGTTAGAAATGAACATTCAAGAGTTCAAGAGCAAAACAAAGGACTTCACTAAATTCTACAATCTTCAAGGTTTCGATGGAGAGGCTGAATTGTGGTACGATTTCTGGAAAAAACAAAAATTGAGCTCTCACGATCTGCAACAAATAGAATTATGTGATCTCGTGAAGGAGGCGGAAATGTTTTATCCAACAACGATGCAAGCCCTTCATATCGCTCTAGCCTTGCCTTGTACAACAAGTTCTATTGAAAGAACTTTTAGTACTTTGAGAAGGGTGAAGACTTGGCTCCGTTCGACTATGGGGGAAAATCGTTTGAATGGTAAGAAAAGGACTCTAAAATGAATGATCATTTATTTATTGTATCAATTAATAAAATATGTTAACTTGCAGGATTATGTATGCTGAGTGTCCACAGGAAAATGGTTCAAGAAAATGAAAAAAACTACGTGGAAAAAGTTTTGGAAAGATTCGCTGAAGATCCACGCCGTTTAGCACTTACATAGATGCATAATGTATAAAGATTCTTATATGTTTCAATAAAAAAGTGGAATATTCATTTACATAATTAAACGTGTGAAAAAATTTTTTTGCCCCCCCCTGTGAAAAATTCTGGCTACGCCCTTGAGTCTAACTCTTACAGATTTCAGAATTATTCAATAATTTATAAGTAATTAGTACAAGACACCCTCCATGAGTTGACCTTGTCGTGGTGAGGGTGCTTACGAGGGGATCTCCAGCAATCCAGCTGCGGAATCCTCTCAACTAAAGTAACTCAAAATAACCTCAATCATTGTATATATAATCTATAGTACTACCATCAGATAGCTTCTTTTGTCACCTGCATTGGCCGAGTGGTGCGCTGAAATCGCTTAAGTAAAGAGAGCATAAGAGACGCAGACGAGAGAGAATTAAGCACTTAAATTTCAAATAGTGCCAAGAAAGAGGACCAAAATCAGAGCAAATTATTTAAGGTGGGGAACAAAATCGAAGACAACAGAGAACGTATAGAGAATCATTATTTCAGTAATCATAATCATATCATATCATAAGTCATAACTCATAACCCATAAGCAAAGCAGAAATCAAAGCAAATTATTTAACGTGGGGAGGAGAATCGAAAACACAAGATATTGTATAGAGAATCAGTAATCTTATGGTTAAGCAAAGCAGAATAGGTGTGAGAAATTAATTACATGAACTGTTTTGTCTTTCTTTTAGGGTGGGGTATAGTGGTGGTAGTAGGCCAAGAAAGATTTTATGTACAATTGAACATCTGATCATACTGTTTTGTTTGAGGTACTGAAATTTCAATTTGAAGGGATAAAATGAAATTGCTACGTTGCAAGATTTCATGAAAAATGTAATTTTGTATTGATGAAGCAGAAACTTTTTTTGGATTTTGAATTTATTATTTTATATTTGAAAACTGATATTGAAGAATATTTTTTTGTAAATGTTCGAATAATACCTAGTTTACAAAGGTAAGTATAGAAATGCAAAATTATGTAAGATAAAAACGAATCTGAAAAGGGTGGAAAACGTTAGTATTTTGATGAATAGATTTTTTAGAAGGAAAACTATGGGCAACTACAAAAAAAAAACTGTATTTTTTTCCGGATCACCCAGGAGGTAAAATACAAGATTCGTTTTTTTTTGTGAGGTTCCCCAGTAGGCCTGCCTCACTAACTACTTTGCATGCTTGATTTGTAATTGATATAGTAATCAATATACAAAACGTAAAACTATCACAAAATAACATAAAATAAATTTAAATAACTAAATCAACAAAAAAGCATAACATAACAAAATAACAAAATGACTAGCTAAGGGAATTCAATATTGCACAGTCAAAAAAAAGTTGGTAGAAAATAAAAAAGCGAAAGAAAGGAGAAAAATAATTGCACTTCATACTGCATAGAAAAAAGCAAAAAACGGAAAGAAAATCAGAAAAAATACTTAACTAAGAAAAAAGAGAAAAAAAGGTTGAATAAATAGGAATATAAAAAAATATATATACAAAACAAAAAATCAATATAAAAAACAACAAAAAAGTAAAACAAAACAATAAAATGACTAGGCGGTCAGGTCCATCAGTTGCTATTTCAAGGTACCTAAAAAAATAAAAAAGGTTAAATTATTCATTGAAACAAAAATTAATAGATTTTCCATATACATTTTTAATTTACATTTCAGAAACATTATTTACATTACACTTAGAAAATAACCTTAGAATACTTAAACATACTTTTTTTATATAACCTTAGAATATTTAAACATACTTTTTTTTATATTTTTTAGTCCCACGAAGCTCCTTGTTTGTCTTCTTTATAGAGAACAACATCATTCCTTGCAAAAGGAATCTGACAATTGTCTCTTTATGTTCGGTGACTCAGTATGACTCGGCCTGTTTCTTTAGCTGCTCTGTTTTGTATACATTGCATTTGATGGTGCATAGAATCCCTGTATACTAGACCGGTTCAAAAAAAGTGACTTTTTCCTTTTTCTCGATGCACATCGATTTTTACCTTCGAGTAGGTGTAAAAACAAGCCTGTTAAGATTTGAGCTCGAAAAATTAATATTTAGAGGTCGCTCATCGCAGATTTCCATTTCCCATACAAATTGTATGGGGAAAAAAACATATAATTTTTGGAGTTTTATATTTCGGTCTAGAAGCAAAGTGCCGAGATGAGCGATACATATTCTTATAGAAAATTTGTGTTTCTACAAAAAAAGTTTCTTATCATTTTTCGACAAATTCACTCCTTCAAAAGTTATTCAAGGTTAAAGTTTGAACACAATTTTTTTTTCTTTATATCTGACAAAATGTTAGAATGTATCACTTAAAATCATAAAATCATTCGCTTATGACACATTTTTTTATAGAACATTAATTGTTCTACAAAAAACGTGTTTTATTATTTTTCGACAAATTCACTCCTTCAAAAGTTATTCAAGGTTAATTAAATAATTAATTAATTAATTAATTTTTTCAGAAATCAAGAAAAAACTTAAATTTACTCTAAATTAAGCTTTAACCTTGAATAACTTTTGAAGGAGTGAATTTGTCGAAAAATGATAAAACACCTTTTTTGTAGAACAATTAATTTTCTATAAAAAAATGTGTCATAAGCGAATGATTTTATGATTTTAAGTGATACATTCTAACATTTTGTCAGATATAAGGAAAAAAAATATTTGTTCAAACTTTAACCCTGTATAACTTTTGAAGGAGTGAATTTGTTGAAAAATCATAAGAAACCTTTTTTGTATAACAATTTTCTATAAGAATATGTATCGCTCATTTCGGCACTTTGCTTCTAGACCGAAATATAAAATTCCAAAAATTATATGTTTTTTTTCCCATATAATTTGTATGGGAAATGGAAATCTGCGATGAGCGACCTCTAAATATTAATTTTTCGAGCTCAAATTTTAACAGGCTTGTTTTTACACCTACTCGAAGGTAAAAATCGATGTGCATCGAGAAAAAGAAAAAAGTCACTTTTTTTGAACCGGTCTACTGTATACACGTTGAAGCTGAAGATTTGAGTGGCCAGCTTCACGGAGAACTTCTCAAATGGTTTCTGACTGATGTGAGAAGCTTTAAGTTTATAACAGACTTGAAAGTCCCCTTTGTCATTGATTTTTATGTTGTGTTTTACTAATATATTACGGATGCCCTTGAATAGATGGCAGTAATCATAAAGTAGAAACACTCTATGATTGTCTACTTCTATGTAGGGCCTATCTATTGCATCCCAGTCGACTCCGAGTTTCTTATATGCGAGAACGTTGTTCGATCCCTGATCGCAACTTGTCGCAACAACGTTCAACCCACATTCCAGTACTTTTTTCAAGGTCTCTTTAATAATCCTTGCAAGCATGTCTCCTTTCGGTGAACCCACATAGTAGGAGATAGATTGTTTCCAGTTTCTGTTAAACCCTCGCAAAGTAAATACCATTACTTTGGAGGCTATCAGATTCGTCCGTCCATGCTCTCCAAAGTCAGTGTATCCGTACTGAATGTCGTTAATGGCCTTAAGGCGTATTTCGGAGTGCCATCGATATATGGTACTCACAGCTGGTAACTTAAAGCTAGGTGTTCCTCGCATTTTTTGTTTTAAAAAAAGTGCGTTGACTTATTGCTTCATAACTTTTGCAATTCAATCACACAATCTTTATAATTTGATGAAACAAAATGTATTGTAAAGATAATAAACACACAAACATTTGTGTATCATTCAAATGTTGAAAGTAATTCTGTAACGGTTTTTATAGGGACCTGTTTTTTTTTTTTATTTGCTGTTTTTTTTTTATTGAAAATTTCGATTTGTTCACTATTTTGGTCGGGGTTTCCGTATTTATGAACTTTTTCTTTTTTTCTTTTTCCTTTTATAACAAGAAAATATATATGCAACTAACCTCCTAGCGTCTTTTTGTTTTTTAAATTTTGTCTCCTTATATGAAAAAAATCTTCGTCAATTTGTTGTAATTTTTCGGTTTTCAGCATACTCTTATGGTAATATGTAACTTTGCCGTTTATTAATATTTTTTCATGAAATAAAAAGGAAATAGTAGATAGATATCAGGCGCATCTTATAAAATCATTGGTAATAGCTTAAAGGGGCTAAAGCCCAAAATCAATATTTTTTTCTCCAAACCGCTAAAATTCAATTTCAATAAAGTCATATTTGAAAACGATTTCTGAGGAACGAGAAGCTAAAAGAACCTCAATTTTTTGTTGGTATTTTTCTTTGATATAATCTTAATTAGTTTCAATAAAAAGATATACTATTGTGGTCACAGAATTTGAAATATTAATTCTAGAAAAACTTTCTAATTTCGGTTTTTTACTAGAAAATCTTTTTATAAAACAGGAAAGGGGTTAGAAAACACCACCAGTAATAGAATGGCATTTTTGGGGTTTGGGGAGTCTTAAAAGAAGAATCAGGAAAATTCTCCAAAATTGTATCTAACTGCCAAAAAAATATAGCTACATTCAATGATACATTGCAAACTCATCTATTCTACCCCACACAAAAAGCACACAAAAAAGCCTACAAACGAATTTTCATCTTCTCGTTCACTCATTGCAACCATACAGGTAATTCACACAATCATGTCATAATGATCATATGAGTTCACGACATATATCAATAGCACACACACATCTTAACATGATCTATTGTCTCACCCCATGTCCCATGCAAAAGCCACAATAAATGCTTACCTTTGCTGTGGAGAATGAAGGAATGAAAACCCATAAGAAATTACAATAAGTTGTCTTCTTTTGCTTTGCTACCTGCCATACTCCATAGCACACACAATTAAAAGAGATATCAATTAATTGCATTCTTAAGCATTTCACGTTTCACCCTACTACTCCTCCGAATTAATAATAGCAAGAGAAATCATTTCTCTTGTGATTTTCCGCTCTTTTAATGAGTTAGTAACTCTATTGGCCGTCTTGAAATGGCGCTAGTAAGGCCGAAGTGATAGTACTATAGATTACATATACAATGGATCGACCTCACTCACTGGAAGGGTTGAAAAACCATCCGGGGAAAGGGGAACATCCACTATCCTAGACGCTACAACCAGTGAAAAAGGTGCAATCGCCTACACTGGTAGTACACGACCTCCAAATTTGGTGGAACTGCCCGTAGCGAACAAAGAAGAAGCAGTGAATTACTGTGTACGCTCTGATTGCCACGCCAGCACTTCACCAAACGCGGAAACAAGTGCCCGTATTACTAACCGTGTAACAGTGAATCTCTGTTGCACTCCAAATCCCACAAACCAACCCCACCTTCCTGAGTGCACGGAGGGGTCTGTTCCAACTCACGGCGCCGTGAATTACGATCCGTCCGAGAGGAAGAACCCCCCCCTCACGAGCATGAAGGCAATTTCCCTTCCCTCTGGGAGTGGCGCTGAAATATGCTCTGCTAACAGTGGGGAAGAGAAGCTCCCACACCCAAGTCGTAGAGAACGACGTAATGCAATGGGGCTCGTCAAGGTCATTGGTGAAACACCAATGAGCAAGAGGGCTTCTGATGCTGACGCCAAACTCTCGTGGGCTAAGAGCATTATTGCCAAGATCCCCACCAACGATTCCTCCAAAAGAAATCGATCCTGCGAAGGAACCATTCCGGAACCTAAGCGTACCAAGGTGCACACCAGCACCTCCACCAGAAAAGACTTGTCCTTTAGCGAAGTGCTAAAGGACAAAACTATAGTAGCCATAATTGACAGAAGCAATGCAGATGGCGCGATCTCTTTTGACCAGTGGACAATGGTCATGAACAAGCTCCAGGCCTCCTATTGGACTCTCATGATGGAGAATCCAGGGGAACCTGCAACCTTTGAGGACGCAGGGTGGTACCAGGGGCGAGTCAAACTTATTGCCTTCGAGGGAGAGAGATCGTGCAATCTGTATAAGCTTGCAGTCAGCCGCTTAGTAGATCTCTGGCCTGGTGCAAAGCTCGAGGTTGTTGCTAAGGAGGAAATTCCGTGCAGACCAAGAGCTCGTATCAGACTACCAGCAGAACTCTCCGATAAAGACATCATCCTCAAGATGATCCAATATGGCAACCCATCCCTACCTACTCATGACTGGAAGGTAGCAAAGTTAGAGGAACCAGATGGCCCCCATAGATCGGCTATTATAGTCATCAATAAAGAGTCAATGGCCCCTCTAGCTGCAACCCATTGAAAGATTAGGTTCGGATGGGCGACCATCCCTCTTAAAATCTACAAAAAAGATGAGGAAAGCGCAAACGCTCCTCCAAACACAATAAGTATGGAAAGTTCCGAAGGTGAAAAACTCCCTGAAATAGAAGTTGATCCCCCCAGTGCTTCCTCCGTAACATCCGAAGAGGATGAAACAGAAGACTCAATGTCCGAAAACGGCCTAAAGGAAGATGATCTGTTACGATCAACTTCAGGAAGTGAGTCCGAAGACGACCTAAACCGAACCGTGGTGGGGGTTAGTCTGCTTAGCTGTTGCCAAGATGGTGCAGTTAACACAGATTAATCTCCAACACTACAAACAGGCCTCGGCCTCCCTTCTTCTCCGCCTGAACAAAAGAGGGGAAGATGTTGTCCTTATCCAAGAGCCATGGATCAACAAATCTATCGTTCATGGACTAAGGGCTCCTGGATATACTCAACTATATGTTAAGGACAAAGGTGAACCCAGATCCTGCATATTGGTAAGAAGTAGCACTAATGTATTTTTACTCCCTGATTACAGCAATTGTGATGTAACCACTGCAAGATATCAAACCAGTGATAACGCCTACTGGTTGGTATCAGCATATCTCGGCCATGACCAGCCTGGCTCTCCTCCAGGCGACTTAATGAAAAAGATTGTCGCTGTAGCAGTACGGCAGAAGATCTGCCTCATCATTGGATGCGACGCAAACGCGCATCATACAGTATGGGGAAGTACTGATATAAATGAAAGGGGTGAGTCACTTTTTGATTTTATTTTAAGTACTAACCTTATAGTAAGTAACACTGGCAATGAACCAACATTCATTACCAGAAATAGACAAGAAGTTCTAGATATAACTCTTGTCTCCGACTCGGCTCATCATAGGATCACTAATTGGAAAGTATCGACTGAACACTCCTTTTCGGATCATAGATATATTCAATTTGATCTTAATGAGGAACCTCCTAAGCAACCAATCTTCCGAAATTACCGGAAAACTGATTGGGAAAAATATCGGGTAACATTGAAAAAGTTTATTAAACCTGAACTTTTACAAAACCCTACAAATAAACATGATCTAGACAAAAAAGTCAATGATCTTACCACTGCCCTTAACCATTCACTGCAGAAATCCTGTCCTCTTATAAAAATAAGAGGAAAACAGAAACCACTGTGGTGGAGCTCGGGGCTAGAACCGCTCAGGAAAGAATGTAGAAAACTTTTCAACCGAGCTAAACAATCTAAAAGTTTAATAGACTGGGACTCCTACAAGGAATCCCTCAAAACTTATAAATATCAACTGAGGAAAAATAAAAGAACTTCCTGGAGAAACTTCTGTGGAAAAATAGAAGATACTTCAGAAGCTTCTAGATTAAGAAAAATCCTCTCAAAAAGTCCGACCATGCCTAGCAGTCTGAAAACAGCTGATGGCTGGACAGAATCCTGCGAAGAAACGCTCAATCTGCTTCTGGACACTCACTTTCCAGGTAGCTCCAAGAACTTATGTAACTATGATTCCACAGAATCATGTAGCATAATAACTAACACCCCCGATCTGATTACAAGGGAAAAACTAACTTGGGCCATTAACAGCTTTGACCCATACAAATCCCCTGGACCTGATGGTATAATTCCAGCCGAACTTCAAAAGGCCGCGGATATTATTATCCCTATCCTCGAAGTTATTCTTATCGGCTGTATCAACTTGAACTATATCCCCACGCAGTGGCGAGAGGTCAAGGTTGTGTTTATACCTAAGGCTGGGAAATCATCCCACGTAAATCCGAAAGATCTCCGACCAATAAGCCTATCATCTTTCCTTCTTAAAACTCTAGAACGACTGATTGATATCCACCTGCGTATAGCTATAGATCCGAAATTGCTATCTACAGCACAACACGCCTACTGTAAGGGAAAATCTGTAGAAACGGCCTTACATACCTTGGTTCGTACTATAGAATATTCCCTCCATCACAAAGAATTCACTCTGGTCGCTTTCCTCGACATAGAGGGCGCCTTCAATAACGTCAGCAACTCTGCAATTACAAAGGCACTGACGAAGCTCAAAGTAGATGGTTCTATAGTGGAGTTGATAAATTTAATGCTAAAAAGCAGGAGAATCAACTCTACTCTAGGAAACTTCTCTGCAAAGAGATCTGTCAGTAGAGGAACACCGCAAGGCGGAGTCCTATCCCCTCTTCTATGGAATCTAGTCGTCAGTGAACTTCTAGTTGACTTAGAAGCTGAGGGATTCAAAGTGATTGCATATGCAGATGACGTCTCCATTGCGGTATCCGGCAAATATGCTCACGTCCTTATGGATCTGATGCAAACCGCTCTAAACAAACTAGTAAAATGGGCGAGAAAAAGTGATCTAGGGGTCAACCCTCAGAAAACTGAACTCGTTCTCTTCACCAGGAAATACAAAATTCCTCAACTAACAACTCCATCAATAAATGGAATCCCACTTCAACTCTCCAACGAAGCTAGATATCTAGGTATTATCCTAGACAAAAAGCTAAACTGGAAAGCCAATATAGAGGAAAGAATCAGGAAATCCACCGTAGCCCTGTTTTCCTGCAAAAAAGCCATTGGCACTAAATGGGGTTTCTCCCCCCAAATCACCCACTGGCTCTACACCGCGGTCATCAGACCAATACTCACATACGGAGTATTGGTATGGTGGACCGCTCTGGATAAAAGGACCTACTGCGATAATTTAAGCAAGGTCCAACGAACAGCTTGTTTATGTATAAGCGGAGCACTGAGATCAACACCCTCAGCTGCCCTAAACATACTCCTTAATCTCATACCACTAGATATCTTCAGCAAACAAATGGCCGCCAGTGCAGCCATTCGTATGAGAGCTATCTCCCATTGGACCGATAACAACATCGGTCACGCTACAATCTTGAGTTTATTCAGATCAATCCCATGTCACTCCGACTACACCATCCCCCAATTGGTTTTTGATAATAAGTTCCAAGTCTCAATCCCACCAAGAATGGCCTGGGAAGACGAAGAACTTTTGAGAGATGATTCAATTCACTTCTATACAGATGGGTCAAAGACAGAAGAAGGGGTCGACTACGGGGTGTACTCAAACCGACTTAACGTAAGTCTCTCATTCCGCCTCCCTAACCATTGTAGCGTGTTCCAAGCGGATATTCTGGCGATCAAAGAGGTCCTATCATGGCTAAAAGAAAACGTGATATCCTCAACGAATATCCGGATTTTCTCCGACAGTCAAGCAGCCCTCAAATCACTCGGTGCCGTTTTCACGAACTCAGTAACCGCCCTTGACTGTCGCTTATCTCTTAAGGAGATGGCTGAACAGTTCAATATTCACCTTCTTTGGGTGCCGGGGCACAGAGATATCATGGGAAATTGCAAAGCCGATGAACTCGCCAGAAAAGGAACCGTTCTACCGCTCTCAACCAGCAGGTTGAATATTGGTATACCAATCGCTACATGTAAACTTATGCTAAAGCAAGAGGCAATGGATAGAACAAATCATTGGTGGAACAGTATCACCACGTGTGTGGCAACAAAACAGTTATGGCCAGGACTAGATCCAAAACGCACAAGACATTTGCTATCCATAACCAGATTGCACTTTAGCTCCGTAATCAATGTCATCACCGGACATTGTCTGATAGGAAGACACGCCATAAGACTCGGCGTTCCCTCTAATGACTTCTGCAGAAGTTGCCTAGATGAGGAGGAGGAAGAGACTATTCAACACCTCCTCTGCTCATGTCCTGCACTCTCCTTCAAAAGAAAAACGCATCTAGGAAAATATTTCTTCGATGATCTAAATGATCTGGCAAACACAGATATCCTGCATCTCTTTCGCTTTATCAAAAGCTCCAAATGGTTTTGTTAAGTGTGGTTCTTCCACGCTTAATTTCTTATGGTATCACAATGGACCTAATACTGGTCTAAGTGTGTCAGTTGTTTTCCTGACAGCCATTTTAACCTAACCTAACCTAGTACAAGATAGATTTAAATCCAATAAATACATCTTTAGCTTCGAGGTATAAATAAATCTATTTCAGAGCAAACTTAGTTAAAAAGCTTAATACATTTTGTAATAGGCTCTGTAAGTATTTAAATGAAAAGGGTTGTAAAAAAGATTTCTTTGTCTGATACTCCTTTCAGGTGCATAGATATAAAAACATTTCAAAATATCCGGACAAATAATTTTGTATGAGAACACATCATGAACAAACAATATAGAGTTTATATTTCTTCTTTTTTCTAATGTAATGCATCAAGATTTATTTATTTACTACGTATCGGGTAAAGGCTTTTTGAACTCTTTCCAAACGCAATTTTGCAATGGAACTGCTTGGGCACCATACAATAGCACAGTATTCCAGCATAGGACGAACTAATGACATGTATACTGATTTAAGAGTGTAAGGGTTTGAAAACTCTGAACAACTTCTTTTTAGAAAACCAAGTAAAGAGTTTGCTTTTGAAACAACAAAATCAATGTTGAGAGCAAAAAGATAGTTTTGTTGTTTGGGGTTGAGAAAATAAAACTAATGGAAGTGGATGAAATACATAGCGTTTATATTATATGAAAAAAGAAGGTTCATTTGACAACATATGCATTATATAATCAATCTTCTGTTTTTGTTTTTAAATATATCCACTACTTCATCTACGTCAATATCTATCCCGTAGTGAATATTCATAAAAGCCAAGCTGTTCAGTCTTCACTCGTTGTGTTCCGCAAGTAGTTTTTAAGTCTCCGTAGACTTGAATAAGTCCTTTCTGGTGTAGCAGTGGAAACAGGTATGGTAGCCAATGTCTGTAGCAACGTGTAAATAACTGGACAAAATGTTTTATCGCACTTATCCAAGCATTCCAAAGCAGATTTTGGACTAGGGGAGGAGATAGTCATAGGATGTACTCCTTTCGGGTAGCACTGCCCTGCCGAATACATAAAAATTGCGTCTTCAATTTCAGAACTGACCGCAAAATTTGAAGGTAGCACACCAGACGATGGCAATACTACTTTACGGTGCTTCGCAAGCCTCTCGGTTAATTGGTGAATTGTGTGCTCTAGAAATGGGACGAATTAATTTATTTTGACGCAGAAGTGTTAAAGCGATTAAGTTGCCTTCCAACGATAGGTAGCATTTGCAGTGTACCAGCATTTTCATCGAGCATCACCTTTATCACCATCATAATCTATTTCTCAAAAGTTGCAAAGCACTAATAACTTTATTCGCGTGACTGAATGCTGTTATCGGTGTTAACTGCAGTTGTTTTGATAGCGAAAATGTAAAGCTCATGACTTTTTGAAGAATCACTAGGCACGTAACATAATTCGAAGATCGAAGTGTGTTAAGCATTTGAACAGCTTGCTGCGATGTTTCTTTGTTGTGGCTGATTTGGAGTTCTTCGAGTGCATTGACAATAGCTGGATAAATTTGCTTAAATCGCATGACGGCTTCATGCTTGTGAACCCACCGTGTTTCACACATTGCCAGCAGGTTTTTTTGATTTCCAGCCGGTAATAGGTCCCGAATTTTACCATTCAAAACAGCAGTGTGTTAAGCAGTATATTTAAAGTAGGAACCAACAGACTGCACGATCCCAACGCAATTTCGCAATTCTGCTTGTGAACACGAGTCAGCAATAGTAAGGTTGAGAGAGTGTGCACAACAATGTACATACAGAGCTAAAGCATCACATTCTTTACGAATATACGCTTGGGCACCGTACAAATACCCACTCATTATTAGATACACTCTGGTTTTAATCTTCATAAAACAAAGCGAATCTCTAAAATAGTGTTATGTGACCCACAATGGAAGAAATTCTCTTAAGAGGGGAAGCTGGTTTAGAATTTTGAAGAAACCGATTTTTTTTTATCTTAAAAGGTACTTTAGGGGCCTAAAAATAACATACCAAAGGATGGATGCCGGCAAAAATGTCTAAATGCCCAAACTTTCCATTCTGCGTACTGAGTACTTAAAACTTTAAACGCTTTTTCACTTTTTTCGAATTGGGCGAAGACATAACTCGAGCAAATCTTCACCGATCTATACGAAATTTTGACAGTACGTTCGAAATACCTTTCTCCGGGGTTCTGTGGGGTTTTGATAATGTTTTGTCGCAAGCGAACATTTTTAGTATTTGCAATTTCTAAAATAAGCCTTTTCCTTGCCCCATTCTAAATCAATAACCTATCGGCCTAATAGTGCGTACTGATAAGGCAAGAAAATATACGAAGGCTACCGAATGCCGAATTTTTTCAATCCCGGGATTTCGGGATTCAGTTAAAAATTAAAAACATGTGAATTAAACAGTTTTTTTTTTATCAAAATTCGTTTATTATTACGAAAAATATTTTTCATTAAAAAGAATTCACTGAAACAGCTTTATGTTAACATCATTTCATTCCTTTTTAATACTAGATAATAAAATGAAAAATAAAAAAAAATGTGTCATTCTATGTTTATGATAAATAATTAAATAAATAAGAAACAAAAACAAATAAAAAATATTGAAAAGAAAAAAAATATGATTTTAAAAACACTATCACAAAAAATAATTGGTGTGTGTTCTTAAAATAAGAGCGAAGGAATGAAAGCACATTTAATGTTTCGTCTCCTAATCTGCTTTTGATCTTAGTGCCTAAATAAGCAGCAGCTGAGAATGCGGCGCAGGGACATAAGTCCCCGGGACATAAGTCCCAAATTTTATTTTTGGGACTTATGTCCCATCTAAGTGAGACATAAGTCCCTACTTCGATTTGGGAGTTATGTCTCACTAAGATGAGACATAAGTCCCAAAAATAAAAGTTGGGACTTTTGTCCCTCCGAATATACTTTTACAAGCTAAGACATTTTTTTCAGAAGCCCTTCTGAAAAATTGTCTGTGTTTTTCTCAAATTCTTGAAGCTTCTTTTTTCAAAAAGCAAACTTACTACTCATTAGAAAGTAGAGATATGGTTTTCCGGAATTAGGAGACGTTATTTTACTTTTAGAATTTAGTAAAATTTTAGTTTAAAAAAGAAACTTAAAAAATTTTGATTTCCGTTTCGAAGGCTCTGTTTGAAATATGTTGTAAGGGCAGCGGGCGATGGAAAATGTTTACTTTAATTATAGCTGAGGTATTTGCACATATAGTTCCTCCGACTTTCTACTCATTAGGAAGTAGAGATATGGTTTTCCGGAATTAGGAGATAATATTTTACTTGTAAATAGAAGTTAGTAAGATTTTTTTAATTTAAAAAAGAAACATAAAAACTTAGAGTTTTTGAGTATTTGAGAAAATAAAATTAAAAAATCGCGCGATTTTTTAATTTTATTTTCTATTTTTAATACCTCAGCTATAATTAAAGTAAACATTTTCCATCGCCCGCTGGATGGAATATAATATTTGGAACAGAGCCTTCGAATCGGTATTCAAAGAGTATATAACGATTCTGAGATTATCTAGAGGTTATTGGTTCCATTGCCTAAAATCACTTGAGAGAAAGGTGTCAAGGACCAACAACTTTATGGCAAGCAAAAATTGTTTGGTTGCCTAGTAGAAATGTACAACGATTTACTAAGCTCTATTCCTGAAAAGTTGGGACTTATGTCCCATCTTCAACGGAAAAAAGTTGGCACTTATGTCCCGATGGCGTGGGACATAACTCCCAAATCGAAGTTGGGACTTATGTCTCACTTAGATGGGACATAAGTCCCAAAAATAAAATTTGGGACTTATGTCCCGGGGACTTATGTCCCTGCGCCGAGAATGCCCTCTCGGATTCTACACTGGTTGGTGGGATACACTCAGAAAAAAAGATAGTTATTTTCGTAACTATTATCATAGTCATTTGATGATATTCTTCGAATTTTACGAAATAACTATTTTTGATATAAAATAAGACTTAAATAGTTAGGAAATAGTTAAAAACAACTATTAAAATGGTTAAGAAGTTGAAAACATCCATCAACTATAAAAATAGTTACTATAAATAGTAATGGAATGCAGAACATGGAAACCGATACAGTGCTAGCCAAATAACAACATAATAGTTAATTCTAACCATTGCGTTCTGTTTAACATTTCATCGCTAAAAATGACAATTTCAGAAGTCGAAAACCACTAGAACATAATCACATATGACTATAGCGTAGTTATTTTCAAAAGAACGCACGCGCTAAATGATCCTTTATAACTATTTCAGTAGTCGAAATCCAACTGAGCATAATCAGATATGACTATTGCGTAGTTGTTTTTTCTAAGTATTTATACGCAAATGCTCTGTGAATTTCAATTTCCCTTATCTTTGTTAGTGTTATAATGTCTCTTGTCATTGTTTGGTACCTTGTTACTTGTTAGTGAGACTACGAATTTCATGTAGTATACAGATCGCGGTTATCAACAAGTTGTTTTAAAGGATTGGCCAATAGTAAGGAACACAATACTTTTTGGTAAGTTTTATTAAATTAGAGGTTAAAATCTTTCAAAGTCGAGTTTTTTTTTAATGAACTTCCTTGTTATATTTTACAGAAAATAAAAGATTTTAGGAAGTTCGTTCGGCCTTTTTACAAAATGACCCTAATTCGTTCTGAAGTTTAATGCCTTGTTGGATCAAATTAAGGACGCTGCCAGCAAACAGCTATATGCTGGTTTCAATGAAAACACACCATCAGGTAAATTGATTTTTTATATCTTTTGATTAATACTTAAAGATGTTCTCTCCTTATTCAGATTCTATGACTAAATTATATACACAAGCGCAATAGACAACACAGGACCTGTTTTAATGTTCAGTTATAAGAAGCGGTTTATAAAATAATTTATTAAAATAAAATATTATAAAATTGACATTTTTATTGTAATTTTTATTTATACTGCATGCAGATGCAGAACCAATTATTTTTTGAGTTTTATAACTATTTTTGACATAGTTAAAAACTACTATTGTTAAGGTAGTGCAATTACTATCTGCGTAGTTGAAAATAACTCTTTCAATAGCTGTTTAACTATCATGCGTAGTTAAAAGTAACCGGAGCTATAGTTATTGAATAGCTACCTGCATAGTTGAAAACAACTATTTTGATTGTTATTCGGCTATTATTGGCATAGTTAAAGACAACTATTTTCAAAGTTATTAAATAACTATTTGTATAATTGAAACCAACTACTTCTTAAGTTAGAAAACTACTATTGGTATAGTAGAAAACGACTATTATTAAAGTTATGTAACTACTATTTCGTAGTTGAAAATAACTTTTCAATAGTTATAAAAATAATCTGACAATCAAAGTGTAGTCATTAGTAACTATTTTTAACTATTAAAAATTGTAGTCACGATTCCAACCATGAAAATAGTCAAAAAATAGTTATAAATGACTATTTTTTTCTCTGAGTGTAGTCATTAAAAAGTTCTACACTTGCAGCCGTATTTATAATCGCATAACAAACTCCGAACAACTTTATAACACGCTTATTCATTGAATAAATCAAAAATCGTATTTATAATCATTTTTCATCAGTGAATAGGGGCTGAATAGCTTAAACGCCGATATGCGTGTTTTAATATTTTAGCGCATAAATGTCATTTGATTTTGGGTATTGAGTTGTCATTCAGTTGTTTATTTACAACTTTGAGAATTTTAAAAGCAACTTAAATGGAAATGTACTCAAATTACATTAACTTTATACATAATTTGGATGCTGTAAATGTGTTTTCAACTGAAAGAAGTAGAGCGCAGAAAGTCTACCAAAAAGTTTTGATCCGATGAAGCTTAAGGAGTCATTATTTAGGCAGAAATATAGATTTTCTAGATCGAATACCTATGAAGAAAATTATAGACTTGGTGAAAACTGATTTGGAAGGATCAAAGCGAGGAGGCGAGAATTCCTGTTGATTTACAAGTGATGGCAGCTATTAGATATTGGGGACGAAATGAGGTATATTATGTATTTTATAGTGCCTTTAATGTATTTATTTTAAAATGGTTTTATTATTTTCCATTGATGCAAGATGATGGCGCTGACATTCACGGATTCAGCCAGCCTACCCTTAGTGTTATTTGTAGCAAGGTTGCAAGAGCACTTGCTTCAAAGAGTGCACTCTTCATTAAAATGCCAACGCAAACGTCAGAGCAAATAATGGAGATCAATGGATTTATGCGGATTCGAGGTTTCCCAGGTGTCATCGGGGCAATAGACTGCACCCATATTAAAATACCGAAAGTTGCAGGACCAGTAGGACAATATTATATCAACCGGAAAGGATTCTACTCGCTAAACACACAAGTTGTGTGCGACTCAGCCCTAAAAATTCGAGAAATCATGTGTCGTTGGAGGGGAAGTACTCACGACTCTCGAATTTTTAGGGAAAGTGGAATCAAGGAAAGGTTTGATAGGGGTGAGTTCAAAGGACGATTACTATTAGATGGAGGATACGCGTGCTCGAACATTCTTTTCACTCCACTACTCAATCCCCGAACTCATGCGGAAGAGCAATACAACATAGCCCATATAGCCACGTGAAATACTGTTGAAAGGTGTTTTGGAGTGTGGAAAAGTCGTTTCAGGATTCTTCTCACAGGATTTCGATGCTCACTCGAAAACACAAAAACAGCAATTATAGCTTTGGCATGGTCTTACACAACTTAGCAATTAAGTTCAAGGACACTGCCTCAGGTAAAAATAAAATATACTAGTATACCAGTAGTCATACAATAGCTTCTTTTTCTTTTCCTTAATCATAATGAAGGTATTGATGAATACGAAGACGAAAATATCCGTGCTGAGCAAAATATACGTTCCGAAATGGAAGCCTTTGATGATGAAAGAAATTTAACACGAAGCGTTTTTATCCAACAACATTTTAATTAAATATATCTTACATACTAATAAACACAAAAAAATTAACTTAAATCACAATTCATTTCTTAGACCTAGGAGAACATAAAAAAGCTAAACCAAACTAGCCTTCGATTTAATAACAAAAAAAAGAATAACAAAAACAGATTAACAAAAGAAACACAACGAAAAACAAAACGAAAATAATAAATTATTTAATAAAAGCTTTCAATTTTAAGAGGTGAAGCTCCTCCATCTGTTCCCTCTTCCTTACCTTGAGACGCATATTTTCCTCGAGCTGCACATTGAGGACTTCCCTCTCCCTTGCCTTGAGACACATACTCTCCTCGTGCTGCACATTGAGAAATTGAAGCTTTGCCTCATGCTCTTCCTTCAAATATTGCAGCTCCTTCTCCTTTTTGTTCTTCTCCAAGTTGAAGAACTTCTCTTTCATTTGATCTTCCTTGCTGATTTTCTAAGGAAAAAGTTATCATGAAGTAATTAGCAATAAGAAAATATTTTCAAAGCACAAACCTTATTCCTCTTGGGTTCTTTTTTTGGCGCGGAACAAGGAAGAGCTTTCTCTGGAGAGGATAATAAATCTTCGATTTCCTCTTCCAAAAACTCAACCATTTGGAAGGAGTTATGTATCTTCTACTTCTTGGATGTCTGCCTGAAAAAGTACAAACAATTAAACTTACTTCATTCTTTTTTATACAATTTAGCTTACTTGTGCAGTGTTGTGGCTTTCATCCTTGAAGGAATTTGCAGCAGCTGGTTCATTTTCCTTATTCTGTTAAAAAACAAAACATTATTTCATGAACAACTTAACATGTTTGTACATACCAATGTGTAATCACAGTCGAACTCGTTTTCGTCTTGTTCCAATTCGTGAGGTATAAGCTCCACCAGCCTCAAATCCTCGTCATCGGGTAATTTTGGAGCTGAAACACCCCCCGTTGCGTTTCTGCTTTTTTTGAAAGCAGAAACATTTGCCTTTGCTTTCATTTCTGTTGTCCGCCATTGCGACTGGAGTTGCGACACCTCTCTCTTTACAGCACTTATTTCATTGAAGCTGAAAATTTTTACATTAAAGTTAGTTTGATTTTAGTATTGTGTTTTCCATACCTGACTGTTATTTCTCTCCACGCATCCCTTTTTGTTTTCGTCGTATTAGTGTCGGTTCTTTTGTCTTCTGCAATGTGTACCCTTTCCTCCACTAATTGTCGCAAAAGAGCCTGTTGATGAAAAATATTATATAAGTTTGAAAGTGTTTACAAATTTGATTTCGATTTCAAATATATCAATGAAATCCTCAAGTGGATTTAAAACGAATCCAGAAAACACGTTAGGTATACACATTCCTAAACCTAAATCGTTTTTAAGTAACGTCATTAAATTCGAATTGTATATTTTCTAATCAGAAATTTTATTTACTTTGTTACTTTTCTTCTTCATGGAATTTAGAAAACTGTGAACATTTAAAGACGCTATTTCCAAACTGATTAACGTACAGAGACGAATCATGTATTTCCTGAATCTGTACTTAGTTTGCCGTGTAATTGTATGATTTCACTTGATAGTTACAGAGTTGTTTTTGAAAAATCACAGAGCAAAAATACTTCACTTTTTCATTTTATATCTTTCTTTGAACTAAACTGTAAGGCGAACTACTTTTGTTCTCCGATTTTTTCGAAACCTATGCAACAACTTCAACTCCAATCACACAATTACATAGTAAACTGAGCACAGAGCATTCAGGATATTAATGCTTATCTCTGTAAAGATTTAAGGCACCGTCAAGACTGTGCTCAAAAGGTAAAAGCTCTTAACTCTATTTTCATAGTTTTTCAGAAAGTGGATTTTTACCTTGCAGTATTTGTTTGAAAAAAATTAATAAGGATATGAAGAAAAAGTTTTCAGTAATTTTGCCTTTATATAGATACTAGATTTTGATAAGTGCATTATTAAATGCTTTTTTTAATGTTTTTTTTAAGTGCTTTTACAAAAACAACTTTTTCAGTTTCTCATATACTAAGTATCTTAAGATGTTCTTCCAATTCGTATTTTTAATTGATTTGCGTTTTAAGTCAACTTAAGCTATTTTACTTTATTGAAAAAAGGAAAATATAAGATATTCTTAAAACAATCTATTTGAATTTTGAAATATAAGAAGTCTTATCATAATGTACCTTAAACAAACAGAAATACACTTTTTCTTAAGTATTACTAACGAAAATAAAATTTTATTTCATAAAAGATATAAACAAAGAAATTAACATAAAATCGAAAGTGTTTAAATGTCATTGTCTGAATCTTCGGTAAGGTCAGGATGGTAATTTGGTATGTTTTCGGTCATTAAATTCTTATAAAAATGATGGTAATTCGTATCTATTAGTGGCAATAGATCTATCAGATCTTTCTTTTTCTCCCTGCTAATTTTAAGTTGTTCTGTGTAGCAAATAGATACTTTGGATGGTGAAACACTTGTTATACCTCGACGACGCAAATTTAGTTTTTTAAATGGTTCTTGTTCCGAAAGGGAAGTTTTAAAAAGTACTTCACCAAATTTTTTTTCATATCTCATCCACTTCACATCTTGCCAAACAAATTTTTGCCCACTTTCATCGACTTTCCGCCATGTAAATTTTTCCTTTGAAGCTTTTGAGAAATCTAAAAACTTGTCTCTATTCATTTCCGTGACGATAAATGGTTTGTTTAAACCAACTGATCGAACAAGTTGGTACCAATCACGAGGGTGATGAATATCAATAGATGTTTTCTTTTTCTTTTTCTCTATAGCTGCATGATCGGTGTCACACTCCATATGAGTGTGTCCTGGGACTAAAAACTTATGGTCAATTACTTGAATGTGAGAATCCTCCGTTTGCATGAATATAAGAAACATTGTTGCAACAAACGAATTTTTGTTCTGCCCTCCGCAAGAGTCGCTATAAAATACAACCTCCTTGCAGCTTTCCGGTAATTGCTTAAGGTGTTCAAAGATACAAGAAGATATTTCATTGCCACCACGTCTTGCATCGCCTTCATGCCACATGTAACAAAAAGGCTGATTTGTTGCGCCATCATGAATAGTCAAATTAAATGTCCAAAGCTGCCTTTTATAAAATGAGACGTTTGTTCTTAAAAACGGGGTTGGAAGACACTGTTGCAGATCAAAGGTAAACACTTTTATCGATTCATCATTTTGTCCTCTAATTTTATCATGTTTTTTTGATTCATATGCTAGATCAGCATCGTTTTGATGTAATTCTAGCTCGTTTTTTAACAAAATCTGTTCAGTATCATTGCTGGACTTAATCTTCATACTCAGTGTTTCGCATTTGTTACATGTATCTAACTGTGGTTTCTTAAACTTAATATTCATTGTTTTGAAAATGTTTGAATACGTTGTTATAGAAGCAGATCCTCCAAATTTCTCTACATATAAACGATACATTTTAGAAATCGATAGGTCTGCGTGAAGGAATTTCTGGGCAGACTGTTTTCGTGTATAATGAGATTCGTACGCTGGAAACCTTTCAATGTGATTACGAATTTCATTTTCTTTTAAACTATTCAGTTTATTAGGAGGTGTCTTACGACCCCGTCTGTCTAACGAAATTGTTGAGCCAGGAGACTCAAGCTTCTTTTTCACCACTGTTTTAATAAATTGTTCCGTCTCGCACAATGTAAAGCGGAAGCACTTTTGACAAACTTTTATTCTGTGGCCATGAACTTCAAGAAAGAAAGAGTTGGAATGGGTTCTATTTCGCAAATTTTGTCGATCTCTTTTTTCAGTTTTCTTTTCTGAAACAACGATTAAGCCAGCGACAAATGCAGATCTGATATTGTAATTTCCAAGCAGCCAATAATGTTCGAAAATGTTCTTTTGAGCTTCATATGAAATCTTTTCACCACATTGCATTCGACACGGTTCTAATTTCCTTACAGCTCTTTTCTGTATGAGCTTTCCTGAACTGTTGAAATATTCTAGACCAGTATTCTTCTTTACTTTTCTTACTTTGCGACTTTTTTCATCACATACTAAGGGTGTCTCAAGAACTAGCCCGGAACCTTCCATCTCTTCACTAAGCTCACTATCCGAAGAGCTTCTTGAGGGCAAGTGGAAACTTGGATCAGCTTCATTGTCATCAGAATCAAAATCGTTTTCTTCATTATCTGCGATCAAAAGGTCATAAGATTTGTCAACTTTTGAACTCTTAAGGTCATTTTGAAGCTCTCTATCCATTGTCGACTCTTCAACAGAAAGCAGACCTCGACTCGTGCTTTGAACATTTTCTGGATCTTCAACATTGGCTTTCTGACTAGCAGTGCAAAGATTCTTGTCTAGTGAAACAAACAATTGTTACCTAATTTATTTTTTTCCGAAAATTTATATTACATACCAATTATAATTGGGCTCATTACTGTGTAAGTCTTTAGACCTTGATCATTTTCAGTATCATGAATTATTTGCTGAGTTTCACTGTTTGAATTCAAAGCTAACTTTAAAATCTTTCTTGCACGATTCATTTTATCACTTTAGTTTACTGAAATTATCAAAAAAAAAATCAGAAACATACGAATGCACGTCTATGATCTCTGAAGAAAAACAAAAACTGCACTATTCAATGTGACATGTGGTCACTTCAGTCAGAATTTACAGTTTACTTGCACACGGTAAAATAACTTAGCTCAACTTAATACGAACTAAATGAAAAACCGCAATATTGTAAAACATCTTAAGTCGGTTTAACCGTTATTATGTTTTTATTTTTATTCTTTTTATTATTTACCAAATATGGTAAGACATCTTAAGTCTATTTAAGAAATATAAGTGGAAGAAAAGACTTGTGGTAAAACATCTTGAGTCGACATAAGCGATTTCACTTTATTGATTCATATCGAACATAAAGACAACTTAAGATATTTTACCCAAATGATTTCTTACTATTACATGATAAACAAAATAAATTGATACATAAGACGAATCATCTTATACTTAAGTTGTTTTACCTTTTGCAGAATCCTACGAATTAAACTTAAGCCATTTAACAATAGGTCATAACTTTCTTGTTTTCAAAGATTTACCAACAAGGGTAAAAAAGAAAAATAGTTTGTGGGCAGAATATATACAAAATGGATAAACAGCTAAAACCACTTAAGTCGACTTAAGAGCCTTTGCCTTTTGAGCACAGAAGAAATGTCTGCTTTTTGTTCCTAGAAAATCGCAAAACTAGCTATTGCTAATACACATTACATAGATATCTTATCTGAGGAATCCCAGTTTTCAGTACGGGTCCGTTTTCTTTTTAGTTGATCCATTTTCCTTTAGTTATTTAGTTTTAGTTTATTTAGTTAGCTTTAGTTATTTTATTTGTACTTGCAGTTTTATACTTACACTAGACCGAACACCGAACGAAAATAAAAACAAAACAAAATTCTGGATTTTTTATTCACTGAATAAAGTCTTAATAGGTTCTTATTCACTGAATAACTATTATGCGTTTTAAGCGTGTAATAGCAAAATCTAATAAATGCGGCTGTTGGTGTAAATATTTTCCTCTTGTCCCGTTTTCAAAGAGCACCATCTCCTTTTGATTGTTTTTATCAAAAGTTACTCGTCATCCATCCCTCTCCTTTTGATTGTTTTTATCAAAAGTTCCTCGTCATCCATATTCTTCGACTCCAAGTCTTTTAAACTGTTTTCAATTTCCATGTTAAATTTTTCTTTCAAAGAAAGTTGACTTCTGCTGTTCGTCCTTGGCTCTTCAATTAGAACCAAGTCTGGATTTGTTGACCTCTAATTCTTTGAAAAGAAACTTAAGAGCACCGTCAGCCGAGAACAAATTTGAGTCCGACCGACAAAGGGCTTCAACTGTTAATTTAAGTGGATTAAGTGTTTCTACCATTTCTTTTATCAAAACGAAATCGCTTTCTTCAAATTGCTGATTGAGGTCGATAAGTGATTTCTGACTTTCTGTATACTTGATTTCAGAAAGAGAAACCTTTCCATCATGAAAAGGAAGGAGACTGTTCCATCGAGTGTTACAGTCAAGTAACATGGAAAACTCCTCTCCGTGCTCCATTTTTACATAATTTTGTAAAACGGTGTCGTTTTTCGTCGGCGATCTTTTAAAGTATAGAACAGTTTTTCGCACTTTTTTTACCACATCTTTTATATTATGTTCGGTAGTAGGATCTGGAACATTGGGCGCACTTGCAGTGTTTATAACTAGGCTGGATTCAAGGTCATCCAGATCTTCATCGCTTGCGTTGTCTTCATCATTTGCTTCTGATACTTCGACCTAGATCAGTAAGTTTTTTTTTTTGATACAGGATATCACAAACAGCTAAATGAATGCCATGTGCCAGGCACAGTTGGTGTTCTGCATTCACTAATCGTCCCGCTTTAACCATTGTATTTGGTCCATCGCTGACAATAGCCACAATATCTGTTTCAAAATTTATCTCAAACTCTTCAAGACGGCTATTCAAAATCAGAATGCAGTTTTCGGCCGTTAGCGAAACACTAATTCGAACTAGTCCAAGACTCCAAAATTTATTTCTGGAATGGATGTTGACATTCATATAACGTTTATTTGATGTGGAAATCCATTCATCCAATGTCAAGCTAAATCTTTCTCCGGAGATCTTCAGCTTTTTAAGTTCAGCAACCACTTGTTTTTTTTACAGCATTATAACAGTTTATCACCTTTTGTCTTATGGAATTCGCAGACTTTGGTAAATCGGTGTATCCTTTCGCCGAAATAAGCCTACGCAGATCCGCTGATGTTGTAAAAATTGAAAATGGTAATCCATCCAAAGCAGTCATACGCGCCAAAACATAGTCCAGTGTATCTTCATTTTTCAAAAAATAATCTGTCACTTTTCTTTTGGTTGGTTGATTTAATGAAACACCACAGGAACTGGTTGATGGCTGGCTGTCAACCGAATTTGTTTTTTTGGCATGTCTAGATGTTAAATGAGTTTGCAAGCCCTTAGTTGATCCTCCCAAGGTTTTCAACACAGCTTTGCAGAGCTGGATCCCGAATCCCGGGATTGCAATCCCTACTCCTAAATCACTTACTTTTGTTTTATGCTGTAGACGAATGTTGGAAATGGAATACTGGAGCTGTACAGGGAATAAGGATCTATAAACAGAAAATGAGTGACATTTGTTAATGTTCAGAGACAGGCCATTGTCAATACACCAAGTTGTTATTATTATTACATTCAATTAACTTTGAAGAATTTGACAGTCATTTAAACTACTAACGATCTTGAAAATTTTAAGATCATCAGCGTACATTAAGCATTTGGCATTTTGAAGGAGGTGTGGAATTTCATTCACGAAAATATTAAAAAGCAGGGATCCTATATGACTTCCTTGGGGAACACCAAATAGAACATCAATTTGCCTGGAAAAGAAGTTATTCAGTTTGGTAATTTGATTTCTGTTGGATAAATAACTTTTTATCTATTCAAATAATGAGGAATGTATTCCAAAAACTTTTATTTTCTCAAGAAGAATTTCATGACAAACAGTGTCAAAAGTTTTATTGAAATCTGTAAAGATGACGACAACTTGATGTCCTGATTCGAGAGAGTCGAACAGGTACTTGGTAAATGACACTAAGTTAGTAGAAGCTGATCTACCATATACAAAACCGTGCTGGCACGCAGATATTTGTTCCTTAATGTCAAAATAAATTTTTTTAGTAACAATATATTGTAACAATTTAGGAATAGCTGATAATTTTGTATATTTTGCTTTGAACCCGCCTTATGAATTGGGGTAATATATGAAACCTTCCATTCATTTAAAAATATACCTGTTGACAGCGATAAGTTAAATATCTTCTGTAGAGGAAATGATAAAGACAAATAACATTTTCTTAGAAATTCTGAAGGTATACCATCAGGGCCAGAACTGAAATCCGATTTTAGGGATAGTATACCATTTGCTACATAAATCTCGGAAATTTCAAAGCAACCTACGTTCACATTGGAAGCAATTATATTGCTTGATGAAAAGTTAATTCTCGAGTGATTAACATATACGGATTCAAAGAACCTTGCAAATAATTCGCATGTGAAATCTGTTGTGCTCGATTTTTCATCATTAAGGCCGTGTGTGAATTGCGTTAAAATTTGCGTTAAAACTTCTACCACGATTAAAATTTGACGTCTTGTTTGAGGTGGGATCAAATTTAGCCATTTGCTGTGTGAATTGCGTTAAAACAATTATTTTAACCAAGATTTCTGCGTAGGTTAAAAAAAATTTCCCTCGATAATTTAAGAAATTTCCTGAACAAAAATTGGTTTTCTTTTTCAAGGAAAAATAATTTCTCTTACAAAACATATTTAAAAAAAAAAACAGGGTTGATAAAAAGTCTGAAACTGAAAAAAAAAATCTTTTTTACTTATTGTTCTCGATTCTAATGTCATATTTTAAAACAACAATCAAAAATATTCAAACAAAATTCCCATTTTGATTAATTGATTTATTCGGTGTGGTAACACTAAAAACTAGTTTTCACAGCTGATATCCTGTCATACATTTCTAAAGAAACAAAACAATGAGTTCGTAATTGGTTTATTTTAGAGAAATGACAAATTTAAAGTATTTTGTATTAATTCTTTTATATCTTTTAAAATATCAACGCATTATAACAAGAAATTCAATTAAACAGAGAAGAGAGCGTGGGGTAAGTTATTAGTTGAAGTTCAAGTTAAAACTTTTCCAATAATAAATGCTATCGCCAGATTACACGTGTAAGCTATGGAAGACTTCGAGTGTTTTCAGAAGACATCAATGCAATTCTCAACAACGATGAGATCAAATGTCGTGAACATTTGCGGTTGAAAAGTTCCACTTTTAGAACGATTGTGGACCTCATGCCAAGGAAACGGAGTGGTTGGACAAATCAGTATGAACTCGTTGTATTCCTTTACTGGATGGCATCGGATTGTAGCTATTGGAATGAGCAGGATATACTGTGAAGAGCATTGCGCACAAAATGCTTGATTTCTTTTGCGGATCCATGCGTCATCACATTAAACATGTTCAATCGAATAACAAGTGGTACCCGTGGTGTGATGGATAGCATGTCCGCCTGTTAATCCAGAGGTTCGAGTTCGAATCCCACCAGAGGCAAAAATGTTTTTTCTACGGGTATCGCCTTTCGCGAGGAATTGGCAAGTCCTCCGTTAGTATTCATTGCCATGAAAAGCGCTTTCTCGATTAGCCGTTCGGAACCGGCAGAAAATTGTAGGTCCCCTCCATTCCCTCACAAGGGATGGTTGTGAGAAATGCGCTAGGCCCAAGGGCTCCTCGCTCTGTTGCGCCACCCTATTTATTTTATTTATTTTAATCGAATAACTATGAGGACATTGGTTATAGATTTTGCAGACGTTCCAAATCTAATATATTTGAAAATGCGATAGGAGCTATAGACGGCACTCATATCAGGATACTTTGTCCGGTAAGAAAACATGACGAATATTTAAATTATAAACGTTTTTATTCGATCCCATGTCAATCTGTTGTTGACAACAAATTAATGTTTAATAACGTTTTTGTTGGATTCCCTGGATCAGTACATGACACTCGTGCAATACAACAATATCTTTCTTATCAAGCAAACATTCATAACACATTTTTTCTTAGGTTTTGAAAAACAGTGAACAAAAAGTTCAACACTCAGCAACACACAGTAAAGCCAGAAACGTTGTTGAATGTGCTTTTGGAATAATGAAAAGTAGATGTAGAAATATTTTCAAGAAAGGGTTGGAACTTAAAATTGAAAACAGCATCAAAACCATTTTAAAGCATGTACATATTTTGCACAATATCTGCGTGGAAGGTGATGATTTAGGTTAGTATTCTTCAAATCAGTGATCAAAATAACTATAATTTCAAGTCACTTTTGTTTTATCGTTTTTAAGGTAGAGGTGATACAGAAGAAGAATTTATTCATTCCAATGACAAAGCGCTGAGGAAAATCTAGGAGTTTATGAAAGAGACACAGCTGAAGCATTAGTTTTTCGAGATTCGTTGCTTCAAAGATTGATACATACATAATATGTAGATCTTCCAAATAAATAAAAAACATAAGTACCAAAATCAAAAAATTTTTAAATAGTACATTTTTTTACTATTATCACACATTTTTATTTTTTAATCATCTTCCGAGGAGGAGCATACAATCAGACTTTCAACATTTATATCTGGGTAGTCTTTTGCGACCATTTGCCCAAAAACGGCCATGAGTGCACCCATTTTTTGTTTTGACAGCTTCTTGTTGCGATTAATGCAGTGTTTTTCATATGCACTAAATTTTGGTGTTGCAGCTTGCAGTAGAAGCTGATGTTGAAGGACGTGAGGTTGACACAACGGCCGATGTTGGCGAATCAACCTCATCGAAGGTAAACTCCAGAGAGGAAGTTAATGTGGGCGATGGCATCAGCTCCGAACCAATAGATTCAGTTGGTGGCGGAGGTTCCAGAGAAACTACTCCCGATAAACTTTCTATCAGGAAAGGCGGGTGGTAGTTGTGTTTTTTGGATGCATATTGATGAAATAGCTGGAAATAGGGCCAGGATTCTATTTCCCTATTTGTGGCTGCATCATCACCGGCACCATCACCAGAATGCTGCTCAAAGAACGACTGTGATGGAAAAAAATATCATAAAAAAGTGTGTGTAAGGTATTGCAAAACATTTACAACAATATACTTACCTTGTATATTTTTGTGACATATTTTTCCATAGCTGCCTGCTTGCCTTTAAATCCTTTCTGGGGTCCCCAAAGCGCTCCGCTACACTCCTTCAATTGAATAAAACATCAGTTATTTAACGGAAATTTGTTAATGTTTTACAAACCTCCATCCATCATTAATATTTGCATTTTTAGATGTAAACATATCATCCAAATTATCCTAATTTCAATCAGTTTTATTTTTTCTTCGTGAGACCCTAGAAAACAAAATCATTGAATTTATATAAATTAATTGATTTCAAACTTACATTTATTGTATGGTTTTCCAGCCTGCCTTCGTTTTTTTTTCTGACTCATGTTTCGTTGTTTGAATTGAATGCGCTTTTGCAAGAGCAAATTTCTCTATCAGAAGCGTCAAATTTTAACACACTTTAACCTGCTCCACAGCTCAATAAATTTTAACCCATTTTATTCACCTCATTAGTGTCAAATTTTAACGCGGGTTAAATTTTAACACACATTTTAACGCAATTCACACACGGCCTAAGTTTTGTTTGATACTGTTTGATTCAGTATTTATTTGTACAAAAATTTGTTCAAAAACTCAAATTCGCGACGCAATTGTGAAAAACGATTTTTGTTAGCTTCCGAGGTATCTTTTATGTTTTAAACGCTTTATTTTTAACGTTTTTTAAATTGCATAAACGCTTATTATACCATCATGGATGCTTTTTAACGAAACAATTTTTCTTACGCGGTATAAACATATCAAATCCATGGTAAACAATGCAAAGAAATTTTTCGTAAATTTCGGAAACATTATGACCTGAAAGAGCACTAGACCAATTGATAACATCGAAATAATGATTTAAGTCGGTGTAGTTACCTTTAACAAAATTATACATTTTAGTGTGTCTAACAATATTTTTTTTCTGCATTTATCAGAAAATTTAAATCTATACATAAACATAGTGCTTTGTGATGCGTTTTATTTTCCATTAAAGGAAATATAACTTCATTGACTGAGCATTCTAAGAAATTACTTACGAAAACAAGATCTAGCATCCTATTCAAAGAATTATGAACAAGATTTTTTTGATTTAAGTTAAAAGAAAACAAAGAATAAATAAATGCAAATTCGCAATCTTTTTTTAAGTTATACGGAAATATACGTCTATGAACACTAGAATAAACCCATTTTACCTCACCCAAATTGTAGTCTCCCACAGCAATTAATTGTTGGTAATCAGACAGCTGGTCTGCGATGACTTCTATGTTCATTGCATGCGTTTCGTAAATAGGGAGAAGGCTCCTCCGTGGAGTGTAGCTTGCAATGTTGCAATGATGAACAATTCGTATACATTAGTTACGCTCTTAAAATTAACAGAGACGCACTGGTGTATTGGATAGAAACTTCATTACTTTTAAGAGATGATCGTACAGCAATCAACACTCCCCCACCGTATTTCTCTGAGTTTTGATAGCGATCTTTTCTATACACTGTGTAAAAGTCATCAAAAATTTCACTGGTTAAGATGTGATGGTGCAACCAAGTCTCTGTGATGACCTTCCTGAACCCCCCCCCCCCCCCCCGTGGATCCGCCTATGGTATATCTATATACTATATTATAATACGCTCACTACACTACCCCCACACGGATATTTATGCACTTTTCAACTAAACTTATCTCTTTCTTTTTCTTTACATTTTTTTCTTAAAAAAAAAAATTCTGGTTCTCTTTCTATCTAATGATATCACAATCATTGAGATTCTAATATTCTATTGTCTTATTGTTGCACCTCCGCTAGAGCACCCAGCCAGTAGACGCCGACAACCTCCACAAAAGGAATTCAGGGGTGAAGGTCAATCCGCCAACCAATTATGCCGAGGTAAAGGCCTCAGCCCATAGAATCCGTTGCGTCCGTTCGCTCTCGGATTCAACTGACAGCTCGATTAAATACACACGATCTTATGAGAGGTGACCCATAAGCATCGGATGCAACGGACGCAACGCAAAAAGTAGCCCAACTTTTAACTTTTTGCGTCCGGCAAAAGAGAGACATGCGCAGTAAGAACCAATTTGAAATTTTCTCTCTGATGACATGCGCAGTAAGAACCAATTTGAAATTTTCTCTTCTGCTAACATGAGTGGTCTTGTTGAGTTGAGACACCGCAACGGATTCTATGGGTCACTCCAATCCGTTGTGTACGGTAAAACTCACAGCTGTCAGTTGAATCCGGCAGCGAACGGACGCAACTGATTCTATGGGCTGAGGCCTTAAGGGTTTCACTTTGCCGGAGTCGATCTAATAGATTCAATTAGATCATGGGTCTGTGTATTGGTTTAGATGTGGATCTGCTTGTATTTCGAAGTCCTTCACAGCCCACCTCACCAATTAAGGAGATGAAGACCATTGCCTCGGTTTAATCTTGAAACTCTCACCGTCCCTTCTTCAGTATGGAATTTCGCCTTTTAAAATTGCCTTTCATTACTTTATTTTTCTCTTTTAGTTTTAACAGTGTAAAAATAATTTCTTGACATTTCAACTTAAATGAAGAAAGAAAATCAATTACAAATTTAAATAAAATAAAATGCCATTTAATCTGTCATCATTCTTAAACGATTTCAATGCTTTGAATGGTTCAAGTATTACAAGAAAACGAAAAGTTTACAAAAAGAGGTTTAACCCTATGACTCTCAGAAATGAAGACTTCAAACAAAAATATAGATTTTCAAAGGAAAATATGTTAAAAATAGTTGAGCTAGTGCGTTCCAATATAGACGGAGATAACAGAGGAGGTCATATTCCGGCAGAACTCCAAGTAATGGCAGCAATTAGATATTGGGGGCGGAATGAGGTAAGTTAAAAAAATATTGCACTACAACACAGCAGAATTGAATGCAATTCTTATTGTAGATGCAAGATGATGGTGGAGACATACACGGGTTCAGCCAACCCACACTTTGCCAAATTTCTAAACGTGTTGCTAAAGCATTGGCCTCAAAGAGAACGATGTTTGTTAAAATGCCAACAAATGTGTCCGAGCAAATAAGAACAATGAACAAGTTCTTCAGAGTTCGCAACTTCCCTCAAGTGGTGGGTGCAATCGACTGCACACATATTAAAATTGCAAAAGTTGGTGGGCTTTCAGGCCAATATTTCATCAATAGAAAGGGTTATTATTCACTCAACACACAGGTTGTTTGTGACCCAAACCTTAAAATTAATGACATCGTTTGCGGTGGAGAGGAAGTACCCACGACTCTCGTATTTTTAGAGAGAGAGCAACATAAAACAACGCTTTGAAAACGGTGAATTTAAGGGTCGTTTGCTGGGAGATGGGGGCTACGCGTGTACAAATATTCTGTCCACCCCACTTTTAAATCCTCGAACAGATGCTGAAATAAGGTATAATATTGCCCATATTTCAACACGCAACACAGTTGAGAGGTGTTTCGGAGTTTGGAAACAAAGATTTAGAATCTTATTATCCGGCATGAGATGCTCACTAGAAAACGCTAAAACAACAATAATTGCTTTGGCTGTTTTACATAATTTAGCCATCAGCATCGATTGGAACGACCAGCTTCCATCTTCAGGTTTGTATAAATTGAACGCAAAAACGAAATCTATAATTTTTGTCCAATCGTAGATGAAGACGTCGATGTATATAACGAAATGAATAACGTTCAACTCGGTGAAGACGAATTGCACCCACAAGGAAGACAAAACTTTTCACGACGCGACGTATTTTCATTGAACGGTTCTTCTCAAATGGAAGCAACTCCGAGTAGTTTTTTTATCAAAATAAAACAAAAAACACAAAACGCAATTCATTTTTACTTAATTTTTATTTCAGTCGAAGTAATAACAAAAGAAAAAAACAAAACAGAACAAAAAAAAGTATAAAAAAACAGAACAAAAAAATAGGAATACAAATGAAATTACAAACTAATAACACAAATCCAATATCACAATGATTCAAAAAACAAACAAAAAAACTTAAAGGCTGCCGTTCTAAGCTTCCTGCATCATTTTGATTTGCAGTTGATGGATCTCCTCCTTATGCTGCCGCTCCAGCTCCAATGTAAGCTTTCTTTCCGCACGCTCCATTTGGAAGGTTTTGAGCTTTTCTTCCCTTTCCATCTGTATACTTTTTTTTTCTTCGTGCTCAAATTTCATGTATGGTAAACTGGGGCACATTCATTATCGGGGCACATTCGTCAAAGCTATTTTCGACTGGATGCTTGCTGAATTAAGAAATAAAAATTGCGTTGAATGCATCCATTATTGAACTCACGAACACATTCCTTGTTTGACATTAGTAGCCTCGTGTTCAAGAAAGTTGTGTGCAGTTTTGTGTTTTCGCGCTCTCCGTTGTAATTTTGCATAATTGGTAAGTAGTGATTTTCTAAGTGAAAAAATTGCCGTAAGAAATGACGATTTCATTCATTAAACAGTATTATACGTAAGGGAGTCATATATTATAAAGGAAAAGTCTGTTTCTAAAACAGCTAAATATGTGTGAAAAATAAAACAATTTTGTGACGTCGGGGCAGATTCGGCATTTGGCTTTGGGGCAGTTTAAGCAGGTGCCGAATGTACCCCGAAATTAAATTTTGATTTTAGTCTTTCTATTTTTAGGGTTAATATGGTTCGAAATTATAAAAGAAAAAAAAACGAATCTACCATTCCAAAGGGCTTTTTCAATTGAAAATATCACCAGCGGCTTTAGAACAACTGGAATTTATCCTTACAACTCTCAAATTCTTGATGAGAATGAATTTGCCATTGAAGATCCAGTTGAAGAACAAACAACATTCAATGAAAATATAGTTTCATCACCTTCAAATGATTCTCAAGTTACAAGACATTCAACAAATGTCGAAAATGTAACTACACCGTCAACTCGTGCAAGTCGAGAAGCCACTTAGGTGGAAATATTACGTCCAATTCCTCGTTTACATGTTGACAAAAAAAAACGGGATCTTCTCGAATCTACACCAATTCTTCTCAGAAAAAGAAGTTAGAAGAAGCTACAAACAAACGTCATGCAAATAAAAACTCCAAAGTTTTTAAAAGGAAACTTAAAGCCGTAAAGCGTGTCATCACATTTTCAAAAGGTCCGAAGAAAAACAAAAGAGGAAAAACAAATCCTTTTTCTTCATCTGATGAGAGCGATAATGAAATACATTATGCAGAATCTAATGAGTCAGTTGGTGATTTCATTGAAAATGATAGCTTTTAAAATCATGATGATGTCGAAAGTCATTTAGACGAATTGAAAGGTGATCAGGATTCCATTGACGTCGGAAACTATGTCTTAGTTAAGTTGAAGGGAAAACTAAGACAAGAAATATTTTTTGTGGGCCAAATCATTGAAAAGTTAAGCGATACTACTCTTTATATAAGTTTTCTTCGGAAGTTCTACAACTCACCAACAGATTTTGATGACCCTCCGAACGAAGACACATCTGTAGTTTTAAAAAGTGAAATTGAACTGAAACTTCCACATCCAACCACTCCGGCATCAACTTCAAGATGTCAGAAGAAATATCATTTTAATTTTGATTTTAAAGACTACAAAATGAAATAATAAATATTTAATTCTTAAGTCATCGACATCTTATTGAAAACAATTAGAAGGTCCTAACACTTGAAATGATTTTACTTCATTATTCAATATTAACCTGAAGTTTTGTGATTTTTTTTTAAATTAATTTTTTATTTATTTTATTTTTATGAGTTATTTTTGTTTTCAAGAAAAATAAACATATGTATGTACAAGTACATACATATATGAAATGACTAGTTCATGTTTTCTTTGAAGTTTTTTGGGATGCTGAATGATCCCCGTTGAATGACGAAGCTTTCATTAAACAGAGGTAAGTTTTGAAAATGGTAAGAGTTGCAATCCAGTGAATAATATGAAGAATATTTCTTACAAAAATTAATTACCACTATTAAAACAATCTGTAGAACCAAAAACGAGTTCTGTTGAAGGTATTAAAAACGGAAAAATCGGCCAATGAAAAAAAAGTAACGAATGTGCCCCAGTTTACCATACATACTCTCCGCTTTTCTGTTTTCCACTGCCATTTCAAACACTTTCCTTTTATAGTGTTCATCAGTCTACGAATAATATAAATAAATGATAAAAGATTCAATATTCAAAAAAATTTTTAATACATTCAACTCAACTCAACTGTAATTTTGTTTAGAAACATTTTTGTTTATTATTAGTTTTTTGACAAATAATTTAATTTAATTTAATTTATAAATCTCACTGACGATGGAAGCATTGCTTCTGAAATGTACATCTGAGGAAATATAAAAAGTGTTTTAACTGTTAAAAACTTTACTAATCTTTTCATTTATTAAATAAATGTATGTAAAACAAAACCAGAAAAACATGCACATAAACCTATGTATGTATATACCTTTTTTTTGTTTTGATGTTTCTGGAGTGGCGGTTTGATGTTGCTGGAGACACTGAAGCGGCAGGTAGTGGCGATGGTTGAGGTGGAGGTGTATCGTAGTTCTGTAGAAACTCAAGATTCTCGTACTCAATTGACATCTACAATAGAAATTAAAAAATAAATAAAATAAAATAAACATTGTACCTCGTACCTCTGAGACATTTTTTTCCATAGTTGTTCTCTGGTTCATCTACAAAATAGTCGAAACTATATTAACATACAATTGTAATATGTATTGTTATACTAGCCTCGGCATCGCAATCAAACTCATTTACACCCTCTTCAAACTCCTGAGGGATGAGTGCCATCAGCTTTTCATGTTCCAGGTCTGGTGATTTCGGCATTGCTCCACCTCTTGTGGCATTAATGTTTTCCGGTATGATGATGAGGTAGCCTTTGCCTTCAATTTCATGCCCCTCCATTGCGCTTGCAGTTGCGCAATGTCTCGGGGTGTTGCGCTCATGTTGTTGAAGCTGAAAGTAAATAAAATGAATTTATAGACGTACTTAATCACATTAGTAAGAACTCACCTTAACAACACTTCCTTCCACGCATCCTTCTTCTGACGCGATGTGTTGGTGTCGACACATTCATTTTCAATGATATAAATTTTATCCTCTATCAACTCTCTAAGAAGAATCTAAAAATACATTTTATTACTTTGGTATAATATATTTATGTACATATGTATTTAAAAAATTACTCACTTTATCAGACAAATCCCAATTAGCAGCTCGAATGCGTTTGCTGTTTTCCATATTCAGAATATTTATTATATATTTAACAAAATAATAACACCGGCACAGGGAATGAAAAGAAATATGTTTTTGTTTACAAACAGCTGAGCGAAGTATACCTGGATATGACAGCTCAATGCTTTTTTGGTGGTTTTCTTAAGGCCCCGGCCCATAGAACGCGGTGCGTGCGTGCGGCACCGCTTTCAACTGACAGCTCGATTAAATACACACGTTTTTATGAGAGGTGACCCATAAGCACCGCGAGCAACGCGCCGCACGCGCCGAGTACCCAAACTTCAATTTTGCCGCGGCTCTCACGCGGTGACAGAACCAATTTGAAATTTTCTCTCTGATGACATGCGCAGTAAGAACCAATTTGAAATTTTCTCTTCTGTTAACATGAGTTTGAGTGGCCTTGTTGAGTTGAGACACCGCAACGGATTCTATGGGTCACCCCTCACCCCTATCAGTTGCGTGCGGCAAAACCCACCGCATCAGTTGCCGCGCCGCTCCTACCGCGCGCAACGCGTTCTATGGGCCGGGGCCTTTACGCACCAGCTTTTCAATAGGTAGAATATACTTATCATAGCTATAGTAGGTTTATAAATAAGAATTTATGCAGTGCTATTCACTACATAACTATTCATCCGTTCAGAGCTATTTAGGGAAATCTAGTAAATACGGTAAATACCTACGACTTTCTCGAAAATTATCACATATTTGAAGTCGCCAAAAATGCTGCTGAATGTTTATGTATGTCCTTACATTTACAAACCTTACATCCAGAAACAAAAATTTGAGTATAATTCCGAGATGCTGGGTCAGGTCCTTCTTAAACATACTTCAAACAACATGATAGGGTTCAAAACTGAGCTATAAAACTGATAAAAGATATTTCAAATGTAAGATTCAGTGACTCTCTGCGCAATGTGTTGCACCTTTTTCTTCCGACACTTCCTCGTAAAAGTTTTGGGTTTTTATTTAATAGGTACTTTGATTATTAAACTATAAACTATATTTAGGATGAAAATAGAGGCGAACTTGAACACCGCGAACTATCAAAATAAAAATCAAGGTAGAAATTATGCACCGCCGCCGCGCCGGCTGGCGTGCGGAAAGAATGTAGAATGACAGATGGTTTTTCATAGGTAGGAAGTGTTGGCAAGAAAAACAAAAGTGCATCCAGCAATGAAAATTTGCTGTCACCGCGGCTAGCTCAGCTGGGTGTGTTCGATAGGTTGATCAGAGGAAAATTAAATTAATTGAAAGTGAATTAAGGGGATGCTAATAAAATTTATAGAGGTAATCAATTGATAGGATAGGGTGTCCTAAAAAAAATAGTGGGCGCCAGAAAATTTTTGAAGGAGTAAATTTTCAAACCTTGATGTAAAAGGAAAAAAAAAGATATGTTGGAATTCCCAAAGGGAAGTTTGTTAATTTTATTGTAATAAAAGGGTGTCTGGATAAAACCGTGGCCGAAGCCTGGACTAAAACCAGAATCTTTTCGGGATAAAAAAAAATACAGAATTTCTCCCGAGGTTGGCAGGAGGCCAATTCTCGAAATAAAGAAAAGTTTAAAAAGTGAAAAGTTAAAAAGCAAACAGATTAGTGTGTCGTTTGAAACACAAAGAAGAATAACTTATGGAAAGTTTCCGAAGGTAAAAAAAAAGTAAAAGTAGAAATAGAGGAAAACGGTCGCGAGTCCCGCAATCTCGGGAAAGAAAATAAACGGTAGGACAACGAAGGCCTAGCGGATCTTAATTTTGCCTCAAATAAGGCGTCTCTAAAAGTACTCGAAAAATCCTTGGAAAAGAAGGATTTTCCAATAATTAAAATCAAATACTTAGCTTTTCTATATACCACTCTCCCGTAGCTCCTCAAGAAAATATCGTCTCCGCTCTAATCTCAATTATACCCTTCCTAGGTTTTCCCAATTGGAATTTTTCCGCAAAAATCGGCTTAGTAGGGTATCTCCCACTCCAAATCAAATCCAAAAATCTCGAATCTCAAAAATAAATCGTAATAATTCCTCAGAGGCTTTCTATCAGATCTTTCTTCTTCCAATCTCAAGAATCAAGAGGCCATCAAGATGGCGGGTTTTTCTCCTTCATGCGGCATCGGCCATCCGGCCATCCTCGTCAGACCTTTAAGCGTGGTGTTGTTCGGTCTCACTTTTACTGCAGCATTCCGCCATTAGGCTAGAATGTACGAGTGAGATGTCACGAATCAACTACCCGCGGCCCTTTGCGTTCAGGTGATGTGATCACCAGTAGCCTAGTGGACGAGTTCAACCCCTAAAGAAAGACTTACTCCGAAAAATTATTCAACTCGCGCAAAGTCCCCAGCCCAAACCGGCCCAAACTAAAATACGAAGAAGATATTTTCTCGGAGAACAAAGAACAGGAGAAGCTAAGTTCGAAAGTTCGAAGTACTGTCCGTAGACCTTCGTCCAGATCGTTAAAAAAAGGGAAATGAGACTAAAGTCGGAAACACGTCTCTAAGTGATTCTTCTTTTATGTCAATATCATTTAGATTTCAATTAAAAGTTGATAGTAAGTTTAGGTTGGGCAGAAGGCCATACTAATTTTCTCAAAGTGACGTAAAACGTTGGGTAGGAATTGATCATCTACCATGGATGTTTGTATTAAGTGTTGTTGTGTTGCCTTGGGTGTTTTGCCAGATTCCACTAGGCAGTTTTTGTGTTTTTCGTGAGACCGCCCGTCTGCACGTTCTTCAATGCTCGTTGGGGACCGCCTGTCCCTTTTCTGGTCTAGCTTTGACCGATTTTGCCACAGCAACCTACGTGGTTGCGAAGAAGAGGAAGGGATACGAGAAAGGATCTTAATGATACTTTTTGTAGCGGTAAATTTTACCGCGACAAATGTAACGTGCCTAATAACCTTTTACTACTGCATATTTTGAAATTCTGTTTCGAAACTTAATCGAATTCGAAAAATTTGCATTTTGAGACTCTATCGATTCGAAAGTTTACGTTTTAACTTTCGAATCGTTTGTGTCTCAAAATTAAGTTTTTTTTTTAGGAATTTGGTTCCCATCCAAATTCCTAATTCCTAATTGGAAAGGAAACGGAAAATAGGAACAGGATATTGAAGGTAGAATGAAGGTATGGTTAGAAAACACGAAAGGTGGAGGAAGGGAAGGATGGGAAGTGTAAGAATGCTGCTACTCGAGGGCTAAATCCTCACATACAACACAAATAAAAACTTAATATAACAACAAAAATATCAAAATAGATTAAGCAAAGAAACATCTAACGTGAACTTAATATATAGGAAAAAAAAACAATTTAAAAAAAAACAAGAAAAATTAAATTTCAAAATTGTGGGTGGTTGACCCTTTTGCCCTTGTGTGGCGGTCGGTATCATGGCTAAACGATCGGTAATTCCGGGCCTGCGTTTGGTGACGGGTGGCCTTCCATTCGACCACCCTTAAATCTACTTTAACCCTACCTAAAAGGAGCTCGCTTTAGGAGATGTCCAATAGGACCACTTCAATAAAAAAAAAACACAGGACAAGAATTTCCTTCGACCCTTCGCCCTTCTACGTAGCGGCTTATTGCACTCGGTTCTTTCAAATTGAAGGAAATTTTGTTTTTCTTTAATAAAAAAGTAATCTTAAAACTAAAAACAAATTATATGTAAAAATTTAAAAATGTATGGCCAAAGAATTAGCACAAATTGTAAAAATTGAGCGTAAATTATAAATATTGTTCAGATTTTAATAAAAAAGTAATCTAAAATTCAAAGTAAGTTTTTCTAGAGATTTGTAGAGTAAAATTCTGAATAATTATTTGATTAGATGGGCCTACAACAGTCTTGTACACCTGAGCTCAGAAAAATTATCATAACGATGAAAAATAACGGGAAAACAATTCAAGAAATCGCAAAGCTAGAGGGACGGTCAAGAAAATTAGTCTACAATGCCATTACATTTTTTGAAACTCATCACACGACCAATGCCATCCGAAGAAACCCGCCACCAAAAAAGACAAGTTCTGCTGATGATCGAATAATTGGTACTTATGCAAAAAAAAATCCGTTTATGACGTCAGCTGAAATTCGGGATGAAGTGCATAAAGACCATGGAATATCATTAAGCAGCAGAACAATCCGTAGAAGACTAAATGAAAAGGATTTGATAGGTTACGTAGCGCAGCACAAACCCCTGGTATCAAAAAAAAATATTGCAGCTAGGCTAAGGTTCGCTAGAGAGTACGGACAAAAATCGCTGCAGTTTTGGAAAAATGTTATTTGGAGCGATGAGTCCAAGTTTAACCGTTTGGGCTCCGACGGAAAGCGTCATGTTTGGCGACCACCAAAGCAGGAGCTGAATCCGCGCTACACAGTAAAAACTGTAAGGCACGGTGGTGGGTGTATTATGGTGTGGGCTGCGTTTTCATGGCACGGTTTAGGGCCAATTGTCAAAATAGAGCAGCGAATGGACCAGCATCAGTATAAGAGCATCTTAGAAAACCATATGGAGCCCTATGCTGACGATAATTTGCCATTATCGTGGACATTTATGCATGACAACGATCCTAAGCACACTTCGCGGCTAGTAAAGCAGTGGATTAGTGATCAACAAATCAATCTATTGCCTTGGCCTGCACAGAGCCCTGACCTGAATCCCATAGAAAATCTATGGAACGATGTGGAATATCAGGTTGGATTGAAGAAACCAAAAACATTACCAGAACTTTGGGAATCTATTAAAGAAGGCTGGAACAGCATTCCTATTCATCGGTGTCAACGCCTAGTAGAGAGTATTCCTCGGAGGTTGCAAGCTGTGCTTAGACAGAAAGGTTTTCCAACTAAATATTGACGATAATGAGAAGATACTAGTAAAAATGGATTTAATTTGTTAATTGTTCTAATTCTGTGACCACATTTTGTTGAATTAATAAAAGTTATTGATAAAAAATTCTTTGTTGCTTTTATCTTGAATTGTTATTTGTGTTTTTATTAAGTTTGTTCATCACTAAATGAAATATTTTGCAATAAATTATGCTTCAAAAGCAATCAAAACAGTTATCTGGCTTATTTAAAGTCTATATATTATTTTGTGCTAATTCTCTGTCCAACACTGTATATATAAAAAAAAAAAAAAAAAAAAAAAGGAAAATCACGCCGAAGAAATCTTATATCCATATAGAAAAACACAATGAGACAAAATAATACATTGCGTTGGCATTAGATCTGCCAACAACCACTTCTCCCAAGGTTGACTTCTGCTGCGTTGTTAGGCGATTGCAGCTCTGCCCCTGCCTCAACAAATCTTGTTAGGCTGTGTGTGAATTGGGTTAAAATTTGTCACCTTGGTTAAATTTTGACATTTGTTTTGCGGTGGATTGAGATGTTAAATTTTTGCTGTGTGAATTGGGTTAAAAGGGATTTTTTGAAACACTATTTTCTCTAAAATTCCTTTATAGTTTAAGAAATTTCCCTGCAAAAATTCCTTTTTATCGTTTAATTTAATTTATTTTTTATTTAAAATAAAGCAACTTTAAAATTGCAAATTTAATATAACGTTCCGAAAAGTGTCAAGATCTCCATTTTGCTTAATTTCACTCGTTCTTGTAATACTATTTTCATATGTTGAAATAATAGTCTCGCATTTTTTCAAAATATTTCCCATCACGGATAGTTTGATAAAAGGTGTATGAACACTTGTTCTTACAACACTTAGAACAACTTCAAGTAAAAAAAAATCATCTATTTGAGATCTGTTTACAAAATGAATAACAGTTTGAAGATATGTTTTACAATAATTTTATTTATTTAAATGTCTTATCAATTAATTCAATTGAACCGCAATGAAAAATTCGTGAAGTATATTTGAAAATATAATTTTGTATAGTTACATTCACGTTTGCATTTTTTGATGTGTAAACGTGTTGTCCAGCTCAATTCGGATTTGAATTAATTTTTATTTTTCTTCGGGAGACCCTAAAAAACAACAATTTTATTTTTATAATTATGTACATATGTTTTTTGATTTAAACAAAGTCAAACCACTGGGATTGATGCTCAACCAATTGAAGTACCTAGGTTTGTTTTTGCAGCAAAAGTAACAATGAAACAATTATTACACGTTTTCTTTTTTTTCCCAGTACAAACAATCCGATTGTAAGAAAGTTCATGGCCAATGTTGAAAATGCATTTAAATCATGTATGCCACAATTTTTGGAGTTTTGCCAAAATTTTGGAGACTGCCAAAATTTACAAAAACCAATTAAATTTTATCCGTCAGTTCTAAATGAATCAAATATTCGAACTATTCTACGGCAAGAATTGACATCTCTTGCTTTTGAAAAACAGAACCAAGAATTTCATCAAATTGACGAATATGATCAAATTCATGATGATTCAGTCAATGTTCCAAGACGTCGCAGTGCTAGAGTTTCGTCGATAAAAACTATTAATGACAGACGTCGTCGAAGTATTCTTCTAGCTTCTCGTAAAGAAGAACCCACAAAAGAAAATGAAGAAAAGCCTACGACTTCTAAAATGATAAAAAAAAACCTTCAGATTTAGACACACCTCTCTTTCTTGACAAACGTCAAATTTTAACCCATTTTAGCCTGCTCCGTGAGCAGGCTAAATGGGTTAAAATTTGATCCCCTCTTATTCACCACGCTAGTGTCATATTTTAACCCATTTAACCCAATTTTAACCCAATTCAAACACAGCCTTACTTGTTCTTCTTGCTTATCGTTTTACTTTCATATAAAATTTGGTTTCTTTATAAATATGAGCCTTTCACCGGCAGCCCCCACGATTTACTTGTATTTTCTTCTTATTACTTCGCTATGTCTGGGGATTCTACAGACATGTTATAATAGATGACCTCCCTTTGAGCTATCCTTTTGGTCTACTATCAGCTGCTACTATTTTTTCCCACTGTGCTGGTTGAGTTTCCCGGGGTCACTTCACCAAGGTCAAACCGTCACGAACTAGTCTAGCATCGCTGACCGCCGAAGTTGAATCTACAAAACAAAACACAACTACGTTACATGAACTTCCACCAACCACAATATCCACATAATTTTTTATAGGAACACCCTCTTATCGTGGAGGCGCGATGTTTCTTTAATTGTTCTATCTTTTTTTTGGGATGTTCTCTTATTTTCTTTCTTTCCTTATAACTTTTCACTTTACATTCTAAACGTCTCTAAAACAAGCAAAAAACACAAAAAAACACTTTTAGTTGTCGCTACTTTAAGTTTAATCTTTTTTTTCTTAGCTCACTTGACTTTTCTTCTTTCAAAATTTTTACTATAATATGGGCTACACGGTTTTTTTACAGACTCGATCCAGATTTGGTGGAGAAAGTCACCAACACATTTGAATTCTGCTGTTTTGCCGTTTTCGCGTTTTCATAAATTCTTTTAGTGGGATCTAGGCGGATCTTTAATTAACCTACCCAAAAACAATCCGAATTGGCAATGCTTTTTGCACTACCTTACTGTTGGCTACGAGTGAACGAATTGAACTGAACAAATTTCAATTACCAACAGCAGAACAAAAAAAAATTCTGACAATCACCAAAAAACTTTCGAAAGCCATCGCCATAGCATAGCAAGACGCTTTACACCACAAGACGCAGAACAAGAGACATCCAAAACAAACCATACATAACACCGGACCCAAGACACTGCTACTAATTCTCTTCAGGTAAGTATGTTTTCCCTGTGGTTAGGGTCCTGCAAGCGTATCTTCCAATTAATCCCTCTTGGTGATTCGTTGAAAATACGCCTACAACCCCCATCGCCTTCAACCAGTTCTAGCGTTGTACTCCTCATTGGGCTCCTGCTAATCCAGACGTCCAATGAGGCGCCAGCAACCCTAGTTGCCACTACCTGTTTAACCTTTTTGTTTTCTTAAGGTCCGTCTCGCATTCAACCGCATCTCATACACCACATCAAAACCACATTCATCTAAAGACAACAATAACGAGAACATGCAAATCATGAACAAAACAACACGACAAAAACAACATTGATCTGTGGACAGCAAAGCGGCATCAAATCAACCGGAAACTACAACCAACTAGAAACAAAACAAACACGGTAATCATTTAGGTGTATATTTTAGATTTTTTTTTTTTTTATTTATGTATTTCAATCAAAAATTCATCTCCTTGCTGGTGCCCGTAACACACCTTAGAAATGCAATGCAAAAGAGTTATCATCATTGTGTAAATTGAGTGCACACCTCGCTTGTATTGGGTTACAACGCTGTTCTAAGAAAAAAAATTCATCCAGTTACCTAACTCACAGGATCTTTTGGTATTCAACTTTTTGGTACAGGTAGCTCACCTCAAGGATAATTTAATCACCTTAATTATTCATAATTATGACGTATCAGGTAATAGCTCATTAGCTAGCCTAACAATGTCAATTAATTACTATAAAATACGAACCCACTTCAAAACACAACACAGTTTCAAAACACTAACCATGGAGAACATTTCATCTACTGCTGAAAAGGTTAAGCTCTTGGAGAAGGAACTAAAGGCAATGATTCAAGAAGAAAAAGAAATGTTTGGAATCTTTTATCAAATTCTAGTCAACCGTAGACTACCTTCAGGACATTGAGAAAATAATCAGAAATTCGAGTTGACATTACTCAAAGACACTCACGTTCAACAAAGATTAAATACTATTTCCATTGGTAAGGACAAAATAAATTATATAAAAGAACTTCATCAATATGTTGATGGATTGCTTACTGCACTCATCAAAATAATTGACTACCTCCACGAAGTGTACCAAAAACAAGATGTAACAATAACCGTCGTGCCAAAGAGTAATACACCCTCCAAAGTGTACCAATCGAAGACACAATTCATAATTTCATCAGATGACGGTGTTCACGAGAATATGGAAAAAGAAGAACTGCTCTCGATACCATTACATCATAAAAGTGTAGTAGAAAAACAAACAAGACAACCATATCAGGGCCCCCAAAACTTCCAAGAAGATATTGACAAGAATATAATAGAACGGATCATTCACAATGTCGCGGTAAAATTTACCGCTACAAAAGGTATCCTTCGGATCCTTTCACATATCCCTACCTCTTCTTCATTTTTGGGTGTGGCTGCATAATTCTGGGAGAGTTAGGGGCAACCAAGGTTCCATAAGCCTATGGTTAACTCACCCAGCATTCTGCAAAAACATCCCACGTAGGTTGATGATGCAAAACTGGTCGAGGCTAGACCGACAAAGGGATAGGCGATCCCCAACGATGATCAAGAAGCGTGCAGACGGGCGGTCTCACGCAAGACAATGAAAATGTCCGGTGTGAACAAACACGAGATGACACAACACCACCACCAATGGTAGATGATAAATGCCTACCCAACAATTTACGTCACTTTGACAACACTAGTATGGCCTTCTGCCCAACCTAATTTTAATATGGTACTCAAAGGTTGAAATGTTAAAGTTCTTCCCTCCTCCCCCAAATCTGCAAAAGAGGCCACCAGTGTAGGATAGGGATTGACGGTTAGTTAAGATTTCCTCCTCCTATAGTTCTCCCGAAAGGAAATGTTAAAAACGTTTATTAGGAATTTATTTGTTGGCTTACTCTTTTCACTCTCCACGCGAATAAATGTAACTGAGAGAATGCTCAGTGATATCTAATTTTCAATTTTAGAAAAGTTCGATGTTTTTCACGAAGGTTGTGAGATTAGGTATTCGAGGAGTCTGGACTCACCCATCAAGATCGGCAAGTGTTGGACGACACCAACCACTTGTCGAACTTTCGAACTTGGTGTTTGGCGAGAGAGGCCAAGTTTTGGACGACACCAACAGCTTGTCGAACTCTATGTGTGTAGTGGTTGAACATGCGCACTTTCCTTGGAATTCGACAGCGATGGCACAGCACACCAACGGTGGCTGATGTCGTGCTCGTGATACTGAAGTGAAAAATTATCGAGAAAAGAAATTGAAAATAAGTTTTTGATTTAGATCGAGAAATTTTATGCAGGAAATATTTTAGTGAGTGTGAGTTCTTTTTGAGTTTTCATTGGAAGGAAACATAGAGAGTGAATCGAGGAAGGATTCGGAGCAAAGAAGGATATAGATAGATCCGCTGGAGAATAAATCGAATAAAGCTAAGAATAGTGAGCTTTTTTTATGAGACGTATTTTTTTTTTTTACTGGTGAAAATATTGTGTTGAAATACTGTGTGGCCCCTTTTATTCTGCGAATTATCCAGGAAATTGCTTGACGAGTGACCTTTTTAGTTTTCGACCCACCTTGGGAATTGTTCGGGAACTATCGTTAATAGTTCAATCTTCGGTACCTTCTTTTTCCGCTTTGCAACGGTCCATCTGACCTTCTTGGTAACTAATACCGCTTCACTTTACATTCTCAGTAGTTATTTTCAAACTATTATACTTTCGTTACGACATTGAGAAAAGATTTGGGTTTTAAATCCAGTCTAGGCACGGTTTTCCCAACACAATAAAATTGTTTAAAATTCTCTTTAGGAATTCAAATACATTTCTTTTTTTTATCTACCTACTATTCGTTGTTCTTCTTTTCTGGCTGATATTTCTTCTCCATTTTTTTTCAGCATAAAGGTTTGGAAATTTATACCTTTAAAAATTTTCTGGCGCCCACAATTTTGAGTCCTCTAAATTGTTTTATTTATTCAGAATTTATTTCTATCCAATTCACCAACCTTCGATTAATTTAATTCCTTTTACCTGACCTACCTTATCAAATAAGTTGTCGAACACACCCAGCTGAGCTAGTCGCGGTGGCAGCATACATTTGTTGCTGGATGCACCACTTTTTTTTCTTGCCGGCACTTCTCAACTCATCTGTCATTTTTCTTTCTTGTCGCACGCCAACCGGCTGTGCTTAATTTTAGTAGCTTTCTTTTATTTTTTTTGATAGTACGCGGTGTTTAAGTTTTCGTTATCTACCTTAAGTTAATTTGTTTAATAAAATATACATAATATGATTAATACCCTCAAAGAAGGAAGTGTTAGCGAAAAAAAGGTGCAACAGCAAAAATATTAATGAAAAATCGGTAGAGGACACACCTCCAACTCAAAATGAAATTGAAAATCAATCGAAGCCAGATATTCGAAAATTTCACAATAATAACGCTGCAAAGAAGGGTAAACTTAACAGGAAATCAACAATCTCAAAATCGGGAAGGTCGTTTAATTCTTGAAACATATGGCACAACTGTACCAAGAAGCAGCTTTGAAAAAATCAATTGGAGTTCCCCAGCAGACGCAACCAGAAAGTTACTATCTTTGATATTTGATGATATTGTTTTAGCGACCAGTAACTTGTCCGGAAATCAATCGCCTGCGTTCCACGACCGTCAACGAGCACGTAAAGGGAAGCTAGATCCTTTCAAAATCGCCGATTTTTTTTAAAGTGCAATGTTAGCGAGCAACTAGTTCGAGCAGCGATCATCACTAAATGTGCAGATAGCACAAAAAAGATCAGACGAAGTTTTCCCAAATTAATGAGTTAAACATATGTGTAAATGTGATGAATACTTTCAAAGTAGTTATAGATTTGATTCAAAAATAAAATTAAACTAACGATACAAAAAAAAAAAAACAAAGGGCGCTTTCATTAAAACATAATACATATTGTGGATCCTAAAAAAGCTAAGAGATTAGTTATAACTCATACTTTCTCTACTTATCAACTGAAAGACTAAAAAATCGTTGTTCTACGATGTTTGCTGAATAAGAGTGAAATACTTACCTTCATCGAAATTCTCAGGATGTTAAGAAACTGATTTGCCTTAAGCCTGTTTCTTATGTATTTGGTATTAGTATCAATTTTTGAACTATTTATTTATTTATAGTTCTTAAGTAAGTTAATTTTACTTCGAGATAGTGCAGCATTCTAAAGGGGAAATAATTCTTGAAATCAGTTCAGTAGTTTCTAGGTTCCCGTTTACGTTTGCGTTCTTGTGGGGATACAGGGATATAATATACAGCCTATCTCCATCTTCAGACTCAAGACTATATCTCTGTACCAAAATTCATATAAATAGGTTTAATAGTTTGGGCGGTTTTTGATAAAAAATAAAAATAGACTGACGGATTTCATTTCAGACTTATGATAATAGTAAAAACTCCCATTTTATTTGTCCTCCTAAAATAAAAGGAGTATCATGGTACTGCTGCTGTGATTGCTTGAAGCCGATTTGCCTTCAATGTTCGAAGCCATTGCGTGAAGCCTGCCTACAAAATATGTGATTTTGAAGCTTTAAGAAAAAAATTTCCAACCGATGGATTGATCTCTTTTCCTTTTTTTCTTAGTGCAATAAGTTCTTATTTCAATAAAAAATAAATAAATGGAGATTATTATTTATGTTATTTATTTTTTTCTGTTTTTTTCTTTTTTCAAGTTTCAGAAGCCCTTTTTTTTTTTGTTGTTCTAATAAAATTTTTTTTATCTTTATATCTGTTACTTAATTTCATGGACAGATATCGTTGTTGGTGTTTCCTATAATTAACATTTAATTGGTTGTTATTTATTACGTTTTATTTGAATAATTTTGCAGAGCCTATTTTTTAGAAAGTGTAATTGTTTGATTTGAGTTGCATGGAAGTCCAGAGTTTAAAATCCGACTGGATGGATGAACATTAGAGTGGGTCAAAAAAATCGATTATTATTTTTTTTTTTTTAAAACTGCTAAGGAAAAATGGGTTGCTAGACTCCTTAAAAAAATTCTCAAAAATTATGAGCTCTTAATTTTAATATTTTGGTCCTCCGCATCGCAGTTTTGTATATTTTCCTCAGTCCAATAGAAAAAAATTCATACCTCATCATTTATCGATTGAACTCAAAAATGTTCCACAAGAATCTTTTAGAAAATTTAACGCTCTACAAAAAAGGTATCTTGTGTTTTTTCCGTAAACCTCACCATTTGAAAGATATTAAGGATTTAATTTTGATTATTTTAAGACAAATTTCATTTTTGTTTATGAATTTTATAACTCCACAATAAATGACTTACAAAATGCGCAATGCAAATTTTTGTTAGAAATTAACTGCTCCTTAAAAATGGTTTTTAATTTTATGGCGATGAAACTATAAACTAACCATTCAAAAGTTATTCATCATCAAACTTTCATGTGTACGGATTTTTAAAGTTTTGAATGAGATATTCGAAAAATTTCAATTTAATTTATGAATTTTATATGAATTTCATTTCTTGTCATTCAATTGGTTTTTGAATTAATAAGATATGGATGTGAATACTCTGGTAAGTACCGTCATATTTATGTATTTAGTTTGTTTTTTTTTAAGAATAGAATGTTTGTATATATAGTTTATTACATACATATACATATATATATAATATATATATATTATATATAGAGCCCTGAGATGGAACAAATGAATAAAAACACCGTAAGGAAAAACCGAAGTGCTAACTGGAGTCAGCAAGATACCGATTTTCTATGCAACCTCGTCCGCAAACTTGGATTGAAATCGGTTTTAAACTGTCGAACGAACGGGACAACAAATGAAATCAAGAAAGCTGATTGGATTTTGATTGCCGACCGTTTGAACTCTCATCCTTCAGTAAGTAATTTGTTTTGCATTTATCGTTTTTGTTTGAAAATCGTGTATGTACATTTGTAGATTGCAACTCAGCGCAATGTTGAAGCCATCATTGCAAGATACAAAAAAGTGATGCAAGCTCTACGGAACTATTTTGCTGAGGAAAAACGGAACGTAAGGGAGACAGGTGGTGGACCGTCTTCAGTTCCTAAAATAGAAATTACGGGATCAATGCTAGAGCTAAAGGCTTTTTATGGTCATTTATTGACTGGACTGCCATCGTTTGATTCAGACGAAAAAAAAAAATATTGGATGAGCCAAGATCATCATCGAAGGATTGTTGCAACTCGCAGGAAGCGAATGAATCAAATAGTGCAATGGAAATTGAAATGAGTCTCCTGCTAGCTGAAGATGAATCCAAAAATGTTTCACCAAACGAAAAAGAGGAATCGGTTGAACCAGAAAACATTTTACCTCCTGAGATTATTTTGGAAACATATAAGGAAATCGATAAAGGTCATAATGTGCCAACCTATCCCCCGGCTAGACAGTTCTTTGCCACAAATTTGCAACGTCCGTCGTCGCCGGTTAACAAATGTCTCAGTGGATGAAAAACGTCTTCAGCTGATTAAAGAGGAACGCCAACGCATGAAAGTAGATGGAGATCTACGCGCAAAGTCTTACCAGGCCGAGTGTGAGCTCGCCTGGATGAAATCAAGCAAAGGAAAGAGCAAAATTTAGCACTACATCGGAAACAGGTGGAGTTTTGGAATATAGCCATAAAAAAAATTAATTGTGAAGTTCCTAATGACCCAACTGCTTTCAAAGATTCCAGCCCACAGATTATTTGTCAAGTCAGAGAATTGGTAGAAGATACATATCTTTAACAACGTCCCAACTACATCGTTGGATCCTCTTTTATAATTATGGTTAGGTATTTTCATTTTACTAGTATTTGTTTTTTTTTTTTTTTTAATAAAACAACCAAAAATTTGATATCTTTTGTTTAATTATTGCAATTGTAGGACAATACTTTCTCTGGCAGTACGATTTCTGTTATTTAGATTTCCGCCGATTGAGTTGGAATTGCTTCCAACTGATCCACTTAAAATAGCTCGACGTAAGCGATCTTCATGTTGAGTTAACTCTTCTGGCGGCTGCGGCTCGTTAGCATTGATGCATATATTATGCAATATTGCATATGCGGCTACTATTTTTTGGGCAGTACTAGTTTTTACCCGCATACCATATGCTAACACAGGAAACCTGCGTTTCCATACACCATACTGCCTCTCAACAACATTCCTGGTACGAATTATTTTTGATACCATTTCAGTTTTGACGCATATCCGGATTGTTAATGGTGTATGGTGTTGCCAAATAATTCGTATTTGCATAACCAGAGTCACCGATCAATATATAGTTCCCAAATTCACCTGCTTCAAATTTGGCTCGCACCTCCGAATGTCTAAAAATGGTTTGGTCATGCACAGATCCAGCCCAACGAGCAACAACATTCAATATTTTTAAATCGGCTGACGATATTGTTTGTACATTTAGGGAAAACCAACCTTTGCGGTTGCGAAATCCTTCGCTCTGTAAAAAGTAGTCAGCTGTATTATTGGTGTATGTGTCCAATTTTCACTTACTAATTCTCCGCCAGGTGATTGCAATTTAACATGGGTGCAGTCAATGGCCCCAATTGTTCGTGGGAACTGGGCAATCCTGTAAAATTCAGAAGCGGCTCTCTCTTGTTCTGTGAAGGTTGCGGGCATTTTCACAAACTGGTCCAAATGTCGTATTAATGCCATACAAACTTTTGGTATTATGCGACAAACGCTAGAAGCCGACACATGCATGAAATCGGCAACTGCTAACTACATTGATCCACATGCCATGAAACGTAAAGTGACGAGAAGTTGCTGTTCCGGTGATATAAAACGAGATCTGTGTAAAATCCAGTTCATAATTAATAGTATATACGACGAACTTCCACCACTTCTTCATCGATTTCGACGATATCAAAGTCTACAAATAAGTTATCTCCACCAAAAACTAAATCCATTTCTGTGATTGCAACCCCAAAAAAAATGCACAATTCTAAAAATATAAATTAATTCCAATTAAAGAAAACATAATACTCAAACATTTTTACCCAATTGATTCAAACCAAAAAACTTAATTTTTCTCCAATGAAACGACTTGATTTTGTATGCTAGACCCCCAAATTTTTGGTTCTAATTTTGGTCGGGTACTATTTAATTTATCGTATCAATTTGACAGAACTTGTGTGTTTATGTTTTGTCAAGAAATGAGTTGATACTCATTTGAGTACTAATGACTGGTATAATAATATATTTTTTGTTGTTTTTGAAGAGCTATCTAATACCGGGTCCCAAGTAGTACTCGGTTTCAAACTGACAGAACTTATTTTAATTTTTGATATGAAGAAATGAGTTGATACCGATTTGTTTGTTATTTTTAGGACTAGTACCAGATCTATCGTTAGTTCTGTGTGAAGAAATTGGCCGTATAATAATTTATCAAAACATATTTTAGTAATTTGATTTTCATTAATTTTCTAAAACATTGGAATTCCAGGTAAATGTACATATGTTCTTCTAAATGATTTCTAAACAAAAACATATCCCTAGTTGATGCTTGCAAGAAAAAATGGAAGGCATTGAAAGACTGTTTCAATCGAGATTTAAGGAGGAACCTAAATTTTGATGAGAGTACTGAACATAGAGAAACCAATTGGAAATACAGAAAGCAGATGGAGTTCGTGAAAAGTCAAAATAATCAAAAAAAGTAGATAATTACCTGCGTTTTGAGACCAAAAAAGTTGTACTTCCACATGCGCTTTCTTTTTAAGGACAAAAAGTATTGTCGAGAGTTCCATTGAGGCTATCGACAATGATTCATCATCAGCGTTTGAAGGGGAACATAAAAGCATCATCTCGCGAACTGAAAAACATATTCATTCTATAAAAAGTAAGCCTTTGCTATGGGACATAGCCCACCCAGACTATAGGCATACTATGAAGAGAAAGAAGGCCTGGAATGATGTCTCGGAAGCATGCGGAATGCCAGGTAAATGTTTCAATTGTTTTTTTATTTTTCAAGAATGTTTCGATTGATAACAATATTCAAGTTGATACTTCCAAGACAAAATGGAAGTCGTTAAGAGACCACTATTTTCGATTGCTGAAGCAGGCAACAAACACCACTGCGAACTCTGATGAGCCGGAATGCACCTGGAAGCACAAGGAACTATTGGATTTCCTTAATTGGTATGTTTTGAGAATAGGAGATTGATATGAATGAACAATCCTTGTTAAACGCATCATGTCCTTCCAGTCCAGTTTTGAACCCACTGGTTACAACGGATTACTCCAATACATCGAGCGGTCTACAACAAATAAACAGACTAAATACTACCGATGAACAGTTCTTGTCCAACACATCGAGTACGGATGACCATCAAATCAGATCAAGTCGATTGAGGAATCGAAAACCTTCGATAGAAATGGCATTTGCATCAACGATGGAATCGGTACAGCAGTACCTACGTCAACCTTGCCAAACTGTCGCACCTGTGGCAACGTCCGAAGCTGACGAGGATGAAGTGTTTTGCCAGTCAATGGTGCAAAAATTAAAAAAATTCCCTCGAGCAGAAAAATTTTTTGCAAAAATAGAAATTATCAAGTTTTTAAGTTCGATTGAGCAACAACTGGAGGATCGTAATTAAAAAGAAATAAAAAAGGAAATATATGTAAGAGTCAGTTGGCATTAAACATTAAGTGTTAAAAGAAACAATGGATTTTTTTTTTAATATTTGAAAAACAAACGATCTGTACGAGTTCTTGTGCTACTCAAGGGAAATATCAAAAGAGGGACTTCATCACTTCATGAGCATTAAGCCAACCCTCTAAAAAGAAGATCCACAGGTGAGTCTTTTTTATAATTTTCGAAAATTTTGTGTTTTTCTTTGTGGCGAAGTCAAAAAAGCATTTATAATTTTTGAAATAATTTTTTATTTTAAGTCGAAGTTAAGTTTTAGACGAATCATGAATCCAACTTGTGTTTCGCGGTGCCGTGAAATAAGGCCAAGTGAAGTAAGGCCAAATGAAGAGATTTGGCCTTATTTCGCTTTCTTAAAGTGAAATAAGACCAAATTGTAACGTTTGGCCATATTTCATTTTGTCAAAGTGAAATAAGGCCAATTTGGCTTTATTTCGCTTTCGGTTGCCTAAATTGCCCAAAATGAACTAAAAACCATTCTTAAATTTTTGAAATGAAGTGAGCATATTTAAGTAAACGATCTTTTTATTTTAAATGTAGGTATGTACATAAAGCAACAGTTAAAGTTTGTACATAAATTTCCAAATCAGTATAGTAAATGTACAGAACTAACAGAAGATTTTTGTGCTGTTCAGTTTTCTTTATTGAGACTTTATATTTCACAATGTGTTTTTTTTTATTACATTTTTTTTTTTTTTTTATATCAGCCGACTTCCAAAATTATGTCTGGCCTTACAGTACTTTATAATTTTTTGAAGTAAAGTTGAAAACTAATCTTCTGCTCCAAAATATATTTACAGCGTTAATGTATCTCTTACAATAATAAATCGTATGCTTGCTCCCGACATACGTTCTCTTGACGGCTCATGGCCGATTTACCCAGGCCTAATAGTGCGTACAGATACGGCACGAAAATATAAGAAGGCTAAAGAATGCGATCAGATAATCGACTACGGTTGGCGCGGTGTGGCGCGGCTGGCGGGCGGCACGGCGCAGAGAGAGCGAATCGAAAATACATTATTAGTGTAACAATACGTAATAAAATAAGTTATGCCAAGTAAGAAGAGGCGTTATTTAAATATCATTGTTGTTGATATTCTTACATTCTTAGAGTTGATCCCCTGAAACCCCCTTTGGCTAATCCCATGGGACATAGTATTATGAACGCACTCAATCTGAAATTTTATAAAGGCGTTCATAGATGAGAGCTTTCAGTTTCAGCTTTCCCGCCTAAATGTTTTAGCCAGTCTCATATTTATCCACCATATTGCGATTGCCCATTAATTTGACTGTTTTCATGCTCCCCCTTCATAATCTTTTTAGCCAGGAAGATAACGCCGGCGTTAACCACACCGATCCAACTTATACCAATCAAATAAGAGCCGGGAATACATTAAAACGATCTGGCACACTTCCAGCAAACCCAAGACGGTTAAGTATGCGCAAACGTGTCACTTTTCGTGTGGGCTCTCCGGGGCAGGCCAGTGAAGAAGAAAATTAACTCGACAATAATCCAAATATCGGAATGACTTCTAAAGACTTGTTACAGCCTGGCCGCGTAGTAAACGAGCGATGGAAGGTTTGATGTTCATTCCAAATGGCAGTCGGATTTTGTTGTTTTTTTCTGTTTCATTGTGAAAGGTTGTGCGAAAAATCGGAGTTGGGGGATGTGGTGGAATATACGAGGGACAAGATTTAATTACTCGTTACCAGCTTGCCTTAAAAGTGGAATCAGCGCGTCAGCCAAAACAAATCTTAAGAGTTGAAGTTGCTGTTCTTCAAAAGCTTATAGGAAAAGAAAATTTTTGTCGATTTTTAGGCTGTGGCCAAAATGATCATTCCAATTTCGTTGTAATGGAACTATAGGGAAAGGATTTGGCCGAACTACGACATGCTCAGCCTAGAGGAGTGTTTTCCTTAAGCACAACGCTGGGATTGGGTTTACAGATTATTAAAGCTATTGAGTCCATTCACTTGGTTGGGTTTCTGCATCGGAATATTAAACCGGTAAATTAAAACTGTTGTTTTTCCACATAAAATATAAAACTGTGATATTCTAACATCAATTTTAGAGTAACTTTTGTATCGGTCGGTTGCCATACAACTGCAGGCGAGTGTTTATGTTAGATTTTGGTCTGGCAGGCCAATTTACAACAGGCACAGGACGGGTACGACGCCTACGAGCAGCTGCTGGCTTTATAGGAACTGTGCGCTATGCCTCCATTAATGCACATCGAAATCGGGGAATGGAAAGGCATGATGATCTCTGGTCGTTGTTTTATATGCTCATGGAGTTTGTAAATGGGCAGTTGCCATGGCAAAAGATCAATGACGAAGAACTAGTTGGAATTGCCAAAGAAAAATATAAAAACCATGATTTACTTATAAACCTTCCATCGGATTTAATATAATGTCTAGAGCACATTCAATCCCTAACCTATGCCGATCGACCGGACTATAATGTGAGGTTCCCCAAAGAATAGCGTAGTTACTGACTTATTAGTATTTATTATTCTTAGATGCTGATCTCATTATTCGAACGTTGTATGAAGCAACGTGGCGTGGAAGAATCCGATCCATATGACTGGGAAAAGACAGAAGCTGTCGGTAGTACAACCGCTTCCTAAGTCGCCTAAATGACTGTATCAGCCTCAAATGCCAGCGGAACTGAATATGTAATTAAATATCTCACTTATTGTACCGTTCAAAGAGTCATCTCTAATTATTCTTTCCGCAGATACGAAGGAGAAACGAGGTTGATGCAGCGCACGTAGCATCAACCGAACCTGCGAATCACTTGAAAGACAAGGACAAGGTATTTCTAGTCACAATTATAGCTTTGTGTTGCCCAATCCATTTATTTCTTTCAATGGAATATTGGTTACAAAACTGGTCTCATGTCATGATTGTTTTTGACAGGTTGATAATAACGCCACTACATCAAGCCGGCTTAAACAAAAAAACAGTTCGGCCCGAAGAAACCACGGACAGTGAGTAGAAGCAGGAACCATAGTTATGATTTATTTTATAACACAAAACCAAACTCTACTAACTTAATTTGAAATTATAAAACTTTTCCTTTCACTTTAATTATACTACTTTTATTCGATATCTACTTTTATTCGATATACAACTCGACTAAATATTGAATTTACGAGTACATATTGAAAGCGACGTATCTCATGAGATTATCACTAGTGTGCTGGCGCTACACTTTCAAGATATGGCAGGTAAGCAAGTGGGAGAGCTGTGATTCTTTCGAGATTTGAGATCATGATGCTCGTAATGCCGGAAAAAAGGAAGAAAAAGAAGAAGTACCTATTGAACAAAATGTCAGTGGGTCTTGGGCATGATTCAGGATGGATGTCAAGATCTGTGGTTGGAAGTTTGCCCAGATAATATTAAAAGTACCGAGGTATCTATCTTTAAAATTAACAATGTTTTTTTGTATTAATATCATTTTTATTTAAGGTGCTGATACCAATCATAAAAAAGCATGTTGCTTTGGGCACAACAATTCATACTGATTATTGGAGGACGTATGATTGCTCATCGTAGTATGGGTATATCCATAAAAAACTTAACCACAGTGACCCAGACAACCCGTTTGTGGCAGAAGATGGGACTCACACCCAAAGAATTGAGTCGCAGTGGAGAGTGGTCAAACGACGTTATGAATGATAACTACACTAACAATTTCGCAAACTGGATAGTAGAATACCAATGGAGAAGAAATGTGGAAAAAAAAATGCAAGACCCTTTTATACAACTGATAAAAGCAGTAAAACTTGTTTACGGTGATTTTAGCCAGTAAAAATGCAACACTTTTAACTAACGCTTTTTATTTCGAACTTGAAATCTCAAATTTTTTTATCAATTCTAACCACAAAAGTAATAATACGCAAATTTTAGGCTATTATTACTTTTGTGGTTAGAAATTGAAACTTAAGTAATAATAGCTTAAAATTCGCCGCGAATTTTAGGCTATTATTACTTTTGTGGTTAGAATTCATAAAAAAGTTTTATTCTTAAACCACAAAAAACTTACTTGCACAATTTGTAATTAAAAATATCCCACTCCAGAATAAATTTATTTGGCATCACTTTTTCAAGGAATATCAAAGTAGATGGGCCAGCTGTTTTGTTGATAAATACAACATTTCATAAATTGTTAAAAATGTAAAAAAAGGCTTTTATTGGCAGTAAAATAGTGAAATATATACATATAAATTGTTGTTTGATTCTGTTCTTTATGTTTTCATTCAACTTTTCGTGTTCTGAAAGAAAAAAAATTCTGGAGTGAGGTTAAAACCGAATAATTTAAAAGTGTTTTTAAAAACAATTTAGAGGGGTCTTCGGCACTTTCTGTTTTGAAATTTATTCTATTGAAACGCCTCCCTACCTTTTAAAATTTTGTTTAAGCCCCAACTCGTTATGACCTTGACTAAAGTGGCCCCAAGTGTGATAACGCCAAACGTTAAAATTTGGCTTTATTTCACTTCTAACAAGCGAAATAAAACCAAATCCCTCCATTTGGCCATATTTCACTTGGCCTTATTTCACGGCACCGTGTTTCGCTTAGGTTTATTTTCGTAATTCTGCAAAAATTTAAACCGAAATAACATCAAATTGGCTTTATTTCGTTTTCTAAAGCGAAATAAAGCCAAACTGAGAGTTTGGGATTATTTTGATTTTCAAACCGAAATAAAGCCAAATTTTTGGACGTGACCTAAATTTAATAATTCTGCTGACGTGGTAGTTCACCAGACACTGTTCGGACAGCTATTTTGGAGCTAAGAGTGTCAACTATTAGTTTTAATTAGTTTAATGTCAAACTAAGAAACAGAAATATAAATATAATAAAAGATTTATTAGGACAACAAAAAAAATGTTTCTGAAACTTGAAAAAAGAAAAAAAAAACAGAAATAAAATAAATAACATAAACAATATCTCCATTCATTTATTTTTTATTGAAATAAGAACTTATTGCACTAAGAAAAACAGGAAGAGGGATCAATCCATCGGTGGGAATTTTTTTTCTTAAAGCTTCAAAATCACATATTTTGTAGGCAGTCTTCACGCAATGGCTTCGAACATTTAAGGCAAATCGGCTTTAAGCAATCACAGCAGCAGTACCATGTTACTCCTTTTATTTTAGGAGGACAAATAAAATGAGAGTTTTTACTATTATCATAAGTCTGAAATGAAATCCGTCGGTCTATTTTTATTTTTATCAAAACCCGCCCAAACTATTTAACTTATTTATATGAATTTTGGTACAGAGATATAGTTTGAATATGGACATAGGCTCTACATATATGTTATCCCTGTATAACGCAAACGCAAACGGGAACCTAGAAACTACTGAACTGATTTCAAGAATTTTTTCCCCTTTAGAATGCTACACCATCTCAAAGTAAAATTAACTTAATAAATAAATAGTTCAAAAATTGATTTTATGTATCAGTTTCTTAACATCCTGAGAATTTCGATGAAGGTATGTGTTTCACTATTCTTCAGCAAACATCGTAGAACATCGATTTTTTAGTCTTTCAGTTGATAAGTAGAGGAAGTATGTGTTATAACTAATCTCTAAGCATTTTTAGGATCCACAATACAACGTTTTAATGAAAGCGCCCTTTGTTTTTCTTTGTATCGTTAGTTTAATTTTATTTTTGAATCAAATTTATACCTACTATGAAAGTATTCATCACATTTACATATGTTTAACTCATTAATTTGGGAAAACTTCGTCTGATCTTTTTTGTGCTATCTGCAGATTTAGTGGTGATCGCTGCTCGAAGTAGTTGCTTGCTAACATTGCACTTTAAACAAACATGTTCGATAATATCGGCGATTTTGAAAGGATCCAGCTTCCCTTTTACGTGCTCGTTGACGGTTAACAAGTTACTGGTCGCTAAAACAATATCATCAAATATCAAAGATAGTAACTTTCTGGTTGCGTCTGCTGGGGAACTCCAATTGATTTTTTTAAAGCTGCTTCTTGGTACAGTTGTGCCATATGTTCCAAGAGTTAAACGACCTGTTGGATAGCTTTCAGATTTTGAGATTGTTGATGTCCTGTTAAGTTTACGCTGCTTTGCAGCGTTATTATTGTGAAATTTCTTCTTTCTTTTAATATCTGACTTCGATTAATTTTCCATTTCAATTTGAGTTGGAGGTGTGTCCTCTACCGATTTTTCATTAATATTTTTGTGAATGCTCCCTTCTATTATATTCTTGTCAATATTTTCTTGGAAGTTTTGGGGGCCGTGATGTGGTTCTCTTGTTTGTTTCTCTGCTAAACTTTTATGATGTCATGGAATCGAGAGTAGTTCTTATTTTTCCATATTCTCGAGAACACCGCCATCTGATGATATTATGAGTTGTGTCTTCGATTAGTACACTTTGGAGGGTTTATTACTCTTTGTCACGACGGTTATTGTTACATCTTGTTTTTGGTACACTTCGTGGAGGTGGATAATTATTTTGATAAGTGCAGTAAGCAATCCTTCAACATATTGATGAAGTTCTTTTATATAATTAACTTTGTCCTTACCAATTGAAATAGTATTTAATCTTTGTTGAACGTGAGTGTCTTTGAGTAATGTCAACTCGAATTTCTGAATACTTTCACAATGTCCTAAAGGGAGACTACGGTTGACATGAATTTGATAAAAGATTCCACACATTTCTTTTGCCTCTTGAATCATTGCCTTTAGTTCCTTCTCCAAGAGCCTTTTCAGCAGTAGATAGAAAGTTCTCCAAGGTATTTCTGCCTAAGAAAGTACAAAAAATTAAACCAACTTCTTTCTTTTTTATATACTTTAGCTTACTTGTGCGGTGCTGGTGCTATCTTCCTTGATGGTACCTATGTGCAGCGGTTGGTTAATTTTCCTTATTCTGTTATGAAACAAAAACATTATTTCATGAACAACTTAACATGTTTGTACATACCCAGTCCTTCGATGAGAAATCACAGTCGAATTCGTTTTCATCTTGTTCGAATTCATGAGGAATCAGCTCCACTAGCCTCAAATCTTCAGCATCGTGCGACTTTGGAGCTGAACCACCAGTAGCGTTTCTGCTTTTTTTGAAAGTACATAGAAACATTAGCCTTCGCTCGCATTGTCGTTTCTCGTCATTGCGTCATTTCTCTCTTCACAGCACTTATTTTATTGAAGTTGAAATTTTTTACATTAAAATTAGTTTAATTTTTGTATTGTGTTTTCCAAAAATACATTCATACCTGACTGTTATTTCTTTCCAAGCTTCCCTTCTTGTTTTTCTTGTGGTATTTGTGTCGGTGGTGTTGTGTTTTATCTTTTACGATGTGAACTCTTTCCTCCACCAATGGTCGCAAAAAAACCTGTTGATATTGAAAAATATTAAAATAAGTTTGAAAATGTTTACAAATTTGATTTTGATTTCAAATTTAAAACTAAAATCTTTAAGTGGATTCAAAACGAATCCAGAAAACGCATAAGGCATACACAAGCCTAAGGCTAAATCGTTTTTAAGTAGCGTCATTAAATGTCTAACTTTTCCTATTTCTCTCGAAAAGCTGAACATTTTTGAAAAAACTGAAAAATCTGTTTATGATTTGCTGATGCCGTTTTGAAAAGGTGTATGCATTTTCTGAATCTCTATCTCTTTGGCATCATTTAATTTCACAAGGAGTAGTTGCTCAGCAAACCACCCCTGCAAATTAATATAATTATAAATTGGAAAAATTCTAGCTACGTTTTTTGGTGTCATTTTTAAATGGATGGACTTACAGCTAAGAGTTGTATATTTTTTAATCAGAAATTACATTTACTAAATACATACATAACTGTATCGTTGGAATTCACTTAATAAAATAAACTTCAAAAAAATCCCCATCAAAAGCCGTTTCCTTCGGTTGTAATATAAAAATACATACGTGGAAAACTGACATTGGAATAGCTTTTGCATTAGGGCTGAAATATAGCTTAGATTTAATAATGCAACTTTGTAGCCAATGAAAAAGAAATTCAGAAAATGTATAATTCATTGCTGTACGTTAAACCATTTGAGAACGGCACTAGCAAATTTTTTTTCCAATTTTTTTAACTATGTAGAAGAAATTTGGAAAACTGTGAACATTTAATGACGCTATATCTAAACGGACTAACGTACAGAGATGAATCATGTATATTCTGGATCTGTATTTAGTTTGCCACCATATAATTGTATGATTTTTTTTACACAGTTTCTTTTAATAAAACTGTATGTAATGGGGAACCAGTTTTGTTCTCTGTATTTTTGGAAACCTGCGCAACTTTCAAGTGCAATCACACAATTAAATGATAAACTGAATACAGATTTAGGAAATGCATATAGTCATCTCTGTACGTTTCTCTGCTTTTCGTTCCTGGAAGTAAGGCAGGACAAAAAAATAATCGCAAAACTGGCGAATGCAAATACAACATACATACCATATCTGAAGAATCCTAGTTTTCGGTCTGAGTCCGTTTTCTTTTGAGTTGTTCCATTTTTGAAATTTAAATCTTTAAATTTAAAAGTGTGTTTCTTTACTGAAAGCTCACACGAAATGCACCGAAATTCGGCGAAAGTCAGTCGTATTTATAATCCCATTCCAAAGTATGTCTAACTTTGGACAGCTCTTAGAACAGTGTCCAACTCCAAATCGTATTTATAAACACTTTCATTGCTGTCAAAGGAACGTCTAACTTTAGACACCGAAATTGGTTGTCTAAAGTCTAAACTATGGCTAAAGTGGCATTTGCTACAGCAAAAAACAATTTTGTTGAACATGTTATAAAACACTGTTGAGAGCTCTAAGATCGAAAAAAATAAGTAGTTTGAGGTGCAAAAATACTACTTTCAACAATTTAATTTATAAATTGCACAAATTTCATCGCTTTATGAGACTTGGAAAAGCTGTAACACAAAGTCAAATCAGCTGCTTTTTTGGTCTGGTTCAAGTGCTACGCCACACTCTTTCAGAGCCATTTAGTTGTTGCACTCGTCTATCAAAACACAAAAAATGGTACTGCACGGATACATCATGAACGCCACCAGTTAGTTTTTCATTCGAAGTTGACAGTTTGAGGGGTTGTTTAGACAACTGTTGGAATGCATTTATAAATACGAAATTGGCTAAGGGTTGTCCAACTCTTTAGACACCGTCTAGTTGGACAGTTGTCTAAGGATGTTCTAAGCAAATTTTATAAATACGACTGACGGTGTCCAAAGAGTTGGACAACCCTTAGCCAATTTCGTGTTTATAAATGCATTCCAACAGTTGTCTAAACAACCCCTCAAACTGTCAACTTCGAATGAAAAACTAACTGGTGGCGTTCATGATGTATCCGTGCAGTACCATTTTTTGTGTTTTGATAGACGAGTGCAACAACTAAATGGCTCTGAAAGAGTGTGGCGTAGCACTTGAACCAGACCAAAAAAGCAGCTGATTTGACTTTGTGTTACAGCTTTTCCAAGTCTCATAAAGCGATGAAATTTGTGCAATTTATAAATTAAATTGTTGAAAGTAGTATTTTTGCACCTCAAACTACTTATTTTTTTCGATCTTAGAGCTCTCAACAGTGTTTTATAACATGTTCAACAAAATTGTTTTTTGCTGTAGCAAATGCCACTTTAGCCATAGTTTAGACAACCAATTTCGGTGTCTAAAGTTAGAAGTTCCTTTGACAGCAATGAAAGTGTTTATAAATACGATTTGGAGTTGGACACTGTTCTAAGAGCTGTCCAAAGTTAGACATACTTTGGAATGGGATTATAAATACGACTGCGTCTGTTTGGACAGTTGTCTAAGGATGTTCTAAGCAAATTTTATAAATACGACTGAGTCAGTCTAACGTCGCCGTCGTTCCAGCGCAGCGATTTTTCAAAGCAGTGCACAAAAGAGAGTGCTCACGAGAGAGTAAAAAATTTCCCCACCCTGCGAATTTCTGCCACCTATATTTCAGTGGACAGAAATCTTGGACTGTCAAATTGAAAAAAAAAAAAAAACATCACAAATTGTAGTTTGCAAGAGTTGTGTTGGCGCGTTTACGGGAAAATATTTTAATTTCTGATAAAAAGTTTAAAATAAAGTCAAAATGGAAAATAAATCACAAAATTTTAACATTCAGTGTTCGCCTAACACTTTTAGACGCATTCAGACAGGTGAGTGAGTGAATTTTGTGTTTTTATTTTTGTAGCAAACCAATTTCTTTGTTTGTTGAAACAAAATCTTACATTTTCCTTTTGTTTTAGACGAAAATTACCAGGAACAACTCCAACAGCATGTTTTGGAGCAATCGCAAGACGATTGCTTCATTCCAAATATTATTATCGCGACGACGAAGTCGCTGTTGCTGTTGCAGGAGCTGACGAAAATGCCAAAGACATTTGGGTAGAAGCGCCCACTAAGTTGCTTCTGTCTCAACTCGAAATGTTGCTCCCCAAAGTAGGGATAACATTTAACTTAAAAAACAAACAAAAAAATGTGGACCCTGATTGCAACCGAGCTTGCAAAGGAAGGATATAGTTTCAGTGTGGCCCAGGTTCAGGGCAAATACCGAAGCCTTGAACGTCGGTAAAACCAAAAAAAAGCTTCACAACTGCAAAACTGGACGGGATAGGTTGATATGCCTTTTCGAGAGGTATGTATTTTCTAATTAAATAGAGAAACATGGTTTTTAAATTTTTTTTTAAATTTTGTTCTAGTGAGCTCGACCGTATTTTGGGTGAAAAAAGGGGGGTACACCCGGATTATTTCATAGAAGACCATATGTCCGATGGCATATCGCGAGAGCAGCCAATGAGTGGGGCTGGAACGAGCTGCGAAACAGTAGCAGCAACAACCTCTGGTAAGAATTGCAGAAAAAGAATTAAAGTGAACAAAGTCAAAAGTGAACTAGGTGAAAGTGTACATTCTTCCTACATTTCTGGGTCTTTTATCTACATATATGAAGAAAACTACAGCCATAAATTATATATTTACTGGTCAGAAATTATATTTACCACAAAGCTGTATCGTTACATTTTCAATAAAAACTAAATTTTTTAAAATTCCCAATCAAAAGTGATTTTTACTATGATACCTTATTATATGACTAATTTAATTACTTTTGATTGGGAATTTTTAAAATTTTGTTTTGATTGAAAATATAACGATACAGCTTTGTGGTAAATATAATTTCTGACCAGGAAATATTTAACTTGTAGCTGTATATCTATTCACATAGAAATAACGCTACCAAATACACGAAGAATTTTTCAATTTCTGATTTGGTCAGAAACTCTTGGTACATTTTTTGGGTTTTCATCTATATTAATAGACATACAGCCATGAAGTATATATTTTCTGAAATTATATTTATCACAAAGCTGTATAATTTTTTTTGTAATAAATTTTTTTTTTTTTGAAGAAATTTCCAGTTTAAAGCCGTTTCCATTGGTTTTTATCAAAAAAAGTAGAAAATTATAGCTTTTGTACTAAACTTTTTTGAAATATAGCTCGTAAGTTCGTAACCGTAAATGAAGTCATTCATCACCAAATGTTTTTTGATTTTTCAGATAAAGTGAGCTGATTGAAATTCGACATCAAAACATGTCGATAATTTTTGATGTCTCAGTGAAAATCTTTGAATGCGGCATTCTTGTGCACATTATGCTGAGCTCAGAAAGCCTCCATTCATCACTGAGACAAATTTTTTTTTAAATCGCCTACAAGTTTTAATTTTAAAAAAAGCAAAACGCCGATGATATTAGGAACAACACTCAGTAAAATTTTAGAAAAAATGTCAGAAAAATGAAATTATTAAAATAAATTTTTTTTAAAAACGTATTCTTATTTATTTATTTCATAGTTATAATTAAAAAGTTGGGTCAATTATTTCCATGGGTCAGTTGTTAGCAAATCAAGTCCCCTACAGCATTGCTTCTGGTGACTTCCTTCAATTGGGATCCTCAAGGTTCTGGTTTTGATTCTCTTCGACTACCAATTCGATGTCATCTTCGCCAGCTATATTATGCAGTACGGCACATGCCCTTATGAAGTGGCATATCTTCTTGACCCCTCGCTAACGAAAGAAATCCGATCAGAATATACTGGCTCCTTGAGTCAGGCCAACATAAAAAAAAAATCAACTAATCCCCATGAAAGAAAGTCGTCATTTTTTTCTACCACGTTATAATGCTGCGTTTATTATTATTATACTGATTTTAATTTATAAATTCAAGTTTTCAGTCGAGTGGAGAGTATACCAAAAAAAAACAATATATTAAAAAAAATGTTTGATCCAGATACGTCAGGGTAAGTGCTCTATTTCTTAAACAAAGTTACTAAAAAACCTTATTTTCAGGTTATATTGTGCTCACTTAAAAAAAAAATAATGGTAAATTCCAACTTTAAGATTCTGGTAATAGTTAACTTTTATTTAAAATACTTATTATTATAATTTTTTATTTTTTTTATTTTTGCAGTCTATCGTGTTAATTGATACAAGGCAGTTGAGCCAAAAAAATAGTGCGGGTGTAAAGTGAGAAGAAGATAAAAGAAATAGAACCAAGTAGTAAGAATTTAACTTAGAATAAAGAATTATACTCTACGGAGAAAGTGTAACTAGAGTAGAACAGAATAGAAAAATAAATTAAATTTAACTAAAAAAAAAATCTATCCCGATCAATCAAAAAGTGTGCATTTTGTGACGAAGAAGTAATAACAACCAACGACGAAGCCACCAACTTCTACGCTGACCCTGGGTCAGTATACTTCCGTGGCTGAAGCCACCTCCCACAACCTCCCCATAAAGAGGGACACCAGCGACAACCGGGACGGAACATCCCGAGATAACTCAAGTCAACTGACTTATAATCAAGAATTCTCTTTCTTTTCAGCTATATAATATTAAGTTATTATTTTTATTCTAGACAATGTATTTGGTTAGGCCCCCTATGTGCCAACATTCCTACATTATTTTAATTTTTTAATTTTTTAAATTACCTAGTATAAGTATAAATTGTATATATACAATATATCGTTCAATAAACAAAACTAAACTAAACATGTGCATTTCCTAGCATAGACATATTACAATATGTATATGTATACTTTTAATTTTCTTTTTTTTTTCTTTTGTTATTAGTTAGACTTAACTTTCAACCTTTTAATTTTCAATGTAAAACTCGAAACATGTTAATTGAGGCAGACGGCAAAATTATTGTCATGCATTCTTAAGACACATTTAATTAAAAATGTAAATTTATCGAGGAACATAATAAAGAATTTATAATAATAATAATTATAAAATAATACATTCAGCTACCGGTGTGTCACCATATTTTGCTTTGTTCGGCACAAATATGATCATAAACGGCAGCAGCTATGAGCTGGCACTCAAGTTGAGGGTGTTAGAGGACGGGGAATTTGCGATACGTCCAAAGCACAAGAAACTACAGTGCATAAGAAATAAAATCAAGGAAGGTATACTGGAAGCTAACATCAAAAGTGCTAAAACTTATAACGTTAGAGCACGCAATGTAAAGTACCTGCCAGGACAAGAAGTGTACCGTAGGAATTTTATCCTGAGCGAATCGTCCAAGTACCTGAACGCTAAACTGTGTCCGAAATACATGACGTGCAGAATAGTTAGGCCAGTAGGCAAATGCATGTTGTATGAACTAGAAAAATTAAATGGTGAACGTTTAGGAGTTTTCCATGCGAAAGATCTAAAACAATAAGCAATAGTTAGATTCTGTGATAAACCTGGTTAGAATATAAGAACGAACTGTGATAACACTTGACTACGATTATGTAATGCCTATGATATTTTCAACAATAAGTCCACCGCTGTGATAAACTTAGAATATACGAACGATCTGTGATAACACCTGACCAAGATCTTAAAACAACAGCTGTGGTATTAAATTTAAAATTAAAACTATCTGTGATACCCCATCACGATTATGATAGGACCTGATAGTAACAATCTGCGATACAACGTCACGATTAGGACAACCCTCTGTGATATTTTATTTTTAGGCTTAAAAGCCAATATAAAGGTTCTGTGATATGACTTACTCACAAACAAGCAACCTATCTGTGATATTACACCCAAATCACGATTAATAAAATAAATTCTGCAATAGGAGGGTAGTGCAATGAAATGTCTTTCCCAAATTCTCAGGTGCAATGAGGCTTAATATATACTAGCAGGTAGACCGTGTATGTGTATATGTTATGTATAAGTTAACTTATTTTATTTGTTAGTCTTATCTATGTTAATTTATTAAGTGTGTTTAGAGTTATATTTTTTTATAGTTCATATTGAGAAGTGCATAGTACCTACTTCAGTTGTGTAGCAAGTCAAATAATTCAAGTTAAGAATTTTTTTTTTGGTGAAAATGGAAATTCAAATTTTTTTATTTAAATAAAAAGAAAAGAACTTTCAAGGAAAGTGAGTGACAAAAATTGTCGGTGCACAAGAAAGTGCTCTGTTGAATGAGGGTACAAATATACCTACCAAGAGTAGGACATACTAAGCACATAAAGATAAAACCAGAGGTTGAGCCATAAAGACACACGTCCATAGACGTATATGTCACCACATATATAGATATACAACATACATATATTATACGGTCTCTATTCAGACACGAAAAGTGTAGTCTGGGTGGTTCAAGCCTCTGAAGGTTTTAAGGCTAATTTGAAGTAAAACAAAGCAAAGAAAAGGAACAGAAGTGAAGACAGCACTAAGTAAAATAGTTGGATCTTTCGACAGGGCGCTCCAAGGAACACAGTGAATGCCAGTGTATAATTAACACTCAGTGAACTCTAAACCTTTTTTTTGTGAATTGTGGTGCTAGTTTTTTTGAGTTTTTAAAGAAAAAGAAAAAAAAGAAAAAAAAGACATATTTAAATTGAAATCAATGAGAATGGTGTTTCCTTCTTGAAACACAAGATATTATAGATATATGTGAATATATAATACTCCTGTAACAAAGGAAATAATTAAAATACAACACCCCCAAAGCGGGTGTCTGGTGTGTTCCTTCATCGTTCTGCCGGCAGGACTCCGAGGGATAAGAACCAAATAAGTTTTTTTGATTTTTTTTGTTTTGAATGAACATTTTAAAAAGTGTGGATGTATATGAAGAAATACCTATATAAATGTATATGCACATATATTAGTTGGAGAAAATTTTTTATTTGAATTTTAAAACTGAAATTTCCTTTTTTTTTTTTCTTTGTGTTGCTTAATGAATCTGCACCATTCAAAATAATTAACGTAACTTATATGAATTGTAATAGAGTTACTCATGAAAGAATACATTAGTGAAATTGAATTTGGTAATTTTTAATTAAAAATGGAGGGCTAAATAGAGCATTTAGGTGGGGGTTGGCTTGGCTAGGCCGACAAATGAGGAGGAAGTTATACAGATACGCAACAACAATACATGAGACTATAAGGTTCAGAACCATATATGACTGACATACGGATGTGAGTTCCAGTATTGTGATCAATGACGAGAAAGGGGTCATTGTTCATCAAAATGGTCAGAATGATGACATAGGTTGTACGTAATGTACAAAGGGAGGGACGGTCAGGTAATTGCCAATAACATCAGGCAAAACCTTGATGACTCGGTGAACCGCTGTCTGGGTGAGACCATGGGATTTTTGAATGGTGAATTTAAAAGAAAAATTAATTAGTAGTAGGGTTTAGCATTAGTGTATAGTGTAATGTCGATTTCCAGTGGTACACAAAAGCACTTTTAAAAGTGCTTTTTCGCTCGAAATATGTTACATTGAGGCACTAGATCACTTTTTTTTTGCCCCGAAAAGCACTTTTACGAATCTCGATTCAAAGGCAAGATTTACACGCACTTTCATGCACACCAACACAAAACATTTGACGTTTACCAGTTTGCAGTATGATTATTTTGCATTTTTGCTTTTTGGTTAAAGGACTGTGAAAGAGAGATAATAAAAATAAACAATAAACTATTTTCTGAAAATGGATCGCTCAATTTTAGCTGCAATTTATCAAAATATATGTAATCAGTCGTCGTCTAGTTCCGATTCTGACGAAGAAGTGTTTGATGTTCTAAAATTGCTTGGACAAAACAAAAGGCATTCTGTGAATAATTTTGTTGAAAGTGTTGTGTATAATTATTCGGATGAGGGGGTTTGTTCCAAGAGCACTTATTAATAAAGTTACGAAAACATTATTTCTATATAGTTTCGTCAACATTTTCGTGTATCCCAGCGAACTGCGAACTGCCGATGTGATAGCTCAAAAGTATGCCAGCTCGGTTTACTACAATAAAAAAACAAATACTTGGAGGAAGAAATCCTATTAGTGCGGAAACTGAAACGCTTGCATTTTTATGGTTCGTAGTCAAAAAGTATTTCAACTAACATGAAAATAATAATTTCGTTTTTGCAGGTTCGCGGGAAATAAAAGTACTTATCGAGAAGTTTCAAATTTATTCAATTTCTCCTTATCGAGCTCCCACAGAAGCCAGACTACATTCTTAAATTTTTTGCATAGCATATCAAGTGCATACATCAAAATGCCAACTACAAGTGCGGAGAAAGAGGAAACAAGTAGACAATTTCAAAAGGTTAATAATGAGTACCTATTACGAATATATTCAATAACTTACAGAATACTTTTTAGCTTGCAGGGTTGGACAACGTTTTGGGATGTATAGATGGTTCATATATATATATCCGAAACCCAGCACACAAAATTCGGTCGACTTATGTGAATCGCCACGGATTAATTTCCATTACGTTGCAAGGCATATGTGATGCCAACAAAAAGTTTTTGGATGTGTTTGTTGGACCTCCAAGCAAAATCCACGACTCCCGGATTTATACACTTTCGCATGTGTCGAAAGATATACCCAGGATTTGTGAAAGAAAATACCTCCACCACCTCTTGGGGGATACAGCCTATCCGCTAAGGGAGTTTCAACTTACGCCTTATCGGGACTATGGTGATCTAACCGATAAGCAGAAAAAGTATAACAAAAAGCATTGCCAAACGAGAGTCAAGATTGAAAACTCATTTGGGTTGTTAAAGCAAAGATTTAGGCAACTGGTTCAGTTAGATTACCATACAGTCTTTAGAATGTCCCAGTTTGTATTGGCGTGTTATGTTTTGCATAACTAATGCATCGATGAAGGTGATTTGTGGGAAGACACAAACGATGCTAATCAAAATAACCAGAACAGAGAACGTACTTACCCAGATCCAGACAGTCAAGATGTAAATTTGGATGACACTATTTTGCTCCACAGAGGGCAAATAAAGCGAAACAATATTTGTGAAAACATTTAGAAATTTAAAACAATAGTTCTTTACAAATCATTTTATTACTTTTTAAGTTTGTTCTTTCAATAAATAAAGTTTTCTTAAAAGGTAAATTTTTTTAATACAGTCTTATAGTTTCATCTTATTTTAAACATTTTTTTAATCACAACATTATTTTCAAATAGGTACAATTTTCAGTTTAATTTATTGCAGTCCTGTTGAGTTGCAATAGCTTATACATTTTTTTTATCTTTTTTTAAACGCTAGTCCTCGTTTTGAATCTCCTTTTTGTTTAGCATATTTAATATTTTGTCAAGCACTGCAGAGTTCTTTTCGTCCCTTTCTCTCCTTCTTTCCTCGCGAAGTTCAAAATGCTCCTGTTTCTGGGCTGGGAAACTTGCGAACATCAATTGTGGTTTCGTTTTTCGAGTCCTGCGAGTCAGTGTAACATTGGAACGAGCCCCATCACCCAATTCATTTGCTGCAGCATTCATCGGTAGAGCTAATGCTCTTTCCGGATAGGGCGAAGACGATGACGGCCTTTCAGGAAAAATTTCATCTTTACGGAAAGTTTGCGCTGGGGACATACCCGTGTCGACGCACAACGAATCGTCGTTTCGTACGATGTCGTACATGTCCTCGTCATATGGTGTGTCTTCCCGTATAGCCCCGCTGGTGGAATTGTTTTCCGACACCTTTTTTGTGCGCTTCAATATGCACTTGTATCGCGATTCAACTTGTATCGGTTTTTTTTAATTTGAGCTCCAGCTGTGTTGCTAGGTGAGCCCACATGAGCTTTTTCGTTCTAAACCGCTTCATGGGGCCCACAATTTTGCATTTCTGCATATAAGTTAAGCATAAGCTTTGTTTCTGATTCAGTCCACTTATGACTAACTTGCGATTCCGCTGCTGCTCTGACCAGACTGCTGCACGATGCGACTGGTGTTGCATCAGGTGTTTCATTGTCATCAGGTTTATTGTTGAGGATGTACCTAGCGTAAAGTTTTTTACATTTTTGATTTACCTATGAAACAATTTTTTTACAGCTTTAGCAATATGTGTGTTACCTGCAACTGGAACATCTAAGAGGTGGGCTTAGCCGTGATTTCGCGTTCAGAGGTATAACTGTGAACGTGATTTTCGATTCACAGTGATTTAAACCTGTGACTGTGATTTCATACTCAGACATAATTTCTGAGCAATATACAGTCGTATTTATAAAAGTCGTTAAGAAAATCCTTAGACAGCTGTACATCTTAATAGTGTCTAAAGATTTGGATAGCCATAGCCACATAAATCTCATAAATTGATCAAATTTTTTCAATGTTCACATGTAATTGTTAAAAGTAGTATTTTTGCACATTAAACTATTCATTTTTTTTATCTGTTTTATTATAAATTGAATTCAACAAAAACTTCATTATATATCTCTTTAAGATTTTTTGTGGTCCTGAAAAGGACCGGCTTCCGTTTGTTAGTTGTTTGTTACAAAGCAGCATAGACTACATCCATGGCAGTTCATTTTGAGAGGTTTGAGTTCAAGAACAAAAGCATTTTTGTTTTTGCTGCGCTGAGTCGACTCCTTCTTTCCGTAACCATCAACCCAGCTTTTGAAAAGAGCCTTTCGCAAGGGACGGACGTTGCAATGCAGCTCAAACGTTCTTGTGCCACTAGTGAAAGCTTTGGGAACATGTATTTGTTTTCACTCCACCACTTGAGCGGATCTTCTTCCCACGGAAGAATGTCACTTTCAACAAACCTCTGCACTTGCGCAATGGCCTTACTTCTAGCGGTGCCTGTGCCTGCTGGATGAGCTTCAGCAAGTTACCTGTCATACATGGCAAAAATCAAACTTTTGTTTTTGGGTCTCTCCACACCTGAGGCTGTTGACATTGGGACAACTGGGTTTTGGGCTTCCTGGACAGCAAACTTATCCGCAACAAGGGAAATCAAACGTTGCTTTGTACCGTCAGCTTTACTCTTGTCTAGGAATACAAAGTGCTTGAATCTGGGATCTGAGTAAGTTGCTGTTGAAAGCGATTGGCTGTTTTCTAGCGAATGGAACCTTTCAGCCAAAGATGCGTTCATTCTGGAAACCACATTTTTTACACATTGTGTATAATCCTTATACACATTCTTTAGACCGTTAGTAATAGGAATTATAAGAGATGCGGTGAGGTAATTCTCTCCAGATACGATCAGCGTAACGTCCTCCATTGGTCTTAGCACTTCACAGAGTTCCTTAATCACTATCCACTCCTCCACCAATAAATATCTGGCAGCTCCCATGTCAGTTAAGGCCATAGTTGACTTAACTGCATCCTCCAGCTCAATGAACCTTTCCAACATATAAAATGTTGAGTTCCAACGCGTTGATACGTCCTGCAAAAGTTTCAAAGGGATTGATCTGCCTTGACTTTTCTGGTAGGCCAGACGTTTTGCGGTCGCGGTGTAGCTCCTCTTGAAGTGACCGACAATATTTTTTACTTTCGCGAGAGTGCACACAGTTTCCTCTTCCTTTAATCCATCGTTCACCACGAGATTGATGGTATGCGCGAAACATCCAAAATATTTTAACTTTAACTCATTGCATATTGCTGCTCTGATATTTGCAGTATTATCGGACACCACCAACATGACCTTGTTTTTGAGATCCCAGTCCGACAGAACCATATCTAGCTCCTTGGCAAGGTTTATAGCCGTATGATGGATAGGCAAACTTGCACATTCCAAAAGTAGGGACGTAGGCTTGAAGTTCTCATCCAAAAAGTGAACGGTAACAGCCATATAGCTGTCCATATTGATGGATGTCCAGCAGTCTGTAGTTATGCATACCCTCCGTGCACTTTTCATTGTATCACGTGTTTCTGACACACACTGCTCATAAAGCGCAGGAATCATCGTTCCTGAAATTGTGTGCCTATTCGGTAGCTCGTACGTTGGGTTTAAGGCTGCAACAAACTCTCTGAATGCGGATTCTTCCACAATGCGGAATGGCTGGTACGTGTCTGTGAAAAGACGGAGAAATTTTGCGTCAATCACTTTTTTTTCCGTTGGTGTGACTCGCTTTCGGATAAAGCCCGACAAATTGCTTTGGCGTTGCCGAACGCCTTGGCTAACAGCCGCAGTGCGAACTGTAAGGTTTGCATTTAAGGAGAGTGGAGCCGAGCTTGTGGTTTGAATATCTCCAGATTCTGATTCCTGGGGAAAATTTCTTGTAGAGAAACTCCCAGAGCCAGAAATACCAGGACATGAGACGGTACTTGTCGATGGCTGTAGCCGAACATCCTGTAAGAAGGTGTTTTTTTTTAATTTAAATTTTGTTTTCAATTTTTTTAATTTATTGTATAGATCACAAGAATATTGTGTTAAAATTTCAAGTCGATCGGATTAAAAGTGACGACGACTGCATACTTATATCGTTTTTCATTGACGAAAAGAGTTAGTCCTTTTCCGAAAAGATTTACTCGTTTTGCATTTTCCATGTTTCATTGAACAAAAGAGTAGATCCGGAGTAACTCTAAACGCCAAAGATCTACTCCCATTTGGTTGGGAGATCTACTCTGAATTCATGCACACATGGAAAAACATTTGTTCTGTCAAACTTTAAATGGGAAATAATTTGTTTATTTTCAATTAGTTGTGCCAGCGTTGTGTTGAAAAAATTGCTATAAATTATGAGGACACGAGAAAATAAGTTAGAATTCAGTAATTTGCTGAAGAAAACAAGTTACAAAAAATGAAAATATGAATTCCTATTTGTGAACATCAATTTAACCGCCAATAACAGCAAAAACCCTAAAAACATGTTTCATTGAAAGGAGTAGTTCTCGATTTGAGAGTAATTCTGTCGAATTTCAATGAAAAACGCTATTAGTTTTAAAAGCTCGTGGTGCAGATTGGAAAAAAGTGTATTTTAAAATTTTTTACATACATATCTTAGCTTTTTTTGCTTCTACTTCCATGATTTTTTTAAATTTGGAAATTTTTGGGCAAATTAACTTTACGACCCCCTCCCCCTTAAAAAAAAATTGATGCAACTACCAAATAGTGAAAACTTAAAAGCATAATATAATAGAAATATAACTTACCCCATTTTCATGCTGCTGTGGTTCTGGGGCTTGTAAATTTAAATTAGCACTTTCAATTATGGACACGGTAGGGTGCTTGTGCTCCATGTGCCTCTTTAAATTGCTTGTACTTGTTTTGTACGATAGCTTTGTTTTACATTAATTGCACTTGGCAAAGTTTTCGTTTATGGCAGTGAAAAAATTCCACAAAAAACTGCTTTTTTTCGCGTGGGTGCCATTTTTCACTTTCACTGATATCACTTATCACTTTGAATTGAACTTTTAAACTCACTTTCACGTCAATGATAAACTTAAACTCTTTAGCCTTCACTGTTAGGTGTTACTCATTTGAACTTATAAAAAGAACAGAAAATTTTTTCGTTTCAAAATTCAAATGAGGTCAATCTAAGAAAAAGCATTTACCTATAACATGGTGTTTTCTGTTTTCTGTTTTACAGTACACCACATATTTTAAAAAAAAATCTTCAATATACGCGCAAATTATTTCCTACTTACATTCCTTTTCCTATCCTACACCAATCACAAAACAAAATAATGCATGCATAATTGCATACACTAAAACAAAACATAGGCGTAGGCGTCACATTTCGCCAAACATATAACAAAAAACAAAATCCTTAATCCTTTTCCTTTGTTTCCCTTTCATTTTTTATTGTATGTGAAAATGTCCATCAAAGAACAAACCCAATCACAGCAGCTCTTCAATACCATAAAAAACCATTTACCATACGATCTTCTTAACTTTCTTTTATCTATTCTTCACACTTTCACACACAATTGTTTTGTGACTGTGTTTTTGCCTGGGAGTCATTTCACAGCCACAGCACACAACTGTGACAGTGACTGTGTTTTTGTGAGTCATTTCTCATTTCACAGCCACAGCACACAACTGTGACTGTGTTTTTGGGAGTCGTTTCACAGCCACATACACACAACTGTGAAAACACAGTTTTTTAAAAGCGTTCTGTGATTTCACGTTCACGGTTTCACAGTTTTTGTTCGGCTTCGTTCTCTTTATCTTATCCGTTCTTCACGACTTGCTAAAGCTAAGTGTACACGATTGCCTGATCTGCAAATATTGCCAGATCTGTCAGTGAAAAATTTGTCTCGAATGGCTGACAATCGTGTACACACCAAATGAATTTGCAAAAAAACTATTTGGCTGCAAATTTGTAGACAAATATCTGCTAATTAATTTGCAGATATCTGGCAGTCGTGTACACGCAAGCTGACAACCGTGTACACACCAAATTTTTTTGCAGAAAAATTTGCTCATCAATCATTTTGAAGACAAATTAATTAGCAAATGTGGCAATCGTGTGTACACAAATTTTGTTAATTTTCTGACGCTTCTGCAAATGTCTGGCAATAAATAAATTTGCAGACCCAGTTTCAGAAACATTTTCAAATTTATTCATTGGCAGACAAATCTGAGAAGGATTACAGGAAAAAAACACTTGGATTATCTCTACAATTACATTGTCAACTACAAAACTCATCGAAAATTTAAAGGTGATTTTTGTTTTTATAGAAAATGTGTTAAACGTGAACATTTTTTTAGTTATGGATGCTAACTGATATAAAAAAGTTGAGATAACCAGTGAAATGGATGACATGCATAACATCATTTTAATCCTTTCTGTATGTCACTTATGATCTTTCTGCAGAACGACCATTTCCACATGAATCTAGTGTGATTATTCCAGATGGCGGAAACAACTAAACCTAATCAGGATACGAAGCCGTTTGTTGAGGATTAATATCCAAACGTCTTGTTCATAAAAAACCGAGCCAAGCGGATAGATTTCCTGGACACAGAGAAACAAATGCAACACAAAATGCTAAGCCAACCAAACCAAAAAAGCAGAAACCAAAGTCAAAATATTCATTGGTGAAACAGATGAACAAAAGAAGTTCATCGAATGTTTCCGACTCAGAGAAGATTGTTAACTCTTTTTTGATACCAGAAGTCACTGGTAAGTGAATTTATTTTCGGTATTGAATCAATATTCATACCAATGTTTTCTAGACGAAGCTGCAAGTAGTTTTCATTCAGATTTGCAATCTGTAGCAGAAGATCTCAGACGAAGAGTATTTATGACACCTCGTAATCAAATTTATAATGCTCCAGGTGAGCTCACAGAGGCGAAAAAGTCTTGCTATGAATTCAGACTGCGAGGCATCAAAAAATTAGCTAAATTTGTATGTAATCCGCTGGCCGGTTAACGTAAAATCGAAATAAAACAAAGGGATATATTTTGTTGTACTAGTATTTGTATTCTATTCTCGGAAATCTAATCTTAACGCTAGCTTTCCATTCGGACCGAATGAAAACTTATTTTTTCTGTAGATCTTTGAAAACTTCATGAAAACGACATAAGAAAAAACCTTGGAGTAGTTCTCAAATAATGTTGCTTTCCATTGCATATTCGTATCTTTTTTTGTATGTGTGGAGCCACCAAAGCTAAAAGGTGATCAAATTGCTTGTAATCCATTCGTAAAAAATTTCGGTAGAGTTCTGGTTCCTCTGCTCGTAATTCCACTATCAATTTTGCGTAGAATCCCTCCTGCTCACGACGGGCCACCCAATCCTTCGTCCATACCTTACGACACGTCTTTTTCGGCTGTTTGGCTCTTTCATCATCACTGCTTTCTAACAAATACGCCGTCAAAATAGTTGCGATTGCAACGTTTTTATCCATTTATATTATTTTTTGATATTTCACTTTAAGTTGAATATTAAACGATTGAAAACGAAATCTATGTTGTTTTCACTTTTAGCTTTAATGCTATGTCCGCACCTGAGAGTTAAACTTGGTTATCTCAAAACAATCCCAAACCAACATGATAACCTAGTGGTTTGCCACACAAATTGAAACCTTTTTAGTCACTGGGTTTCGAGATAACCTACTCGAAACCAAGCGCGCTGAATGCACTATTTCCAATATTCCATTGAATTTGACATTTAAGAGAGTGGAATGAGTGGAGAGAGAATGAATTCTCTCATACGTCCTTGACGTTCTGCTCACACTTTATGTCTGTCTCTTTTTAACTTAAGACAAAAAGATAAACTCAAAACTTTTTTGCATATGCGGACACTACTTGGTTAACTCAAACCATTTTGGAATGAAACCCAGTTTATCTTCAGGTGCGGACATAGCATAAAATTTTTTTGACAGATGCGATGAGACAATGAACTGAAAATGAATTTGCAGATCCACAAATGGAATTTGTGTGTACACGGTTTGCAGAAATTTACAAATATCTGCAAATCTATTTCCAGCTATTTGTCCAAATTAGTGTGTCGACATTGTCAGTCAAATAGCTGGCAATAAACTTACAGCTACTTGTAGATTTCTGCAAACCGTGTACACACAAATTCCATTTTCACCCTCATTGGGCGCGTTCATCACAAGTTAGATTTTCAGATTAACTAACTTTTCTCGGCCTCTGATTGGCCAGACGTTAAGTTTTTCAGTTGACAACTCATCAGCTGTTAGTTTTTACCGATTCAGTTTTTCAGTCAGGAAAAGAAGGCTGAAAATCTAGATTCAGTTTATTAAGCTGTCAGATGCGATAAGTGACATCAAAAACTTATACTTGCCAAGTGATGGTGATTTTGTTTTGCGTGATTTTTATTGAAAAAATACAATTAACTAGTTCCAACTCCATTACTGATTGTTTTTTACGCTTATGAAGTGTTTATCGCAGTAAAGTCAACAAGTTAATGAACTTTTTTTACATATGCTCATCAAAAACGTCGCACCTAACATATCTTGTTAGATAACCGTTCAACGCAAAACTGAATAAGTTTTTCAGTTAATCTGAAAATCTGAATTGTGATGAACGCGCCCATTGTCAGCTCATTTGTTCACATTGTCAGACGTTTGCAGATCTGACAATGATTGTCAGACCTACCAATCGTGTACACTTAGCTTAAGTAAACGTGAAGTGCTCTTTTGTCTTTTCTCTCTACAGAGAGTTGTGAACGTGAAATCACAGAACGCTTTAGTGAATTTTTTACAAAACTGTGTTTTCACAGTTGTGTGTTGTGGCTGTGAAATGACTCCCAGGCAAAAACACAGTCACAAAACAATGTGAAATAGGTATGAATGTATGAAGTATGAAGATGAACGTTCAACAAAAATTGATTTCTGTAGATGATTTTGACGAGTTATTTGTTATTTATTTCTCAGTTTACTAGACTTCCATGATGCAAAAAAAAATCCTTTCTATTTGATGAAAATTAAAAAGGCTAATAACAAAATTATTTGATGAGTCTTTATGATCGATGTCGATGTCTTGTTTTGAAGGTATTGAATCCAAGTTTGAAGCCGACTAGAAGCTTTAAGGTTTTGCTTTGGCATGAAAATATAAGTAGTATGATATTCAATAAATAAAATATAAATACTATTTACGGAATGTAAGGGGGTAAAAAAATTTCCTGGCAATTTTTAAGACTTTACAGACATAATCTTAAAAGTTAAAACGTATCTGCTTTTCCAATTTTTTACTTGCAATGATTATAGATTAGATACTATGAGGAAAGTTTTGCAATCGTACTGGAAAAATACAGCAAAACATGATATTACGAGATTACGATGATATGAGAAATGAGAATACGAAAAAAGTTAGTCCTGCAATTCTGTCTGCCTGCCTGTGTGTCTGTCTGTATATGAAATTATGAATCAACAGCCTGAACCGCATGACCGATTTTCTTCAAAATTTGTAGTAAAGGTCTGTGGGGCAACTTATAGAGGGGTTTTGGGAATTAGGTCTCTAGGCCTTGTAGTAACGGCACCTGTCATGCAACTCATATGGTAATTCTTATTTTACTCCAAAACGACTTGAACGATTTGGTTTAATTTTGTGGGAAGCATTATTTTAAGATTGTCTATCTTAAAGTGTAAATTTTTCCTTGCAGAAAGCCTTTAAACGGTACCTCAAATAGTATAGTTTCTTTTAAATCGACTTTCTTATTAATGACTGAAAAATGACTGAAATTTTACAATTCATAAGTAGATTATTTAAGAAAGTATGCATACAAAGTTTGAAGTATTTACTAATTTCTAAATTCACAATTCATAGGTTAGGTTAGGTGGAAGTGGCTGTCAGTCAATGAGTACATTGCCTAACACACTTAGGCCGCAAGGGCCCATTGTGATACCACAGAGATCAGCAAGTTAATCACCTACTGATCTCAGAAACCCGATGTAAGATTAACGAGTTGATCACTTATTAATCTTCCATTACGGGACTAGCCGGTTATTCACCTGCTAGTCGAACCACGTGGAACTTTTAATGTATTTTGAAAGACTTTTAGGGTCTATGTAAGCTAGGTCGCTAGTATCATCGAAGAAGAATTCACCGAGATGAGTTTTCCTCCTATGAAGTAGTGCAGGGCATGAGCAAAGAAGGTGTTGAACGGTTTCTTCCTCCTCCTCGTCCATGCAGCTTCTGCAGAAATCATTGGAAAACACACCAAGTCTTTTGGCGTGTCTCCCTATTAGACAGTGTCCCGTAAGAACACCTATGGTAGAACCTAGATACAGACGGTTCAGGGCCAACAAACTCTTCGAGCGTTTTGAGTCAACACACGGCCAAACTTTTTTGGTTGCAAGGCAGTTGTTACTCTCAGTCCATCTAGTGTTTGTTATCCTTGAAGCGTCTTGTCTAAGTAGGAGTTTACATGTAGCGATAGGTACACCTATGTTGTTCCATTCTGAGCGTGGGGAAGTGGTCGTGCCCTTTTTGGCTAGTTCGTCTGCCATACAGTTGCCTGGTATGTCCCTGTGCCCTGGCACCCATGAAAGGTGAATGTTAAACTGATTTGACATCTCCCTCAGAGACATCTGACAATTTTGGACCGTGATGGATTTTGTAGAGACAGAGGCAAGAGATTTAAGGGCAGCTTGGCTGTCTGAGAAGATCCGAATATCCGTGGAGGATATGACGTTTTCTTTGAGCCAAGACAGCACCTCTTTAATCGCCAGAATTTCCGCTTGGAACACACTACAATGATCGGGTAGGCGGAAGAAAAGACTGAGATTCAGTTTTTCTGAGTAGATTCCACTTCCCACACCTTCGCTGGTTTTTGAACCATCGGTGTAGAAGTGTATTGCTTCATTTTCCAAAAGAGCGCCATTTTCCCAAGCTTCTCTTGAAGGTATGGTTACTTGGAAATTATTGTCAAACACCAACTTGGGGGTGGTGTAGTCGCATCGATTCGGTAAGAATCTAAAGTTATCTAGAATGGTAGTGTGGCCGATTTGATTATTGGTCCACTGTGATGTAGCTCTGAGTCGAGTAGCTGAGCTAGCTGCGACTTGTTTGCTGAAGATATCTAGGGGTGTGAGATCTAGTAGTACATTGAGGGCGTCCGATGGAGTTGTCCTCAGTGCACCACTAATACACAGACTAGCCGTTCTTTGAACTTTGGCCAGCTTGTTGTAGTTGATCATCTTGTCTAGTGCTGTCCACCAGACTATCACCCCGTATGTGAGTATCGGTCTAATTACCGATGTAAACAGCCAATGGGTGATTTGGGGGGAGAAACCCCATTTCCCGCCAATGGCTTTTTTACAGGAGAAGAGTGCAACGTTGGCTTTATTTACTCTTTCCTCAATATTGGTTTTCCAGGTCAGTTTTTTGTCAAAAATGAGACCTAGATATTTAGCCTGATTTGACAGTGTGAGAGTTACCCCTTTAATAGTTGGGGGTCTGAAGTCCGGAATTTTGTATTTCCTCGTAAAGAGAACTAATTCCGTTTTGTGTGGATTGATGTTCAGACCACACTCTGCAGCCCAATTGTTAAGCTTGTTAAGTGCTGTTTGTAGCAGCTCAGCTAGGGTTTGTGGGTGCTTGCCTGAAACGGCAATTGCTACATCATCGGCATAGGCTATTGTTTTGAAACCTTCGTCCTCTAGGTCGATTAACAATTTGTTAACGACCAGGTTCCACAGTAGGGGAGATAAAACTCCTCCCTGCGGGGTTCCTCTATTGGCCATTCTGCTTGTTTTATAGTTCCCCATTTCGGAACTAATGATTCTGCTGCTGAGCATTGTTGTTATCATGTTTTTGATGTGTTCCTCTATGAGCAGCCCATCAAGAGCATTAGTGATTGCTGAATTTTTAACATTATTAAATGCACCCTCTATGTCTAGGAATGCGACGAGAGAGTATTCTTTGTAGTGCAGGGATTTTTCAATGGTGCAAACCAGAGAGTGGAGTGCAGTTTCCACTGATTTACCTTTTGTATAGGCATGTTGCGCCGTTGAAATCAGACTAGGTTTAATTTCTTGTCTTAAGTGTATGTCAATCATTCTTTCCAGTGTTTTAAGGAGGAAGGATGATAGACTAATAGGTCTTAAATCTTTTGGATTTACATGGGAGCTTTTGCCGGCTTTAGGTATAAAAACGACCCTAGCTTCTCTCCAGGCCTTGGGAATATATGCATAGCTGATACATCCTTTCATGATCATCTCTTAGTTATAGATGATGATGTCTGAAACCTGTTGCAGCTCCGCAGGAATGATTCCATCAGGCCCCGGTGATTTATAAGGGTCAAAGCTGTTTATTGCCCATAACAGTATATCTCTAGAGATAAGACCTTTTCCTGATTGGTTTGCGAGTCGGGGCAAGTGCTCCTCGTCTGTTATTGTCAACGAGCTACCAGGGAAATGAGTATCCAGTAGCAGGTTTAATGTTTCTTCATATGAGTTGGTCCAGTTGCCGTTTTCATCTTTTATAGAACTTGGCATGTTTGGACTCGTTGATAGGATTTTCCTAAGTCTAGATGCCTCTGAGGAGTCTTCAATTTTATTGCAGAATTCTCTCCAAGAGGATCTTTTGCTTATTCTTAACCTCTTTTTGTAAATCCTAAGGGATTCCTTATAGAGATCCCAGTCTATGGGATTTCTGGAAGATTTGGCTCGATTGAAAAGCTTCGCACAACTTTTCTTGAGCGGTTCTAGCTCCTTGGTCCACCAGTGTGGTTTCTTCTTCCCTCTTACTATGGTAAGAGGACAGGAGTTACACAAGGCATGGTTAAGAGCACTAGTTAGATCGTCGACTTTGCTGTCAAGATCCTTGGGGTTTGAAGGGAAGCTATTGTCATTGTAGTTGTAACAATGTTTGAAGATTTCCCTGAATTTTACCCAATCAGTTTTCCTATAATTACGGAAGCCTATGGGTTTTGGTGTGTCATCTGTTAGACTAAATTGGATGTATCTATGATCAGAGAAGGAGTGATCCTTAGATACAGCCCAATTTTTAATCTTGTTATAGATTGATTGAGATACAAAGGTAACATCTAAAACCTCTTGTCTGTTTTTTGTGACAAAGGTTGGTTCGTTACCAATATTGCAGATAAGAAGGTTAGTACTTAGTATAAAATTAAAAAGAGACTCACCCCTTTCATTTACGTCCGTACTCCCCCATACTACGTGATGTGCGTTGACGTCACTTCCTATTATAAGGTCCGCTTTGAGCTTTGTTGCGCTTTTTATTACGCGCTCGAGCATCTCTCCTGGTAGCGGCCCCGGTTGGTCATGGCCTAGATAAGCGGACGTGAGCCAGTAAGTCCCACTGTTGGTCTGCAGTTTTACTGTTGTGGTGTCGCAATTGCTGTAATTAGGTAGTAAAAATACGTTAAGTGTTTTCTTTGCCAGTATGCAGGATCTTGGTTCACCTTTGTCCGTCACATACAGCAGAGAATAATCTTTCGTCCTGAGTCCTTTTACCACGGATTTATTAATCCATGGTTCCTGGATCAGGACTATATCCTCGCCAGACTTGCTTAGTTGGAGAAGGAGTCCGGCTGAGGCTTTGATCGAGTGTTGGAGATTAATCTGGAGTATTTGCAGCATTGCTACAATCATCCAGCTTAATCTCCAACACTGTAGCATTAAGGTCCTCCATATCTGAGGCGGAGTCTAGCAACTCATCCTCAGAAAGGAGAACCCCAAGCATTTCATCGTCGGAGTCTAAGACTCCACCTTTGTTGTTGTCATCCTTATCGGACGATTTGTTGTCAGTTGCGTCTTGATCAGACACTATTATTGTAGTCTTTTCGACCAGTTTCGAGCAAGACAGCTGTTCCAAAGAATCAGAGCAACTTGCCGCGTCTGTCTCCATGATGGAAGATTCGACGCTCGCAGTGGACTCCTTGGCTTCGGATTCAGCCGCTTGCTTTGGAAGCTTTGCAGCGTCCTCATCTTTTTTGTATATTTTCAGCACTAGGCTATCAAAGCCATACTGAATAACACCCCCGCGTGCCGCCAGGGGTTCTAATGACTCCTTATTCAAGATGACAAGAGCCGACCGATAACGACCCACCGACTCTTTTTCAATAACCGGAACCGTCCAATCGTGAGTAGGCAGATCCGGGTTGCTGTATTTAATCAACTGGAGAACCATCTCCCGCGATTCGTGTAGGGCCGGTACCAAGGCACGAGCTCTCGGTCTGCTTGGGATATCCTCCCTTGCCACAACCTCTAGCTTAGCACCTGGCCAGATCTCACCTAAACCGCTGACAGCAAGTTTATATAGGTGAAGCGATCTCTGGTCTTGGCAGGCGATCAGCTTGACGCGGTTTTGATGCCAGCCAGCGTCGCTAATTCTTGGGAGGGGTCCCGGATTCGCCTCGATAACAGGAATAAACCTGAAAGCGAGGTGAGCCTTGACGTCCGCCCACCTGTCGGCAGAGATGTTTCCATCCATATTGCTCCCGTCGATGACTGCGACAACAATCTGTCCCTTTACCACGTCACCAAAGGATTGCCCCGGCACCAGTGTCGATGGAACGCTAACCCCGACTCTTGGCTTTTTTGGTCGAGGTTTTTCAACCTCAAACGACCTGTTTCGCTTCGACGTTGAGTCTTGGCTGGTCTCTTCTGCAATTTTACTTGCCCACTTCAATCTTTCAACCTCACCCGGGGTTCTCTCCACTGCGGGTTTACCACCCACCGTTTCAATTACCCTTCTGGCTTGGCGACGTATCTGAGCGGGCGTTTTTTTGGTCTGAGTCCCCCCCTTGGCCGAGCTGGAGTTGTTAATCACCTCTCCCGCTCCACCAGTTGGAGGATTCATGGTACTCGACGAGGGTACGTACCGACCCGCAGAGGTAGGGTTGCTATTCGCCTCCCCAACCCTGTCAGTCTGAACGGCCCTCCCCGTGTCCTTTATTCTAAGGGCATTCAAGGTGGAGACGGAGTCGTTGATCACCCCTCCATTTCCCCTCTTTGTTAGTTTCACCTCGTCCTGTCTTGATGATGGCACCAAAGCAGGCGAATTGTTTTCAAAGCTAATATTGGGGACTTCATCCCCACTATTAGCAGTGGCGGTTCGTTTGCCCTCCGATTCACTGGTTAGAACTAGCTTTGCAGCATGCTCTTGACCAGTTTCCAGCGGGCTGTGCTGCTCGCCAGAGTCGGGATTCTTGGTTCCCACTGCACAGACCTGAACTGGCTTTGCAGCTGGTTCAGAGCCTGTGTGCGAACCTAGTATCCTACTGGTGGAAGGTTTGCTCGTTGGCTCACATTCCTGCTTCGACTTTTCAGCCAAATCGGAGAAAGTGTACAACTTACGTTGCCTCCCCCCAGTTTTCTTTTTTGTCTTTTTGTTCGTATTTTTGTCTGTTTGTTTGTTTGTTTGTTTGTTTGTTTTTAAAAATTCCATAGAAGGTCCCACGAGTATCTACGGAAGGAAAAGGTCAGCCCCGGCAGAGCCGTGTACCGGGGTAAGGCTAGTCTATTCTGGACCCTGCCAAGCATCCAGAAGAGCTCGTTATTGATTGGTTTATCCCCCAACCTTTAATTCTTCGGCACGGATTATAAATGCTCACACCACCACTGAAACTAGGAACCTCGTATCTATGGTGAGATTGGATTTCTAAGGATTGTGCTATTGAGAAGTCACAACCTCCCAGCGATCCAACCTAACCTTGGCTGTCACCGTCTGACATCGTACAGACACTGATAAGTATATGTAGTGAACATTGCCCGCCCGGCACCCACTTGGAGGGTTCGATCGAGGATTTTGCCAGGCTCACAATTCATAGGTATGATTAATTCTTTTTCTTAAGTCTATGCCTCACTCACAACATGTAAGCTATGTTTAGAGTTTGATATCAAATTTTGAACACCTCAAGAGTAATGAGATATTTCTTAAATTTTTTGAAGGATTCACAGTTTGTTTCCTGTATAGTGAACAAATGGTTTTTGTGATATTATATTATTATATTTTAAGGCTGAAGAGAAGACAAATTTACTTTCGGGAGTTCTAGCTTCTGGGTCTTACGAATGAGTTTTATATTAAAAGATTCGCAACTTCTAAAGTACTCATACTCATTACATTGGAGTAAATATAAATACTGCTTGCTTCCGATTATTCTTTTTACTGAGTTTTAATGAGTGCTCCTTAAAATCAATGCATAATTGTTAGAGATAGTGACTTCGTCATGCGGCACGTGCATAGGCCACACCCCTTTCCATAGTGACCTAACGGTCGCTAATTATATTATTATAACAATAAAAAAAGGGTCACTGTGGAAAATCCCTGATCCTAATCCCTAATCTTCTATTTCTTAGAACAAAAACAAATATCCTACAAGACAAAGACAACGTACATCGTGCAAATAGCGGTGGTTGCGACCGAGAAACGGAATCAATATGAAATGCGGTATAGTCAACCAAAAAAGTTGTTTTTCGGATAAGGGTTGCTTCTCGCTTGTGCCAGATAACGGTGGTTGTGACCGGGAAATAGCAAATTCTTCCATCGATATCTTACGTACCAGGCAACGGTGGTTGCGACCGAACACCGAAGGTTTGCAATGGAAAAACCCAAGTGTAGAATTACTGTGCCAGATGTGTGAGTTAGCGGCGCTTAAAATCGGTAAGGCGACAACAGGCTAGTGCAACAGCAGAAAAAAAACTGTATACCTATGTTATATAGCACGAGCTAATTATTGACTTGGACAAAGAAGAATGAAATAATGGATACAGTCCGCTGGCCGCAATGAGCAATTTTGAAATTTGTAGTTTGCCTGTGCATGTGCATTTTGTTGTTTTGTAAAGACTTATTTTACATATCGTCATAATTGTGGATATTTTCCATATAAACCATTTACAATTTGCTTTTGTTGAAGCTCTTCGCAGACACAGTCCATTAATATATTTTAAAAGCTAGGAGTTCGTTCGCATTTTTCTGTTAAGTTTCTAAAAAAAACTCTCAATCACGTTTAAGCAAATCACAGTTTATTTAAGAGCCGTTCACAGGTTGTGAATGTGACTTTCGATTCACAGGTCGAAAATCACAGATCGTGATTTTTTGCTCTTCTCTTCCAAAACACAAATATACTTCGTCGTAGGGCATCTGAACAATCATACCAGCTGCAAAATATTTAAACCATTATATTATCTAATTGAATTATACCAAACTATACCTACTTACTAATAATGTTTCGGAGAAGTAAATCATCTCCAATAATTATTGGCCCATTGGAGTTCTCTATACAAAGGTACTCGTGCAGATCTATCTCCATTTTTTCGAATAAAACAAGGCTACAAAGATAAAATGAAATGAATATAGTAATTTTATTAATTTTTCTTTCAGAAAGAGAATAATTGTTGTTACCACAAAACTAAAACCGAACTTGAAAGTTGAAAAACCAAAATTTTCTTGAAAATTGCAGAACAAAACAAACGGGACGAGAGCTGTCAAAAATAGCACACATACAATGATAAAAAAAAAATTTGTCTTTTCGTTTCCAGTGAGCACGAAAAAGAAATCGACATAAGGCCTTCCTTCTTACACCAAAATATTATCCCGTCTTCTCACTGAGGCAGTGGCATAGGTAGGTACCTAGCTTTGTACTTACCAATCCTTCTCTTTCTCCTTATCCTTACAATTCATTTCTATACCCTATCCTATTCCAATGTCCTTTTTTAAAAAATTTTTTTACACGGCATGATTTTTTTGTTTATGGAGTCATGGTTGGTAATAAATGGCAAAACCCCACCCCACAATCCTTCGAGCTTAGCCGAGCAAAGCAAGCGCCTCCGCCATTTTTCCCTAACAATTTTATTCGTTAAATTATTCGTATCTGTTATAAAGCATAAGGCTAAGGTAAATATCACCATGTTATTAGCATAACATATACATAAACACTTATCGGTACCGTCATCTACGAAATAATGATATAAATATGCGTAATGGTAAATAAAAGGCAAGGAATTTAGTTCTCCTTGAGATACCACACACAAAAATATATATAAATACAGACAAAAATATCACGCTTACAGAAAATACTCCAAGGGGAAGACCGATGAGGCATCTGTAGTTGGGTGTTGGGTCATTGTTGTTATTTGGTGATGTTTTGATGTTGTTGTATGGTGTCAAATGCATCTAAGAAAAAGGAAAAAATTCAATTAAAAAAGCCGTTTCGAAAACAAAAACAAAAACAAAATCATAACCTAACCTTACTGCCCGGCTTAGCGAGGGTTCTTCCCCACGTTTGCCTAGGCACAGGTAATTACCATTGTTCTTACATTATATGCTTTGATTATTAAATACGGAAGCTACCAGGAACATAATCCATCATATAGTACCTGTTAGGTCTGGGTAAATCGATCATTTTTGATGATCGAATCGATCAAGTATCGGTTTGCTGAATGATTCGATCGATCATTCAATCATTTTCATTTGCTTCATTCCATTTCTGTTCATTCCAAATGCAATCATTTCGATATCAATTGATTCGATTCCGATTATACATATGTGTAAATCAAATGAGATTGATTGATATGTATAAGTATAAGCATGTTATGTACCCTTGAATGAATAATGAAAGAATGAAACAAAAAAACAAATCCAAATGTGCAGTAACAGCGAGAAGAAGCAAAAATTCTGAAGCGTTTAATTGAATGAATAAGCAGTCATTTTTTTCAGCTAAAAAATCCTTTTTTTGCAACGATTTATTTAATTCAATAAAAAGATAAGCACAGGTAATGAAATATGTAATTTATAGTTGTGTTTTACAAAAACCGAATTCAGTTTCAAGATTTTAAATGCTTGTGTGTAATGTATAGTCTTGTTAAGTAAGAGGCGAACAGTGGAGGCCAGAAATAATGGTACAAAGTATGTACAACTAAAAGTAGCAAAAAAACATCTTTCTTAGTTTTTCTCGTTTGGTTTTCTGTGTTTTACTTAGAACTATCAACAACACTGATTATTAAAGAAAAAGTGACAATTAAAAGCAAAATTTTGTAGAAAAAAGTTTAAGACCGATTACTAAAAAAAAATCACTAAATTGAATTGAACCTAAAAGTTTATTAAAGAACAAAGTACTATTTTCTTAATGAACTTTTTAGTGAATTGTTTTCGACTAATCAAGTCTCAAAGTAGTAACTTAAAACAAAAATTTTTTTCTTTATATGTAGTTTTACAAAATGTTATTATTTAGGCTCACTTTTATAAATATTCAATGCTCTTATTAGTTATGAGTCAAACACAGAATGAATGAATGCAATTTTTCTTTGCCTTAACCCAACCTATACATTCTGAGTTTTTGTCGCATCTTATGCAAAATAATAACTTTATTAATTTATTAATAATTTAACTAGATATTAGGTCCGTTCGTTGAACTTTCCCCAGGGTTGACCCAGGTTTTCTTGACAACCCTATGAGTTGTCAAAAAACCTGGGTTATTCAGTCCTAAAAAAAAAACGCTAAAACACAAATCAAAACACATCCTTGTCATTAAAAAAAAAATACATGCCATTTGATAGCCCTCAACTCGCCACAGCAAAAAGCTAGGGCGAGTTGAGGGAACTCTAGAACTAGAACTCAAAAAACATTCAATTTGACATTCTGGGCGACTTTAGGTTCCTCAAAAAACCCTTTGTGGCGACTCCAGGGCGACAACGAACAAACCTTTTGTCTTTTACCAATTCAATAATTAAATTATAACTTCACAATAATAGCTGATATAATGCCTGCGCGAGCGGCCTGTTTATATAAAAGCATACCACAGATATCAAAACCTCTAAAGAAAACAAGAACCGTCGAGCAATTTCAAAGAGCACTCGCTTTTGCTCTATATCTGGTCTTCAGCTGTGGATTCTCTCCATTATATTTGATTACTTTTCACCATATGAGTAGCAACTTTCTTCAGCCTCAATATCTTTTCGGTTTAGTCCCATAGATAAGATGTCGGAATTTAATAGAAAGCGTAGTGCAGTTTGGATGTACTTTTCCCAGGTGGCAGATGGGAAAGCAAAATGTTGCTACTGCCAAAACACTTACAGCTTCAGCGGTGGAGCAATATCCAACCTAACGCGGCATTTGAAGTCTCAGCATGTTGGTGTGGACGTAGAGAGGGCTAGGTACCAAGCGACATCAACTGCCAATGAGCCTACCTTATTGTCGTTAGCCCTAACAACTGCTTCAAGATCAGCATCATCAACTGCTTCAACTTCAGCATCAACATCAACATCAAGACCAACACCGAAACCCACATCAACATCAACCTCCACATCAACATCAAGACCCACACTCACACCTACATCAACATCAAAACCCACACTCACACCTACATCAACATCAACCTCTACATCAACATCAGGACCAGCTTCAGCATCAACATCTAGCAGACCAAGCCTTCATCAACAACCAACGCCTGCATACAGACAACAAAATATGGCCGCTATTATTCAAAAGCCCATTACGCGAATACGCGAAATTGATGAGCAATTGACTAGGACCATAGTAAGCAGTACTATCCGTTTTCGATGGTTGAAGACAAGGAGTTTAAGGAGTTTGTGAGGATGCTTAACCCGAACTACCAAATGCCAACGCGAAAAACAGTCTCCACTCCATAATTCCTCGAATGTATGCTGAGACGCGGGAAAAGGTAAAAGTTTCGCTAGCATCCGTGGAAGCAATGTGCATTACAGCAGACGGATGGACCTCTTAGACTCAGCAGTCGTATGTGGGTATTACGGGCCACTTCATTTCATAAGACCAGGATAACATCTCCCTGAAGTCATGCCTTCTTGGGTGCATTCCCTACAATAACAGCCATACCACCCAAAACTTAGGCACCTTACTAAGTTCAGAGCTTGAGAAATGGGGTATCAAGGATAAAGTGGAGTGTATTGTCACTGATAATGCCTCTAACATTGTTGGAGCGGTCAAGGCAAACCACTTCAGACACTTTCCTTGTTTTGCCCATACTCTGAATTTGGTCCTAGGAGAAGGTGTAAGTCCCATAGAGGCAGAGGTTGTAAAGGTGAAGAACATTGTTGGTTTCTTCAAAAAAGCCCCAAGGCAACAATAAAGCTCTTTGAAATGGAGCGGCAGCTCAACATTCCTGAGCTGAAACTAAAACAATCCTGCATAACAAGATGGAATTCTACATATGAAATGCTGGAAAGAATACTGACTGTGAAGAATGCAGTAGTTGCCGTGCTGGCATTAGAAAACCCTAACCTGTGGTGTTTATCCACAGAGGAGTGGGCTACTTTGGAGCAAGTCACAAAAATTTTCGAGATTTTCCATGCCATCACTGAGGAAATGTCGGCCGAAAAATTTGTAACTATTTCCAAAGTAATGGTTATGAAATTGGCAATCCGAGATCATTTGGATACTTTCAGAAACCAAACCATTCCTGCTGTAGCCGAGGTCATAAACAGACTGTAGAATGCCATAAGTGTCAGGTTTAGAAACATCGAGAGCGTTTCAGACGATTTTCTGGCACAGGCAAATTTCTTGGACCCAAGACTAAAAAAATTCGGGTTTCCAAACAGTTCGCATTATGAAAGATGCGTTGCCAATTTGAAATCGAGGACATTGCCAGCACCTTCTTCTGATGCTATTCAAGAAACACCATGCGAAATACCACAGGCACAGGTACTACCTGTAAGAAAAAAAAGTAGTTAAAACAACTGTCCGAGCAAAATAATTTAAAGGTTATTGATAAATACATTACCTAACATAATTGCCCGGCTTAGTGAGGGTTCTTCCCCACGTTGGCTCAGGCAAAAGTATCCTTTCACCGACGGATCCTCCTACAGTTAATGGTATCCGCTGGTGTTTTTGTTACGGCTACCTGCAAATAAGAAAATAAAGATTAAAGCACCAGCTCATTATGTGCAAATCGTACTTAACTTTTGTTGTTTATTTTTTTGTTTTTGTTATTTGTAGTGTCCACTCCGCTGTATCTGAAAAGGAAAATAAAACGAAAAATAGGATTAGATTTTCAACTTACCACAATATAAAAGCTAAAAAGAAATAAAAGAATATAAGCAATTTATAAAAATAATGCATGGCTTCTGCATTCTGCTTCGGCAAGAAACTCATATCGTGCGTCGTCTACTTTGATAGCAGTTTTTTTTTTACATATATAGCTTGCAAACAAATTCTTCTACCTTCAAAATATATTCTTCACTTATAAAGGAAAATTTTCCAAAGTTTGAAAAAGTGATTTGGAACTCCACCGATGCTTTAAAGTGAAGACACAATAGCGCGTCGCGTCGCGTCAACCACAACGTTACGTAGTTAAAACCTCAAAGCGCACTGCCGCACCGTTCTGTCATTTTGACTTAAGAGCTGATTTTATTCGCAAATTTTGTCGTGGCCGTCCGATTGAGTGTACGAAAATTAGAAATTAATTAAACTTTTGATACTCCAACTGTGTAGCGTGGCCAATCCTAAACCGGCAAATTAATGTAATAAACCGACTGAAGAAAAAAAAAGAAACAAAAAGCGTAAAAAAGAAAAATCTCAAATCTCAAAATCTCAATTTTGTCGTGGAGAAAGAAGTGTTTTTGTGATAAGAAAAATGGAGCAAATAGATAAAATTATAAAAATTCAACAAAAACACAAAACGATTTTTTGGTTACTGCAAATCTCTTATAAGTTCTTTGTTTATTTCTAGTAAGAACAAAGCATGCAACCTTATTTTGGCTGCCACATCTAGAGGTTGCATCCGACGAGCCATATTGAGCATGAACTCCTCATCAACACTGAGAATCTGGGTACTTCTTACTGGCAACGGAGCAGAAAGTTCTTTGACGGTTTTTTCAATCCCCCCTAAGAAACTGTCGAAATCCGAGCTGAACCGCCGCCGTTTTCCGGTGCTGGATGATGGGGTCGGCTACTCTGGGCTACTTGCTGTAAAGTTTCCAGTCTGTCTATTAAATATAAATTTACGAGTTTAAAATTCACTTTGTTTTATTGAATGTTCACATTTTTACGGACTCCGTCAAAAACTGGAGCATCGGCAAAAACTCCCAAGAACACTTCTCCTGGGCAGCACTTCCAGAAGGCGATTCATTGTTTCCTTTTTTCTTTTATGAAGCGGTCCCGCAAACTTTTCCACCACTTCTTACATTCACCGACTGAAAAGAAAATGATATTTTATTTAAAAGAATGTATATACTATACATACATATTTATACATATATAAAGCTTATTACCTGGTCTTTGAAGCTCCTTCGCGATCTCTTCCCATGTTGTGTTTCTTTTGAGGACGTTCTTGTACCCCTTTGATTTAAGATTATACAAAAACTCCTTGTCTCGAACAAGAGCAATGAGTTGCTCTTTAAAAATCTATAACAATAAAGCTTTATCAGGTTAATTTACTATTTTTATCCTTTATGAACTTACCAAATTGTTGTCTTCCATTACTTAAAAAGTTTATTTAAAAAAAGCCGCGAACCAAAAAATATTTCTTTCACTTTTAAGAAATAAATTCATTTTAGCTGTCACATAGAAAGGTACGATATTACGATAACATATCGATAGAAAATCGATGAACCATCTTTGCTATCAAAAATTATTATCGATAGCAAGTGATAGATACATTCGTGAAACTGCAATATGACATATGAATTTGGCTTAATTAGGCAGAAATAAATCCAAAATGTTAAGTTAAATTTTTCGATACCTTCGAATTTAAGCGCATTTTAGGCTATAAATAGTTTTTGTTTATTAGAGTATAAAATTTTTAATAACTCGTGTTCACAAAACTAATAATAACCTAAATTTGAAATTATTAGTTTTTTGATCAATAAAAATGAAGTTTTTTAAGTTTAATTATTAGTTTGAGGACATACTGTGAGACTCTACAGATTTCGTATAGTTGAACTTTTGATTGTTCCGTCAAATGAGATCGACGCGAGGCAACATTGTGTCTTCACTTTTAAGAATTTCAAAGGGTTCTATTTTCTCCTTCTTAAAAAACTTCGCGTATAGTCACAGGACACGTTAAACTGAAACGCAAGAAGTGCAGCATAAATCAAAGGAACTAAACAATCAAACATTTCATTGATGTTTACATACCTTAACAATAAAATATGAAGTTATAGCATATGTTTATCTTTTGTAATATTTATTTTATAGGTATTTACCTTAGCGAGTTTTTTGAAATGTTTCCTAATTCCAGCCATGCTTTGAAGTTATTTCTTAAATGGGGAAACGAGTACAGCCCTATTATCAGCACATTGGATGACTTGACCAAATTTAAAGGACTTTCCAAGTCCGTACAGCTTATACATTAGGGAATCCCTGTCGACTGTATCGAACGCTGCCTTTATATAAAAACAAATTGGCGAAAGAAAAGGCATGGGTGGATGTTGCCTTTTCTGTTGGCCTCTAAGGTAAGAAAAAAAACTTAAAATTTTTGAAAAATGTATATTATAATCTTTTTCCAGAAAATGTCTGCCAAACAAAATGGAAATCATTGCGGGACAGGTTCGTAAAGGAATTGAACAAGAAACCGAATTCAGGCAGTGCAGCTGCTGAAAATTCTGATTGGAAGTTCTATGAGCACAAGTTATTCTTAAAAATATGTTGCTCAAAGAAGGTAAGAAGTTCTTAATTGTACATTTTCAATAAATTAATAAAATTTTCTTATTACAGAACAATAAGTAATAGTTTTTCTGAGGAAACATTTGATTTCGCCTCACCTAACGAAGATGGCTTTCTTCTGCCGGAATTAGAAACGAAAACCGACACACCAAACAGCCTTTTTGAAGGTTTCGTAAACGATAATTCCATTGAAAGCACATAAACGCCACGACCAAAAAATGCAGTCCAAAATTTATTTGAAGCAAAAACAACGGAATTGAAATCCCAAAATGCTGCCTATTTTGAAATTTTTGATGGTTTCCTCCAAAGGCTGAATAGGTGTGTTTAATGACCTGCTCTAGATCGATCTAGAGCAGAAAAAAGCAGCTTTTTGGTGTTTAGTGACAATTTTTCTACTCCGAGCAAAAACTTTGTGGCCGCTTTCCTTCTCCGCTACGGGACTGGGGGGTTGAAATTTTTTTTACAGGTTGGGGGGGCGTTTCAATAGAATAAATTTCAAAAGTTACCTGTGAGTTGACCCCCTAAATCGTAAAATAAATTTTTTAATTTTTCGTGTCTAACCTCACTTTTTTTTTCTTCCTAAAATCAAACAAATTGAATTGAATTAAACATTACAGAATAAAACAACACTTTTTAAATACACACTTCACTGTTTTATTGCACAAAACACACTTTTTTTTTACAATTTAAAAAATTTCAAAAAGTTTGTATTTGACAACTAACACAGCTGACATAATATGTATATTATATATATATATAGTATATTATACTCTTTTTGTGTTCTGTCAAAGTAGACGTAGAAGATGCCAAATTTCTATTCTGAATTGGGAAATTTTTAATTCAAAATAGTGCAAGTGGGATTTTTTTCGTTTAAAAATGAAAATTTGTCATGAATTTTTAGCCTTAAAAGTTTCATTTTCTAACCACAAAGCTAATTATATATTCAAAACATGATAGAAATACATACGAATTTACAATAAATGTTAAGAAATAGAGTAATAAAAGTATAAAAATTCACCAGGCAAGTGCTTATGTGCAATTAATTTCCGAATGCAAAAGCTTTCCGCATGGTCGCTTCGCGGGGCTCATTATCTTAACCCTTTTTTCCGCAGGATGAAGCTGCTCATGCTAAATATGAAAATAGCAATTAATTTCCGTATGCAACAGCTTTCCGCATGGCTTAAAATTCGCGCGAATTTTAGGCTATTATTAGTTTTATGGTTAGAAAATGAAAACTTTTCATGATTTTCTAACTTTGAGGTTAGTAATTAATTCGCGCGAATTTTAAGCTATTATTAGTTTTATGGTTAAAAAATAAAACTTTTGAGGTTAGAAAATCATGAAAAGTTTTCATTTTCTAACAACAAAAAACTAGGTTGTAGCATTTTTTAAGTGATCTGAAATAGAGACTTAAATTCCAAATAAAAAAAGTAAAACAAAATAAATCCAATCTTTAATTGTTGAACCTACCATAAACATGGTTGATTGCATTTATTAATTCCATAAAAGGATCTTTGTGTTTTTTCTTAATGTTTCTTCTCCACTGATATTCTACAATCCAAAGTGGAAAATCATGAGAATAATTATCATTATAAAAATGTCTTTTGACGACTCTCCACTGAGACTCAATCCTCTGTGTGTGAGTCCCATCCTCTGCTACAAAAGGGTTATCCGGGTCACTATGATTGACTTTTTTGTGGATATACCCATGCTCGGATAAACAATCATAGGCCTTCCAATAGTCTGTATGGATTTTTGATCCTAATGCCACAAGTTTTTTTATTAGAGGAATTAAAACCTTAAATAAAAACGACATTAGTACAGTAAAACAATGTTATTTTAAAAGATAATTACCTCTGCACTCCTTATGTTGTCTGGGCAAACTTCCAGACGCAGATCTTGGGACCCATCTTGGATCATTCCCAAGACCCAATGTCCCTCAACCCGCCGGCCCATGTTGAACTTGCGCCGTCCAAACTTGCTCTCGTCGATTTGAACGACGCATCCAGGCCCTCCTATTTTCCCCTTCTCCTCTTGAGTGTCGAAATAGTGCTCCAATACTACTTCTCGACAATAGCTGAACCAATCAGCTATTGTACGTGAAGATATGCAAGTATCCTCAGAAGTGTAATCCTCCTCCTGAAAATAGTTAATTGATATTTGATAATATTTAAATATAAATACATATATATATATATATACCATAAGGAACTCATACGAGAACTTCTTCGCAAACCCGTACATTATATAAAATATTCTAGAGACTGGAATGTGGGCCTCCTCGAACCACGTAGCTTTGGCACGTGAAATCTTCTTCTTTCCTCTACACACGCCTTTCGAGCACTCAAAAAACCCAATTGCACTCTCTCGAGTATAGAGGTGCATTTCCTGCCGATGTATGCGGCACCTTTTCGATTTTGGTACCAAACCAAACTCCTCCGCTAACTGCACGGCTAACACCTCTGTTTCCGGCCTCCGCGAAAGGCGTACCAGAAACCAGAGTCCTACAGATTGTGTTATTTGAATACATTTACACTAAAAATAATATAATTGTATAATTACCATCTGTTTCTAATAACCTCTGCACTTGGTCTTTGCCATTCAACACCCGAAGTTGAAGGCAATTCCTGGTCAACGTTAACGTTTGCTGAAGCTTCCATTTCTTCTTCGAACTTTGCTTATTGCTTTTAAAACACAATGTGCTAGTACTTGTCAAAACTTTTAGCATGTTTACCCGTTAAAAGTTAACTGTTTTTATTCAATAACAATTACACAAAATTTCCCTTGACGTGTTGTAGATTTTAGCAATTTCCTTCGAGTAAAAGAGAAATTTCCTCAAAAAATAACCAAAAAAACAACATTTTCCGAAAAAGTACTCCAAAAAATGAAAATTTGGCATCACTACAGAAACTAGAAAAGTCAAAATGACATCCATGTGGCAGCAGTTTGTTTACTTCGGTAGTACATGTCATCAGACAAAATGGGTTGGGAAAATGTAAAATTGAATAAATAATTATAAATAAAAAAAGGCATTCTTGCAATAAAAAACTTGTGTTTTATTGTGTTATTTAATGATATACATAAGTACAAAGTGTTTTTTTGGTGAAAAAAAATGTTTTCATTCAACTTTTCCAATTTTAAAGACAAAAAAAATCTGAAAGTGAGGTTAGATACGAAAAATTAAAACATTTATTAAATAAAACGGGGGATAATATAATAAGAAATATAATCTATTTAGACGCCCCCCAACCTGTAAAAAAAGTTTCAACCTCCAAGTCCCGTAGCGGAGAAGGAAAGAAGAGCCAAAACTTTTTGTGTTTAATGACCTGCTCTAGATCACTTTAGCGCAGCATTTTCTGCACTTACTTTTGAGTAAGAGCAGATTGGAGCAAAGTGTCAAAATCAGCTGTTGACATTTGATTCAAAGATTTTGTGCTGGCGATCTATTGGAAAGCAAGTTTTTTGTGAATGTTTTTATTTGTAAGTAGCTGGCAGTTGGTTGTAAATGGAGTCCATTGAAATTTGTTCTGATGCGGGTCAAGCTGTAGTGATTCGATTTAACATAGAAAACAGTAAGTACGAACCTCAACATTCAATGGTCTTAAACAAATTGCAATTTCTGCAATGTTTTGTTTTAGATGAACAGTTTCGAGCACATGTTTTTGAAAATTCTTTTACTAGGGGAGAGGAAGTTGCGAGAGGAGAGGAAGCTTGTGATGAAGACTTTGTGCCCATCGAGCAAGACGAAATTTCAATTTAATGAGTAATGTATAGTAACCACTTTCCATTGTTATAGTGAGCTTGCTGATATTTTGTTGAAGCGGCCTTCCATTGTGCCAGCGTTTTTATTGGGAAGCACAATTGAAAGTGCAACTTCGAGAAATGATATCCTTTCTCAAAGTGGAATTGTTGAAGGTAACAGCCACAGACTTAGATAAAAAAAAGTATGAACAATAAGTGCAATTAGTTTTCGTTTTTATTGTTTAGATCAATTCTCATCTCAGCCCAGTGGAAGTGCTGGTTTTGAAGTTATTGTTGACTCCCTCCGCTCTTGGTGAACTCCTGCCAGAAAAAAAAGAAAAAAGCCAATACCGTGGCAGTCGATCTAATGAAATGCAGGGACGAGTTCACCACAGAAAACAAGACAAAGCGGGAGTATAGAACAATGATGTTAGAGGCTTATAAAGAGCGGACAACAGAACTCAAAAAATCAAGGGAGCTACTAGAACGTATTTTTAACGATATGTAAAAAAATAAAGAAAAATAATCTTAAAAAAGGCTTATTCGTGTTTTATTGTTAATTGAAATATGTGAATACTTCTTCACAAAGAGTGTAGCGGCGACTAAATTCCTGAGTTTGTTCAGGTTGGTTGTGTACATTTGAGCTGTCATCTGTAGTACTTTCACTCACCTCGAAAGGAAGTTCATCACTGCCACATAAATTGTGCAATACCACGCAAGCTCGAGTGAAATGGCAGAGTTTCTCCATTCCTTTCAACTTGTAGTAATAGAGCTGCCGAAATCGTTGTTTTAACATTCCGAATGAATGTTCTATGACGATGCGACCAGAGCTTAGTTTTCTGTTAAATAACTTTTGCTTTGGCGATAAATTTCTATTGTCACGGTATGGTGCTATCATGTATTGCGAACAGGCATAAGCAGAGTCCCCCAAAAGGAAAAAATTTCCACATTGTGTTGGCAACTGTTGATAAATAAAAGAGTTCTCGTAGACTCGGTTGTCATGGACTGAGCCTGGATTTCCACAAAATATGTCGATGAATTTTTGTCACGTTTTTCCTGTCGATGTAATCGTTTTTGTCGATTTTGAGGAAATCAATCCTGCCATATATAACACCTGTTAAAAAGAAGGTAAGTTAACCATGAAGTACTCAATATGCATTTGACCAAAATTACCAATAACACCATTCATTCCAGTTTTTGCTTTCATGAACTCTGAAGTTTCAGCTTTTCTCTCTTCAGTTGGCCATTTGATTGCAGATTCACAAAAATTACTTAAAAAATATGTAACGCTCCGAATCATATGCGACACAGTGCCTATAGAAAGGTTAAATCTGTCGTCAATATCTCTGTAAGAGCACGCTTCATGTCCTGCAAACCAAAGGAAGAGAGCCATATGCATTTTGGCAGAAAAAGTTTTTTTTTTGTTTCTAGTCCCGCATAATCCTGGCGGGATTAGGAGAACTTATCCACCATGTTGTTAAACAGCTCACTGCTTATACGAAAATGGGTAATGAATTCTATTTCAGTATAAAAAGGAATTACTTCGTCCACAAATTTTGTTATGCAATTCCTTTTGCTTTTAGCCATGGCAAATATAAGCACATTTAACAATCCATCATCACTAGATTCCGAAGAAGAATCAGATGATAATTCACTTTCACAATCTAATTCACTCTGCAGCTCTTCAAATAAAATATTCATTTGGTTTGACTCCATTGAATTTAATATTTTAATAGATATGAAATATATTCTTCCAAACAATCGGCAGTGTATTTTCTATAGTTTTGATGTTTTTTTCTTTTTGTTGTTGACAGCCAGCTGACTTTTGACACCAGCTGATTCTGCTCTAAATTGCCTGACATTTATCTTGTTGCTTGCTCTGCTCTGAGCTACGCTTCTCTGCTTTTTTTTTTTCATTGAACACACTTAATGAAAGTCGACAGAATTATTTAAAAATAAAATTTTTATCGATGGCAAATGAGGAGTGTGCAGATGTTTAAAGTTGTTGTTTTGTTAATGTTTTGCTTTCGTTTTTGACGTTTTAAGATTCTGAACAATAATAAAATTTATTTTCAATAAATCAAACATATAAAAATTAGAGCAATTTGATAACAATAAAATAAACAAAGTACATATTTAAAAACAAAGTATTAAATCTCAACTTTCAACAGTTTTGTTAATGTATTGTTATTATAAATAAATTGTGTCAGTTCTATATTTTTTGTTTTTGTCTACAATTCGTTTGTGCGTCCAATGTACAAAATCAATTTCGTTTCGAAATACAAGTTTTTATAACAAAGTGTCGCTAAGCAGATAATCTTTTAGCTGATCTCGTAATTTAAAAGCATCTTTTGATGCATTATTAGAAAAACTTTATGAACTTATCGCCTTGGTACCTGTCAACATATTCTGTGGGAAAATAGCAGCCGTCGTGCATTTTTACGAAATTATGTTATAACACGGCAGCTTTGACAATTGTTCTCGCTGATTCGCCGGGCTCATTTGAAGTGGGCTTAGGAGAATCCGCCACCGAGACATCAATATACCGAAGTCATTTTCTATAACGCGTCTGGTTCTTGAAATACGCTTGTTAAAATTCTCGCGGTCAAACGGCAAGTGGTCTCCTTAAGGGATAAAAATTATAACTATGTATTTCATTTAGGTATATAGTAACTTTTTAGGGTATGGGCGCATTTAGAACATTTTTAGGGGAAAGGCCGCATCACCAACGAAATAATGTGGACATTTTACATTTGAACTTGGTAAAATTTCGTCTTCTGGTACTGCCAATGTTTCAGAAAACAATTTTTTACCAAAATCGGAATACCATAGGACACAACCATCGCTTTGCGAGCCATATGCACGAAGGTCGAACCCAGTAAAGGTGTAGTTGGCATCACAAACACCCCATAAAACAATGGAATAAGTCCCCTTAAAGTTGTAAAAAAGAGACCCCGAATTCGGTGGGCAAGTCAAGTTGATGTGCTTGCCGTCGATTGCTCCCAAGCAATTCGGCATATTCCACATGGAATTGAAATCGCGAGATATATTGCTCCTTTCTGTTTCGTTTGGAACTGACGGTTATATGTAGGTATATTAGCGAGAGAGTTTCATAGAACCTCACAAATTTCATTTATGATTCTCTTTTCACTAACTTGTCAGCCCCATTTTGAAAGCAATGGAAAAGATTTGCTTAAGTCTTCGATGAGCCAAATACCTACGGGATTAAAAAAAAACATTAGTTTCTTCAACCTACCATGACAAAAATCTGGGACTTACGGCCAAGTCAAAATAGCCTACATTTGGCTGGTACTACCGGTCTATTTGAATGTTTAGTTAAATCTTCTTTTACTTAATTGAACAGCATATCAAACACGTCCCTATTCATTCCAATAGTAGGTTTGAATTGTTCTGAATCTTTTTGAAACATTTCTTCAAAATTTAAGTTGAAAAATCCGTTTTCATCACGGTCCTGGTATAATGGTCGTACCCAGAAACGACGATTTGGACTGCAAATAACTTTTAGGCACTTGTGAACCTCCAAAAGAATTAGTACAAGAATAAATATTTCCGCTAGATCTAGTTCCATTTTTTCTTTATTTAATTTAATATTTGCTTTCAACACTGAACTGTTTCAACAAAAACACAACCTGTCATAACACCGCACCGCATTCATTGGGTCACCCCTATCAATTGCGCGCGGAAAAACACACCGCAACGGTTGCCGCGACGCACACTGGGCACTGGGACCTACTGTATTGAGGGCGTGCTCAAAATGCAAAATTTTGAATAACTGCTTTCTCCAAAATAAATGATTTGTTGCAAAGTCAAAAAGATTGTCTATGAACCGGTATATTTTTGAAGGTCAAAGAGTTTGCAGGTTAAAAGAAAATCACTGTTGAAGGTTGTGTTTTTAATTTGTGTTGTGATTTAGCGGTCGATTTAAAAATCTTATAAAAATCTTTTCGCAGTAAATTCGGCAAAGTTGCAATATGCCATCGATTGATCAAGGTCAGTAGAAAATAAAAACGTATTTCATTAGCATCAAAAACAAAAATCATAAAAATAGAAACAAAAAGCGAACATATATGTATAAAATGTTTAATTTTTTTTGCAGGCTCTCCTTCGAATATTGTAATAAGGAAAAAAGAGTTAGTTGATAAACTCATAACTTTTTATGGGAGGCTATTCGTAAAGAATTTGATCACGTTGTAGACCATGTTACCCAATTAACGGCTTCCCCTATTGAGACTAAAGCCGAAGTGCCTCTTCAATCGTTGCTTGATCACACAGCTAACCGCTTGCTAAATTCCCATGCCAATATTTTTCTCAATATGCTTTCTATGAATCTGTCTGATGAGATTGTTTAAATTTCAAAATGGGGATTCGACGGAAGTTCCAGCAATACACAATACAAACAAATGTTTATTTCTGAATTTTCACGACGGGTGATGTTAGTCTTGCATTAAAGCAAATAATGTTCTCGGATTTCGCTAATTTTTAGGCAATACAAAAGGTCGAAAGATCTGATTGATATAACGCCTAGTATTAAAATTTTGATGGACAGTCACTAATGGAGTTCGTCCAAATCGTGAAACTCCAGCCCAAACCATTACAGATCCTCCATTATAAGCTGCTACAGGCCGCGTAAATTTCGGCAAAAACGCTCCCCCTGACGACGCGTAACTATTCGATCATTCCCACGAAGGCGAAACCGTGACTCATCGGAGAACAAATCATTGTTCCATTGCCTCATGGTCCAAGCAGAATGTTGATGAGCGTAAGCCAGACGAGCTCGGGGGTTGGCGGATGACAACATTGGTATGCGTGATTTTCTAGCTCGCACTCCAGCCTCACGGAAACGATTACGAACCGTTTGTGGGCAAATGTTTCGCGGCCACTGTCGTCGCAGTTGTTGTTGTACGGTTAGGGAAGTCCCGAGCCATAACATTCGCTCGAACAGAAGGTTCTTGATGAACACGTCGAATTATTGCCCGATAATCGCGAGAAGTCGTATTACGACACCGACTTTGGCCAGCTCGTCGACTGTAACCATCAGTTTCTAAGTACCGGTTTTAAGCACGACACACGACGGAGGCTGAAACGCCCAGTCTATCGCCGACTTGCTGATACCTGTACGCCTCTTGTACCAGAGCTACTAATTGAGCGACTTCTATCGCAGACATGTAAATGCCGCCTGGACATAATAAAAAATAAAATAAAATTTTCAAATACCTTCAGTAATTTTCTTTCACCAAAATTGCAAAAATTAAGAGTAATTTTGAAAAAAAAACTCCTGATTGAATCTTTTATTAACAAAAAATCAGAGTAGTCTTAAGAAAAACTGTTTCCAAGAACAATGAACTGTGTAAATAAAACTCAAGAGTTTTGTGCTCCAATGTTCGTATAACATAAGCGTCCTTTTTCGTTTGTTTTCGGATATCTCCGCGACAAATGGTCGTATCGAGGTCAATAAAAAAATTGAAGCTGAATGAATAAGCTTTGCCGCTCTATTTATTCGGATCATATCAAAATTCTTAAAAAAGTTTGATCGAAAGATCTGAAAACTAGAGTCTTGGAGCTTTCAAATGTTTTTTTTTTTTGCAATACGATCATTTTTCGCTGAAATACAGCCCGTCAAAAATTCGATAAAAATTAGCATTTTTCTTAGTCCCATAATTTTTGTGAGTAGTGTATTCGGTGAGAAAGCTCAATGAAAAAAGTCATGCAATTTTTTTTTGAATAATTCAACTCCCAGAAGATCAATGTTTGAGTTCTCCGATATACATATGAAGTTCCAAACCCACAGCAAGTTCGATTGAAGTTTTATTTAAATAGTCAGGTTTGAAGAGACATTTTAAAATTGAAAGCTCAAAACTTTTGAAAGCCTATTAAATTTTATGAACTTGGGGACTTGGGGTTCTTCGCTCTGAAAAATCCTGCTCAATATATTCACGTCGGGCAATATAAATTTTAAAAACTCAAGATATAACCTGATCGAAGAATTTTTAAAATTATAAAAAATGTTTACAGAGCTATCAATGTGGTCTAAATTTGCGCACATTCCAAATTAAATTTTGAGGGGTTCATAAAGATCTTACGAACGAATCGCAACTCTTTCCAGTTACAATTTTTTTTGGGTTTTCGGTGATTCCCGCATCCTGCAATGCATTTGCATAAAAAAGTGTTATGTTTTGAAAACATAATAATCATACATACTAGACTGCTTTTTTTTTTTGGACTACTTTTTTTTCACTCCCATCCCGAAATTTTGTGGAAAATACCTAAAAAAAAATTCACAAAAAATTTGAGCCCTTGATATTAACATTTAGTACTCGACCAAGGCATGCAAAGATTTCCCATATAAAATACACGTAAACTTAAACTTTTTTTCTTAAAAACTCTACAGTTCAGAGGCATTTTATGGTATAGTCTAGGACATTAGAAGGTTTTCTTTAGAATTGTGTGCTCTACAAAAAAGCTCATTACGGTGAAGTCGTAACTCACACCGGCGAGTTAGTACCGGCCACCAAACCTAATTTTTCCGTAAAATATTTTTTTTTTTGCCCCTATCTCGTAAATGACAATAGCTACAAGAAAGGTTTTTTACAAACTTGTAGGAAATTTAATTTTCTACAAAAAAATTTCGAGAATCAATATGCTAACATCGATATTTATTGAGATATTGAGCTTTTAAGTTGAGGAGGTATGGAATTTTAATTAATATATTAATTAAAATTCCATACTTCCTCATTTTAAACTAGTAACGTTTTGTGATATTTTGTTATAAATGAAGAATATTTATTTTTGTTAAGTTTCATTTTTTAATATAAAAAAAATATGTTGCAATAAACATAAAAATATGTATTATAAAACGAAAAAACAATCTTACTTTTCTTAAAATCTGTTTTTAAATTTCTGATTCACTGTGTACCAGCTACTGATTCATTGTGAGTACACAGTGAACCACTTGGTAAGCTAAATTTAAAATATTTTTTTCTTTCATTTCTAAACTATAAAATTTTGGAATTTTTTGTTCAAATTGTAAAAAATATATTGTAACAGCTGTGAGAAAAAAGTCTTATGGCTACTATTATAAATGCGAGCTAGACAGCTCATAACGTAAAAATTGATCCACTTTTGACACCTTTACCCTACACTTTCTTTTGACGCTCACGGTATATCGTAATTCGGAAATTTACAAAAAAGTAGAAGCCAAAATGGTTAAGCAAGGGTACAACAACAAAGATAATAAACAAATCGAAATAAGGTGGAAAAACTTGAAAAGATTATATTTTGCAACAAAAAAACAAAATAGCAAAAGTGGCAATAAAAGGTAGATGTGTACTTACTACGAGGAGCTGGATAGGCTACTTGGATTGGAAGCCGACCAAACGTCAACACCATAAATAATGGAATCGACACATCTAGAGGTAAGCATTTTTTGTTGGTTTACACTACATTCGATAGCCACTAATGTTTGGAAATTGTAGCTGAAAAAGTTTCATTGTCGCCAAATGAAACAACACCGGGATTCCGAAGAGCTTCCATCAACATCAAGCCCCAATACAACAGGTTTTTAATTTTTAACACTTATATCGCACCTGCTTATGGCTAACTATTTTACAGTTCGAGAGAAAAGAAAGAAGAGCGATAGTTATTCAAAAACTATCGAAAAATTAGGACAGTCCATTCGACAAAGCCAACAGTTATTGGACGACACATTTTTCAAGAAAAAAAAGGGCTATTAGATACTGAATTTCAGCTTTGGGATGAACGCGAAAAGCAGTATGAAGCTCAAACAAGAAAATTACTTACAGAAAATACAGACAGGTTTAAGCGTAGCCTAACCGCAATTCTAAATCCTGGTGCCAGCACCAATTCCACAAGTTCATTTACTCCAATTGACTTGGTCCCCGACCACGACTATTCACCTAGTCCAAGTTTCACTCCTGTTCAACAAATCGTACCTGATCCTGACAAATTTAGTCCCAAATCTTCTTATTCCGACTTGGTCGAGTATTCACCAAGCTCAATATCCTCTTTTCAACAAGAATCACCAGAACATAGTAAATATACTCCCAATCCTTCCAGTATTAAAGAATATTTATCGTGTTTTATTCGTTGATGAAGAATAGTAAAAGTGTTTAGTGTTGATTAAGGTAAACACGTTATCGTTTTAATAATTGTTTAATTTATTAATTGTTCTTTAGTTCTGTAATTCTAAGTTTAAGTTCTTAGTGGATTATGCTTACAAACTATGCTTTTATATGTAAATATAGAGCTGAAAGCCACAGTAGCTAGTGCTCTATTTCTATTTTAACATTGTAATTTTTAATTCTCTTGTTAATAAATTATAATAATAATAATATATGTAAATACCAGTGGCGAGGGGTGAATAATTCCAAAAGGTAACTCGAAGGAAACTTAGTCACCAAAACAAAATTTTACTTAAAATTTTTTTTGTGCAATGTTTGTCTTAGCATGAAGCCAAAATGTCAAGTATTTCAAACCAACCAGCTATTAAGTAGAGCGTCATAACTTTTTTTTTTCATAGAACTAAGCTAATTAAAACTATTTGTTTCCTCTAAGTGGAAATCAGTTAAGCAACAGTCAACAGATATTAAGGCCAAAGTCAAACCACTGAAACTTTTTATCGGAAAAATTTTCAGACATTTTGCACTTTTCAATTTTTAAAGCCTAAATTTGTAATATTTAAAAAAATCACGAAAAGCACTAAATCAGTTCAAATAAGTATTGCACTGCGTTCTGCTAGTAAACTGCGTTTTTCAAATAAAATACGGTTCATTGGGAACTGAATTCATTTAAGCCAATTGTGCCACTTTAGAAAAACTCCAATTATTTTTTGCATTTTCTGCCAAAAATATGCTTTATGCTATGAGATCTAATATCCACGCATATTTGTTATCAAAGTGGCAACCTTTGACACATCAGTACAGTGAAGAGACACATACAAATTCATGAAATAGTCGGAGACCAGCGTGTTATTTTCTTGTTCTTCAAGCAGAGATCTACCTCAACCTGCAAAACTGCCATATACATTTTTGTTTATACACATGTGTCCATGGGAAGAAATACGAAGGAAATCGTTTTTTTCTTTTATAAAACCAACCTCAAGTAAACACCGAAGTGTGCAGAAGCAATGCTGCAAATGAACACTGGGCTACTGCGCCGGCGCTATATTCACGTGCTCAGAGCACAAACCACAAAGAGATAACAAACAACAGATCTACCAAAAAATATGACGCTAGAACAGCGTTACCGCTGTGCCACTTTAGTGTCAAATTGCCACTTTTTTTCAGGCTGTGCCACCGAGCCACCACCTTTCAGTCTGTGCCACTTTTTTTAGCATTGTTTCTATTTTCAGTAATTTTACCAAAAGTCCCGAAAAAAAGGTAATCGAACAATATAAATTTTTAGATATAAAATCCGTCTACGCAGATTTTAAACCAATTTTTGAAATTGACAATATCGAATTGTTTTGGTTTAAAGTGGGTAACATTAAAAATAGTGGGAATGAATACCTATTTCCTGACTTATATGAATTTGTTGCAAAAATATAAACCTTGCCTTATAGCAGTGACTGCGCTGAGAGGGTTTTTTCCAAGCTAACTTTGATGAAAAATAAACTCACTAAACGACTAAAAACTGAAACTTGCGAAGATAGGTTGGTTCCCTTAAATTTAGTAAGCAAATGTGACATAGCTGAGTGGAGTCCTGATGATGTCCTTATAAAAAAACATAGGTAAACCATCACAAGATAGTAAAATGTGATGCGAATTCTTTTAAATAAATTATTATTTATCTCTTACTTATTATTTATTCACACTTTTATTTATTTTTTTATGCTGAGTGATCAATACAAACATGAACAGTTAAATTTTTAGTTTTTGTCTTACGTTGCAATAACCCTTGAAATGATTGTTATGATTAGGTATGTGTTTTCTACAACTCCTATGAATTCGTTGAAATGTGTGAAATTTTTTCCGTTAAGTCTATTTTCATACATATATGGTGTTATTTCATTTTTAATTCCAAGTGATACTTTTTTTTCTCGAGTGTCACTTTTTTTGCAACTTTTCCAAAATATCCAACGGTAACGCTGCGCTAGAACACTGGGTTATTTTCTTCCATAAGAAAGCATGTATTGAACAGAGAGAGGCACCTCTCTGTTCAATACATGCTTTCTTATGGAAGAAAATAAGACGATGTTCTACCGTCATATTTTTTGGTAAAAGAAAAAGAGGAGAGAACACAAATTTGTTCTATCCAGCAACAAGTTTTATAAGACGTAATATTTGGGGTTACCTTGTATGTTGCTAAAGTTTTGTGTTTGTTTATGGAGTGAATTGAAGAGCCAACATGTGTGTAGAATAAAACGGAAAGCAGAGTGGTAGTTGTTAAAAAAGTGTTGGCAGCGAGTTCATGTGTATGATTAAGTTTGATTCATGTTGCCAGAAGTCTAAGATGTTTCGGATGTGAATTTCAAAAGGTAAGTCGGAAATAATCGACTTATATGGACGCTTCGCCACTGGTAAATACGTTAATTTTATAAGTTAAATATGTTCCTTAGTTCAAAGTTAGACATTGTTGTAGTTTTCCAAGATCGCAAAAAACATCAACATTATGCTTAAAAGCTTATTTTGTTTTATTCAATTTAAAAGTTTTTTTGTTACTTAAAATTTTTTATAAATTTATTTTTTCCTCAAATATTTGATTTTATGCTTCGAATCAAGGGAAAGTTTTGCGTATTGCGTCATATATTGTTTGAGCTGGTTTCTTATGATGTCACCTGCCAGGCTAGACGTAGAGTTCGTTGAGTCGGGCAGTCGCAGGCTGCGCTACCAAGTACCAAGCTATTTGTTGTGCTGGTATCTGCGTTCCATGCATCATTATATTGAACTTTTCGTCTCTCAAGGATGTTATGGAGTATGCAGCAGATAGCAACAACATGAGGAACAAAGTTGACATCAACATCAAAGCGTTTCTGCAGCATTCTTCATTTTCCCTTCAAGAGACTGAACGCGTTCTCAACAACTATCCTACCTCTGTTCAGGTATGCGTTAAAAAACAAATCCTGTTCTGGATCAACAGCACCAGTGTATACCTTCATAAGCCAGGGCAAAAGTGCGTAAGCAGGGTCACCAAACAAGAAAGCTGGTATTTCTACATCACCGATTGTTACTTTTGGCTGTTAAAGAAAAAAAAAAAAAATTTTAACATACAGATTTTAGGTTTTAGTCATATCAAAGATCTAACAAAGGTCATATTTTGGATATTCGTGCTTAAATATGAGTCATTTAATATTGTTGCATCGTACCGACCCTGGATGTTTGCATGTAATGTCCATAAACCTATGTAATGCAAAATTATATACTAAATTATCATACTAATTAAAGGAAACTTACAAGTAATTGCAATCAACTACTGCTTGCAAAACTATGGATGTCCATCCTTTTCGGTTGATGTAGTCAGCCCCTCCTTCCAAGGGTGCTTTGACTGGTATATGCGTACCATCAATTGATCCTAGCATCTGTGGTACACCACATTTGGCTTTGAATCCTTCAATTATAGGGAGACATTCACTGCCCGTAGGAGTTTTTATTTTGTTTTTCAGCATTGTTTGCACCATGGCTCGGCAAAAGTCATAAGGACATCTTTAAACTGTGCTTTTATGAACGCTAAATTGGTTCCCTACGACTCGGTATTCTGCACTCGATGCCTATGTATTTGTAAATTGCTATTCCCATTTTCATGTCCACTGCAATGGGCTCACGAAATCGATAACTCAATGGGGACGGAGATAGCGTTGCAGACAGTTTTTGACAAATGTGTACTGGAAGGAACTTTTGTCCATTCTGAAGTTCTCGACAATTTGGTCATCAAAACTTTCGGATTTCACTATATTTGTCCACATCCTTCTTTTTCATCCACATTTTTTTGGTTTTATTTTTGGAATGTGAGCAATAAATTTATCAGTCATTATTTTTTGCGATTCATGTGTCTCACAACATTTTGATTAATACGCGTTAACTGTTTTTTAAGAAACCACTTTCTTCTTTCTGCAATTCGCTTTCTGCGTAATTGCGCACGCTGTACTATTAAGTTTTGCGTAAAATGTACGAAACTTGAAACATAATAAGTAATTATTTTCTCCTTAGTGATTTCCATTTTTCAATTTATAAAAAAAAAACAATTTGCCAAATTTTATGCATTACGCCAGTTCACTGTTTATTTACGTTGAGAATGTGAACGAAGCACTCACACTTATACAGGTACACACTTCGATTCCATTTGAATTCGATTACCCGATTCGGTGAAGTAAGTAGATACCTGTGCCCCTGTTCTGTAACAATCGCCTCGGCGATAAACGGTGGAAAATGGAACGAAATTCTATGAATTTAGTAGGATTTCGTTCCATTTTCCACCGTTTATCGCCTGCTTTTATCGAGGCGATAGTTACAGAACAGGGGCACTGCATCGAAATCTGAATCAGAATCCGATTCGAGTACCCGATTCTAAGTGGAAACGAGGTATATATTAGGTATAGTAAAAAATATAGGGATTAACGAGGACGACTTTCACAACTCTATGAAAAGTAATGCAGACAATTGAGCAAATGATAAACAACAGCAAAGTTTTAGTAAGGGATTTAGGAGTAGGCGGTTCACCTTTTGTGATAAAAGGTGATAGTCTTTTTGTGGGAGCAACTGATTTAACCCTCTGCGACTGACGTGTTTTTTTTTGTTTGCAATTCCACTGACGTGGTAGTCCACCAGACACCATTTGGAAAGCTTGTATTTCAAAAACTAGACTTATAATTACATATATTTTTAATCATTCCATTTTGAAGCTTAGAGTTTTCTTTACTAAATTTAATAGCTGATATTATGTTAAGTAAAAAAGCACATGTAAGGTAATAATTTTTATTTATAACGTAAATATCTCTTCATAACGTAGGTACCTACCGCTTTTATAAAAAAAATTTCAAAAATCAAAATAAATATTTTCTTCATTCAAGTTATTAATTTCTCAAAGCTAACACTTATAAAAAGAATAATAATAAAAAAAATTTTGAATTCATTGGTTGAAAAAAATTAAAATTAAAAATAAAAATCACAAATTTTTTTGGCAGTTTTCACAAATTGGCTTCGAGCATTGAAGACAGATAAGCTTCAAACAATCACAGCAATCATTTTTAACCATTGCGGCTCATTATTGATATTGAAGTGAGCCATTTAAAAAAGAAAACACATAAATTATACTCTACCAATCAGTTTTACTGACGTGTGGTCTGGGAGACACTATGAAAATAAAAAATAACACTGAGGTGGTGGTCTCACAGATACCTAATTACCTACCTTAATGCTGACGTGGTGGTCTCGAAGACACCCTACCTTATAAAACAGACTATGAGCACACAATGCACTTACGCATGCTCGAACACATGGGCGTAGCCAGGGGGGGTTTCAGGGGTTCAAACCCCCCCCCCCCCCCCCCCCCCCGAAATGTAAGAATATATCTTCTTAATTGGCCTAACATATTTTTATTACGTATAATTACACTAATAATGTATTTTCGATTCGCTCTCTCTGCCGCCCGCCAGCCGTCTCGCCGACCGCAGTCGATTGGCTGATCGCATTCGGTAGCCTTCGTATATTTTCGTGCCGTATCAGTACGCACTATTAGGCCGATAGGTTATTGATTTGGAATGGGACAAGGAAAAGGCTTATTTAAAGAATTTTCTTTTAGAAATTGCAATTACTAAAAATGTTCGCTTGCGACAAAACATTATCAAAACCCTACAGAACCCCTGCATAATGGTTCTCTTAAGGGATTCTCACTCTAACCTGGAAGCTGGTTTAGAACGTGAAAAAATGGGCATAATTTATGAATTTCTTGTGACTGAACAAAAAGATCAGTCGAAAATCTGTGAAAGAGGTTTTATAATTTAGGTTTTAATATTTAAATACAAATTTTTTCGTGTCCATTAAATTCAAAGTGGCAGCTGTCCAGCATTTCTTCGGAGGCGCCTCATTTTTTGACGGGTCCATGGTCGAAGATGTAACCTCCTTAATTTCGGTCCTGGGACAAAATCCCGAATGTATAACAACAGGAAGAGACGTACGCAGGATTTTTTCGATATTTTCTTTTTCACGAAATGGTGCACGTTTGAACAAAACATTAAAATTTTCACTATAAGAAACGACAAAATTGTTGATTATAAAAAAGCTATGCAATATAAAAGAAATCCTACGTACGTCTCCGGAGAAAGGTATTTCGAACGTACTGTCAAAATTTCGTATAGATCGGTGAAGATTTGCTCGAGTTATGTCTTCGGCCAGTTCGAAAAAAGTGATTTCGGGAAAAAAGCGTTTAAAGTTTTAAGTATTATAAAATCACATGGCACACCTGTGGGGCGTTGTCGCAGAATGGAAAGTTTGGGCATTTAGACATTTTTGCCGGCATTCATCCTTTGGTATGTTATTTTTAAGCCTCTAAAGTACCTTTTAAGATAAAAAAAAGTTTCGGTTTCTTCCAGACCAGCTTCCCCTCTTAAGAGAATTTTTTCCATTGTGGGTCACATAAGACTATTTCTGAGATTCGTCATGCGATTTAAGCAAATTTATCCAGCTATTGTCAATGCACTCGAAGAACTCCAAATCAGCCACAACAAAGAAACATCGCAGCAAGCTGTTCAAATGCTTAACACACTTCGATCTTCGAATTATGTTACGTGCCTAGTGATTCTTCAAAAAGTCATGAGCTTTACATTTTCGCTATCAAAACAACTGCAGTTAACACCGATAACAGCTTTCAGTCACGCGAATAAAGTTATTAATGCTTTGCAACTTTTGAGAAATTAATTTTTCAAAGAGTACGATCATCTATTAAGAAACAAAGTGCTCGATGAAAATGCTGGTACACTGCAAATGCTACCTATCGTTGGAAGGCAACTTAATCGCTTTAACACTTTTGCGTCAAAATAAATTAATTCGTCCCATTTCTAGAGCACACAATTCACCAATTAACCGAGACGCTTGCGAAACACCGTAAAGTAGTATTGCCATCATCTGGTGTGCTACCTTCAAATTTTGCGGTCAGTTCTGAAATTGAAGACGCAATTTTTATGTATTCGGCTGGGCAGTGCTACCCGAAAGGAGTACATCCTATGACTATCTCCTCCCCTAGTCCAAAATCTGCTTTGGAATGCTTGGATAAGTGCGATAAAACATTTTGTCCAGTTATTTACACGTTGCTACAGACATTGGCTACCATACCTGTTTCCACTGCTACACCAGAAAGGACTTATTCAAGTCTACGGAGACTTAAAAACTACTTGCGGAACACAACGAGTGAAGACTGAACAGCTTGGCTTTTATGAATATTCACTACGGGATAGATATTGACGTAGATGAAGTAGTGGATATATTTAAAAACAAAAACTTGATTGATTATATAATGCATATGTTATCAAATGAACCTTCTTTTTTCATATAATATAAACGCTATTTATTTCATCCACTTCCATTAATTAGTTTTATTTTCAGTTAAATTTTTACAAAATAATGAGTTTGCTGGTTTTCAAAATTTAATTTGACAATAACTTGTTTTAAGTTATCTGTCAGGTTCAAGAATTTATTTACTTTATAATAGCAAAGCTAAGTGAGTTCTAACTATATTCGTTAATTATAATTTATAAGGCTTCGATATTTAAAATGAATAATATGAGTGATTTAATGTGTGTGGGTGCAATATGCGCATCCGCAAGTGTATTATTAATGTTGAACGACATGAAAGAAGAAAAGAAGAAGATGAAAAGTCGATTATGGATAAAATCTTGGAGGTTTCGTCGACAAGGATACAGCTCCTTCACGGTTCTTAACGACGAGCTTCGGTTGGACGACAAAGACGGATATTGACATTACCTACGCATGAATGAGGACTGTTTTGAAGAAATTCCATCCATTGTGAAAAAATCAATCCAAAAGCAGAACACTGTGATGCGAGAAGCTATTCCTGCTGAGGAAAAATCATTGGCAATGTTTCTGATGCATTTCTCTATTCCGTTGTTTGTCTCAAACGTGGTTTGTTGTTTTCCATGCAGTTTTAAGTTTTTCTCTGTGAAAAAGGTTCTAAGTTATGAAAAATCCTAGAATTCACAACATTGAAGCTTACCTTTTGTAGGAGTCTTTTTTCTGTCTTCATTCAGGGACACATGAAAGACCCATTGCTGCTGGGAGTGCTTGCATTCAAAGAGGAACTATTCTGTGTTAAAGAGTTCCACAAGACATCTTGACTCGGACTCAGGCTGGTTCTGGGTAAATTTAAGATAAATTTACAATGCTTGATCTAATAAACATCAAAAGATGAATGCCAACTGAGAAAAACGAATTTGACAACTGGCATTGAATCAATGCCATTGACTAATAAAAAAAAGAAACATTGGTAGCGAAAAAACTGGCACGTCTGGGACTGTCGTTGCTCTTCGTCACGTTCTGTGAGTACCTATTCTCATATGCCTCTGTGAAAACCAATTTTGACAACTGCTATATTAAGTTTCTTAATTTTATTGTCAAAAGATTAAATAAGATTTGATCAGAGATTCGATTAAAAAAACAAACAAAACTCAAACAGCCCTTCCATAGCCAGTTCCAGAACATTTCCGGAGTTAATTTCTCCTGCGTTGATGATTGTGGATGTATCCTCTCTCTGCTAAATAAAAGATGAAGAAGTAAATGGAGTTTCAGGACGGTTGAAACGAATGCCCGAGAAGTTAAGCGGAATCTTTGCCATTTCCTGAGCATCGAAATCCGAGTCGGAAGTTTCATCTTCAACAAATGGCAAAAAAAAAATCATGCTATTGACACCTACTGATGATGATGGCAATGTTACCCGTTGATTCACATATTCTTCGTTGTACTTTTTTTATGCTTCTTTTATGTAATCTAAAATATTCCATTTTGTTTCATCTTGAAGTTTTTCCGGGAAAGTAAGCATTTCAGCCTCAACCATGTTGATAAGGGTCGTAGTCGAGATTCTATTTGCTTGTTGTTGTTGCTTTGAATCTGAGTCAACATTGTTGTTGCAGCATTCATCGTTTTCATTGTTGAAGATCTGAAAACATTTTCTTTTCCTTTTGCCTGTAGAAGTAGAAATGTAAAAATATTGGCTTCATTGCTAATGCCTTATGTATATGTATACCTTTGTGGCGATTGGTGTTGACGAACGGATGTCCATACTGCTCTGAGCAACGTCTTCAAATTGATCTTCAACAGCGTCGGTATTCTACAAATATAATTGTTCATATTTGTTTCATAGTCCAAAACTCATTTACTTACGTTCAAGAATGACACATTAGACTCTCCCGAAACTTCGTCGTTAGTATCGTGCAAGAACTGGAGTTGGTCATAGCACCAAAGTTTAGGGACGTAAATGTCGTCAAATCTCGCACCACTCTTCTTCGATCTCATAACCAAGGCCTTCTCTTTGCAATACTGAGTTTTTATAGTTCTCAGTTTTAATTTTACATATATCTTTACACTGACATTTGGTTTATGTACCTTCATTCTTTGGACGAGTTCCGCCAGACTTTTTTCTTTTTCTAGTCTATTTATGTATTTTGTGTGCTTTGGGTTATAGATGTTTGGGTAATTCTTGTATGCCTCGATTAAAAGAGTTGTTTATCCTTTGCTCCAAGACGTCATTTTAATTTCTGGTTTTGTAGTTAATCTAAAAAGATAGACAATGGAAACGTTATCGCAAAATTTTAATTAATTTCTTTAAGTTATTATTTTCACACTAACATGGTATTTACTATCTATTTATGTATCTATTTTTCAATTTATTTTTTTCACACAGCACGAAATTGTAAAAACTTAACTTTTTTCAAAATGGCAGCAACACGAATGACGAATGAGAGATGACAAGATGACAACCTTCTGCCACGAGGACAAAAAATAATACACAAAATCGGAATATTTTGGAAATGAAACTGTACTGTCCAAGCCGACAAATCTGATTTCGTTTTGCGCATCATGCCTCTTTCTTCCTCAACCCTTTTGCCAAGAAACGACCGATATAACGTTATGGGCATAACACATATGGACAGGGACAATGTCACTGTGTTCAAAAGATTCATTTTTATTTTTAGGATCGGGTAATCGAATCGAATTAGGACTCAGATTTCGATGCTGGTATCTATTTCACGGTTGCGAGTTTGTGAATTAAAAACTCATTAAGTCATAAGTTAGTAAGTGACTAATGAATTAAAAAAAAATAATTCATAAGGTAGTAAGTGACTTGTAAATTATATAAATCATAAGTCATAAGCTAGCAAGTGACTTATGAAATATGTATTTGTTCTTTTACAAGTCACAAGTCATAAGCTAGAAAGTTACTTAAATAAGTCAAAAGCTTAGAGCAGGGTTTCCCAAACTATTTTGAGCAACAGACCCCTTTTCCAAAATGAACTGATACCGTAGACCCCCAAGGCCAAATTACTTTAAAAATCCTGTCTCGAGTTTTTTACTTACTTTTATTGGTACCTATTACGTAAGCAAGTTTCGCAGTAGTGCAGAAAGAAAATTTTTTGAGATAACAATAAAACATGACGTTACGATGATAGCAGGTATGAAATTCAATAAACATGAAGTGTAATTCATAATTTATTAATGCAGGTTTTTAGAAATCGTGCTCTTATTTGAGAACAAATAATAAATTCATGATTTGAAAAATTAATGCGATGGATGAATCTAGCTAGATCTGGTTTAATATTGGTAATTTGCAGACTTAAGTTCCCGCGTTCGTTGACTTTCAAACGGTTTCTTTTTTTCGTCAAAATGTTTGCAACCACACTAAAGTCTTTTTTAACAAAATATGATGATGGGAAAGCGATGAGATATTTTTCAGCAATGTTCCACAATGCAGTATATTGAGTTTCAATGCTGCGCTGCAACCAGAACTTCTGATAGCCTTCGTTGAACTTAAGCTTAAGCTCTTCGTCAGTTTGGATGGTGACCAAATCTTCTTGCATTATCACATTGATTTCTTCCATGGCTGTTATACTGTACGAATTTACTACCCACTCAGGAATTTGTAAGTTCAAAAGATCCTCAAACCTTTTGGTAAAATCTTTGTGAAGTGATCTTGTTTTGATCAAGTAAAGATCGGTCATGTAATCCGTCATAGAATTTTTCAGATTTTCTTCCAAATTCGGATCTTTTTCATTTAGAAACTCCAACACAGACCCAAAAATAGCTGAAAATATTGATATTGATATATCAACAGAAATAATTTTTCTCCATGGAATAGCTTTGTCGGTAAAAAAAACGTTCCACTGCCAGAAAAATGGATTCTCCTCTGGTATCAGTTTCCAGATATAATGGTAAAAAGCAGCTCTCGGTACATATTTTCATCTATGATATATCGAACGTATCCTACCAACAGAGTTTCATTGCCGGGTAATGTAGACTCGTCTAACTGGAGAGAGAATCTCTTGGCCTGCAATAAATTGCATAAAATGTTTTCCACGTCGCGACCCATCTCGTCTATTCGTCTCTTAACGGTGTTATTACTCAAGGATATTCTTTTTATAATATGTATCTTGAGCGGGCTTATGCAATGCATTGTTGAGGACCTCTGCAATGGCTGGTAAAATAAGTTGCTCTGCAATTGTGAGAGGCTTCGCCTACTTCGCTTTTAGCAGAGATATATTGTAGGACGCTCGCAAGCCATCAACGTTTTGCATAGGACCGTGATAAGTGGTCCTCCATTTTTGAAGGCTTCATGGCATCGTTACTAAATACTTTTTCACATATGAGATACGTCGGCAAGTGTTGATTTGATGGAGATGAAATAAATCCAAACTTTATGTAGTCCAAACTGTACCTACTGTCTCCTTTTTTTTTTCGTGTCTGCGATCACACCGCCAATCTTAAGTAAAAATATTTAAAACTACTACTTATGTATAATATCACAATTATACAATACTATGTCAATTTTTTTATACACATGTTTAAAATGTTTCATTAAACTTTTCATTTTTAGAATGGCAAAAGTAACGCAACACTATCTTTGAAGTTTAAAATAAGAAAATGTGTTAAGGGGGTCGATTGAAAAACTTGTCGACCCCCAAATCCAGATTTCGTTTTTGTCGACCCCTAAGAAACCGATATCGACCCCAAGGGGTCGATATCGACCACTTTGGGAATCACTGGCTTAGAGGAATAAAGAACAAGATGGAAAACAATTTCTTCTTTTGCCACTACCATCTTAAACCCTTTACCGCATACGAAGTCAAATATGGCTTTCTCTGTTTGTATAATTTTTTGTTCTCTGTCACAAGGAAAAGATCGAAATACAACAAGATCCTCTTCTTTGTATTTCTAGGAACGCTCAACGGTAGTTTTTTTTTGTGTGTGCGACAGCAAAGAAGTATGCATTTCGTGATCAAGGGTCAGCCGGTCGGTTCGGTGTATTGAAAACGGAAGTGTGGAATACCTATATTAATATTTTGAGTGTTAATTATTGCTATTGCTTGGTAAGTAAAGTGAAATCAAAAATATATTTTTGATTAAGTGTCAAATTGCGCATGCAATGAACCAATTTTTTATTGAAAGAAATGACTGGGCTGGTCTTGGGAGAGCAAAAGGTACGGAAGCCATATTTGGCTTCGTATGCAGTAAGGGGTTGCAAATCTACACATTTTGTTAATTTTTTTTTTTTGTTTGGTTGGGAGATTTTGCTACTTTTTTCCTTTCTATTTGTTGTTTTGCTTGGAAGTTTTTGTTTAGAAAGAAGTTTGCCATTATTGAAAAAACACTGATTCGTAATTAGTAGATAATCAAGCTGGGTAGCACTAAGAAGTAATTACCGTCTGATGTTTGCTAGAATCCAGGTAATAAAGCAGTTCTTAAAAAATTTACTTCAATGACGTGTTTGATAATATACAGTGTTGAATATTTCAATTATAACTGGTTTATAAAAGAACAAAACAGCTATTTCTTACTTTAGAAATGAAGCCCCTTCGATTTTATGGACGTTCTTCACATGTAAACCCTATACCTGGCGATGGATCTCAAAGCGAAGATGAATTGGCGGCTGAATCTGATGAAGAATTGAACACTGAAGAAACTCTTCATAACCAAAGCTAACCTAACTGTGAATGAAACTGACGAAGAGCCTGAATCAGAGAGGGCACCAATTACAGCAACTACATCGAAAACGAAAACCAAGAAAACGAGGCAAAAAGTTTTGTGGAAAAAGGGTCATCTTCCTGCCTACGACGAAGAACAGTTTGAATTCACAGGATCTATCGAGCTCCCAGCATCTGTAAAAGAACTAAAGGAACCATCAGATTTTTTTTTTACTGATGAGCTGATGAATTTCATTGTGGAAGAGTCAAATAAGAAAGCCCTCCAGGATAATATATACAAACCGGTCAATATTTCAAAGAACGAGATGGAGTAGTTCATTGGGACAGTGTTATATAATTATCTCTTGTTGTCACCTACCGGCTTCGAGGCATTATTGGAGTAAGTCTGTTGGACAATCCTTCGTTTATGAAACTATTATCTGCAACAAGTGGGAAACAATCAAAATATTCCTTCACTTCAACGACAATATCAAATTCAAACAATATGGGACTGAAGGATACGACAAACTCTTCAAAATAAGACACTCTTAGAAAAAATAAGGGAGCGGTTACTGGTGATTCCGAAAGAGGAGTTCCTCGCCGTAGATGAACAAATAATACCTACAAAGTGTCGACATGAACTGAAGCAGTATAACCCAGCCAAACCTCACAAATGGGGTTACAAGAATTAAGTGCTAAGTGGATTGTCTGGTTTCAACTACGATTTCGATATTTTTGCTAGAGAACAAAGTAGCAAAATACCTGACGGGTCAACTGATTTGGGTGTGAGTGGAAATGTTGTAACAAGGCTTACATCGACAGTGGAAAAAAATGTGAACCACAAAATATTTTTTGACAACTGGTGCAATAGCCCGAATTTGCAGTTCCATTTATTCAAAAATGGGCTCTTACCACTGGGTACCGTGAGGCTCAACAGAGTTCCAAATTCAAGAATGCCGATTGAAGAGCTGAAAAAGGTGGATGTTGTTGAATGAAAAATATTTATTTCTTGCTATTTTCTTGAATTATTCTCGTAAAGTGAATAAATAAAATTTGTAAGATTTCTAACACCTTACTGCATACGAAGCCAAATTTGGCTTTTGTTCTTATTTTTTAAACAAATTAACTTTATGTGTTTTTTTAATGCAGGATATTTTCAAACAGCACTAAGAACCCATAAAAAAAGTTTTTTATTTTTTTTTTTGACCGCTGAAATTAATTTATGCGGCAAAGGGTTAACACCACTTTATTTTCGGATTTCAATAGGGCTTTTCGCGATAGTGTCACTGTCAAAAGAGAGAGAAAAAAAAATTGACAGCTAAAGTCACTTGTATGAAAACATTCTTGGCGGTACTAGGCAAAAACATAAAATTGTTTCAGAATTGTTATTTAGTGAAGTGAATTTGAAATAAAAAAATTGAAACAGTGTGTATATCGAAATTGCGAACTCTTAAGAACAAAATAATGTAAAAGTGTTGTGAAAATACCCTTGAGTTGTTGTGTGAAACAGTGTTCAAATTGGTTCAAACCATACAGTGAACACAGAAAACTGTAGACTTCAGTTTTCCACGACTGTGGAATAGAACTCCTAGATTGAAAAATCGCTAAGAGGAAAGGCGCAGGCCGTTGTTGGCTCCTATCAAACATCTGAACATTGGCTTGTTTCTGTTCCACACATTTCATTTCAGGTACCTATGTAAACATGGTTATAAGGTATATTAGATGCTTGATTATAGTAAGAACTCCTAGTAAGAACAATCTAAATACAGATTGGGTATTGTTTATCTAGATTTCTGAATTTTTGCGTGTATAAGCTTGGTACCCAATCTGGAATTAGATTATCCAAAAGTTTTGCATTCTTCCCTGGAGTTCTTATTAATGATCTACTTGTATACAACCTTCAACCAGATATTTACCTTCCTGAAATGAAATGTCTGGAACAGACACGAGCCAATTTAGTGTTCAGATGTTTCAGATGTTTCCTCTTACCACATTCTGTGCCTTTCCTCTGAGAGAACTTAGAAATTCTGTTTTATACTCGAGGAAAACTATAGGATCTACGGATTTCTGTCTTCATTGTATGGTTTGAACATTGTTTTAGACAGCGATTCGCGGGCATCTTCACAACACTTTTATATTGTTTTGTTCTTAAAACGTCACAGTTTTGATAAACACAATTTTTTTCCATTTTTCATGAACCTACGTCTTTGAAAAACTAATTTAAACTACATATTTCATATTTCTACGTACTGCCGCCAGCAATATTTTCATACAAGTGACAATTTGACGTTTAAGAAATACAAGGTATAATTAGAAAGAGATAGCTTCGCGAAAAGCCCTATATACCGTGTTGTGTGTTTGGTTTTGCCTCTTCTTGTTTCTCCTCTGTGGTCAAAAGTCATAAGCTAGCAAGTGACTTTGTTTATGGTTGCCTTGGTTCTGATGTTCTTATTTGGAAATTTTTTTCTGACCGATTGCGAAACTTTCCATGTGTGTGTGTGTGTGTGTGTGTGTGTGTGTGTGTGTGTGTGTGTGTTAGTAACTGTGTGTCTATTTATGTCCCCACCAAGTCACTACCTGACTCATCTACTAGCTATTGAATCTGTTGTCGAAACTCAGAAATATTAACGAACACTTCCCAAAGTCTGACAACCTCTGGGTTCCAAAAAAGAAATTTAGCAACCATCCGTGTTGTTCACTTAGGTAAGTGAGTTATTTTTGTCCACTTACGCTATTCACTTACCCTGAGGCTACACAATCAAGATATGGTAAACCATCAGCCTACACATACACTATGTCAAATTCCTGTTCGTGTTTCGGCTGTCGAGGAAGTGCTGGGTTTGGTTGGTTATAGTTTTATTTTAAAATAATTATTTAAACCCAAAATATGGTTTTCTTTTTTATGTGTTGGATGTGAGGATTTGTATAGTAACCCATAAGCCCCATCAATCCGAAGTCAAAACTATTTGTGAAAACAACACTTTTAGAACATAATAACACACTTTTTAAAAATAGTTTTATGGAAAGATATAGGTACCCCGAAGAGTAAATTAAGTGTCACATGAAGATCCATGATAAGGCAAGGAATAGTTTGACAGCTGCATTTAACACTTCCAGTCAGTTCCAGTTGCATCCGATTGCACTGTTGTGTGTTGTATTGCAGTTTTGTTATATTTGATTTTCGAAAATCAACATAACCTAAACAACTGTGACAGCATTCTGATCGCTGCATGCTGCTTCTGCTTAACTTCTGGATTTTCGCTTGCTGCTACAAAGTGGTACAACTTTTAGTGGTAAATTACCACTGGTAATATTAATCGGCAGCTAATTGAACGACTAATTGAATAAGCTACGAGCTACGACAAGCTTTATTTGATTCTTCTTGCTGAAATGCTGGAGGTTGTTTGGGTAGATTAATTGGAAATATTGGCATGTTCGGGATGATAAGTTGAGAATAAGGCCCTCCAAACACATAATGTGGATCAACTGGTGAGTTAATAATATTCTAGGCTTTCTTTAGACACTAGACGTTTTAGTAACAAATTTGATATAAGCCTCAAGATGATTTATTGTAACAATCTTAGAATTAATAGTCTCTGCTGTCATATAACCAATGCCTTTACAGTCTGAAGTCGAAAACCGAAATACCTACTTTGCAAAACCAACAACAGTTAACCTTTGAAGAACTCGGCGGCTTAAGCCAGTAATCTACAACGTTTGAACTACAACTGTCTACTCCCTCAAGAACTGACTGTAATATGTTAACAACAAAACTTGGCCTCTATTACTCAAACCAATAAATCGTCCTATGTCAGAAGCATTTGAAATAAATTTCTGAACTAAGCAAACATTAGATTAGATTAGATTATACGATGGATTCAGTTTGCGCAGGTCTGGGTACTGCGGTGTCTGGAAGAAACCTATTGTGCGAACCATGTGAGGTTTCAGGGCAGTTTTCCTGCTTCTGATAGTTGAACCAGATGTTTTTGTGGGTGGATGAGTTTGAGTTTATCTAGGGGATGATCTCTTAGCCAAGTATTTGCTTTTTTATTGGCGGAAAAGTCCTGGGCATTCCAAAATAATGCGCAGAGATGTTTCTTCATTTTCGAGGCATAGTCTGCAGATGGCGTCCACTACTAACCTCATTTGGTGAAGTTGTTTCTTTAAAGAACAGTGGCCGGTTATAGTCCTGTGCAAATATTTAGGATTTTTGGTGTGCTGGGATCCAGTGGAGGATTACAAAAATTTCCCTTGGTAGTTCAGAGAGTGACATGACTTTTTTTTGGATCTTATCATAGGTGAGTTTAACGCCTTTAGTGATTGGATTTGATTTTATATGTCCTTGATGGAAAAGACGGTGTGCCGCCAGTCCTGCTTTCATATTTATGAAGAGGTGAATTGGAGGTAGTTCTACAATGACGTTTAGAGCTTATGTTGGTGTTTTACGCATGCATCCAGTAATACATGTTGACAATCTTTGAATCTTTTCTAGTTTTTGGATTGCCGTTCCATGGTCTGTGGACACAAAGGATCCACGTAACTAGGTCATTCAACGTGGTTTTCAGCTGCAGCTAACACGTCCGCCATGGTCAAAATTCTGAACAGAACTGATGTTTCCTTCAAACAAGTTTCTCAAAAAACATATTTGACAGTGTCAACCCGGCCAAACCGTTTGATGGAGCGTTCACACTAGCGGAGTTCACACTGTACAATAAGTTGGACAGACTTTGGTTTTAACGATCAATGTTGGATAATGTGAACCCGCAGACGACCGCTTGTCCAACTTGTTGGATCAGTGACGCCAGACTTTGGAAGCATCTTTTCCCACAGTGTTGGGTGAAAATTCCCTTTTTTCCCGTACTGTTTGTATAAATATCCCGAAATTATCCCTCGAAGTAATAAATTATAAGAAAGCACACATTTCACAAACAATTTAGTCTTTTTAGTTTATTAGTAGTTATAAACAGAATTTTCGAATATTTGAATATTAAGATATGTATTTATCACATTTAGTAGGAAAACATTGACGTAAAAGAAGAAGCCTAGGTGCAGTCTCCAAAGAAAATTAGGGTCAGAAAACATATTTTCAAAGGTTTTGGATGTGCTGAATTCAAATCCAGTCAGGGAATCGCGCTACAACGCCAGGTTGCCAAAGAATAAGGCATTGATTTCTTAACCTTATTCTGGTCTGGCTATAATCTCAGGAACCTAATGAGATAGAGCGATTCTGTAACTGAATTTGAATTCAGCACTGACTCTAATTTCCTTTCGAGACTGCACCTATACTTCAAACTAATGCATTACCGAGTATTGCTACTTTTGAAGCTGCAAATATCTCAAAAATTTGATGTAATAGAGCATTTTGAGGCCAGATATGGATTCAGCGGATAGCAAATAAATCGGAAAAGCAATGATTTGTTTTTGGGTTAACATTTTTTTCATGTTAAAACAGATTCTGAAAAATAACATAAACTGGATTTTTCGATCTTGAACGCTTAGTATCTTAAAAACGCGAGCTGTTAGGTAGATTCTAAGCTAAGAAGCAGAAACCTTTAAAATAATATAGTTTGCTTCTGGAAACTCTGGGACACCAGGCAACGCTATCTCTATGGAGATATTCTGGTAATAGATAAGCTGCTTTTATGGTGACCCATTGTTCCAGCAGTTTGAAAGTATGCATGTGTGACTTGAGAACTACTTATCACACTTAAGTTAGTGTTTGGCATTGTGATTTTGAAAGCCACCAACACCTCATCTACACAAGGCAATCGAACAGATTTAAATTGATTGGAATTGCAAAAATTAGAATAGTTTGCTTGATTACTACTGAATAAAACTTATTATATTTCTGAATAGAATAAGGAAAGCAGGAAAAGATTTGAGTTTATCGTAAAATCCCATTTGCCTTCACTATGAAGTTCGAAAAATCCCTTTTTCCCTTTTAGCTTATTTTAGACTAGAAATTCCCACAAAAAGGGAAATATCCCTCGATCTGGCGTCACTGTGTTGGATGGTTTTCAAATATTTTTGAAAACCTTGAAGTTGGACAGAGCGGAGGAATATATGAAATAATGTTGGACGACAAATCTGATATGTTTTTTTTTTTTTTTTTTTTTATAATTAACGCGCACATCAAGGGGTTATGAATACCCTTGTAATGTTGTTAAACACAGTGCGAGCATTTAGGAAAATAGGAGAGGATTTGAAAGGAGACACCGATGCACGTTGCTTTTGAATCTTTGTGAATCGTAATGAAGGCGAAATACAGAGCCAGGTCAAGCATTCCACATTCGGGTGGTGCGACAGAAATACGAATCTCTATACTTGACTGTACGCCCGAAGTTGGGCTCAAGGTAAAACTGATGAACAATCCTGGCGAGGCGGGTATTGCGGCTAAATTGTTTCACGGGAGGAATGCAACTGGCTACTTCACTAGAGCACTGCTTGTGAAAAAAGCGATAAAAGAGAGTGAGACAGGCAAGTTTCGACGATGTTCAAGAGAATCAATTGATTCTACGATTAAACTATCACCTATCAATTTTAACGCTCTATTTTGTACCCTATCAAGGAGGTGCAAAGATGTTTGGGAAGCACCTGGCCAGATATGGGAGTTATACTCCAGTTTTGGGCGGATGAAGGCCTTATAAATTGTAGCCAGATCAGAAGGGGTGAAGAATTTTCTGCATCGTCTCAAGAAGCCTAAGCATTTAGCAACGTTTTTGGCGACTTCAAATATGTGGTCATTCCAACGAAGATCATCGTTTACACACATACCAAGTACTGACAGCTTTTCGGTTTCTTCGATGCAGGTACCATTCATGGATAATGGCAATGGGGGAATGTTAAGCTTCATCGACAAGAGGCAGCATTGAGTTTTCGAAGCATTGAATTCTACTCGGTTCATAAGACCCCATGCAACAATGCTGTCAAGGTCAGAATTCAATGAGCTTATCATACGCAACCGTTCCAGTTCCACATCCGAAGAGCAGGGACGTGAATTTGGAAACGAATATGAAAAGCTGAGGGTCGAGTCGTCAGCAAAACAGTTAAGTGGATTAGAAGTTTCAGACAAGAGGTCATTAATGAAAATGAGAAAGAGAGTCGGAGACAAAACGGAGTCCTGGGGCACACCAGCATTTATGAAGTGGGTATCAGACTTAAAGCCATCCAACACAACTTGTATTGAGCGGTCGGAAAGGTAATTTCTAATCCAACGAAGAAGAGACTCATCGATGTCAAAAGCACGCATTTTCGATAAAAGAGCCTGATTTCAAACTCTATCAAATGCTTTAGAAATATCAAGCGCAATAATCTTACTTTCTCCAAAACAATGTAAAGATTGGTTCCACTTTTCGGTGAGATAAGCCATCAAATCACCAGTGGACCGTTTGCTACGAAAGCCGTACTGACGGTCATTAAGAAGCTTTCGTTCTTCAAGATATTTCATAGGTTGACGGTTTATCAACGTTTCCATGACCTTGGAAAGAAGGGGCGTAAGTGCAATTGGACGGTAATTGGACGGTGAGGAACATTCACCTTTTTTAGGGACCGGCTGGACAAATGATTAGATTAGATTTTAGATTTAGGATTTTTATTATATAAACAACTTTAGTTACAGTTTTATGTGTTTTTGTTAAATAAAAATAGATTTTTACATAATAAAAATAAAAGGCAATGGCGTTGCCGTCTGCCTGTTTTTGACTCTATATAATATTAGTTTAAGTAAAATTTTTTCTTTTATATTCCATTATTAACTAAAAACATGAAATTTAAATTCAATTTTCGCTCTTTAGCAGATAACATTAATCATATTCGTTAATTATAATATACCGGTAACTTTTGCGGATTTTAAATATTTGTAAAGGCTAGTCCAGTTTGAGCCATTTAAAATTATCTTTGTTTGCTCTAGGGTAAGTGTAAGACAGCCGAAATGGATCAATCTAAAATGACAAATGCAGTTTTCCATCTGCTCGGAAAAATCCCAGCAGAATAGGAAAGATGGAAAAGTTTACGCAGTGGTTTTGCCAGCGTAGAAGAACACCTCTTCAGAATAACGGCGGGGATACCATCAGGACCAGCGGATTTATGTATGTTGAGATCTTTAAGGACTCTCGCAACCGAGCGAGTTCGAAAAAATATCTGCTTCATCAAAGAATTAGCAGACTCGAGCTCAGGTGGAGCCAATATGCTATAAGGAAGTGTCGAGTTGGCAGCAAATTGAGCTGCCAGCAAATTGGCTTTGTCGATGGAGCTGACACACGGAGAGTCATTGAAAACGAGCGTTGGGACCGATGGCGTGGTCGAGTATTTAATGTTCTTGACAAAAGACCAAAAATTTTTACTTCCTTTTGGACATAACAGTATTTTTTGCCTTACTTTTTGGTCATGTAAAAACTTAGCCCTTTGTATTTGAGCATTACAGATATTTCTGGCCCGTTTGAACAAATTTCGGTTTTCTACAGTAGGGTTATCTTTAAATTTTCGAAAACTACTTTCTCGATCCCTAATCGCCTCTTTCCAGCTTAAATCAAACCACGAATTTTCTTTGGGGATGATACTTTTTATTCTGTGAGGAACAACATTTCTCATGCCGTTGAGAATTACGTTAGATATCATATCAGCTGATGCATCAACGTTTCCGTCGAGAAAGCACAGTGACCAATTGAAATTTCGGAAGAAATTATTGAGGCCGTCCCAATTGGCTTTCTCGTATTGCCACACAGTTCTTTTGGGGATTTTATCTTTTTTTACCGTGACGGAAGACGAAAAATCTACCGATATGACACAATGGTCCGATTTGTTTAAAGGAGATGATACTACAACCCTGTATTTTTCGGGATGAGAAGTGAGAAATAAGTCAAGAGTGTTGGCCGCATGGGCTTCACTATCTGGAACCCGAGTGGGCTCATCAACAAGTTGAGTTAATTCGTTGAACTCAGCGAAGATCTCAACATATTTTCCTTCGGGTGTTGTCTGGCCAGAATGTCGAAGCCAACCAGAATTGTGTACATTGAAATCGCCCGCAATTGCGATTTCAGTGTGAGGATAAAGGGAAACAATTCTTATTATGGATTCAGATAGCGCATCAAACTCGTTAGAGGTTGAATTGCTAGCTAAATTGGGGCTTCTGTAAATAAAACAATAGTGAATGATATGCTTACGGACAGTGAATTTTAACCACATGAAATTAAAGTTCGTATTAGAACAGAGTCCGTATTGTGGTAGAAGTTGGTAAGCAATATCATTCCGAACATATACGGCGAGGCCATGGGAGGAAAAGAATAATGGCACTAAGCTATACCCAGGCAGGTTGAACTCTGATGAATCAGAATCAACACCCACCTGAGTTTCACTCAATGCCAAAACAGCTGGCCTGCATTTTGTAGTGTGAGCGTACACAGAAAAAAAATTCGATCGCAACCCCCTAATGTTGCTTAAATCGACTCTAAACTTACCCGACATTACGATCCACAAAAACACACAAAACAAAGTATCAAACGCAGACGCTTAATCTAAGTCCAATCGACAAGTGAAGATCTAATTGGAAAACCAAAAACAAGTTACTAGCGGTGTTATGCCCAGCCAGCAACTTGATTCTAGTTAACCAACGGAATCAACACCGTTGATTGACTATCCGCCTAGCAAACTCACAGCCTCATTGTCTGCACACACCGCTTCGATAAGATAAGTGATCCAATAGAAAAAATGTGTGCAGGCACTGAGACGGCGAGAGTGGAGTAGGGGAGGAGATGGTATAACGTATATGGTAGAGGAAAGCACTATAGTGTTTGGTTTATTGGTGATTTTATATATATATTATATATATATATATATATATATATATATTTGGGTGCCACACAGGACACAGCACTGAATTAAATTTCGCGAGAATTTATTATGTCTCGCGGCGCGGCAGATTAAATATTATTGTTTTTATTTTTTTGTAATTATGGGTGGTAATTATTTTTGGGTTTTTTTTAATTTTTTTTTTTCACTGGGAGAAATAGTAAAAACAGAATCTTGCGGACACTAGTGCGGCACATGTTATCTCGTTTGATAGCGGATCGGCACTGACTACTACTACTTACTACTACTTACACTAAAAAATTGTTTAAAAACTCTCCATAAAACTTTACATGTTTCAATTATCAAAACACTCGGAGTCGATTTTGCGATACGAGTACTAAATATTTAATCAGAATAGCTTCCCCCTGTTGCAAGAAATCGGAATAAGGCTGAAAGCCTTTCATTTGGAGAAATAGAGTCTCTCAGCTTCGTATTTTGCCGTTTGATGTGCGGTCGTATCATTTCCAACAATTCATTATGCGTTTGTGAGTCCATCCTGAGATAATTTTTGTAGTCATCAGGTGAGGTTAATTTCAATTCATTTTGAACGAAGAATATTTTGGGCGTTTTTTTTTATTCACTCCTTAGTCCAAATTCTTTTGTTTTATTTTGTTGCTTTTTTTCGTCTTGTTCATGTCATTCCATGATCACAACAGCTGCAGCTAACACGTCCGCCATGGTCAAAATTCTAAACAGAACTGATTTATTTATTATATATTTATTTATTATTATTGACTGGTACCCCACACTATACAATATTTCGCACAATAAATCATTTGACAGTTCTTTATTCGTGCTTCAACATCATGCTCGATGATATGGACTATTGTTGTGTCGCAATTGCTCTTGCTATTACATTAAAAAAAAAAAAAGAAAAAAAGAAACGCAGATGGATGAAGGACTGGTACAAAAAACGAAACGTGTTTACTCATCAAAATTTATTAAATGAGCTGGCTTTAAGCGAACCCAATGATTTTAGAAATTTCCTGAGAATGGACGATGGATTTTATAATGAACTGCTTGAAATGATTACGCCTATAATTATAAAGAAAAATATCAAATTGCGAGATGCTATTCCCCCTTCCCAGCGTTTGTCAATTACACTACGATTTCTTGCTACCGGAAATACTTTCGAAGACTTAAAATTTACTAGCGCAATATCCCCGCAATCAATTGGCTTAATCGTCACTGAAACTTGTACAGCTTTAATACACGTCCTGAAGGATTACATCAAGGTTAGTTAAATAAAATACAGGATTACACATCTATGTTTAGTTTATACATATATAAATACATACATATGTATTTATTTTTATTTATTTATTGAAAATTAGAAAAAAATTCAGAAACATTTTGCGAGCTCGTATCCTCTTCCGAATACATATGTTGAGAATTTTGTTTGACATAATGGCAATCAGCTGGATCTGGTGTTGAGAGTACAAAGCTGTACGGAGTGGAACACGACGCACTGTTGTAACCATCTATATTTATTTTGACCGAATTTCGGTTTAAAGTTCCCATACGGCCTTCGAACAATACATACATATGGCATTTATGGCTTTTTTTGCAAAAAGTTGTTGCTCTGGTTCCATCCCCTGCAAATCGACTGCCCAAGCTGCGGAGATTTGTTCAAATTCATTCTTTGGTTCCTGAAGCTGTTTCCGAACCAAAGAAATCAACTCTTGAGATCCGTCATTTTTGGTTTTAGCTTTTTTCGGTGGTTGTGGTTGTTCATCTGTTTTCTGTAAAGAGACATATGATAGAATTAACGTAAACGAATAAAACAAATACAACTTTTCTTTAATTTTCAATTATATTTTTCTACCTGGATATGGATCTAGGTCTTTTGAAGACCTTTATTCAGGTCCAGCTACAAAAATTCAAAACATATCATATTATATTTTCAAATTTTTAGATGCCACAAACAGAAGATGAGTGGATAGAAGTTGCCAATGGATATAGTGACCGATGGAATTTCCCAAATTGTTTGGGGTCGATTGACGGGAAACATGTGGCAATCAAAAAGCCACCCAATTCAGGCTCTTGCTATTACAATTACAAAAAATACCATAGTATTGTTCTGATGGCTGTTGTAAATTCAGACTATGAATTTATGATGGTAGATGCTGGCATAAACGGACGAAAATCGGATGGAGGAGTTTTAAGTCACACGGAATTTGGAAAAGCGTTTACAAATAAGTCACTTCATATTCCTGGACCTCGTAAAATACCAAACAGTGATAAGAAATTACCATTTGTTTTTATTGGAGATGATGCCTTCGCACTGACTGACAATTTCATGAAACCGTATGGACAAATTGGATTAAATAAGGAGAAACGAATCTTTAATTATCGTCTCAGCCGCGCGCGCCGAATTGTTGAAAATGCTTTTGGCATTCTCGTGTCAAGATTCGGCGTTTTTCAGCGGCCAATTAATTTATCTCCTGAAAAAGCTCAAACAATCGTCTTAACATGTTGGTATCTGCATAATTATTTAAGACGAAATCAGCAAAACAAATATATTTCGAGAAACATCATAGATGCAGAAAACCTAGAATCAGGACAAATTATCGATGGCGATTCGAGGACGAGTAGTCAATTGACTACATTACAAAATTCGCACAGCAGAACTCAGTTGCCAGTGCCAAATCTATCAGAGATAGCTTTTGTCATTATTTTAATAATGAAGGTAAAGTTTCATGGCAAAATAAATTTATATAAATTGTATTTCGTAAATAAAAAATAAAAAAAAATTACTTCAGACATTTCCGGATTTGTATTATTCGCGTTGTTGGTCATGCTACTCTTCGAAGAGCATGGTTGCTCCAGTGTTCTTAAAATATGCATTGCATCAAAGTACCACAAACTTGGCTCTATAACTTTGTCGGTTCCAGCACCACTTTTTTCCGAATCAGAAATTTTTTTTAGTTCTTTTCTATAATTTGTTCGTAAAGAGTTTAGTTTTTTGATCACTTGAGTCTTATCAGCATAGGGAAATCGTCCGCGGTATTTTTCAAGAATTGTTTCGTATTGCACACTTTTAATATTTCTGTTGGAATACTCCTTGCACTTCATATTCCACAAAGCAGGCAATGTTTCATAAAGTTTTATCATTTTCACAATGAATTTGCGTTCTTCTTTTTTGTTACTGTTTAACATTTTTAAATTTAATTCCGGGAGATGTTATCACTTCGAAAATTCAAAAGCAATGAGAAAATATTGCGCAAACACATCCACAGACTACACAACAAATTTAGTTGCACAATAAATATCAAAATGATTTTGATTTTGTACAATATATTGCACAACCCTTCAATATGAGCCCTAGACTCTCAATAATATTGTGCAATATCAAATATTGCACAATAATATTCATAGTCTTGGAGCCGCTTTAAAACGTATTTTAAATTGATGCGCAATTTAGTGATGTGCAAAACCGAAAAATTCACAAACCTTGCTTGTGTTGCGAAATTTTTGGATAAAAAAATATAAATATGGTTGTACCTATTTATACAAATATGTAGACAGTACATGTATCTTGGACACAGCAATAATTACTTTGATTTCTTACAACAAAAGCCCAGCCTCGGAAAACAATTTTTCAGATGGAACCGGTGTAGCAGGAATACATAGGTAATTTTGTCATCTTGTACAGTAATTGAAACAAGCTTTTCATTTCTTCCCCAAACTCGAGGGGGTTTTTCTTGCGACCTAAATACTGCAAATCAATGTATTGCTTCACCATAGCTGCTGATAAACAAAATGGCGTTATTGAAATTTGTGTTTCTGAAATTTTGTTGTCTATTGAATTACAGATTGCATAGTACTTTTTATTTGACTCGGAAATAGCTTGAGATCAAAAGAAAAACATTTAAAATAATTTATATTTTGATGTACAATATTTCACGACGAAAAAATTTGTAGAAAATTAGATACATACAAGCAGTTGAGCTGCTAGCCTGACAATCTTGCACAGTAGTTGAAGCTGTAGAGCTGCTTGTGGTTATGTAATCCCTAAGCTCTGCTATTATCCACATTTTGGCTTTATTCGCTTGACTCTCAGTACCAAATCCTTTTTTTTTTTTTAATCGTGGATCCAAAAAGGCGGACTTAGCTGCTGTTCTATTGGATCTATTGGATGCGTAAACACCAAAACGCTTCTCAATCAGACTAAGCAGATTTCTTTGCAAGAGCTTAGCTCTCTCGGTAATCCATTAAAATACACTCGTTGAAGTCGAGATTACAAGACAATAGTCGCTACCTTCGCACCTTTTTGCCAATCGTCCATTGTGCCTTGAATTGTGTTGTCTGTATTCTCGGCAGTGTGACTCTCCTGCAGCTCTGAAGTAGAAATAACGGACGATTTCATATAAGTTTTTTCAATGTAGTGAGCCGTTATGCTTAGTAAGCACTTTTTGGCATCAGTAGTCCAAATGTCTGAAGTTGAGGTTATGGAGTCGATTTCCTATAACTTCCTCTTTTGCGATTTTGCCTCAATGTTGTAACCCTTTTCAAACATTTTCGTAGTTTTTTTCTTGACGGCATAATGTAATTTGTGCTAAGCACTTTAGAATATTTTCTGAACCCTTCATTCTCTACTACTTGGAGCGGTTGAAAATCAAGCAGAACTAGTTCTCCAAGTTTTGTGCCTTAAATGGTCAAGGTAAAAATCATTGGTTTCAAGCTGCTAAAACTAGGGTTAATGTAAGAACTAGTGTTGATTTAACCTAAAATTTACCCTAACCAAAATTTTCCGACTGAATTGGCTCAGTTCTAGGGTAACTTGCCTTACTGGTTTACTAATACTTAGGTCTTAGGATCTTTAAAGTCCCTTCAAAAGCACCTAGTTCCTAGGCTGAGAACCCACTCTCTTACCACGATATAAAGTGTTCAATAAAAGCATCTTCTTCTGCATACATGGCATTTTCGATCCGTCCTATGTTTGAAAAAAAAAAAAAGAATTCTAAATAAAACCCACATCGAAAAACATTGCGAAGGGTATTGAATGTTTAACACATATAATAGCTTAGGTAAAAAAGTATACAGACTAAGAAACAATCAAATATAAATTTAACGTTGTCCAAGGACACATAGATCTTTTGGAAGTTAAACTTCTCTCCAACTGTTATTATTACAGGCTGAAGTTTAATTTTCTGCTTCAGGCATTAATCCCTTTTTCTTTTTAAAAGAGGTTCCACATCGTAATTATTAATGGCTTCCAAAATGAATGAACTCCTTGAGTCTTCAATGGTGAACTTTTTCATCCTAACACAAAACTTCGATGATCAACCTGCTCTTCCTCTCTTTTTGTTTATCGATGACACAAGCATAAACTTTTCCCTACTTCAAATTTGAAGTCTTGCGGTTTCATTGGGGTGATGATTTGAAGCTGTTTTATTATCATGATCCGATCCAGATTGGATCATTGTGATAATAAAACACGGCTACTATCAACAACTCTCTGCACCCGCACGAGGGAACAGTATTGAACTTACCGTTGATTAAGTAATGGCGCTCTGATAACGGCAACGTTTCAATAAAATTTTTGCAGCATGAAGTACAGTGTATCCAAATGTATGTACTTTCTAAAATAGTATGTCTGTAGAACTGCACTTTGCCATTATACTTGGATCCTTATAATCTTCATCAGGGCCTTTACGGATAACGATACTCGCAAGAAATCCCTCGTTATCGTTTGCGATGGCGTTTCACGATACTCGCTGTCACTTACGACTACTTTGAGTACTATTACACTGTGAAGTTTGTTTCATGAAATTTCTTCGAATTCTTCTTTGTTCTGCCAGGTACCACTTGCTAGGATAATACTTAATTCTAAAAATATGTACACATAAAAAACAGAACAAAATTCACTCTAGAAACTAATATACTGGTACATTATGTACACACTCTTATTGTTTGTTGAAGAGTTCCCTAAGCAACTTTTCTTTTCTTTCTAAGCGGGCTTCTTTCCTATGTCTTCCGCTTCATCCATCTTCTTCAACCTTTTTGCAGTATACTCTGCCAAGATTAGGTTTTTTTCCGCAGAGGTCTTCTTCTTCATTGCCCAGTATTTTTGCCGGTTGGACATTTTCGAGGACACGGGCTGACAGTGGCAGAATGTGGCGAAGTTGTTGCGGGCTGCTCGATTTCAGAACTCGCCATTGCATGGGATTGAGCTGTAAGACAAAACAAAGGAGATTGCTAGAAAAATGTAAAAACCATTTGTATGTATGTCTACAAGCACGTGTATACATTTCTTTTACTTAACACTGTTACTGCTTTCTGGCAGCGTAGAAACATTATTTGATGGCATTGCGAGCGGTTCTACTCGCTTCCCACACATGTTGATTGCATGACTGTTTCTGATTATCGGCTGCGATCCAAAGATTTCGTCCATTTGTTCTTTAAAAGGAGCTTTTATGTGCGACTGTTTCTTATACTGCTGTCACAGCTGGCTTTATATGCCCTCAATATAATATAATAATAATTTGATTTTAGGTATCGGTGCAGGAATGCCCTCTTTTTAATTCATTGTGCCCAAAAAAACTCGACCGGCACCCTACCCTTCAACATACGTATACCCTTCACCCAAACATCCGCACCTTTCCCTTCAACATCCACACCCTTCACCCAAGCATCCACACCCTACCCTTCAACACCCCTACCCTTCACCAGATTATCCGTACCCTTCACCCAAACATCCACATCATTCACCAAAGCATCCACACCCTACCCTTTAACATCCACACCCTTCACCCGAACATTCGTTCCCCTTACCCGAACATCCACACCCTTCACCTGAACATCCATACCCTTCACCAGAACATCCACAGAATACCCTACAACTACTACACCATACACTCCAGCATGCACAGAACACCCAACATCCCCAGCATTAAATCACAATCAGCGAGCCTTCACAACGAGCATCAATCCACCCCCAACAACAGACTCAACTCCATCTATGACTGCTGTGGTTAGGCAAACCACGCCTCCCACATCGGATTCCACAAGAGTCAAAAGGGAAAGCAGGGTTGATAGAGCCAGAAGAGAGGCTCTTGAAATGGAGGCAAGGCGGAAAAAAATTGCTGAATCGATTATGGAGTCTATGACGAGAATGGTGACTCTGAGAGAAGAATACAATAAAATCGAGTCGGATAAGCTGGCCTTAAAACAAAAATTATTTGAAAAATCTGGCCACTGAATTTTTTTTTATGTGTTTTTGTTTTTTTTTTTTAAGTTTTCATATATTTTTTTGTTTATTTTTAATTAACGTTCTTTATTTAAAGATTGAATTTTTGTTTTTTCTTATTTTTTTTATTGAAAGACTGAATTTTTGCTTCTTTTATTATAGTTTTTATTAAAATTTTTTTTGAAAAATGGTGACTTTTTTTAAATTTTCAAATGCTCTAAGCAAAAAGTTACGCTTAGTTTCCCCACCCCGCCCCCGGTGAGATCTTCGGTCACAGACACTTTGCCCAAGTGAGTTGAGTGGAAGCATGTCTACCTCTTCCGCATTTGCAGGTAACTCATCGTAAGATTTGCCATCGTAAAGCAAAATGTGGTTGTGTAAAACCACGGACCGGACAAACCAAACCAAGTTAATTGCCATTTTTGGCGTTTCGACTTCCAAATATTTTAAGCGTCGAAATCTTCTTTTCAGCAATCCGAAGGCCCTTTCTATCGCAACTCTCGCACTGCTGTGTGACGTATTGAAACGCGATTGAGCCGCAGTAAGGTGCCCGTTGTCGCGGGAAGGGGTTTGCAAAGTGCTCGACAGTGGATATGCCGAGTCACCTAAAATATGATACTCTGGTGGGATCAGTTCTTCAATCCTTCTATGCAGTTCATTATTTCGAAAAACTCGAGCGTCATGCAGCCGCCCTGGAGCTCCGATAAAATGTCTGTAAAAACTGTTCGGTGGTCACACACAGCTATCAAAATACGTTTTCATCATTTCCGTCAATAATTGATCTTATTACCGTCTTCTTACCTTGTAAAATGATTGAGTCGGTGTTTTTTCTGTTATAGTAGTCGATAGGATTGTGAATTGGTTGTTTTATTTCAATATGGCATCCATCGATGGCTCCAATTATTCCTGGTATCTTACCATTTGACTTTTCTTGGAAACACTGTAACAAGGTTATTTGATTAATAGAAAAGCTTTAATAATTATTGTTTCTTTTATTTTTCATTTCTCACTTTGGATATACTTTCGTACCCGCTCCGAGCAGGCCACTTTACGTATTCTTCTGTTAGGTCGTTTATGATGTTGACCATTTCGCAAAATACAGAATGCCCAGAACTTTTTGCGTAGTTGAATCTGTCACCTGCGGACAAATAACTTTCCTGCTTGGCCAACATCCAAACAGTGAAACTCAGTTTTTTGTATAAACCCGTTGAAACTTGACGTTTCTTGTAAGATTATCGTTCATGGACTGACAGGTCTCTTCGAACTTTAGAAATTTGTCTTAAACCCGCCCGCGAAGTTGTTACGGGCTGCTCGATTTCAGAACTGGGCATTGCAGGGGATTGAGCTGTAAGACAAAACAAAGGAGATTGCTAGAGAAATGTAAAAACCATTTGTATGTCCACAAGTACGTGCATAAATTGGTTTTACTTACCACTGTTACTGCTTTCTGACAGCGTAGAAACATTATTTGATGGCATTGCGAGCGGTTCTACTCGCTTCCCACACATGTTGATTGCATGTCTGTTGTTTTTTGTCTGTACTATTAAACTTTGTAATGCTCTGCCAACTCGTTTAAAACAAATTTACGGGACTAAGGAATTTAAAAATAAAATATTACAGTATGTATCTGAACAGCGTTAGTTTTACATACTGATGTATTTTTTTCTCAAATTTTTCTATTCTTCTATTTAATAATCTATCTTCTTTACTTTGCAACTCACTCTTCATTCCTACATTTATGTACTTCTATTTTTTCCTACCTTTTCTTTTTAATTTACTTTATCTATCGCACTATATTATTTTGGCTCTTAGTATTAAGGTTTTTCAAATTAAATTTAGTATCACTTAATGTACTATAAAAGACTAGGTCTTACTTGTACATAGTAAATAAATAAATGAAATGAAATGAAAATGAAATGACTGTTTCTCATTATCGGCTGCGATCCAGAGATATCGTCCATTTGTTCTTCAAAAGGAGCTTTTATGTGCGACTCGCCTGTTCTTATACTGCAGTCGCAGCTGGCCCTATATGCCCTCACTAGAATTTTAATTTTGATTTTTTAGCATTTCCTCACTTGTCGGCTGAGTCTGTAGAAACAATTAGAATAATTAATGTAACACACAACACACAAGAAAAAGGAAAATTACCAAAACACCGAGTGAATTTAAGTCCTCGAGGACATTGGCCAGTGCATATTTTTTTAGCCTTGCGTTTTGGAATTCAAATCGCCTCTTGTCGTAGGCATCCAAAAACGCTTTGGTTTCTACCGCAGTCCATATTCTTCTTGATCTAAATGTAAAATGTAGGTAAACCTTAACGTGAATAAAATTATATGGAAAAATACTTACAATTTATTGATCATGGCTGAAATATTCTACAAAGAGGTATCGGTGCAGGAATGCCCTCCTTTTAATTCATTATGCCCAAAAAAAAAACTCGTCCGGCACCCTACCCTTCAACAACCTTACCCTTCACCCAAACATCCGCACCTTTCCCTTCATCATCCACACCCTTCACCCAAGCATCCACACCCCACCCCTCAAAATCCATACCCTTCACCCGAACATCCGTTCCCCTTACGCGAACATCCACACCCTTCACCCGAACATCCACAGAATACCCTACAACTACTACACCATACACTCCAGCATGCACAGAACACCCAACATCCCCAGCATTAAATCACAACCAGCGAGCCTACACAACGAGCATCAATCCACCCCCAACAACAGACTCAACTCCATCTATGACTATGACTGCTGTGGTTAGGCAAAACACGTCTCCCACATCGGATTCCACAAGAGTCAAAAGGGAAAGCAGGGTTGATAGAGCCAGAAGAGAGGCTCTTGAAATGGAGGCAAGGCGGACAAAAATGCTGAATCGATTATGGAGTCTATGAAGAGAATGGTGACTCTGAGAGAAGAAGACATTAAAATCGAGTCGGATAAGCTGGCCTTAAAATAAAAATAATTTGAAAAATCTGGCCACTGAATTTTTTTTATGTGTTTTTTTTTTTTTAAGTTTTCATATATTTTTTTGTTTATTTTTAATTAACGTTCTTTATTGAAAGATTGAATTTTTGTTTTTTCTTATTTTTTTTTATTGAAAGACTGAATTTTTGTTTCTTTTATTATAGTTTTTTATTAATAATTTTTTTGAAAAATGGTTACTTTTTTTAAATTTTCAAATGCTCTAAGCAAAAAGTTACGCTTAGTTTCCCCACCCCGCCCCCGGTGAGATCTTCTGTCAGAGACACTTTGCCCAAGTGAGTTGAGTGGAAGCTTTTCTACCTCTTCCGCATTTGCAGGTAACTCATCGTAAGATTCGCCATCGTAAAGCAAAATGTAGTTGTGTAAAACCACGGACGCCACAACCATGTTAATTGCCATTTGTGGCGTTTCGACGTCCAAATATTTTAAGCGTTGAAATCTTCCTTTCAGCAATCCGAAAGCCCTTTCTATCGCAACTCTCGCACTGCTGTGTGACGTATTAAAACGCGATTGAGCCGCAGTAAGGTGCCCGTTGTCGCGGAAAGGGGCTTGCAAAGTGCTCGACAGTGAATATGCCAAGTCACCTAAAATATGATACTCTGGTGGGATCAGTTGTTCAATCCTTCTATGCAGTTCACTATTTCGAAAAACTCGAGCGTCATGCAGCTGCCCTGGAGCTTCGACAAAAATGTCTGTAAAAACTGTTCGGTGGTCACACACAGCTATAAAAATACGTTTTCGTCATTTCCGTCAATAATTGATCTTATTACCGTCTTCTTACCTTGTAAAATGATTGAGTGGGTGTTTTTTCTGTTATAGTAGTCGATAGAATTGTGAATTGGTTGTTTTATTTCAATATGGCATCCATCGATGGCTCCAATTATCCCTGGTATCTTACCATTTGACTTTTCTTGGAAACACTTTAACAAAGTTATTTGATTAATAGAAGAGCTTTAATAATTATTGTTTTATTTATTTTTCATTTCTCACGGATATATTTTCGTACTTGCTCCGAGCAGGCCACTTTACGTATTCTTCTGTTAGGTCGTTTACGATGTTGACCATTTCACAAAATACAGAATGCCCAGAACTTTTTGCGTAGTTGAATCTGTCACCTGCGGACAAATAACTTTCCTGCTTGGCCAACATTCAAACAGTAAAACTTTTGTATAAACCCGTTTTTTGCCTTTAAATTCAAATAACTTTATTTCAAATTCAAATAACTAATTAACCTTTAGTTCAACTTTATTTAAAAGGTCCTTTTAAAAAAAAATATAAATGATTATGCTTTTTTTTTTTGATACTTACACTAAAACATCCTCGTCTCATACGAAAATCCTGACGAAATTCATCTTCGGAATACGCTGGTATTATTTCCTCGAAGAAATTCGGGTTTCTCGTAGCTTCATTCTGCACTCCAAACAATTCAGCTTTTATGTGCGACTCACCTGTTCTTTTACTGCTGTCGCAGCTGGCTTTATATACCCTACATAGAATTTTAATATTGATTTTTAACACTTCCTCACATGTCGGCTGAGTCTGTAGAAACAATTAGAGTAATTAATGTAACACACAAGAAAAAGGAAAATTACCAAAACACCGAGTGAATTTAAGTCCTCGAGGACATTGCATATTTTTTTAGCCTTGCGTTTTCGAAATCAAATCGCCTCTTGCCATCGGCATCCAAAAACGCTTAGGTTTCTTCCGCAGTCCAGATTCTTCTTGATCTAAATATAAATTGTAGGTTAACCTAAACGTGAATAAATTTATATGAAAAAATACTTACAATTTATTGATATTTTCTGCCATTTTCTCTTCTTTTTTCAGTTTTGTTTACAAAATGTGTTTACTTGTGGCTCTTTCTTTTTCTTTAATTTAACGTTTGGCGCAGTGTTGCCATGCTTTTGCTTGGTACAGTGATGTTTATTTATTAAAGATAATTAATACTAATGCATTTGCTCAAATTAATATATTTTTTTATGTTTTTTTTTTAAGATTTCACAACTATTATTTTATTTTGTTAATTATTTGTTATCTTATATCAATAACATACAAAAACAAAAACGTATTAGGCATTCATAAAGCACGCCACAATATATTGAAAAATATTTCATTTCTGAATAGATAAAAAATTTTACATGGCGAAAGCGTTTGTTTTGATAAAAGTTAGCAGTGATACCAACTTTTAGCAATCAAACCGATACCACGTGTGAAATAATAAATTATAACTATAAATAAATGAAATAACTAATTTTTGTATCACAAAAATATATCCAGGCGAAAAGCAGGATCTCGTTTTGTTGTTGTAACGCTAATAAACCCATGAACTGATCCGGATCAGATCTATAATAAAATACGGCTATTGTTGCATTACAATCGCGTATTCAATACCTTGTGGCGTGCAATTCTATTTGACGTGATTTGGCTTTGCTTCGAGTGCTATCTGCTTCTTGTATTGGCTAAATCACGGTTTTGGGGACATAGCTTGTTTTCTGTTGTCCCCTCATTAAGCGAAAACAAACCGAAAAATGTGATGCAGCTTGCTGAGCGTGTTCTGCTTGCTTTTTCCAAACCCTCTCAGTCATTGGTATGTATACATATATGTATAATAATGTTTAATAGTTTCATAATTTGAAACAGATTGTCTTGTTTCGCAATGTTGTTAAAAAACAGTTCGTGAAAGCACCATAACTGTGGCTCAGCAACATCTTCGAATCCAGCTCCACTCTTTTTGCTTTTTTCAATTTCTCGTAAATCACGACAGAGCTGATTTCTCAGTGAATGAATCTTTCGCTTCACTACTTCAGTATTCAGTTGTAATTTTTGGAGCCAGGTGCTTGAGGCAGTCAAATACTCGCTGAAAGGTATCAGCCCTTTTTAAGCGATTGGCATAGTCCACCTGCCTTACCGCAACCGCATATAAATGTTGCTCTGCCTCGTACGCAGTAATCAACTCCAGTGTAAACTCTTTTGACCATTCAACTTCGTTGTCAACCATTGTTATAAGGCATTTTTAAATTATCTTTATCCTGTAAGACCAAAACCATAACCCATGCGACACAGGCTAGCTCATTGTTCATCTCTTTTTTTCGAACTTTCGTTCTCTTTTGCACTTATGGTTTTGGAACAGTTTCATGAAACAAATTTCACCTACTCTAACCGAGGTATTGTTTGATGGACATTGATGACATTTCAATTGCTGTGAAGTCAGTTGTCCTTCTGTGCTGATTGATTGCTGATGAAACAAAACAAGGAATGCACAGAGTATAACCAGAGAGTCAATCACGACCGGGAACCCACGTTTACGACAACCGCCATTGGCCGCCATTGATTTTTCAGAAAATAAAATCAGTTGAGTTTGAAAAGTAAAAAAAAAATCGATAATTTTTAATTTTTATACATCCTAGAATTTAGAAAAATGAATTGAAGTTGCAGGAATTAGCTTTTTTTCCATTTTGGCCAGTATTTCACTGAAAAAGACGAAAATAAGTAAAAATTTCTTAACTGATGCAGGCGGCTTGTTAAGTTTCACAGAACATAACAATGCGCACATAGCCTTAAGCTCCCCACCCGATAGCACATAGTGTGGTAGGTCATTATGACAGACATGCAAAATAAAAACAAACCAACTTCGTTCAAGACAAATATTTTTGTCGAAAAGTTTTCTATTCGCATTTGGACACAGAACGGCAGCAATTGGACAGTAAAAACAATTCTTTCCGATGGTCTTCGACAAACATTCCCGAAATTTCATGGTTAGCTTGTGGGCAGCTGCTTTTATCACTACTACAACTGCTATTTGGAGTAAAACATCAGGTAAGTTTTGATGGCACTATTTTCTTAGAGAATAAACCTAACTTGCTTTTATAGGTGAATTCGAATGCAATTCTACTTTGGAAGTTCATTAGAACAACGTGAAAAGCGTTAATTGATCAAAGTCTGGGTCACTACTTTCCAAATGCAGTCGCGACAAGTCTGTTTGGATTTGGGAAATTGCTGGCAACGATGAAATCGAATGAGCTGCTGTTTTAAACTCCCATTCGCGATAGTTGTGTTCCTGAGAACTGAGAACTGAACGAAATTACTGATGAACTTTGCAATTCAAGGATCATCTTCATTATTGGTAATAGTTTTTAAATATTTTCCTTTTGTCTAACACTACCCACCTGCGGCTAGGGACATCATCAAATTATACAAAAATACCTATAATGAATGGCAAGTAAAAAAGTGACAACATTGATTAGCAAATAAGATATTAATGGAAATTTGCGTATGTTTATTTAGTTCTTTAAAATTATAATAAAAGAATTCAAATTTCTGAATATTTTCGTTGATGATTCTTTGATTGGAAATTTATTTTCCTTGACGTTTCGTGTGCTTCTTCGTTTTATATTCGCTCAGTTTTTTACTTGAAGGGTTGGAAGAAAAATGTTTGATTTTTCACATAAGTGATCGTTTACGAAAATAAGAACAGCGGAGCCTTAGGGAACACAAGCATTTAGGTGAGTATGAGACTTGTAATTATATTCATCATGATTTGTTTTGACCGATCGGAAAAGTAGCTTCTAGTTACTAGTTCGGGATGAACTTGAGCCTCAACCAAGATCTCAAAAGTGTCTTCAATGACTTTTTTTTAGATCAGAACAGCACAGCACAGCGCAGAAGCAGTGAGAAATGTCAGAACAAAAGTAGTGAGAAACGTCAAACTGATGACTGATGACATATACCAGTTTGAAAGAAAATTCCTAGAGTGTTGTTTACCTGTGAAGTGGAAAAATTTAGTTTTTTCTTTTAAAAAATTACTGCAATAAATAAATTGAACGAATTGAATAAATAATGGCAGAATTAACTCAACTTTTGGTTGCAATGGGTGAGTTTATAACTCATTTTCAAATTAGTAGTAACCTTTTCAGCGAACTTGTTGATAAATTCTCTGTGTCCGAAGGGTATCTGAGATTGGATCCCATCAAAACATATTCTGCTAAAACGCATATCACCTTGTTTCTGTGGTTTGCAGGCCATGAAGCTTGTTCCTTTAGAGACATAGCAGACCGGTTTAACCTTGCGTTGGGAACAGTAAGCCACATGATTACTAGGGTCATTTATTTCATCAGCGATCTTTGTGAATGTGCAGTAAAGTGGCCAAATGAGGATAAAAAACAGCGGACTTCATTATTTATGAAGGAAAAAACTGGGATGATCTTAGGCGTGATAGACGGAACTAGAATAAGGATTGATCCCCCCAGACGAGGGAAAAATGACTACATTAGCCCTGTTCACACTGTACAATTGGTTGGACAAACCTAGGTTTGACAAACCAATGCTTGATAGTGTGAACTCTTCATACGACCGCTTGTCCAATTTGTTGGATGGTTTTCAAAAATTTTTGAAAATCTAGAAGTTGGATGGAGTGGAAGGGTATGTGACATAAAGTTGGACGACAAGCTTGATAGGTGTGAACGAAAACTACATCAGACCATCCAACTTCCATCAAACGAAGTCTGTCCAACTAATTGTACAGTGTGAACTGGGCTAACGATAGAAAGAACGTAGTAAGTGTCGGTTTGCAAGGAATATGTGACGAAAAACAAAAGTTCATTGATATCTTCGTTGGACATCCTGGTTCGGTCCATGACAATAGAATGTTCGAAAACTCAAGTGTGTATGAAGAACTTCCTTCAATATGTAGAGGGTTCTATCTTTTGGGAGACTGCATAAGTGCATATGCTTGCTCTCAGTATTTGGTAACACCATATCGTGACAATGGTCATCTGTCATCAAGGCAAAAGTTTTTCAACAAAAAACTAAGTTCCGGGCGCATTGTGGTCGAACATTCTTTTCCTGAAGCAAAGGTTTCGGCAACTGTTTATTGCAAATTAAGAGGAATGAAAAAACTTTGCCATTTTATACGCACGTGTATTGTTTTGCACAACATGTGTAACGAAGAAGAGCTTCTTTTTGAAATGGAAGCAGAAGATACAGTGGATAATGAGCACCATAGATCACCCGAACAAAGTGAAAGATTCGCCCTTCAAGATCGGCTCTGCGATGAGGTTTTTTCCCATTTCAATTGAAAAGTTAAAGTTAAAGTTTCAATATTATATATTTTTCTAAAATAAGTACAGTCTTTTTCATCATTATACATAATTCATTATTATTTCTAAAACAAGTACACACTCTTTTTCGTTTTACATTACATACATAATATAAAATAAAGGAAATTACATTACATTACATTACATTTCACAATAAAAACAAAAACAAATTACAATAAATGACTTAGTCTTTTTTTAAGGCTTCCATTAGGCCTTTCAATACAGCGGTGCGGTTTTTGTAAGCCTCCAGCTTTTCGCGATTGGCTTGCAGCTTATCCTGCCTGTACTGCTTTTTTTTTGTCGATTTTCCTCTGCGTACTGTTGCCTCCACTTGCCAAGCCCAGCAGCTACCGTTTGTTTTCTGTGAATCCTGCGAGAAGGACTTATTTGCATCACAGCATCATTATTGCCAGGTGGTAGTGGCTGAGGTTCATTCGCTTGCTCCATTGGTAAAGGAAGGACTTCATCCGAAGTATTTGGTGCTAAAGCGAAATGAAAAAAAAAGTTAATTATATTTTTATTCAATTTTCTTTTGCAACACAATCAATACCTTCAGAAAACCCCGTTTCAACCTTGATGTCATTCCTGTTTTACCGCTGCTCTTGGATCTTCCTAATAAATAAGATGGTATAATGGAAGGGCGCTTAAGCAAAATTTCAGATAGCTCACTGTAATTAAAAAAAAACATTACTTTGATTAAAGATCAAACACCAATGGATTGTTTATGCAGAATTCAAGAAAACCATTTTTCAGAGACAAACTTAATTTTCGTACGGACACGTTACTCTATCGTTACCCGTTTTTTTGTTGTGGGTGTGTTTTCTGTTTATTGGTGACTATGTATGTTTTAGGATTCGGTGATGGTGATGGATCTGGTGTTGGATGAAAAATCTGTGTAGCTGGATATGGTGAAGGAGAATGCGATGAATGTGTTGTCCGTTTATTGGTGACTATGTATGTTTGAGGATTCGGTGAGGGTGATGGATCTGGTGTTGATTGCGAAAACTCAATTGGGTATATTCAGGGGATGGTGATGTTTGAGGATGGTATTTGGAAACAATTATATCGTTGAATGGTGAGGATGAGGATGAGCGTTAAGGAAATGGTGATGATGACGAGGAATAGGGTGTGACAAATTGACTAACTCTGCTGGGTTGAAGAACTCCCTCCCTCTGCGGAAGTACAAATTTTTCTTGGACCTCTTTTATGACAGCCATTATTTTCCACTTGGCTTCATGGAAAAGGTCATTTGGTAAGTCCTCCAGCTCAATTTTGACGACTATGGCAAAGTTTACATTTCTTTTTTGCGAAAGTTTTTGATTTTTAATATTGTTTGCCAATTCCTCCGCAACTTGCAGCGACTTGGTGATTTGCCTCTCGAAGCCGGTCTTTCTTTTTGTTGGCCTGTTATCCTAATAATACAATTAAAAGTTACTTATTATATTTCTTAAAGCGTTTTATTGTTACCAAAAATAACTCATCTGTTGAAGTCGCCTCATGATGGCCTCTTTCGAAAGAATCCGAATTTTGTGGAAAATATTGCTGAAAATAAAACAAAATTAGTATTCGATGGTAACATCGTCAAAAAACACTTACTTCTGGAACGTTTGTCACCGAAGGAGTTGAACCCGTGTGCTTATCTAGGAATTTAAGCTCATCAAAGCACCACAGCTAAGGAGCGTAAACATCTTCTCTTCCAGGTTCCAGCTCCACTTTGCTATGATTTTGCAATCAAATTCTTTTCTTAGTACTGGCTGCGCAGCGTTTTAATTTTTATTTTTACCTCCTCCGGTGTAACCTCAGGCTTTGATGATTTTAATTTTTCGCAGATCACTCTTCAATGCCTGGTTCTTTTTGATCCTATCCAGGAAATCTGGCGATTGAGTATTATATAGCATGGGACTCTGCTCATAGAGCAGGATAAGCTCCATCGTCTGACTTTTATTCCAATTTGTCATTTTGTTTTTTCGTATTTTTACTTCGGAATCAAGAAAAAGAACATTTGTTTTTCAAAACAACTTCATCTTTACTCGGCGGAAAAAAAATACAAGTGTCCCAACAAAGAAATGTCAAAACTCAACCAAGAAAAAAAAACAAAGACATTGACATTTGTCAAAACTCAACCAAGAAAATTTTAAATTTTTTAAAAACTCTGGCGCAAAACCACGTCTCTTTCATACAACTATGAGGGAAAGAGAAAAAAACATATATAGACGTCAATTTTGCGCCACTGGGTGTGTTCGAAAAAAAATGGGTAGCATAACTAGGATACCTTTGTATCCGGGTAAGTTTTCGAACGACTAAGATTAGGTATCTGTCAAATCAGAAACAGCTGATAAATCGAAGTGAAAACAAACCAAACCAAAAGCGAATGGCAATTGGACGTAATTTCTGTTAAATCAAATAAAAATTAACTAAAAAATAATAATGGCAAGCTTAGACATTTCATCCGAACAGGAAGAAGAAGAATTATTGGGTTCGTATGAAAATAAGTTTTTACATTGTGATATGTGAATTAATGTAGCTTATTAAATTTTTTAACAATTAGCTTTAATTGAATCGTTTGTTGTCAACGATCTATTGGCACCTTCCAACATGCTGACAATGTTTCCCGAACTGCTGAGCGACGATATGCCAACGAGGAACACAAACTACTGTGAAATAACGATTCCTTCATACTCGTTGCATGAATTTCGAGACCACTTCCGAATGAGTCGAAGTAGTTTTGCGGTAAGCTTCAATACATGCAAAATGTTTGTTATTTGACTTTGTATTCTTACAATTTAGGATCTTATGGAGAAGGTGGGAAACCGAAAGCGGGTTTTGGGCCTAGAAGATAAACTTTTGTTTACGTTATGGGTTCTTAGTAAGCAAGAAAGTTTTTTGTCAGCTGGGGACCGATTTAATCTGGCCAAAAGTTCTGCCCACAACGCTTTTTGTGAAATCTTGCAACTTTTATGTTCCCTCATGGTGGATTATATCAAGTGGCCTACTACAAGCGAGTACAATTCTATTTCACAAGTAAGTTCTTATTTTTTAGCTTAAAACGTAGATATATTATGTTATAATAGCAAGAAAACTTTTAGGCATTTCGGGAAAAATCTGCAGGGTACATACCAGGCATAGTAGGGGCTATCGATGGATGTCACATCCAAATAAAACAGCCTTTGAAGAACCCGATTGACTATTATAATAGAAAAAATACGCATTCTGTGATTTTACAAGGTAAGTGTTTGCGTTTTACTAGTGAAGTTTTATTCTTTTAACCTAATTTATTCTTTCAGGTGCTTGTGATCATCGCACTATTTTTACAGATATTTATGTTGGAGCCCCTGGGCGCTTACATGACGCAAGGGTTTACAAAAACAGCCCTCTTTTTTCCGAAATTGACCGTCTTGTTTGCGGAGAATTTCACATTGTGGGTGACACGGCGTACCCGTTAAGAAGAAACCTTGTAACCCCATTTCGTGACAATGGACACCTGACGGAAAGACAAGCTCATTTCAACACTCGTCTGAGTAGCGCAAGGGTTACAATAGAACGAGCTTTTGGGAAAGGTCGTTTTCGTCGTCTCAAATATTTGGACGTTGCAGTACCAATGATGGCGAATAAGATAGTCACTGCGTGTTGCGTTCTGCATAACCACATTCAAATACGAAGTCATGAAGAATGTGCAGACATTGAAATCGACTATGACGTTGTTAGTGACCCAATGCCAGAAAACGCAAATACAACTGAAAGAGGTGTTAGTAGCCAGAAAAGGAACTTTTTGCTTTCCTTATTTTAATTTTTGATATTAAGAACTATCAACAAAAAAGTGTAAAAATAAGTAAATGTTACATTTATACAACTTTTATTTTTATTTTTCACTTTTTGTAAAATCACTTTTACACTATCGCCATAATGCTGTCTCAAAATATTTCCAAAAGAAAGAATCTCAATTAACTTTTTTTTTTAGATTTTATTTTCTTATAAAAAAAACTTATAACCTATAAAAAACTTATAAAAAACTTATAAACTAATAAAAAAAAAACAAAACAAGAATTCATTGTTAAACTTAACAAATAAAAAAAAATAACAAAAACACTTCAGGGGTTATTTAAACTAAACATAAAATAAACAAAAAAAAATTCAGTCTTTTGATTTAGACTTCCCAATGTATTTTGTATTTTCTGAAATAAGGACGAAAATTAATACTGGCAATGATTCATATTTTTGCATTTTCTTACAGTGTGGATTTTCACGGTCCATCCGCTCCCTTCGCATAAGCCTCAGCTCCTTAACCTCATTAAGGAGCTCCTCTGCAATGGCCAATCTTCTCTCCTCAATATTGAGCAACCGTTCCTTCAATGCTGCGTTCCTCCTTGCACTTGGCACTTCAGGGCTTAGGAATGAGGCCGACGATGTTGTTGGCATTAGATTCGCCGCTGAATTAGGGTTCGCAGGCTTAGCTACTAGTGAACTAATGGTGGGGGTATCCCGAATCGTCACCTCGGCATCAAAAATTTCGCTCACCAACTCAAAATACGGCCATGGCATACGGCCTCGTCCGGTTGAGGTTTTTTTGTTGTTGTCAACTATCTTGTGGTACCTGAGCTTCATGTTTTTTAATTTTTGATCGAGAGAGGACGTTTCGAAGAATGCCCCCACTTTTCTCACAAGTTCGTCCTGAATTTGTAGGAATATACTCCGACGGCGAATCTTAGGATTTCGGAAATCCGCTTTCCTCTTTATGCATTCATGCAAAAAGAGGAGTTACGGTCTTGTGGTCCCAAGATGGTTCTGGAAATTTTAGAAAGAAAAATAAATGTACTTCAAATGGAACATTAAATTTTGGGATAGTTTTGCTTCCCAACAGTTAAAGAATTTTTAAAATAGGTTCAGTAGCTTCGGAGCATATTTAATGCAAACAAACAAACTACGTATTTTACTCCAACAGCAAGAAGGGCAGCAACCATCAAACCTATTTTACGAAGTTTTATTAAAATCGTTACAGCCGTTTTCGAGAAAAATAAGCTTTTTCTCACTCACCTTTTGTATGGGTTTGCCCTACACTCTGAGCGTCCACAGCCTCTGTTTCGTGGTTCTCCATGGAGGCATTCATGGCGGATGCTATTTGAAATAAAAGCATAGCATAATTAGAATTATAATAACAAAAAAAAAAAAAACACACATTTACCATCACTAAAGTTAGCTGCAAAAGGCGGTTGCTCTTCCAACAATGTTTCAGCAGCTGCTGGCCCTAAATTGCCTAAAAACAATAGATAAAACAAATGTATGCGTATAAACGTACTTTATGTCCTTACCAGCAACAATTTTACACTTTTTAGTTTGGACATATAACACAGCAAAATCATAATCTGAAAAAAATGCAGCTTAAAATGTGTTTTAAAAATTGCAAACAACACGTACCACTTATTAATCGATTGCAAACTTCTTCACAATCGTTTACTTCGTAAACAACGTCGTTTAGACTAATTAGGAGCACCATATTTTAAATTTAAGTTTACAAAAAACAATTTTGCAACAAAGCACTATGACAGAAAGCAAAACAAAATGAATCCAAGTCAGCTGTTCTCAAATTTCAAAATTGGGTAGCTTGCTATACCATGATTTTTAAGGTACCTTTGGATCGCTTTCCCCTCAAAAGATGTTTTGCAGTCAGCTGCTTTTTAACATGGGATTACACTAACAACAAATGTCACGAAAGGAATCTAGTTCGTCTTAGGTAAAAATCCGAACGCCCCCGGTCTGAATAGCGTCTATGGATGTCATTTTGATTTTTCTAGTTTTTGTAGTGATGCCAAATAATCGTTTTTTGTAGTACTTTTTCGGAAAATGTTGTTTTTTGGTCATTTTTTGAGGAAATTTCTCTTTGATTCGAAGGAAATTACTAAAACCTTCAACACGTCCCTACGGTCAAGGGAAAATTTGTGTTTTTGTAATTGAATAAAAACAGTTAGCTTTTTAACTGGTAAACATGCTGAAAGTTTTGACAAATATTAGCACATTGTGGTTTAAAAGAAAGTAAAGTTCAAACGCGGTTCAAACAAGAAATGGAAGCTCAAGGAAATATTGCTACGGTTGACCAAGAATTGCCTTCAACTTCGGGTGTTGTATGACAACGACCAACTGCAGAGGTTCTCAGAAACATGTGGTAAGTATACAATTATATTATTTTATTGTAAATGTATTCTAATAACACAATCTGTAGGACTCTGGTAGGCCTTTCACGGAGGACGGCAACAGAGGTGTTAGCCGTGGAACTAGCGGAGGAGTTTGGTATGTTGCCAAAAACCAAAAGATGTCGCATACATCGGTAAGAAATGCACCTTTATACACAAGAAAGTGTTATTGGATACTTTGGGTGCGCAAAAAGTGTATGCAGGGGTAAAAAACGAATTTCACGTGCCAAAGGTACGTGGTTCGAAGACACTCATATGCCATTGTCTTGAGTGTTTTATTTGATGTACGGGTTTGCGAAAAAGGTTTCGTATGAATTTCTTTTGATATTATGTATATACATAATATGTATGTTTTTATAGGTAAATATTATCAAATATCAATTGACTATTTTGAGGAACAGGATCACACTTCTGACCAAACTTGTTTATCGTCACGAACAATAGCTGATTGGTTCAGCTATTGCCGAGAAATAGTGTTGGACAACTATTTTGATACACAAGAGGAGGAGGGAAAGATAGATAGGCCTGGACATTGTATATGAAACATATAGTAACACCATGAACACTCCCGATGCTATAGGGACCTACCTGCTCGATTAAAGGACTTCTCTTTTGAATCGGAAAGAAAGTGAAGTGTAGAACCCTACTTTGTATTTATAATACCCAAGTGCACCACCAAAATAAATTTAAAGAGAACCGCAAAGTTCGTTAATCGAGCAAGTAGGTGGCTCAAGCATCGCGAGTGTTCATGGTGTTATTATAGGTTTTATATACAATGGGCCTGGATGCCTACCTAAGTTTGGACGGCGCAAGTTTAACAAAGGTGGGCGGGTTGAGTTACATTGGGACCTGGGTATGATTCAAGATGGGTCACAAGATCTGCGTGATAATTATCTTTTAAAACAACATTGTTTTATTGTACTAATGTCGTTTTTATTTAAGGTTTTAATTCCTCTGATTCAAAAACACGTTGAATTAGGATCAACAACCCATACGGATTTCTGGAAAGCTTATGATTGTTTACCCAAGCATGGGTATATTCACAAAAAGGTTAATCATAGCGACGCATACATAGGATTCATAGGATTCACACCCAGAGGATTGAGTCCCAGTGGAGAGTAACTCTCTGTTGTTAAAAGACACTTCTACAATGATAATTACTCAAATAATTTTCAGACTGGATTGTTGACTATCAGTGGAGAAGGAATATTAAAAAAAGACACAAAGATCCGTTTGCAGAACTTGTGAAAGCAGTCAACCATGTTTATGGTCAGTTTAATAATTAAAAAGTGCAATAACTTTAATTCACTCTTTTTATTTGGAATTTAGATCTCTTTTACAGACCACTTAAAAAATGCTAAAACTTCGTTTTTTGTTGTTTAAAATGAAACTTTTTCATGAATTTTTAACCTCAAAAGTTCAATTTTCTAACCACAAAACAAATAATAGCCTTTTGAAATTATTTCGATTGTAAAAAAAGTGTTTTTTGTGCAATAAAACAGTGGAGTGTATATACACTAGGGGAAAAAATTAAAGGATAAAAAAAAATACAACTTTTTTGGGGTTTTTTCAAGTAGTTGTAATTCTCTTAAAAATGGTCGTACAGGAACTTCAAAAAAAAATTTTGAAGCTCAAAACTTCTAGTTTTGAGATCTAATGACAAAAAATTTTTCAAGCTACGTAGTTCGCTCAGTCCTAATAAATACTGAGAACAAATTTTTTTCGAAGTTTTTTTGGTTCTTTTTTTTTTGGTGTATGAACTAGGAAATTTTTTTTTCAACTTAACCACATGGACTGGATAGCTTGTTTGTTTAGCTTGAATTTGCTTTTTTGAAAAGTTCGATTTGACCTTTTCTCATTGAGATATCGATTTTTGAATGAAAATGTTGGAATATACTTGTTTATAGAATCTACTTTTGTTTATTTATATTGTTCAAGCAATCTTATGTTTATGTACATGTTTTTATAATAAAATTTTATTTCAAATCTTGTTCAATCTTCAACGAAATAAGTCCTTTTAATTAGAATCTGGAACAAACTATTTCATAGCTTTCCAATAGGTTATGGGCCCAGGATCGCTGGACAATATAATTGTGAATTATAGAAAATATTTTTTGTTCGAAGAATCATGTCGTCGATTCCTGCAATTGAAAAATTAAAAGGGCGTGAAAATTATGAGGATTGGAAATTCGCTGTTCAGAATTTTCTGGAGCATGAGGATCTTTGGGAAAGCGTTCTCGGGACAGAAAAGTAGATTCTATAAACAAGTATATTCCAACACCCCCACTAGAATCTATTTTACTAAACCCATTGATTTTGCGCAATAGCTTGACTTTTCAGTTGGGAGACACTTTGTCAAACTATCAGCAATCATTTTTGAAGTTTGCAAATAGATGTGTGAATGGTCTAGATTTCAGTGATGTGAAAAATGAAAAATGTGTCAAATGTATCGAAGGTAAGCACTCTGTAATGTTGGCACCCACAGCACTGATCGCTTAGCAGTAGTTGCTATCGCTCAGACCTCTATTGCAAGATTGCAAATTGGAGGTTAGTACTGTAGATGACCTCAGAAGATTCCCAGTTTTAATTCTTAGGCGAGTTGCCAAATATCAAAATAAAACTAGGTGTGTTGCGTTGACTCCACAGTCGATCTCTGACTTTATTATTGAAAAACATTCCTTATTTATACAATATTTTCTTCTTCCTATTTTAGTTATCGAATCGTCGACTACACTTCGATACTTGATCCACTTCATTATCACATTCTATCGGGAGAGTGCCAATGACCTATTGCACAAGCAAACACTCATACCCCAAAGACTATTGCTATGTCAGCACCATAGTGCATGCAGTCAGAACAATAAGATCTCTTATTACCGTTGCCGGTCGCCAGTGGCCTTCCACTTGGGATCATATTGTTTCAAGTGCAATGCACCATAATGACACATAAATATGTTGATTGTTAGGCATTCATATGCAATCCAACTGAATGGAGAATGTGATAGAATCAAATATCGAAGTAGAGTCGAGGGTTGACAACCTTAGAATTGCTGTAGAGCAATTAATAAAGAGTTCGTTGGCTGTGACTCCTTCACACCACCCTTCCTGGGGAAAAAGGAGAAATCAAGACAAGAGTGTTGATTTCTACTTTTCCACGACTCTTTTACAAATACGGGAGTATGAAATTAATAAAAAAAATTTTCTCTTTTGTCATATTAGATTGAACATTGTGGCTATTTCTGGATGTTTACTTTTACATTTTTTTTTTACTTAATATTTTGGTATCATTTGTGATATTTACATTAGTTAAAATTTACTTCTCTTTTTTTTCTTCATTGTATGTTATTCAGTATTTGGTACATATATTTGTTCTTTTTTTTTTCTATTTTATTCAAAACAACATTCTCTTTTCATATTTACTTATTATTTATATTTATCTGTATATATTTATATTCAATACGCGCGCATTGATATTTTGTTTAGTTATTACCTTATTTCTATTCTTACAATTACTTTTAAACATTGATTTAATATCAGAACATTTGTTTTGACAATATGCACATGTTTCTCTCTCTTTTTTTTTTTTTTAATTTTTTTAATTTACAATACTAGTATATATATGCTAAAAATGGTTTTAACCTAGTTATCAATTTACATTTATTTCACAATTTCACAACTTATACAATAACATACATTCAATCAATTTCTTATTTTAAAAATTTTTTTTTTTTTTTTTTTTTCACAATTTCACAAATTAGGTACACAATAACATCCATAAAATCAATTTCTTATTTCTACTTTTTCTTTTACAATCTCACAAATAACACAATAATAGTCTTACATAAAATGGGTTTTATCTGTTTTTGTTAACAATCAATTTCTTATCTTCAAATCTTCTTTTTGAACTTCACAAATGTATAAGTTTACAAATTATAATAGTAACATATATATATAAAATGGTTTCAATCTGTTCTTGTGAACAATTACTTTCTTATTTTCACATTTAATTTCGCAATTTACTCCTTCCTGTGATAAGACTTCATATGGTCCTATATATATTGGATCTAACTTCTTTCTGCTTTCGTTTCTTAACAAGACTAAGCTACCTACGTTGTAATCATGAGTTTTTGCTTTTCTATCAGAATCGTACCTATCTTTCCTAGAAATTTTCTTTTGTATTAAAGTATCCCTAGCATCCTTATGAGCAATTTGTAGTCTGTGTTTTAAGTCTATCACATAGTCTTCGTAGTTGTACACTGGTTCAACTTTCTTTGTAAGATTTGAAGGCAAGTTACATTGTCTTCCAAATACTAATTCAAATGGGGTGAATCCTGTTTCTGAATGTACTGAAGTGTTGTAACAGAAAACATAGTATGGCAACCAGTTGTTCCAGTCTGTATGTTTTTCTTCTACATAACTCCTAAGGTATGCTCCTAAAACTTTATGGGAATTTTCTAGTGCTCCAATGCTTTCATGGTGATAAGCGGTAGATTGCAATTGTTCTATCTTTAATAACTTACATAGATCTTTGAAAACTCTATTTATGAATTCTGTACCTTGGTCAGATGCTATGGTAGCAGGGACTCCATACTTTAGGATAAAGCCTTCTACAAGTCCTTTAGCTACCGTATTAGCTTCCTTATTTGGTAAAGCAATGGCTTCTGTAAACTTCGTAAGTTCGTCTTGTAGTGTTAATATATATTTTGACCCATCTTCCGTCTCGTCAAGAGGTCCAACTAAATCAAGGTATATTTTGTCAAAGCATGTTTCTGCTGTTGTAGTAATAGTCATCGGTTGATTTTTTGGTTGTATGTGTTTGTTTCGCTGACACATTGGGCAGTGCTTAACGTATGTCGTCACATCGTTTTGCATTCCTGTCCAAAAATATTTTTTCTTAATATTCCGCAACATGCGATTTATTCCGGCATGTCCACTTGTCGGTAACATGTGGTAATCATTGAGTATAAGTTTTTGTTTTCCAGGGTCCGTTACTTTTATTTTATCTTCAATTATGTGCACTTTTATTTTATTTCCTTTGAATATTTCTTCTATCTTTTTCTTTAATATATATAATTTCTCTTTACGACGGCCGTCTGAGAGTTTACCTAACTCTTCTTTAGTTATATAAATATCTTTAATTGATAGAGGTCCGCAAATTGAACGCACGTCCCTTAGCAACATTTTGTCAAATGATGCCGATCGAGCAATAGTGCTATTCTTGGATTCCTCTTCATTATTTAATAATGGTTCACCGTTATTTTGCACGTCCCTCAACAACATTTTGTCAAATGATGCCGATCGGGCAGTAGTGCTTTTTCTGGGTTCCCTTTTATTATTTAAAAATGGTTCTTTGATATTCTGCACGTCCCTCAACAACATTTTGTCAAATGATGCTGATCGGGTAATAGTGCTTATCTTTGACCTATTTAATATCAAACAATTATTCCCTGGAATGTATCCTACAATGAGGTTTGGACTTATAACTCTGGTACCTTTTAATAAACTGTAATCTTTGTCTTCATCTTTGAAGCTATTTAATATTTTTAACTCGACTATTTTTAGCCCCTTTTCTGGCGGTTTAAGAAGTTCACTTATGATTTTTTCTTTCTCTAATTTACTTGTTGTTGGGTTTTCTTCTTCTAAATTTGAGTTTCTAGCTTGTGCTCTTGTTGTGACACACACAAATAAATTCTGTAAGTCCTCTGACTTTAGTTGTATTCTACTTAGTGCATCCGCAGTGCAGTTGTCTTTGCCTGGTGAATACTCCACAGTAAAGTTATATTCCTCTAATATTAGCCTAAATTTCGTTAATCTACTTGAAGGTTCTTTTAGTGAGAACAGATATACTAGTGGTCTATGGTCCGTTAGTATTTTGAAACGTCTTCCGAAAAGATAAGGTCTGAAATGTTTTACTGCCCATACTATAGCGAGCAATTCTTTTTCTATAGTGCTGTAATTCTTTTCGGCTTTATTTAATGATTTACTTGCGTATGCGATGGGTTTATCATCAAAATTTGATATAACGGCACCTAAGGCAAATCCAGAGGCGTCTGTTCGGAGTATAAATTCTTTTTCAAAATTTGGAAACTGTAAAATATTTGGGCTTATTAGGAATTCTTTTAGCAAATTAAATGAGGTATTGCAATCTTCGGAAAATTTAAATTCTACGTTTTTTCTTAATAAACGGTTTAAAGGAATTGCTAGTGTTGCAAAATTTGGTATGAACTTTCTATAGTAGTTAGCAAATGCTACAAATCTCCTTACTTCGTCTGCATTTTGTGGGATTGGATAATTTTTCATTACTATGGATTTTGATGGATCTGGTATAATACCTTTGTCTGATATTATATGACCTAGATATAAAACTTCTTTTCTAAGGAAAGCACATTTACTTGGATGTAGTTTGAGATTTACTTCTCTCAATCTTTCGAATACTTCAATTAAATTTTTATTGTGGTGTTCTAAATTTTTACCAAACACTATAAGGTCGTCAAGATACACAAAACATTTTGAATACGTTAGACCGGACATTGCTATAGACATCATTCTTGAGAATGTACTAGGTGATATTTTTAACCCCATTGGCAGTCGTTTTAGTTGATAATGACCGTTTTCAGTGGAGAATGCTGTGCATGGCCTACTTTCCTTTTCTAATTTCATCTGGTAGTATCCTTGGCTTAAATCTATACAGGAGAAATAAGTTGCACCTCCTACCATATCGAATATGTCAGTTATGTTAGGCAATGGAAATTTATCATCTTCGATGACGTCGTTAACTTTTCTATAATCAATTACTAATCGGAATTTTTGCATTCCTGTTACTGGGTCTTTCTTTTTGGGCACTACAAGAATAGGTGAGTTCCATGCTGATATCGATGGTTCAATAATATCGTTTTTAATCATCTTCTCTACTTCGTTTTGTATGTCATTTTTTTGTGAATGAGGTAATCTATATGGTTTAGTATACTTTGCCGTTGCTCCTACTTTAAGTGATATTTGGGCTTGACCTATATGTGTGTATGTTAGTTTATCGTTTTCTAAATGGAAAATATCTTGAAATTTAGTGCAAATAGCTTTGAGTTCTGATGCTTCTTCTGTGTTTAAAGTGTCAAAATTAATTTGTGAAAGTAATTGTTGTGTTCTTTTCGTCTTGGAATTTGTTGTCTGTTCATACGCCAAAATGTGGTATTCTGAAAGTGCTTTGGAATCTGGTTCTACCCATTTTAATTTTACTTCTTCCTGTCGAGTGTTTAAAATTTTTATTGGTATTTTTCCGTTTTTTATCGTAGATATAGAACCTGCCATGAATACTCCTTCGCAAAGTTCTTGGGAGTCAAAAATTCTTGTTTCTGTATGTTTACTGTTCAACCAATAGGTGGCTTCAGATCTGGGTGCTATTGTTAATGAGTTAAGTTTATTTTGACTTTCTATAGGTAAGGAAATTTGGCTAGTGTTTAGAGATAATTTTAAAATGAAATGTTCTAGGTCAATTATAGCTCCAAAATCTTTAAGGAAGTTAGCACCAATAATGCCATCAACGGGCACGGGAAATGAATCTTTTACTACGTGAAAAGGATAGTCAGTTAATTTCTGTCCCAATAACAGTGTATTTTTGCAAGTTCCTATAGTTGTTAATTCTCCAGATATACCTACTACTGTTATTTTACTTAATGTGTCTATTTGTATGTTTTTGTCTAATGCTTGTTCTTTTATGGTGCAAATGGATGCGCCTGTATCCAGTAAAAATTTTGTATTCTTATTATTTGTATTGAAAACTACATATAGGCCGTTTATTATGCCCCCTGTACATATGATATGTTCTATTGGGCTTAAATAATCCCCCCCGATGGGTCGGCTCCCCCCTCGGTGGGTACTTCGTTTCCCTCATTTAAAATATAGGCTGATTCTCTATGTATGCTACGTCTTATTCTGTTATTGTTAGGGTTACTTTGATTGTTACCTTGTCTGTTATTTCTGGGATGTAAATTATTTTGGTTGTTGTTTGTTCTACCTCCGTTGCTATTGTAATTATTTCTAATCATGTTATTCTGTTGAATCGGGTAGCGAGTTTGTGTTGAGCTAAATCTTGTTTGGGCTTGGTTAGCAAAATTGTTGGATCTTGGGAAGTTTTGTGAGTAATTATTATTATTAAAATTATTTTGCCTTATTGGATTTCGGTTTCTATTGTCGTTTTCGTTTTCAAGGTTTCTATTGTCGTTATTGTGGTAAACAGGTCGGTTGTAGTTAGGTTGATAGTTATTGCGGAAATTTTGAGCAGTATGGTTAAGATTCGGATTATAGTTATTATTTGCATATCGTATCGTTTCTGTAGCTCCTGCATTGTTTGGAGATAACTCCAACAAGTGGGAGATAGCATCCTGCATTTTGACGTGTCGGGCACTATCTAACACTATTTTTAACCTATCGTTTACCCCCTTTTTTAGGAACGCTAAACCTCTTCTCTCATTAGCTTTTGTTAAGATCTCCCTCGCTTCTTCACCATGGCAAGAAACTTCTAGTTCTGTCATTTTTGTAATAAGTGTTTCGATGTCTGTTACGAATTCTCGCACAGATCGATTACCCTGATATGTCTTACTAAGTTTGGTTTGTATTGTTTCTATTGTATCTTTTGGTCCACATTTTTCTATTAAAATTTTTTTTAGTGAAACAAAATTCTCTGGTTTTTGATTACCTAGTTCAGTAAGAGCTTTACCTTGAATTTTGCATTTCAATATAAATTTTACTAAAGTGGGTTTTGAGGCTTCATTAAGGGTGTCATAGTAGAATTCTACGCTGTTTATAAAATCCCTAAGGTGTTCAGTTCTCTTGGCCTCCTCATCACAGTTGAGGGTAGGCAATTTCTGAGCTATACTGAAATTGAATATTTCTGCCATGTTTTCGGCTACTTCTAACCCTTTAGTTTCTTTATCTACTTCTTCTTCTATGTTTTCTTCGCCTAGTAATTTCTCTTCGGCTTCTTTATCTTCTTCTTCTTCTATGTTTTCTTCGCCTAGCAATTTCTCTTCGGCTTCTTTATCTTCTTCTTCTTCTATGTTTTCTTCGCCTAGCAATTTAGTTTTTTCGTCTAATATTTTATGTAGTCTGACTAATAAGTTATCTATAATTTTTTTTAAAGTTTGTTGATTTGTAACCTTTTCTGATTTTTCATATTTTTCATTGAACTCTTTTTCTAATTTAAGTATTTCTTGTCTCTTTCCTGTAATATAATTTTCGGAATATTTTCTTTTTGGGGTTTTATTAAAGTTTTCAAGTATTTCTTTTAGTGTTTTTATTATGTTTAGCATATTTTTAATTATTTATTCATATAATTTTTTTTTGTTTTAATAAATTTCTATGGTCAGGACAGGTTTTTTAATTGGTTGTTTACAACATTTTCCACTTTTCTGTTAAAATAATATTTTGTCATTTTGAAAGCAATGTAAACTATAATAACTATTATAATAATGATTATTACATCTATTAATAGCAAACTAGAGTTAAGTACGTTATTGTTGCTGTTGTTTACAACGACTTCGTCCTTGCTAGAGTTTCCTCCCATTTTTTTTTTTTTTTTAAATTTGTAATTTATATATATGAGAGATAACGAGAAGTCGAATAAATACAAGAAAAGCAAAACTTCGTTAGTTGTTGCGCTGGGTGGCACCTTGGGCTGCGGATGCAACCGACGCAAATAGGGAATGGAACTCTCGTTCCGCGGCTCTCTTGGTCTGTGCCTTTTCCTTCTTTTCGGCACGGATGGTATCTTTTACCCGTTGTGCCTGACTAAGGTATTGTTGCCTTACTTCCTTGGGTTGACCTGGTATGTTGGCCAACCTGATAAGCTCTGCTACTTGTTTTTTGTGTTGTACCCTCTTTCCTGCTCGTGCTTTGGGAGCTGGGGGCAGCGGAATAGTTTGTGTCTCCCTCCTTCTGGAGGTTCTTTTCAAATATTCTTCTATCGTTAGTGGTTTGGGGCCGACTCTGTTGGGCTCAGGTCTTCTCGGAGGCGTAGCTGCTAGTAAAGCCTGTGCTTCTTCTATTAGGCTGGCTGCAAGGGCCAGTTGTGCAGAGTTTGACATTGAAAAATTTGACAACTCCTAATGGCAGAGTGTCTTGTTGTACCTCTTTTTGTATTGCGCAGAAAAGAAACAAGAACTTTTTTTAAACGAGATCTCCTCCTGGCAGGATCGCCATGTAATGTTGGCACCCACAGCACTGATCGCTTAGCAGTAGTTGCTATCGCTCAGACCTCTATTGCAAGATTGCAAATTGGAGGTTAGTACTGTAGATGACCTCAGAAGATTCCCAGTTTTAATTCTTAGGCGAGTTGCCAAATATCAAAATAAAACTAGGTGTGTTGCGTTGACTCCACAGTCGATCTCTGACTTTATTATTGAAAAACATTCCTTATTTATACAATATTTTCTTCTTCCTATTTTAGTTATCGAATCGTCGACTACACTTCGATACTTGATCCACTTCATTATCACATTCTATCGGGAGAGTGCCAATGACCTATTGCACAAGCAAACACTCATACCCCAAAGACTATTGCTATGTCAGCACCATAGTGCATGCAGTCAGAACAATAAGATCTCTTATTACCGTTGCCGGTCGCCAGTGGCCTTCCACTTGGGATCATATTGTTTCAAGTGCAATGCACCATAATGACACATAAATATGTTGATTGTTAGGCATTCATATGCAATCCAACTGAATGGAGAATGTGATAGAATCAAATATCGAAGTAGAGTCGAGGGTTGACAACCTTAGAATTGCTGTAGAGCAATTAATAAAGAGTTCGTTGGCTGTGACTCCTTCACAACTCAAGAAAATCTTTTCCTTCATCAGAATCAAAAACAAGTGAAGTTCTGGAACTTGTTCATTCTGATATCTGTGGTCCAATGGAACAGAAGTCACTTGTGGAGCCTATTATTTTTTGACATTTTTGGATGATTTTTCGCATAAAGTTTTCGTCTATATTTTGAATTCAAAGTCTGATGTGATGGAAACGTTCATTTCGTTCAAGAGTGTGGTTGAAAACCAAACAAACAAGAAGATAAAAACATTTTCAAGACCGGACATAAGTTATGCGGTTAACTATCTAAGCCGATTCAACCAAAATCCTGGGAAGGCCCACTGGATAGCGGCAAAGAGAGTATTGCGCTATCTGAAAGGAACTTCAAACTTGAAGATGTGTTATTCAAGAACAAAAACAAGTAAAAGTTTAGTCACCGGATACTGTGATGCCGATTATGCTGGCGATGTTGATGAGCGTAAGTCCGTCACAGGATATGTTTTTAAAATGCAAGGTATAGCAATTTCCTGGTGTTCCCGGAAGCAGCCAACGGTAGCTTTATCGACTACCGAGGCTGAATATATGGCCATGAGTGCGGCAATAAAGGAAGCTTTGTGGCTCAATGGACTTCAACGTGAATTTCTCCCAGACGATAGAGAAAACATAATTTTATTCTGCGATAACCAAAGTGCTATTTGTTTATCATCCACTAATGTTTATCATGCTAGGACAAAGCACATTGATGTTAGACACCATTTTATCCGTAATGTAATTAATGATAAACTTGTCAAGATTCAATATTTGCAAACTTCAAAAATGATTGCTGATAGTTTGACAAAGTGTCTCCCAACTGAAAAGTCAAGCTATTGCGCAAAACCAATGGGTTTAGTAAAATAGATTCTAGTGGGGGTGTTGGAATATACTTGTTTATAGAATCTACTTTTGTTTATTTATATTGTTCAAGCAATCTTATGTTTATGTACATGTTTTTATAATAAAATTTTATTTCAAATCTTGTTCAATCTTCAACGAAATAAGTAATTTTAATTAGAATCTGGAACAAACTATTTCATAGCTTTCCAATAGAAAAAGCGTCTGTTTGTCTTTAACCGTCAATATCTCAGCAACCGGTGATTGCACAAAAAAAAAGGAGAGTTTTGAAATCTTGAATAAATTTCCAACAAAAATCATTTTGGTTTTTACGAAAAAAAAATGTCTTTCTAATCTGTACATTAATTTAAAAAATTAAAAAAATGGGCTTTTGGTGTGTTTTGGGACAATCAAGCACCAAGTTGAATCTGTTAAGAAAACCGGTCATGTTGAGCGTGCCTTTTACAGTTTAATATGCCCACAAAAACCTCACAAAGTTTCGATTTAATCCATCAAGCCGTTTTTCTGTTTTATTCGATCAAATTTTGGAAAAAAAATTAAAGGATCATGATCTCAACTTAAAATGATCATAATCTTAAAAAAGTGCAAAAAAAATGATTTCGCAAAAAAAATGATTTTGCACTTTTTTTTATGGATTTTTACTGATAAAAATGCTTGAGCTTACGGAAAAAGAATTTAATTTTTTTAAAAATTGAAAAAAAAATTTTATGATTCCAAAAAATTGCAAACAAAAACTACCACCAGCATTTATGATTTTTATCACCTTTCCGCCGTTGCATTCCTTGATTTTACTGATCTCCTTTTAATTAAATTAATAAAAAAGGTTAATACCCCAAATCGAATTTCGATTTTTTTCATACGCTTTTCGGAGATTGTTCTTCTTTTCTTTCCGTGAATTCTTAGCAAATCGCTTCATTCAACAGTTTTTATCAAAACTAATCCCTCTGCGCTAAAAATAATTTTTTATTTTATTTTTTGGTTGAAATTGAAAATTTCTGAATTTTTTGATTTTAAATCATGATTAGACGACATTTATCGGAGTCGGCAGTCGCTCGGTTAGTGACTCTTGTTGACGAAGGTTACACTCAACATGCAGCTGCCCGGATGGGTGTAAGTCAATCTGTCGTATCTCGAGCTTATACCAGATACCAAGAGACGAATCAATATCATCGTCGCCCCGGACAAGGTCGCCACTCGCCATCGAGTCACTAATGCCCGCGATGATCGGGCAATTGTTAGAGAAGTTCGACGACAACCTTTCGTCAATGCAAATATTGTTGCTCGAAACTTCCCCAATTGCAGACAACAACAACAACAGCAACAGCGACGACGGCATCAAGTACGAAACATTAGCTCTCGAACAGTCATCAACCCTCTTTGTGAAACTGGGTTACACGCACGACACCCTAATCGTGTACCCCTGTTGACAGCGAGACATCGTCGAGATCGTTTAGCGTATGCTAACGATCATCGAAATTGGAACTTGAGGCAATGGACAAATGTTTTATTCACTGACGAGTCTCGTTTTAATCTGTATGGCAACGATCGACGTCCTCTCGTTTGGCGCCGTCACGGAGAACGATTTCGCCAGAACTTTGTCCGTCCAGTCGTTGCCTACGGCGCGGCGGTGGATCAGTTATGGTGTGGGGCGGCGTTTCACAAAATTGGAGAACACCTTTGGTAATTGTACGCGAAAATTTGACAGCTAGACGCTATATCGACCAAATTTTTTAGGCCCATTGTTCTGCACAGACGACAACATCTGAGGTCATTCATATTGATGCAAGATAACGCACGTCCACACACAGCCAACATTACCAGGCGCTTCTTTGAGCGGCATGACATCACATTGTTGCGACACCCAGCAATGAGTCCAGATCTCAACCCCATAGAGCACGTTTGAGACATAATGGGCCGTCGGTTGCGTCGGTTGCGCAGAGAGTATCCAAATTTGCAGAACTTAGCTGCTTTGGAGCGCGCGCTTCAGCACATTTGGAATACCATTCCGCAGACTCAAATTACCGCCTGCATAAACATGGCTGAACATTTAAGAGCCGTTATTGAAAACAGGGGTGGTAATACCCGGTATTAAAAATTTCCTGAAATACCATACACAACACACACAGACACACAAGCACACAGAAGCGTAAATCCGACCGGCCAACCTCCACGTGGTACGCTTGGGGTAATGCTAATGCTGGCGGTAGTTTTTGTTTACAATTTTTTGGAATCATAAAAATTTTTTTTCAATTTTTTAAAAAATTAAATTCTTTTTCCGTAAGCTCAAGCATTTTTATCAGTAAAAATCCATAAAAAAAGTGCAAAATCATTTTTTTTGCACTTTTTTAAGATTATGATCATTTAAAGATGAGATCATGATCCTTTAATTTTTTTTCCAAAATTTGATCGAATAAAACAGAAAAACGGCTTGATGGATTAAATCGAAACTTTGTGAGGTTTTTGTGGGTATATTAAACTGTAAAAGGCACGCTCAATATGACCGGTTTTCTCAACAGATTCAACTTGGTGCTTGATTGTCCCAAAACACACCAAAAGCCCATTTTTTTTAATTTCTTAAATTAATGTACAGATTAGAAAGACATTTTTTTTTTCGTAAAAACCAAAATGATTTTTGTTGGAAATTTATTCAAGATTTCAAAACTCTCCTTTTTTTTTTGTGCAATCACCGGTTGCTGAGATATTGATGGTTAAAACAAACAGACGCTTTTTCATTCAAAAATCGATATCTCAATGAGAAAAGGTCAAACAAGCTATCCAGTCCATCTAGTGGTTATGTTGAAAAAAAATTTCAAAAATTTTCCAAGTTCATACACCAAAAAAAAAGAACCAAAAAAACTTCGAAAAAAATTTGTTCTCAGTATTTATTAGGACTGAGCAAACTACGTAGCTTGAAATTTTTTTTGTCATTAGATCTCAAAACTAGAAGTTTTGAGCTTCAAAATCCTTTTTTGAAGTTTCTGTACGACCATTTTTAAGAGAATTACTACTACTTGAAAAGCCCCCAAAAAATTTGGATTTTTTTTTTGATCCTTTAATTTTTTCCACTAGTGTATAAAAAGTGTTGTTTAATTTGGTAGTGTTTATTTGCATTAAATTTTCCTGATTTTAAGGAGAGAACAAAAAGTGAGGTTAAAACCGAAAAATGAATACATTTATTTTACAATTTAGGGGGTCAACTCAAAACTAATATGTATTTGACATTTATTCTATTAAAAAGCCCCCGAACCTGTAAAAAAAATTTCAAGCCCCAACTCCCGTACAGGGGAAGCAAAGCGACCCCATTTCTAGCAACTTATGCGTTAATTGAAGCCCAGTCAGTTTCTGAAGTGTACACTTGACGTAGCTGTATCGCTATAGACAATAATTTGGCCCAACCCATTGATCCACAGTTTATTTCTATAAGGCTTAGTTTACATCTCATCAACACCATGTCAACTGTTTTTCATTACAACTTTCACTACATCCACCTCTTTATTACTACAACTTTTTTTAAAAATCAAAAAGGCCGCCCAAAGTAAACAGCCATTTGACATGATTTTTTTTAGTCAACGTGATTCATGTTTTTGGCTTGATACACAATGTAGCCCAATGCAACGTTCAATCTTCATTCAAGAAACACAGCGATAACAATCAGGTAAGAACAACCAATTTTGGGTACTTATATTATATATGCATATTTTCTGGAGAAAACCCGACGAGGAAACATGCGACGCAAACGCGTCGTTGTTGTTAAGGTTATTTCAGTATTTTCTCTTCCGTACTCACTCTTGTCTAGGCCGCCGATCATAGTAATCAGTAATCACTTTAAATCGCTTATACAAATTCTCCGAAAGTGTATGTGCAGTGTGCACTTCTAATGAAAACATCAAACAAAGAATTGTGCCTCTAAGCGCTATTGACTGCATCAAAATGCATAATGCACACTTGAGACTAAATGGCTTTAGGTGGAAGGTATTCCTTGATGACATCTTGCTCCCCCGCAGTATTTGAGCAGAAAGTAAACCTAAAAGAAAGTTGGAATGGTTGAAGAACATGTGTTTATAAATGAAAGTGGTGCTTAGCTTGTTTACATTCCTCATAACAGAAAGAGTAACTGTGTACAGGGCATATGATCAGAAACAGACCTCGATTGAAGTCAGAAAAAAAAACTCTTCATTAGCACTTCCTCGTAAAAATTATTTCTCGAAGGTTTTGAGTAAAAGATGAAGCATGAAGCCACGAAGGGCTTGAAGCTTGAACAGATCTATTTCTCCTTCAGACTGTACCATATTTTAATGAATGCTGAGTTGAACAGTAAGTTTGCCTACTAATTTAGGATTAATATACCTTCATTGTGGTATTGACCAAATAGATAAATACTTTTGTCTTGTGATTTTCCTTGAGTGGATTCGAGGCAGCCATAAGCACTTGTGAGTTCCAATGTCAGTGACAAGATGCAAGTAGGATTATATCCATCTCTCCAATGCAACTTCTCATGGAAGTCAAAAGACTCATAGCAGTTAAGTTCGTTTGTTGAAGCCCTGGGGTCGCCCTGTTGTCGTCTGTGCTGCTGCCTTGACACAATTCGTGGAGTTTTAAGATTTCCATATACAACATTTACAAAGTTATGTGGAGTCCTAAGAATTGTTTTGAATTCCGGAATGATATTTTCGCGTATTCCTTGGAAAGTGCTTTGTTATTATTTCCAAATGTTCCAATCCAGACACTAAGTCGCATGAAGGGAATTGTAAGATCTTGCAAAATGGCAAATAGACCTTAAAAAGCAACTCGCCTTCGATGACGTATCAGAGTCCTTATCACTACACAACTCTTCCAAAGCATCAATTATCGCTTTAAAAATTTCCTTAAACCTCATCAACCCACCACGGTTTTCCACCCGTTTCACACATTGCTGTTAAATTTTTCCATTTATTTTGAGGATAACTTTGTTTCCCGCAACATATGTGTGCGCTTTGCCGACAGTTTAAAAAAATTTCCAACGTATTTTACGGTATCGATAGTGTTTCGAATAGGCTGAGTTTGACAAGAATGTCCTAAAGCCAGGTTTTTAGAGTGTGTGCTACAAAACAGTACTAGTCGAATTAATGCAGTGTAGAACATTCGATGAGTGGGCAAACGCCAAAAAGCTTTCGACTTTGGTGCATCGAATCAGAATGCCGAGGACAAGGATACGATGACTGAGTCTTGTACCTGAAGTCCAAAAATTTTGGGAACGATTGAGCAAATTTACGTTTTCCTTGCAAGTTGAAATAGTTGAAACGAGTTGAAGAGCCCCCTATTGAGAATGCGACTTGCCCCCCCCCCCCCCCCCCCCTGTCTATAATTACGCCACTGAACACTGTGTAATATTTCCTATCTCATTTTCTTCCTCGTTTAATGTTATGAATTTTTGGGTCTTTCTCTTTTTAATCACTTCGATGCCAATATGTACCGAAAATGATGAAAGAAAAAAATGGATCTTCTTAATAGAACCGTAATGACGACACCATGACTTTATTTTTTCTATTCTCTTACAACAACTTCGGAATTCGGATTATGCATTTTCACTTTTAATGAAAATTAATCACAAACAATCCTTCGTCTGCTCGCAAACTTCTATCACAAAGGTCTGTGAGACAAGGCACATCCCGTTTTCCAGTAGTTGTAGATGGTTTTGGTGCTGTGTCAATTGATGCAGCATACTCTGGGGAAAATGTACCTAAGTCAACACTTCGATAAAAAAATGTTTATTATTTAATATAATAAAAAAAAAACTACCTTGTGCTGAAACATTACTCCAATTCACCAGAACAAGGTTAACTAATAAAAGCAGTATAAAAAACTTCATTGCTAAACACGATAAGCTTATCTATGTTTGACTACAGTTTTTTAAATGATGACGGGCAATTAATTGCAGCATTTATATTGGCATTGCTCTGTCCGGCATAAAAATAATCGTAGATATACATAAAGCGCATTATTTACACAGGTTTTGTGTTGTTCTTATCGTTGCTTTTAATACAAACATTTAACCAGCTGCCAACAATCACCAATCGGTTTATACTCTAGAATCTAAGTCGCAGAAGAAGTCGGACTCAGAGTTGTAATAGCTAAACGTTTCTTTTCTTACAGCCAAAGAAATTTAGCCTAATACTTCGTTTATATATATCAGTCAGACAAAGTTGTCATGAGATCTTGAAATTTAGTATAAAAGTAAACATGTGTGTTGCTATCTTTGAAGTTTCTAATAAAGGGTAGAATGGCAGTGTAGGGCAAAGAGATGCTCCTAATTTTGCCAAACACTTTCTTGGTCTTTCGACCGAGACGATATGAATTTACATAACTATTTTTCAAGTTCTTACGGTCGTACATGAGTCCTTGATGATATTGTGTTAAGAACAGCAACACGATTAATAAACAAAGTTAAAAAATCCTATTGTTCTATGGCCAATAAGTCCAGTTGTCTTCTTTGTATTATATAAACTGCTTGCGCTTGGAATCCATGAATGAGTTTAAATATGCATTTTCCGAATAAATAGATGTTTTGGAATTCAATTTAAGCAGGTGCATCGCACTATTATTGATCGACTCATTATTCTAATGTACGAAATAAGTGATTATGAGCTATTCTCTCATATTTGGTTTAAGGGTCTTTTTAGGTCTTTCAGGGTATTGGTGATGGATGAGCTCCTGGCAAGAGAACGGTAGCCCTCAAAGCAGAATACTAACACCGGATATTTTATACTATGATTTCGAAACAACCGACTTTCTCGGATAACAATAATGGTTTCAACGTGGACGACCTTAGCAAGTAATCCTTAACGGACTGCGTTCAGCTTAAAAATCAGCTAAGAGACTTAACTGTGCAAAGCAGATGTAACCGCTATCAAAGAAGTGCGATGGAATGGGCCGGAAATAGAGAAAAAACTGCTACATGTACTAGCTACTACGGTTCTGCAAGATACAGAAATAAATCTTATTCGGGTTGTGGAATAATTCTGGCAGTTCAGTTTCTCCATTCAGGAATTTGAGTTTCGAATCACTTGGTTCAGCTTTATCTTTTTGCTTTCGGTGTCCTTTAAGTAATCACCGCAGAATAGTCATCAGTGTATCCAACTAAAAAGCAGACTTCGTTCGTCTCCATACAGAAAATGACATTGTAAAAGATATTCTAAGGGTCTGGTCCTTCTGTGGTTCGGCAGATAAGTTTTCGTTCTTTCGCATGAAGTAAAAAGTAAGGAATCATCTCTCTATCACATTGAGCTGAATTAAAGGCGTTTCAGACATCCAGCGGGTGAGGACGGTTTTATCTGAAGAGTTTTTGGATTTTAATAAAGAATCAAAAATTTTTTCCGATATTCTAAGAATTAGGAGCTGTACCGAATTTTTTGGCTTAAACGATAGTTGGTACTTCCACAATATCCTGTGAAAGCAGCACAATCGTATCTTAAATAGTTTTAAAATAGCAGTGTTCGAAAGTGCGACCGTTCACAGGTATAAGCGTTTTTCTCGAAACTACAAAATTCACAATTGCTGACATCATAACTCAAAGGGAAATCAACCGATAGAATTCAAACTGAAGCTGAGTATTCTAGAATATATTTACTATACAATGACTGACGATCTTTTTGATAAGGTTGAAAATTGGGGCATTTCACGGCAAGCGGACAGGGAAAAAAAGTGATGTTTTGAAATTTGTTCATATTAGGTCCTGTTATACTTATAAATACGAACACAAATTTTTTTTTCATATTATGTGAACTTTTCTAGTTATGGGCTCTCATAGAATCGCGTAAATCGAAATAAAAATTTTTTTGAAAAATTTTTTCGTATTGAAAATATTTACAATAAATTTTCAAATTACACGGTTTATATAGAAAATTTCCTGATCTTTTAAGAAAAAATCAAATTTGCAAAAAAAAATTTTTTTTAGTCTCACCGGAGATAAACTTTTCAAAGTAAAATTTTGGAGACTTCGACCAATTTTTTTTTTTAAATATTTTTTTTTTTAATATAGCTTAGTGCTTAGACTATCTAAATGATACACCCGAAGTTTTGAAATGGGATCTGCATTAGTTACGAAGATAGATAAATTAATGTATGCACATGTAGCAGTCAGTATAATGTTAATGTCGGTTAATATGTGAATGATGAAATTGAAACGCTACAGTTAGTTAGTTGAAAACTTTATTTAAAAAACTATCGTTAAAAAATTTACAATTTTGATTAACTTAAGTTTGATATGGTTTGGTCAATAGTCGTCTACCAGATTGACATTATGATTGAACTTTTATGTACAAAATAATTATTTGTTATTTCAAAAGTTTCCTTCGAAGATGCGTTGTCTGTATTTGAGAGCGGTGGTAGTATAATTATACAAAATTTCCCAGCCTAGTTTTCCATTTAGGACGTCTAACGTACTGCTAAATTCCATAACAGCTACTCCAAAGTACCTTAACCGAAACTCCTTCAAAAAGAGACATCTGGCGATGAAATGGTGCACATCTTCTCTCTCCTACTCTCCTTGAGGTTGCATAGATCACATAGAATTGGCAGATCGGGTCGGTGTGGAATGTAATCTAGTTTTATACCATAAAGAAGAATAGAAGCTGAGGTCGAATTTTTTTAGCTTTGTACTATGTTCGATGTACTTATTTCCTATACAGCGAACCCACACTGAAGAAATTGCTCTTTTAGCTTCCGCTAGTTTTAGTTCTAAATGTTTTTTCATGTTCAGATTTGAAGTGACTAGTATAGTACACCTAAATATTTATATTCACGAACTATTTCGATATTTTCTCGTTTGTAAGTCCACTTTTCGTTATTAGCATATCGACCGCCTCCATCTCTGAATATCATAATTTTGGATTTTTGCAAATTAACAGACAGGTTCCAGTTTCCTCAATATTTGTTAATCATACGCTGCAACCCTTCAACCGAATCCGAGAAAAAACGATGTCATCCACGAATATAATCCCATACATATGCAACGTTATTTTCGTACATCGCCCTTAGCAATCTAACAACTTTACCAGAAATTCCCAACTTATAAAGTTTAAAGTAAAGTGCTTCACGAGCAATTGAATCAAAAGCAGCACGAAAATCGACAAAAAAGGCGTAAAGTTTCTCCTTTTTTATTTTAAATCTCTCCGCGATGTTCCGCAAGCAGAATACTTGATCTACCGTAGAATAATCTCTTCTGAATCCAGCTAGAAATTCAATTAGAATTATCTTATCTTCTACCCACTAAGTAGGTAAGCCTATTGAAAATAAGTGTACTAAAGAGTTTGACGGAAGTGTTCAAAAACGAAAGCCCGTTTCTTAGATGTAAAGACCAAGGCTTACAAGATGTTCTACTATGGAACAGAACAAGGTAGGAACGGAGTCGGTATCATCCTTGACCAAAGTTTATATAACAGCGTGTTGACCATTTTGAAGTCCAGTGACCGCTTGATGTCTCTTAAATTGGTGATGGAAGGAAAAGTCTGGAATATAATCAGTGCATATGCTCCCCAAATAGGGTGTGAGCAGAAGGAAAAAGATGCATTCTGGCTAAGAACATCCCAAAAGAAGAGAATTTGTTTGTTGGAGGAGATTTGAATGGACATGTCGGGAAGACAAACGAGGATTATGAAGACTGCCATGGAGGTTTGGGATTCGGCACCAGGAACACTCCTGGTGAAGATATTCTAAATATGTGCAAGTCATACGGTCTAATCGTACTAAATACCATGTTCATCAAACAAGACCGACACCTTATCACTTACAGCAGTGGAGGAAATGAAACCCAAATTGATTACCATTTGGTAACCAATTACATGAAATCTCGGGTGAAAGACTGCAAAGTGATACTAGGAGAAGCTGTCGCTCAACAACACCGTCTTCTTTTAACAGAATTTTTTACGGATGCGGTGAAGGAAGTCAAACAAACAAAGGCTCCTAGGAGAATCAAGTGGTACAATCTGGAGAAAACCAAAGGACAGCAATTCATTTCGTATATGCAAAGTCAGCTGTGTAATACCATCGACGCAGTTTCAAATGCAATCACGGCACAAAATATGTGGGATCGCCTACAACGAACCTGCTTAGAGAGAGCCAAATCACTGTTAGGAGTCTCAAAAGGACACCACCAACAAGCTAAAGAAACCTGGTGGTGGGATGATGAAGCTAAAGCAGTGATTAGAAAGAAGAAAGCAGCTTTCCAAGCTTGGTCGAAGTGCCCCTCAAGAAATACAAATGAAAAAGCGCGTCTCAAAATGGAATACAAGAGCTGCAGAAAAGAAGCGAAGAAAAAGTGCGCCCAACTTCAAGCAAAAAGCACGGAGGGCCTGTATCGAGAGCTGGAAGAGACTTCTGCCCCAGCTGCTGAAGCAAATCAGGCAATCCAAGAGCTAAGACAAAGTAACTTGAATAAGGGAGCAACCATTTTCAAAATAGCCGCTCAGAGAAGGAGAAATGCGCAGGAGATTCGTTCGCCAAAGTTCATAAATGATGCTCAAGGACTGCTACTTGTGGATGACGACAAAATTCTTCACAGGTGGCGACAGTATTGTGATGATCTTTTGAATGAACAGTTTCCTCGGCGCCACTTTCCAACAGCTGCACCTAACTTTACGGAAGTATCCGACGTCACAGTCAAAGAAGTTAGGGAGGCAGTTAAGAACTCCAAAAAAGGCAAAGCGATTGGGCCAGACGAGGTACCATATGAGTTTTGGAAAAATATGGGAGACATCGGGTTGAGATGGCTCACGATTCTCATCTCCAAACTTATAAGAGGTGACAGTTTGCCTAATAAATGGAGGGAAAGTTTTCTTCTTCCAATGTACAAGGGAAAGGGAGATACCAGAAGCTGTGACAACTATCGTTCGATCAAGTTGATGTCCCACACTATGAAGATCGTTGAGCGGGTTTTGGATAGCCGACTACGGAAAATAATAAGGCTGTCTGATGACCAATGCGGGTTTGTCGCGGGTAAGTCAACTACAGACGCAATCCAAAGTATAAGGATCATTATGGAAAAACACCGAGATGCCTTAGAGGATTTGCATATTGTGTTGGTTGACTTCGAAAAAGCATTCGATCGACAACCACGAGATTTGATATGGGTGGCCCTCAGACACCGAGGAGTTCCTGAAGCCTATGTGCGAATAATCATGGACATGTACGAGGGAGCAGTTTCAAAAGTGAGATGCCCAGCTGGAGTCACCGAAGAATTCCAAATAACAGTAGGTGTACATCAGGGAAGTGTCTTGAGTCCACTGCTCTTTATTGCTGTTCTGGATTATTTGCTCGAAGGAAAAGTAACGGACAATAAAGTACAACAATTATTCTTTGCTGACGATGGAGCCATCATAAGCGAGGATCCTACATCCCTGCAACGAGCACTTGACGTTTGGATTGATGTTCTGGAAGGAAATGGGTACCGTATTAGCGCTTAAAAGACTGAATACCTGTGCTGCCCTTTTTCTGATCCAGACAAGCCTATTCCAGACATTTATTTGAATGGAAATGTGCTTCCCAAGTGTGAAAAGTTTAAATATTTGGGATCTATGATCAATAGTGAAGCAACTTGTGATGACGACATCAATCATCGAGTAAGCGTAGGGTGGATGAAGTGGCGAGAAAACTCCGCTATCTTCTGTGATCGAAAAATGCCCCCTAAGCTGAAGGGAAGACTCTACACAGCAGTTGTCCGTCCAGCTCTGACATACGGTTCACAATGTTGGACAATTTACAAAAAGTATGAGAGTAAATTGACGGCAGCCGAAATGAAGATGCTTCGGATGACAGCCAGTGCCGTAACTAGCCTCTTATGCGCCCGGTGCGAGCTTTCAAAACTGCGCCCCTGAAAAATGTTCTAACCAGGCTCTGAGAATAAAATGGAAAAATGTGCGTACAAATAAATCTATCTTTTTATTGTTTACCGAAGTATATAAGTAGTTACTTAGTATATTTGTTTAAGATAACTGTTTATTCAAAAAATTTTGCTCAAAATGAAACAAAGTACTCGATAGTAACCCAAGGCTGTCCTTACTTTTAGATTACTTAAAGATTTACTTTCCGCGCTTTTCTCATTGCGAAGTCCTTGATTACATTTTGATATGACAGGAGCCGTGCTATTTCGCGTTCTATCGACAAAATCACTAGGCCAGACAATCTTTTTTGACCCATTGTCGAGCGGAGGTAAGTTTTTATTAATTTGAGCTTACTGAACGATCTCTCGCAAGAAGCTACAGTCACTGGCATTGTTAAAAATATCTTTATAGCGACTACTAGATTGGGAAACATTTCCTTTAAATCCAGTTCCACTACAGCTTTGAGAAGACCCATACTTGACTGACATTCACATTTATCAAATAATGTAGTCGCTTCAACTCGACTCTTCAAAGTTTCTATTTCGGACCAAAATTCTGTGGCATTTATATCTGCAGAATATTTGATACTCAGATCAGCTGCATGTTTTTTAAGTTCTTCAACCGAATATGTATTAATGTGTTGTAAGTTCAAAAAACCGAAAGAGTTTTTCATATCGCGTAGTTTTTCGAATCGCCATTTTAATTAAGAAATAATTCTGTCTATTGCTTCATTTATCTGAATTTTGAAACTTAGTTGCTGAGTAATGTCGTAGCCGGTGTCTGAACTTTCACTTAAATCTTGTCTTTTTACTCGCTTTCGTCGCTTTTCAGGAAAATTGTCTTCAATGTCACATTGTTCGTATGAGCAGTGCCCTAGACACGACGTGAAAATCGTTCTTGGCGATTTTAACGCAAAGCTAGGGAAGGAGGACATCTTTGGAAACACAATCGGTAAGCATAGCCTCCACGACAAAACCTCCGAAAACGGACTGAGGCTAATCGATTTTGCTGCGGGGTTAAATCTTGTTGTAAGTAGTACACGCTTCCCGCATCTCAAAATTCATAAAGGTACATGGCGATCCCCAGATCAATTAACCGTCAACCAAATTGACCATGTTGCGATCGACGCAAGGCACTCTTCCAGTGTTCTAGATGTCCGAACTTTCCGAGGGGCCAACTTTGACTCGGACCACTACCTTGTTGTAGCCAAGGTACGAATGAGGATATCTTGTTCACGACCAACGCGAACTAACGCTGTGAAGAGATATGACGTCGGAAAGCTACAATCGCAAGAGATTGCCAATGCCTTTTCCAATCGAGTGTCCCTTCAATTATCCTTGAATCCCATGCCGCCAGCATTAAATATTGAAGACCAGTGGCAGCAATGCCAAGAAGCCATCAGAACCGCTGCCTCTGAGGTTCTGGGTTTCACTCGGCCACCAAAACGAAACCCATGGTTCGATGAAGAATGCAGGCAGGCAAATGCAGCCAAACAAAGAGCACGACAAATGCTTATGCAAACACGAACAAGGGCTGCTTACGATCAGTATAACGAGATTTACAAGGAGAGAAGAAGGGAAGAACACCGACTTCTCAAAAAGAAAAAGAAGCAGCATGAGAAGCGCTCGTTTGAGGAAATAGAGAGGTGCCATGACAGGAACGAGATTCGGAAGTTTTACCAAAAGGTAAAAAGATCCTGCCAGGGTGGCAAACCCCGAACTCAAGCCTGTAAAGACCAGCAGGGAAACATAATTGTAGAGTCACAGTCGCTACTGAGGATTTGGAAAGATCACTTCTGCAGACTGCTTAACGGCGATGAAGACACAAATTCCGCTGTCAGGCAGATTGCCCCATTCAGCTTGGACGATGATCAAGAATGCCGTCCTCCCGACCTAGAAGAGGTTAAGCTTGCCATATGCAAACTTAAATCAAATAAGACTGCAGGTGCAGATGGCCTTGATGCCGAACTTTTCAAGGCAGCTGGAGATCAGTTGGAAAGGAGCATGCACCAGCTGATCTGCATGATATGGTCGAAAGAAAGCATGCCCGATGATTGGAACCTCAGTATCGTATGCCCGATCCTAAAGAAGGGAGACCCTCACAATTGCGCCAATTACAGAGGGATAAGCCTCCTTAACGTCGCTTATAAGATCTTGTCTGCTGTAATATGTGAACGTCTGAAACCCCACGTCAACAACTTGATAGGTCCTTATCAATGTGGTTTTAGACCAGAGAAGTCCACAATAGACCAAATTTTCACATTACGGCAGATCTTGGAAAAAACCCGAGAACATAATATCGATATTCACCACCTCTTTATCGATTTTAAGGCCGCGTATGACAGTATTTACAGAGACGAGCTGTACAGAGCCATGTCTAGTTTCGGCATCCCTGCAAAACTCGTACGACTATGCAGGATGACTTTGGAGAATTCACGCTGCTCCGTCAAGGTCGGAAAAGAACTCACCGAGACCTTTGATGTCGAAAAAGGCTTTAGGCAAGGCGACAAACTGTCATGCGATTTCTTCAACATCATACTTGAACAGATTGTAAGAAACTCAAACGTCAACACCAGAGGAACAATCTTTCAAAAGTCTGTACAATTACTCGCCTATGCAGACGATATTGACGTAATGGGAAGAAAAAAGCGTGATGTCATAGGTGCTTTTGCGAGTATTGAAACAGAAGCGGCAAAAATGGGTTTGATGGTTAATGAGGGCAAAACGAAGTATATGCTGTCATCAAACAAGGACACAGAACATCGACGAATTGGACAAAACGTCACAATAGACAGACATAACTTCGAGGTAGTACAGGACTTCGTCTACCTAGGATCCGCTGTAGACACGGAAAACAACATCAGTGCGGAGATCAAACGGAGAATAACTCTTGCCAACCGTTGCTTCTTTGGGTTAAGAAGGCAATTGAGAAACAAAACCCTCTCTAGAAAAACCAAGGTGACCTTGTATAAGACCTTAATCATCCCAGTCCTGCTGTACGGCGCGGAAGCATGGACCTTATCGAAAGCGGATGAGGAAACTCTTGGTCGTTTCGAAAGAAAAATTCTCCGAATGATCTTTGGTCCCGTATGCGAAGACAATGTGTGGAGAAGAAGATACAACAACGAGCTGTATGAGCTGTACCGCGACATGGGCATAGCCAGAAGAGTACGCATCGCGAGGCTACGATGGTTGGGCCATGTAGAGCGGATGAACCCAAACGCTCCGGCTCGTCGGGTTTTCGAAAGCACATTGCAGGGAAATCGCGGAAGGGGAAGACCTCGTCTTAGGTGGCGCAATCAAGTGGATGAAGACCTCAACCGACTTGGAGTGCGAAACTGGAGAGAGCTCGCCCGAGATCGAAATCGTTATAGAAGGATGTTGGTTGAGGCCCAGGTTCACCCCGAACTGTAATGCCCACCTAAGTAAGTAAGTAAGTCACATTGTTCACAAATTCTTTTTGCCTTTTCGAAAACAATGTCTACAGTGTCGCGAATACTTTGTATCTGGCTTGTCAGTCCCTTGATAAGTTCAGAAGCCTTGTCGATAGTCATAGTAGACTGTAGACCTACATTCACTTTATCAACAGATTCCAAAATTTTATCCCAAATTTCGAGAGTACATATGAATTAATAATTAATTTGGTCCATTATGTTTTTAGCTGTAGAGATTGTTTCCGCATTGTAATCATTGCTAGTTAGAATCTTTAGCACACACCAGATTTGGGGTATTTGCGAGTTCAAAGCTTTGACGGCCCTAGCTTTAGAGGCCCATCTAGTGTCGGCGTGTTTTTTCAAAGAAATATTTAAGTGTTTCATTAAAGTTTCCCATCTGACCGTTGAACTCGAAAAAAACACAAATATTTTCTGGATTAATCCAAAAAATGTGATCATGTCAGGTGTGACACTAGCAGCGTGTACGCCAGATAAATTCAAAGAATGCGCTGCACACGGCACATAATCAGCATTTTCATTAATTTGTTTTATTTTGGCTTGGACTCCGTTATATTTACCGGCCATATTACTACCATTGTCGTAGCCTTGGCCACGAAGATCTTGAATATTCAATCCATCAACTTCTAATTTCTCTAAAATCTCTTTCGACAATCCCTCGCCCGTTTTTTCATGAGACTGTATGAAATCTATGAATCGTTCTTCGATTGTAACTTTCTGCTCGGATACTTTTACGAATCTCAATATTTGTGACATCTGTTCTTTATGCGATATGTCTGGCGTACAATCAAAAAGTATGGAAAAGTATTTTGCCGCACGAACATCGTCTAAAATTTGTTTTTTGACCTCAGAGGCAAGAATATCTACCAGCTCGTTTTGAACATAAGGCGTAAAATATGAAATATTTCCTTTATCAAGCGATTCACTATGCGCTCTAAGTTCAGGGTCGAATTTTGAAATCATATCCACGGCACTTAAGAAAACTCCAGATCCTGATTCTCCAATACGCTCATAATTGCGTATGGATTTTGGAAAAAGAGAAGCACCGTCAGCGTATGTTAACAAGCAAAATTTTCGCATCTAGGCCACACAAAATCCGCACGCTTACAATGAAAAGCCGATACACCCAAAACGAGTCACTGTTTGGTTCGGATTTTGGTCCAGAGGCATAATTGGGCCATTTTTCTGCGAAAATGAGCAAGGAGTGGCCGTTAGAGTCAATGGTGATCGTTATCGTGTCATGTTGAACGAATTTTTGTTCACAAAAATAGAAGAGGAGGATATTGGCAACATTTGGTTTCAACAGGATGGCGCTACGTTCCACATAGCCGAAGCATACACTCGATGTTTTGGGCCCTGTTTTTGAAGATCGCATTATCAGCCGCAGAGCTGATGTCGTTTGGCCACCTCGGAGCTGCGATTTGACACCGTTGGACTATTATTTGTGGGGTGCCGTAAAAAGTAAGTGTTACGCCGACAAGCCAGAGACAATTGACGCTTTAAAGGACAATATTCGTGAAGCCATTTGTAAAATACATCTGCACACAATCGATAATGAAATTGGACCGATCGTGTAGGCTATTGCATGGCCAGCCGAGGCAGCCATTTGAATGAAATTATTTTTTGTTATCAACTGGAAGGATTGTACTTTCAAATAAAAAAAAAATTTGAGAAAATATTCAGCAGTTTTTTTTTAGCATTTGAACAAAACAAAAAAAAAAAATTTGGCGGACCCTTTAGATACTAGTCTGGTCATTTCTGCGCCCCTCCAGGGGATGCGCCCTGTGCCTGGGCACCGCTGACACCGCCCTAATTACGGCACTGATGACAGCAGGAGTAACAAAGCTTGATCGAATTAGAAGTAATAAGATCCGTGGAAGCCTTCATGTCAAAAGTGCCATTTTGGACAAAATTCAGCACGAGCGGCTCAGTTGGTATTGTCATGTTCAAAGGAGATATCCGCAGAACCCCGTCCAAAAGGCAATATCGTACAACGTTTTAACAAATTCGCAACGAAAAAGAAAAGGCAGGCCAAAACACTCCTGGTACAAGCAAATGCAAAAACAGCAGCATTTGGTTGGCCTCAGACATGGAACAATCAAAAACCGGGAGGCTTGCCGACGCTTTCTGAGGTCAACGCGGCGTACCCCACAGGCGGATCACTAGTGTGAAGCAGAAAAGTGGGAGAGTTGTGATCGCTTCAAGATCACTACTCGTAATGCCGGAAATGGAAAGAAGAAGAAGTTCAAAAACGAAATGCCTCTATAGTTTTCCGGTGCTTCATAAGATCCTTTTTTATGTAAGGGAAATATTATTGCTTTTTGAAAATTTTTCGGAACATCAGCATATTCAAAAATTCTGTTATACTCCCATCGTCAGTGCGCTAAGGAATTCTGGTGTACAATTTTTATAAAACTCCACAGGGACTCGGTCATCACATTTCATTTTGAAATTACATTTTCTACCTCGATAATCGTGAAAGACGCATCTAGTTTCTCGTCTTCGAAATAAGGGGCTGCGTAATGTGGTAGCGGTGAAAATTGTGGTGCATTGAGCAAATTCTTAAAATAGTCACACAGATCTGGTGCTCTGAGCGATGCTGCAATAAAATTTTTTTCTGCCGTTGATTGACTTGGCGGCTTTCCAGAACTCTGCCGAAGATCTAGAGGAATTTAATTTGCTAATATTTTGTTCATCAAGTTTCTTCTTTTTCTCCAAACAGAGCTGTTTGAAGTCCTTATTTGCTCTTGCATACATGTTTTTGAAAGCAGGAGAGTTATATTTCCTAAATAATTTTAAGAACGCTAAGGACTTTTTTCTAGCCTTTTGACAGTCTCCATCAAACCATTGTTGCTTAAAATTATTGTTCTTCAGCATCTTTTTTGCGCTTTCTGGCGTAGCCTCTGTCAGTATCTCAGTAAGATCCTTTATATTGGGTGACCTTCGCTGAGAAAGTTCATAATTTAAGTTGATCTGGAAGCTTGAACGAAAACTATCATTCCATATCATTCTAGGGGGTAAGCCTAGTCCTTTGTGCTGGTTTCATCGGATTCAGAGATCGTGCACGACACTTCCAACGGCATGTGGTCAGAATAAATCTGAGTTCCTATTTTAAAATCACTCAGTATTAAATTCCATTTTCCAGACACAAAACAATAATCTATGACTGAACAAGATGTTCCACGAACAAACGTATGTCTATTCACCCATCGCATCCCCCTTGCAGCTTCCGTTTAACATCCTTCCGTCCAACGTATCTCCAATTTCTAAAATTTAAGCACCCTTTCCGTCACATACTTCATCTTTTGATCGTCGTGTTGGATTGATGATTGCAGAAGTAGCACCACTTACGAAGTTGTTTGGGATAAACGCTACAGTATTAACATTAATTATCCTGTTCATGTTTGTGGTAGCTCTAACAATAATTAGGGGTGTTCGGAACGAAAAATTGAGGAAAAACTACCCTGTATTTTAGGGTAACCCGGGTACCCTGTTCGCTTGACGTGAAATGTCCCAATTGTCAATTTTGCATTGAAAAAACAAAAAAAAAGTTCCCCCGTAAAACGAGATTTGTTTTAGAATGACGATATTTTGTTAATTTTCAATATTTTCTAAACCCTAAGTCTTTATATAGGAAATACCTTCAGCTTTAATAACTTTTTTGATGTTTTTTGTTTCAGCTACTCATTTAGCCATCATGTCAGCAGTTGGAGAACTTTCTTTTTTGGTATCTCCGAAGACAGCACTCCGTTATTCTTCAATATTTGGGCCACAAAACTTCAAAAAATTCTATCAGGTTTTCAGGACTAGTCACGGCTTCAAGTCTTGAGTTTCGAGACACCACTGGCCATTAAATTCACAGCGAGATAGAACTGAACGCTATTATGCTCACCTATATCTACCTCTAACAGATAACCGGTCGCCTGCCACGGTCGGCGGAGAAAGATTTGATTTTGATTTGATCTGTCCTCTTTTTGCCCTTTTTGATCTCAGTCCCTATGAGTGAAGTCCTATTGAGTGCTTGATTTGTACTTTTTGCTGCGAGGTTTTCTGGGAAGCGTAAGATTAGGTTTTTCTTCTTTCTACTGCTCCTATTTTTCAGCGCGGCTTCCTGAAGCCATTTTGTCTTTCCATTCCTTGTATCGTGGCTATGAGTTTTGGTTGCAATAGATTTTCTTGCTGTGTTCAGCATACATCGAGGACAATATGCGGTTGGAGAGCCCGGTTACTCTTATTTTCATAATAAGTAAGTACAAGTCGTTGCTTTTTGCAACACTTAGGAAAAATACCACCAGATAGACAGCTGCTGTGTTTTGTGGTGCTCGGACTCAGAATCACGTCGGGGGAGAGCTTGGAAGTGTTTTAATGTATGAAAAGTAGCAGGAGCGCATCAAAACTAATTAATACAAGCAGGCAGCCTTGTGAACAATAAATGGGTACAGTACTAGAAAGAGCATCGGAAGTTCTACTAGTCAGCCGAGAATTTCCTATACCATATCTTTTTTGGTAAAGAATTACCCTTAAGCCACGTTAATGGTGAAACGCTAATATTTAAATTTTAAGGAAAATCTTACGCTGAACTATTGAAAGACTTGTTCTACTGAAAGTTCGATACATCTCTTTTCGACTAGTTCATCTTAAAGAAAATTGCTAGGGGTTTTCCCTTTTGCAGTTCATTTGTTTTCTCTTAACTACGACAACGAAGCGCCGACACTTTTATCACGAGAAGTTCTTGAAACAAACACTAAAAGCACTTGCTTAAAGTTCATGTTTTGACATTTTTTGCGCTCACAAGTCACAACCCACTTACGCTTTTGGAAAGAACAGAAAAAGTGTTTCGGATGTTTGTTATTGACACAGTTGAAGACGCCCTAGAAGTCATCGTCAATAACTGATAAAATATTTATGAGTTCACTTATCTAAGCAATATGGTGTGTGTGTGTGTTCTGTATTATCTTTTAGAGTTGATACCCTTAAAATGGATTTGAGAAACATTTCGTGCCAGTCTGTCTAACCACACAGAAGACAATCGTTCAAAGCCCATTATGCAGTTAAGGAGCATTGTGTCAATAACCGTAGCATTTCTGCTTTTATAGCGAATTTTCATCAAGCTGCGGCAAAAAGCGTGTCATCATGTAAGTAGATTGTGATCAAGTTTTGGCTGGTAGTCTGTTCAAATTGTGAAAATTCTCCTTGTTTTCGACATTGTCATCAATTCACCTTCATCAGCTAACGATGTAGCATTGGATTTGACGACTGATTTGCCAACCGCCACAGGTGTCATTGGCGATCCATGCTGGCTGTTAAGACCCCCGTGGGAATGCGAAGATTACAGCTATGACACATGAAGGAGAAATTGAATTAATAAAGTTTTGGAAATGAAATGTACTGCAGTTTTATGTTTTTGATTGCTTCTCTTTTTTAAAAATAAATTTGCCGTAACAAAAATGCTATAGAAAGACTTAAGTGTATCAAAAGTGTTCAAAAGTCTGCAGAAAACAATTTGGGTAAAAAATTTAAAAATTGTTTTTGACCGCGATGTACATGTCACAATTGTTTGCATATCTGCATATCAGTATGTCATTCATTAGGGACCCGAAAAAGGGCGGATTTTTATTGCAGGATTCGGTCAATAGGCTTGTTAAGAAGAAAAAAGCGCGGAGTTTGGGTCCTGAACCATCCTCATCCGCTTTTTCAATATATCTCGCAAACTAAGTAAAATGTTTATGCATTTTCAAGACATATTTTGGATAAGAGCAAATGCTCCTATTTTTGAATAGTAAAATAAAAAAATTACTGTCCATTACGATAATATCCTCATACTCAATATAAAAAAGTGAAAATTTTCCAATTCTTGAGATTTTTTCAATGGCATATCTTTCTGGTCACAGATAGGTAAGGGCATAATGTCATAAAAAAGAAAATAGAAATAAAGTTTTCGTAGAAATGCTGCGTAAGAAATCTTTTTACTCTCAAAATTCACCGAAACAATACTACTTGATGGTACCCGTGGCGTGATGGATAGCATATCGATATAGATAGGATAGGATAGATTGGTATAGATAGGTTAGCACCTGCTAACCCAGATAGACTACTGGCCCATGCTGAAAAAATTATGGGTCATTTGAACCACCAGGTGACCTATCTAGAACGATATAAGAGCATAAAATAATAAGATTCAGTACTCTGCCGTCACTTGTAAGCTGTCCAACTGAGTGCAGGTGAGAATTCGAAAGTACAGGTAGAGTGAGTACATTTTGGTCACATATTTTTGTACGGCATTCTTACCACCGATAGATCCATGAAAAATAATAAGAAAACGCACAGTGCCTTAAAAAATGGTGCGCCACAAAGTCGGATTTTTTTTTTATTTTCCGACAATCACCAGGATAAATTTGGTCATTTGATTTTATACGGCATCTATGTCATACTATTTCAATACTGCTTCTAATCCATTATTCCGCAACGCCGTACAATAATCATGCGACAAGGGGAACAAATCGAGGGTTGCCACCTCCTCTCTTTCCGTGGTCCAGGGGGTGATTTGAAAAAGTACGGCTTCGGTTCCAAAACATTATCTAGCACTCAGAAGTACTATTAAAAATAATGCCGTCAAAAAATGATTGTTCATTTGAATGTATATTAATAATTATCTTCATTTCATCGTATCCTTGATTTTTAGAGCTGTAAAATCATTTGATCCTGTACGGGAACTTTTTTTTAACATGATATTGTAAAATACAATTGTTACATAGTATTGCCGTTTAAAAGAAACCGTTCTAAAAAGAATTATAGAGAAATACAAAAACTGAAATTTTGCAAATTATTGTAAAAGTTTAAATATCATAGATTAATGAAATATAGCAATTTTTTACGTTTTATCCCTTGTTTTAAATAGTATTAACATAGATAAATTAGGAAAAAATGATGCCGTACATTTTTATGCAGACCATATCTTTTAGGCTAATGAAAGTGACGCTACAATTTTAAGGGTACTTTATGGCCATCTGATACAGTACGGCATTAACATATTTTTGAAGAGAACAATTGATAATATGATAGAACCACTATGACGTCTAACTGAACTGAAACGGTTTGTATATTATGTCCAAGAATTGAAACTGTCAATCCCAGTATCAACAGTTTTATATACTTTTTGGTTTAATATATACTTCAAACATTATTGATACATACATATAATTGATTTGTTTCATGGTAATGATGTGAATAAATAAAACAATAAATTTTTAGAAAAATTCTATATATTTTATGATAATAATAAAAAAAATTTCATTTTTTAGAAAAATTCGATAAATTTATTCAGTATCGGAATCAGTTGCTGAGTTGTTATTGGAATCAACGTCTTCGTCGACGTCCGAATTATCTTCTCTATTATTTTCTGAAACATAAATATGTATTTGTCAAAATCAAAGTCTTACGTACAAATTAAAGATGTAAAGATTTATTTATTTATTTACATATGACGTCATCATCTTCTTTGCCTGATTCCTCAACCGGTTCCGTTATGTCACAGACTTTTTGGGGGCATTCATCGCCGTGAAACCATCCATAGTTTATGGGAAACATGATCGACGGTACTTGTTTGTAGGCATTACACCAAATCTGTGCTATGTAGGTACTTCTCTTCAGATGTTGCTCAAACTCCCGGAAACAAGGGGGAAACGAATTTTACAGGTGTCTGCTAACCTCAGTGTCATGAGTACTTCTCAAAAATATGTTGTATTTTGGAATTATCAGTGACAACATGTCTATATTTTGGTATAAATCGATAGTATACCTACAAACCCATATTTAACATAGTTTGTAACTAGGAACCTAGAATAACGAAAAGACTATGAAAATTAGTACAAATAAACTACCTAAATGCCGTATAAAAAAAATTTCACCTTACATTTCGTTATATGAATTTTTTCTTTTTGATTTTTTCTTTTTCAGTTTTTTTTCCCCTTTGGACCAACGAAAATGTACGGCATATGAAAAAATATTATCTATGCATAAAATACTTTCAAAATAAATTTATTTCATGTTGTGTCAAATCACCCCCTGGACCACGGAAAGAGAGGGGGTGGCAACCCTCGATTTGTTCCCCTTGTCGCATGATTTTTGTACGGCGTTGCGGAATAATGGATTAGAAGCAGTATTGAAATAGTATGACATAGATGCCGTATAAAATCAAATGACCAAATTTACCCTGGTGATTGTCAGAAAATAAAAACAAAATCCGACTTTGTGGCGCACCATTTTTTTACGGCACTGTGCGTTTTCTTATTATTTTTCATGGATCTATCGGTGGTAAGAATGCCGTACAAAAATATGTGACCAAAATGTACTCACTCTACCTGTACTTTCGAATTCTCACCTGCACTCAGTTGGACAGCTTACAAGTGACGGCATAGTGCTGAATCTTATTATTTTATGCTCTTATATCGTTCTAGATAGGTCACCTGGTGGTTCAAATGACCCATAATTTTTTCAGCATGGGCCAGTAGTCTAAGAAATTCGAGGTTCGAGTCCCAGCAGAGGCAAAAATGTTTTTCCACGGGTATCGCCTTTCGCGAGGAATTGGCAAGTCCTCCGTTAGTAAATTCATTGCCATGAAAAGCGCTTTCTCAATAAGCCGTTCGGAACCGGCAGAAAATTGTAGGTCCCCTCCAAAAACTATGTATTAAATATTTTCTATTATTTCATTTGAGGAATACGTTTCATCTTCGGATGGAATCCATTTCAGGTCGGGCAAATTAAAGTCACCCACGATAATGAAGTCATCGTTTGAATTTGCGGCATCGATTAGGGGACTTAATGAGGCAACAAATTGTTGATAAATATGACAGGGTTGTAAGGGACGAATGCAACAACAGAGAAGATAAAAACAGCGATTAGAGATAGACAATTTAATACAAACATATTCAAACAAAGGTGATTTAGAAGTTTCTATCAAAGATGCATTGAGACGATTGTGGACAGCGAAAAGAACACCACGCCCAGTAGGAGCTATGTCACTAATTTGACCATCAGCACGGAAAACAGTAAAATCAGACGTAAATATTTCGCTGTCTTGAAATTCGGAGCAAAGATTAGTGCAAAAATATCATATGGAAAGCATTGGGAGTTCAGATACACGGTAGAGGTCTTAGTGCAAAGGCCTCTAACGTTCTGATTATAAAGGGATAAAACAGTTGGTGATACATGTCGAGAAGACAAATTGAGATTAAAGATTAAATTTTGCGGTTATGACGAGGGAAAGGTTAACGTTTTAAACTAAGATGGGAAGCATAAGTGGAAAGGTCTTTTGAAACAGTAGAAGAGGGAATATTTAAGGATTCATGGAAGCGCATATAAATTTTGCTGAGAGCAACAGGATCCGTTGGAAGACCTTCCTTTTGGATTGAAACTAAAACGTTCGTCTTGGTCTTGCCGTTAATACAAACATTTTCAGATTTGTTATAAAGATAGGAAAGATAAAGACGAACGTTTTCGTACAGTTTGCTGTCACGTAACCTTGCCATTAAATAACGACCATCGAAATTATCACTGGTAGTCATTGAAGCTGCGATTTTGTTATTTTTTTTTTTGTTGTTTGATGTTAGCTTGGCGATCGGTGAGAACATTGGGTCGAAAACTGGAGGAGGACAGTGACTGAGCACAGCATTAGTAGTGTTGGGAGCTTTTGTGGAAAAAGAGTGGGTGGGTGATTGAGGAGACGGGTTAATTGTATGGGATTGGATAAAATTGGGATAGGGTTTACTAGAAACAGTTTTGATGGAGACTTGTTTACGGTGGGAGATAAGACGATTGTTTCTAACTTTAGAGGTTGGTGGGTTTAGGGATTGGATCAAGTGGGAATTGGAAGAGTAAGACTTAGAGCTAGTTACATTATTGTTGAAGTTATTAATAGATGCTACTTTTTTATTAATTTTAGGGCGTTCTTTAGATTCTTTACTTACATATTAATACAAAAGTTTCTATGTACAATGGCACGGTTTTCCAGCTCACCTGTTGGCTCGTCACGATTGATGAAAATCCAGGTGGAAAGATGAGGTAGGAAAAAAGGAATCCGGAAGTGAAAAGGAAGGGTAAAGGTTCTGCAGAATCTTTCGTTCTGCTCGTAAGTAGTTGTTTGCTTTTGCAGGGTTCTCTGTGACTTTGCCACTGCTTGATGAGACTGTGTTGCCATTTCCCGATGATTCACACAAATTTTCCATAACCTTTATGAGACAACTTTTGGGATTTCTTAACATTTTTCGTTTATTTTTACAGATTATGCTTACAACATACTTCTTTACTTTTATTTTTTTTATTTTTAAATACATGGTTCGATAAAATATAAATTGCAATTACAAATTAAAAATAATTCTTTTCATGTTTTGCATCTTTGGGCAAGAAAATTAAATATAATTTTATTTTTTATATATATTTTTGCTTTATTTTACTTAATGATAATTTTAAGTTTACACTTCTGATATTTAAAAATAAAATAAAATAAATATTTTACATTACAATTAAAATTACAATGTTTACCATAGTTTGAATATAAAAATATATAACAACAAAGTACATTAAATAATAATTTTAAACTTATACTTAGACGACGTTTTAAATTTTATTTACAAAACAAAGAACCTACTACAATTTTTCTCTTTATTTTCTTTTTTTTTTCTTGCAGCTAATTATTATCAATCGAATGATAAAATATGAGATGTGGTTATAGACTTAAAAGATGTTTGAGAGGGTAAAAAAAAGAGTTTTAATCACAAATCAAACGCAGTCCAAGTCTGGAATTGAGTTGGACTTTCAAATATTCCTTTTTGTTTTCTTCTTGAAGGGATTATTCATAACGCATCCAGTGTATTTACAGTGTTTTCAGATTTCATAATTTCAGTCATCATACAACGTTTTCCATTATCCAAGGAACAAATTTCGATATCCTCGTACAGACACCAGGCAAGTTTGCTTCGGCACATCCAATACCCCATGATATGATGCCTGCTAAGAAAAATCTACCATCCTGAGACTTCACCTAGAGAATAAAAAAAAAAGAAAAGCGAATGTTTAGTAAACGGATGTGTTATGCAGGTTTGATATGTTGACACAGCTCGATTACTCTTTTCATCAAATATTGACAAAAGCCATAAGTCCATTTGTTTAAACAACATGTGAGATGTTTTTTATTTCTAAGGCTATTTTTTCTATAAGAGGGTGCGAAAAACGCATTCTAGCAGTCAGTAGAACTCTACAAGAGACAGTCAGTTCGCGGTGTTCACCATGCAGTTTATGAGTTTCATATCAGTCGTCTTAGCACTTTTGCTTTTGGTCAGTTTTCATCAAGTTGAGGCGCAGGGTAAGTAGTATCTATACTAATTGTAAAAAACTCGTGGCTAATGATTTGTTGAAACCAAGACAATTCAACACGTTTTCGAAATCGCCATCGCCATCACCATCACCATCACTTTGGAGACAGATTCAATGGTTCGAATGCTAACTTTCTATAAAAACTCTCAGGATGGTCGTGAAGAAGGCACTGAAATTTATCTTCGACTTAGTTTCAGATCCTCAGATATTTCGGTGTAGATTTCAATTCAGCAAAAATAACAAATCTTCTTATGACCGTCTTGTAGAATCCCATCCACCAGGAAAAAAGTATCAAATGTTCGGTTAAAATTCTTCAATTTTCAGGTGACAACACTACAACAACATGGAATCCCTGGTGGTGGAATACAACTACAACTACATCAACGACAACAACCACCACACCCAAGCCAGACGAACCCTGCCTCACGGATCTTTGTAAGAGAGGACTAAAAGCCAAAAAGGGATTGTTTGTAATTAATTTTTTCAAAAAGTAACTTTTGTTTTCCACAACTATCGTCAAAATCCTTTGAAAATAATCATTGATGAATGCAAACGAAGAAATGGATATACTTTCAAAATAAATGTCAAAGAGTAGATTGTGGTCTCAATGTTGGAATGTTGTTCTAGAATTTCGATTTGGTTTGAAATGGGAGATGCGACTTGTAAAGGGAGAGGCTGCATTGCTGTGCTTCAAATTTGTGTGAGTCTAGTTGCTTTGAGTTGTTTCGCAACACTAAATTGTTACGGTGAAAATCACCGAAATTCATCCTAAGGTTTGGTTTATTCCTATAGAAATTTCTCTGTTCCTTCCAAACCCTACCTATCCTCTTGTGTCACGTCGTTTGCTCTTAGCAGTGCAAGAAGAGGGTGTTTTTTTAAACGTGGAGTTTTCAATCTGGCAATACTTATAGCTGTCAATTGCTCGTCTCGAAACGGTGTTGACGCCGATCTTTACATATTTTTTAGTTTCCTCCAAGATCGGACATTTTATGTGGGGTTATTTGAAATCCCTTATTTAAGCAGATAAGGTTCTAACGATTGAAGCCTTGGAAGAGAATAATCGGCGCGTTATTGCTGACACAAGGCCTCAAGTACCTACTGCAAAAAGTAGGTAGTCGAAAATGGCCTCTCGGCAGGAATTTATTCAGGCCAAGGGCCAACCGTGGGGCGGCAGCCACTTGCCCGAAATCATTTTTAAAGTAACATTGAATTATATGCGTTTTATTTCCTCATGAAAGCCACGCGTCTAAATAATACACTTTTTAGTATCAAAGCTTTGAGCAAATAACAAAAGCTGGGTCCTTAAATCGAAAACCGGACGAGCTAAGTAGAGCTCATGAAAAATTGGAGCCAGAAAACTCTTGACACTCGTTCAACTTTTTTCCCCGTCGAAGGTTTTCAAAAACTGACAGACCTAAATACCGGTCCATTGTACAATTAGTTAGCAACCTTGTATTGTTATAGCTTTCCTGATCTGAAGACGCACCCATGAAAAGAAGCTTAGGCTACCAGCTCCCACCATGTCTGCGCGGAGTACTTTTTTATTTTTTTTTATAATTAGCGCGCACATGAAGGGGTTATGAATACCCTTATAATGTTATTAGAAGTGCGAGCATTTAGGAAAATAGGAGAGGATTTGAAAGGAGACACCGATGCACGTTGCTTTCGAATCTTTGTGAATCGTAATGCAGGGGAAATACAGAGCCAGGTAAAGCATTCCACATTCGGGTAGTGCGACTAAAATAAGAATTTCTATAATAACTGACTTTTAACCCGAACTTGGGCTCAAGGTAGAACTAATGAGCACTCCTAGCGAGGTGAGTGTTGCGGCTAAATTGTTTCAGAGGAGGAATGCAACTTGTTACTTCTTTAGAGCAATGTTTGTGAAAAAAGCGATAAAAGAGAGAGAAACAGGTAACGTTTCGACGATGTTCAAGAGAATCAATCGATTCTACGATTGAACTATCACCTATCAATTTTAACGCTCTATTTTGTACCCTATCAAGAAGGCGGAAAGATGTTTTTAGGAGCACCTAACCAGTTATGGGAGTTATACTCCAGTTTTGGGCGAATGAAGGCCCTCTAAATTGTAGCCAGATCAGAAGGGATCATCCATCGTCTCATAATTTTTGGCGACTTCAAATATGTGGTCATTCCAACAAAGATCATCGTTTACACACATACCGAGTACTGACAGCTTTTCGGCTTCTTGAATGCAGGTACCTTTCATGGTTCATTGATAATGGCAATGGGGGAATGTTAAGCTTCAACGACAAGAGACAGCATTGAGTTTTCGAAGAATTGAATTCTACTTGGTTTTTATGACCCCATGTAACAATGCTGTCAAGGTCAGAATTCAATGAGCTTATCATACGCAACCGTTCCAGTTCTACATCCGAAAAGCAAGGACGTGAATTTGGAAACGAATATGAAAAACTGAGGGTCGAGTCGTCAGCAAAACAGTTGAGAGGATTAGAAGTTGCAGACAGGAGACCATTTATCAAAATAAGGAAGAAAGTGGGAGACAAAAGGGAGCCCTGGGGCACAACAGCATTTATGAAGTAGGTATCAGACTTGAAGCCATCCAATACAACTTGTATTGAACGGTCCGAAATTAATTTTCTAATCCAACGAAGAAGAGACCCATCGATACCAAAAGCACGAATTTTCGATAAAAGAGCCTGAAACTCTATCAAATTCTTTGGAAATATAAGGCGCAATAATCTTACTTTCTTCAAAACCGTGTAAAGTTTGATTCCAATTTTCGGTGAGATATAAGCCATCAAATCACCAGTGGACCGTTTGCTACGAAAGCCGTACTGACGGTCATTAAGAAGCTTTCGTTCGTCAAGATATTTCATAAGTTGACGGTTTATCAACGTTTCCATGACCTTGAAAAGAAGGGACGTGAGTGCAATTGGACGGTAATTGGAAGGGGAGGAAGATTCGCCTTTTTTAGGGACCGGCTGGACAAATGCAGTTTTCCATCTGCTCGGAAAAATCCCAGCAGAATAGGAAATACGGAAAAGTTTACGCAGTGGTTTTGCCAGCGAAGAACACCTCTTCAGAATAATGGCAGGGATACCATCTGGACCAGCGGATTCATGTATATTGAGATCTTTGAGGCCTCTCGCAACCGAACGAGTTCGAAAAAATATCTGCTTCATCACAGAATTCGCAGACTCGAGCTCAGGATGAGGATTTAGAAATAGGTCAAGAGTATTGGCCGCATGGCCTTCAATATCAGGAACCCAAGTGGGGTCATCAACAAGTTGAGTTAATTCGTTAAACTCAGCGAAGATCTCAACACATTTTCCTTCGGGTGTTGTCTGGCCAGAATGTCGAAGCCAACCTGAATTGTGTACATTGAAATCGCCCGCAATTGCTATTTCAGTGTGAGGATAAAGGAAAACAATTCTTATTATGGAGTCACATAGCGCATCAAACTCGTTAGAAGTTGAATTGCTATCGGGGCTTCTATAGATAAAGCAATAATGAATGATTTGCTTACGGACGGTGAATTTTAACCACATGAAATTAAAGTTCGTATTAGAACAGAGGCCGAATTGTGGTAGAAGTTGGTAAGCAATATCATTTCGAACATATACGGCGAAGCCATGACCCATGAGAAGTAAAAAAATAATGGCAGGTTGAACTCTGATGAAGCCGAATCAACATCCACCTGTGTTTCACTCAATGCTAAAACAGCTGGCCAGTAAAGTAAAGTACAGAAGCCTGAGAGCTATCGAGCTGTAAGCATTAGGGCTTAGGAGAAAGCTATACAATCCTTCAAGAGGCTTTATGGCTCTCCCAAATAAAAGCGGTTTTGAATTTCCGACAGTGACAAAATCAGCTGTCAAATAACAATTACATTACATAAGCGCCTGCCCTAAAGCGACAAGAACAACGACTCGTTTTTATATATTTTCAGTGCCTTCTAAAGCATCAAGCATTGAAGACCAGTGGAAGCAATGCCCAGAAGCTATCAGAACCGCTGCCTTTGAGGTTTTAGATATCACTCGGCCCCAAAACGAAACCCATGATTCGATGAAGAATGCAGGCATGCAAATGCAGCTTAACAAAAACACGACAAATGCTGAAGCAAAAGAGATCAAGAGCTGATTAACAGGGAGAAAAGAAGAAAAGAAGCAGCATGAGAAGCGCTCGTTTGAGGAAATAGAGAGATGCCTTGACAGCAATGAGGTTCGGAAGTTTTACCAGGGGGTCAATTCCCGATCTGTGAAGCTGTGAAGTGAAAAAAAATATCGTTTCAGTTTTCACACAGTTTTTTCATTTTATCACTTCACGAACCTATTCTAAGCGATTCCCGATCTCAAAATGTAAAGTAGTTCTCAAACTGTGTTCTAAAAGGTTCTAAAACGTTCTAAATGATAAATTCTGACAATTGTCTCTCATTATCCAATTGAGTTTTGTTGCCATTTTAATTGGGCGCGTTCAAGAACCTATCGGATAGCCTATCTTGGATAGCCGTATCTTAGATATCTTTTTGAACGATTCAGATATCTCTTTCCAGATAGCTGCAGACAACAGCTGTGAAATATTAAAATGCGACTTTTAAAAACAGAAAAACATTCAAAATATCTTTGCTAGATAGATGATTATAATTTTTTTTAATCGATTTCTCATGCATTTTAAAAGACTCTAATGCTGAAATAAATGCATACCAAAATAAAAAAATTAACATGAAAAGAAATAAAAATAAAATTTCTATCACCTGATCACTTGAATAGAAAGGTATACGAAAAATACTCGGATACCTTTAGATAGCTTTATAGTAGAAGTGGGTTTGTGACTCTGCTAAACGTTTTAACACGTAAACAACAACAAAAAGCTATCCGGATACGATTCTTGAATGCCCCCATTGAATTTTTTCATCGACTCAAACGGCAATGAATAGAAAAAATAATATGAAAAAAATTTGACATTTGAGGTTGGATTTTCACTAATCGAGAATCGAATTTTCGGTGAAGCTGTGATAAATGCTTTCACTTCACAGTTTCACAGATCGGGAATTGACCCCCTGAAGGTAAAGAGAACTTGCCAGGGTGACAAACCCCGAAGTCAAGCCTGTAAAGACCAGCAGGGAAAGAAAGTGATAGTGAGGCAGTCGCTACTGAGGATATGGAAAGACCACTTCTGCAGACTGCTTAACGGCGCGGCGATGAAGACACAAATTCCGTTGTCAGGCAATAATTTTTGGCGTAAGATATTGGTTGAAGCTCAGGTTTACCCAGAACTGTAATGTCCACCTAAAGGGCCAGCAATAATACACTTAGCCGAGCTTAGACTAGTGTCAAAAACCAGACGAAAAGCTTCCGAAAGTTTTCGTTAAACAAAAAGCAACTATAATGGATTCTGGCTACTTTGTAAACATGCGTTGAGCTGAGTTGAGTTAAGTTAATACCACAGAGGAGATACAACAAGAGGGCAAACCACACCAGACACCACACAATGTAGACAAATGGAAGTTGCGGGGCAAGAGAAGTGTTGGTTTTTTCTCTCGTCTTACTTTTTTTTATTCCTCTATGGTTGATACGTTTTAAATTTGACATTTACGTAAGTTCAAGCCAATTAAATGGCTCTTGCTTAATTGCTCGAAAGTTAGCGAAATTTAACGAAACTGAGTAGAAAGTCTATTATGGTTAGTGTCATATAAAACAGTGTATTGGCTCGTTCGCTTAAGTAGGCCAGGCGTAAGCTCGGCAAAGTGCATTATAGTTGGCCCTTAAGTAAGTAAGTTTCCACGTCGACAAAAAGTCTGTCAACAGAGTTTGTGCCACTGCCGCTTCAGGAAAATTTCTCTGGTTTGTTATATTAACGCCAATTAAGCTTGCCCGATCGTTATATGAAACAAAAAGATATTTTTCTATCTCGAAGGTTTGAAGACATTTTTAATGACAGCAATATTAACATGCTCTCATCAATTTGGTACTGTCATCCTTGCAATGCCATTTAACAAACTTTGGCCCATCGAACTGTAACTGCTGTGTCAAAAATAAGAAAAACAATTAACTAACCTGAAGAGGTCCACCAGAATCTCCTTGGCATGAATCCTGTCCACCCGTTTCGTAGCCAGCACACAGGAATATATCAGGAATGAATTCTTGTCGTCCAGCTCGTAAGAACATCGATTTGCATCGGTCATTGCTCACGATCGGCACTGACACCTGTAAAATTTACAAAGCAAAGCAAGGAATAAATTCACTACATGGACTACTGGCAGTACACCCAATTCCACTCACCTCTTGCAAGACAGATGGCAGTGTGCCACCCTCACTCAATCTGCCCCATCCTGTTACAGTTGCATTCATTCCAATGAGCAAGCTATCCGTTGATGGCAAACAAATCGGACTCACATGCGGAGCAAATTCAAGAGGTTGTTCCAGTTTCACCAGCGCCAGATCATACTCGTACGTAAAAAAGTTGTACTTGGGATGGACGACTTTTTTCGACACACCACGCTCGATATATGGCAGCTGTTCCTGGACGTGAGAGAAATCATATTCTCCGACTCGGATGCGGATCTGAGATGTAAGGAGGCTATACACAACACGAATAGATAAATGTTCATTTTTATATGTGAACCCATTTGACCAAATTTGGTGAGGCAAACTAAACTTACTCATCCACGCAATGGCCTGCAGTCGCGATCCAATTCTCATTAATGAGTGCCCCGCCACATCGGTGAGTGCTAGAGAAGCCGAAAAAGGAGGTGCGACGCACTGACACCTGCCAAGGCCATCTACCAAATGGAGCACTTTTCCCGCCAACAATGCGGGTTTCCGGTCGTGCTAATGATGGAACGCCACACTCTGTAAATACGGTCGGTTAGTAGTTTTGTGTTTTTTGTTTTTTAAAAAAAGTGTAGGGCCTACCACTTCGAGCTGCTGAGATAGTTTTGATTGGATTGTCATTTGTCACATGATTGAGAATTTCATTAGATTCGATGGTTGTAAGATTGAGTGCAGGAGGTGTGAGTCGGACAGGAAAGACACTTGAGGTAGTTGTGGCGAATTTTGTTGGAGGTTTTGTTGGTTTGTTTGTTGCCGAAGAAGTGAAGGTTGGATAGGACAATGGCGATGAAGGGCGGTTTGAAGATGGATTGTAGTACGAAGACGATGATGTCATCGGTCGAGTGGTAGTGGAAGTTGTTGTCGAAAAAGAGGAGCTCGAACTGCTGGAGTACGGACTGTATGGTCGAGTTGTTGTGGGTGATTTTGAAGGCTTCGTGCTGAAAGTCTGAAAATGAGGAAAAGACGTTTGGAATAAGTGAACTGATTTTAAATAGTAAGTGGGTGTTTCGGAGCGATCCAGAAAAGCGATACTTAAACTAATCAAAGGTAAACTATTTAAATAGAGTGGAAGAGGAGGAACCTGCTTACCGCTGCCGTATGCGCTAGAGAAAGGAAAGCCAGATAAACGAGGGCGCACCGTAACGCGTTACGTAGCAAAGTGGTTTAACCTTCCAAAAGAAGTCAATAAAACACATTTTTCCATGCGCAATGAGGATTGAAAACGCTTTTCTGGTTAGACACCAAATTTATCGGACTATCAGGCAAAACCTTCAAAATGTGTTGTGTCATCTTAACAAGGAAGGTGATTTGTAAACCTTAGCAGCAAAACAAGACCTTACGGGTAAACGATAAAAGAAGAGTTTATTAGTACGTTAGTCAGACTGTTGGTACCCGTGGCGTGATGGTAAGCATGTCCGCCTGTTAACCCAGAGGTACGTGGTTCGAATCCCAACAGAGGCAAAAATGTTTTTCCACAGGTATCAACGTTCGCGAGGAATTGGCAAATCTTCCAAGTTAGTAAATTCATTGCCATGAAAAACCATTCCCTGACAAGGCATGGTTGTGAAAAAGCAATAGACCCAGGGGATCGTCGCTCTGTTGCGCCACCCTATTTATTTATTTTATTTTTAGTCAGACTGTAAACAACGGTCAAGACATTAATTGGGTAGAGCTGAGACCATCATTAACGTGGCCATAATCTAAATTGGAACGCTTAAGAACGTGCTTACCATACTCGATAGCATAAGGTTGTTTAGTTCGAGTTCACTTTGACAATATCCCCTCAGATCGAATGTAAGAAAAATCTCTGCCAAAAGAGCAGCAGCAAAACAAAAAAATTGAGAGGTTATCAGGGGCTACTATGAACAAACATGAGGCTGCAACAACGATGATGAAGGCTTTGAAGGGTGCATTTCATGGATAGTGCTTGAATGATGAGGGATGCAGTTCTTGGGTTCTATCTTCGGCACTGAACATCATCTCGGACCAGCTGTTGATCAAAGTGGTACCACCACAGAATCCAGTGAAACTGAATATGTTTATGAAGATCCAGCTGTTTTTACCAAGGACAGCTTTCTAGACGTCAGCGTCTTTTGTTAAGATCATTAAGAACTCCACCTCGTCGTCGGTCCAAACTCTCGACTACAATGAATCTCTGTATGCTAACTAACATCGACGAAGGCAATTTGCTGGCAGCCCAATTTGCTACTAGCTCGACATTTTCTGATATCATATGGGCTCCGCCTGAGCATGTAACTGTAAGTTGTGCTCCCACGATTGCGACAATCAAAGAACTTAATATACACAGATTCGTTGGTCCAGGTGGTATGGTCACCGTTATTCTGAAAATGTGTTCTTCTACGCTGGCAGAGCCACTACGTAAGTTTTTCTATCTATCTTATTCTTCCAGACTCTTCCCGAGCTGATGTAAAACTGCATTTGTTCAGCACATTCCTAAGAAAGGCGATTCCTCCTTTTCCAGATACCGTACAATTGCACAAAGGTACTTTCTTTCCAGGGTCATTGGAACGTTGATAAATCGTCAAGTGATGAAATGTCTTGAAGAACGAAAGCCTTATGAATGACCGACACCACTAATTTCGTAGCGAAAGGTCCACTGGCGATTTGATGACATATCTCACCGAAAAGTGGAACCAAATTTTACACGATTTTCAAGAAAGTGAGATAATTGTGTTTGATATTTCTAAGGCATTTGATAGAGTTTGACATCAAGCTCTCTTTTCGAAAGTGCGTACTTTTGGTGTCGATGAGTCTCTTCTTCGTTGGATTAGAAATTACCTTTCCGACCGTTCAATACAAGTTGTGTTGGATGGCTTCAAGTCTGATACCCACTTCATAAATGCTGGTGTGCGCCAGGGCTCCGTTTTGTCTTCAACTCTCTCCCTCATTTTCATAAATGATCTCTTGTCTGAAACTTCTAATCCGCTTAACTGTTTTGCTGGGGACTCGACTCTCAGCTTTTCATATTCGTTTCCAAATTCACGTCCTTGCTCTTTGGACGTGGAACTGGAACGGTTGCGTATGATAAGCTTATTGAATTCTTACCTTGACAGCATTCTTTCATGGGGTTATAAAAACCGAGTAGAATTCAATGCTTCGAAAACTCAATGCTGTCTTTTGTCGCTAAAATTTAACATTCCGTCATTGCTATTATCTATGAATGGTACCTGCATCCAAGAAGCCGGAAAGCTGTCAGTACTTGGTATTTATGTAAACGATGATCTTCGTTGGAATGACCACATATTTGAAGTCGCCAAAAACGCATCGGCTTCTTGAAACGATGCAGGACGTTCTTCACCCCTTCTGATCTGGCTACAATTTATAAGGCCTTCATCTGCTCAAAGCTGGAGTATTACTCCCATATCTGGCCAGGTGCTTCTCAAACATCTTTGCGCCTACTTGATAGGGTCCAAAATAGAGCGTTACAATTGATAGATTGGGCGTGCAGACGGTCCCCATCTAATCACTAACAGCGTTCAACGGGAAAGCCGTTTTTTCAAATTAGAGTGTAATTCCCATATCTGGACAGGTCCTGCCCAAACATCTTTGTGCCTACTTGATAGGGTACATAACAGATTACGTAAAGATTGAGAGGCGATAGTTCAATCCCAAAATCGATTGATTCTATTCAACGTTGTCGACATCTTACTTGCCTCACCTTTTTTAAGTGCTCTTGTGAAATAGCCAGCTGCATTCCTCCTCTGAAAATATTTTGTTGCAAAACCCACTTCGCCAGGAATACTCATTAGTTTTACTTTGAGCCCAACTTCCGACGTGCTCAAGTATAGAGATTCATATTTTAGTCGCGCTACCCGAATGTGGAATGCTTTACCAGACTCTGTCTATCCCTTTGCTTTTCGATTTACAAAATTTCAAAATTAGCGTGCATCGGTGTCCTTCATTTCAATTATCCCATTTTTTAAATTCTCGTATTAGGTTATTCATTACCCCTTGATGAGCGCGCTAATTGTAAAAAAAAAACTAGCTGACCGGCATAGCTCAGGCCCTACGACATAACGAATTGGGTAATGTTCCATTCCAGTTTCCATTCCAGTGGAAAAATGGAGAGCAAATATAGTGTATGCTACTCACGGGTTATGAAACACTCTTACCGTGACAGACATTTTGAAATCTGTGCAGTATTTTCCAAGTTCCCGATTGTGTTCCAGTTCCCGTTCCATCCCCGCAGGGAAATTGGGATTAAATATAATCTGTAACTTGAAGACTACACCGTATTGTAATAGTGATCATTTTGACAGTGATTTTTGAATTCCCGTTCCTGTGTGAAAAAGGGAATGAAATATTGTCTTTGCTACTCAAGGACAATGAAGGACCATAGCTTAGAAAGAATTTTTGGAATTGGATCAGTATTTTCCAAGTTCCTTGTACCCGTCCTGTTCCCGTGGGAATATGGGAATAAAATATAATTAAAGCTATTACAAATTCGAAATTGGTTCAGTGGTTCTTGCATTCCCGTTCCCGTTCTTTTAGGAATATAGGGATGAAATACAGTCTATGGTACTCAGGGGAAATGAAACTCTCCAACAGTGAAAAGTATTTTGGAATCGGACCAGTAGGAATATGGAAAGTAATTATACCCTATGTCATTTCTCAGGTTCCAGACCATTTTTGATTCTAATTTCATTCAAATCAGCTCAACAGTTAAGGATCCTTTTCAATACAAACACTTAGCTCTCGTGGGAACAGGTTGAAAGAGGTCTCACCCACCGATTCCGAACATGAAGATACCAAATTCTCTGTAATGGCAAAAAGTCAAAATGATAGATGGAAGTTTCCAGGGGGTCGACGAAAACTCTTGGAACTTCAACTGGAATAAAAACGGGCCTGCTAGTTAGTTCGGTTCACGGACATTGATCGGAAGGGAAAAGATCTCAAAGCCCAAATCTAACTAATCAAACTAGGTCTTCAATTTGAGTGCAAGACCACACCTTGTAGCCATCCAGGAGCCTTTGGCCTGGGGATGTGCATGTTCTTGGTATGGGCGGTGCACTATGTTCCCAAAAACTCTATGACTAGCGGTACAATTTACATCGGCCTAGTCTCATCATATCGACGCTTTCCAGCAGCTTTATCAATTTTGTAAGCTACGAAATGAACATTGAGGTCATACTTTTGCCGTTTGCGTCAGACTTCTTCCCTTTGTAGTTGACTTGAAATCTTCAGATGTGCGGAAGAGTTGTAAGCTGGAAAGCTCGAAAGTTGTGTCGCTATGGTAAAGACACATTAAAAAAATAAAATGCTATCAAATCCATGTCTAAGCTCTCTGCAACTCAGAAAATGGAGGACTACAATAGGAACTGCCTAGTGGAAAAGTAAGAAACTCCAAACTGGTGTGTCTTTTTTTCTGTCGTAACTTCAAATTTATATTTTTCGTTTTCGATCTTCATGAAGATTCTTGTTCTGGACTATTCTTTCAGGTCAAAAAGTCCCTTTTGAAAGCGTCTCAGGACGATAAACCAAATTAATATCTTAGCATAATAAAGTTGTCGTTCCTCTTCCATCAAACTAAACTTAAACAGGAATAATATGTTTCGAAGTACCTCTGATGGATAAATGCTTAAAATGAACAAAAAAATAAAACAAATATGTACTTACATGCGGCTTCGTTTTGGTTGGCATATTCCCAGATGTCACAATTGGCCTCCTCGTCGAATAGGAAATATATGGCGCCTGTGTCTGAATGGGCTTCTTCGAAGGTTTCGATGGCTTTGATGGTTTTTCCCATACCGGAGGTCTTGGTTTAGTAATAAAATTCGGTTCGGTTGTCATATGCCATTGCACTGTCTGCGGAGATGTGTTCCAAAGACCTATCAAGGAAAACCCATTTCAATCAAGTGTCACTCTCAAACACAAGCCCTAAAAACAAAGCAAAAAAAAAAAAAAACTCACTCGAAGAGATACTGGCAGACGTTTCCATATCAAATAATGAATTGGTTAGACTAGGATTCTTGGTTGTTGATACAACTGTCAGGGTCGGCGTCGAGGCTGACACTGCTGATGTTGACGTGACTGGCTTCTGTGTGTGCTGCGGCTGATAGTAATTACTGCTGCCGTGGTGATGTGTGATGACAGTCTGATGATGTGGCCCCGATGGATGACGGACAACAAGGGTGCCAGCACCGTGTGGTCGTTCAATTGTTGTCACTCCACTGAAACAGAAAAACAAATTAAATAAGTGGCCTTGAATAAGGTTTGAGACAACAACTCACTTTATGCTTGAAGGTGGTCTGGGCTTATGATGATGCGGATGATTGGACGATGATGACGGTGAATATGCTGATGAGGCTAGCGATGGTGGCGGTCGTGTAAACGAGAACGTCTGCGGCAATACCACGTTTTGTGTAAGATTGTGAGCACAACATGAGCCGAACATGAATGTGTCGACGCACATACCAACGTGTTGGCCCTCGGACTTGATGCACTCCCAGACGAACATGCACGTCCCATCAATGCTACCAATCGTACATGGTTTTGGGCTGATTTTGTAGCTTTGACTACGTTGTTGATAGGGGGCGGACAAGGATGGTAGCAAGGGTTCTGGGGCAGGTAGATGGTCATAACTATTATCACTTATGCTATCGTAACTATTGCTATATGTATCACTTAGGCTGTCGCTGTAGCGAAGATGCCTGTTATTGCCACTACTTATGAAGTCGCTTGTTCGATGATGGTCAGCAGCACCACTGTAGGCGGCCTCTGCTGCCAGTGGCACTGCGTTAAGGCAATTTGTTATTGTTAATACTATTTGGTAATAGAGTAATATGACTGGAGCGCTGACTAGCCATCTACTCCACATTGTGGAGAAGATATGATTTCCTGTAAAGAAAAAAAAAGAGAAAATGGTGGAGGTTAATAAGGTTGATAGGGGGAGAAAAGTGTATAAAGTAAATTCATGGTTTTCACTGAGACAAAACAAAGGAAAGTAACTACAAACTTCTTTTTGAAATGAGATGCATTTTGTTGAACAGAATGGCGCCCATTTGGTGGCCACATGAAAAAATTATCATCTTACTTTGGCTTTCACTATCACCTAGTTGAGCTGTCTACTAGGTCAAGCAGAATAAGCATTCCAGTTTAAATGAGTATCTACTTTATCGGTAGGTAAAAGTTTGGACTTTGTGTCAAACAATAACTTATCGGCACAGCGGCTCTTAATCTCATTTAAAAAGGCAGGAGCCCTGATATTCCAAAACTTGTTTTCGGGTCAGGATAAAGATCTTTTTCACCGATTCGTGTTTGGACATTGCGTTGAACAACAGCTTATCAGTACAGCATTTCCTGATCTAATTTTAGAAGTTAGATCGATCAGTGATAATAATAGAGTCGTTTTCAGGTCAAGATCAGGATCAACTTTATCGTTTGATGTTAGAACGTTGTTTCAACAACCACTTATGGCCAAAGTGGTTCCTGACCTTTTCTTAAGTGGGAAGATCGACAGTCAGAGAGTAATTTTCCGATCAGTAATTGTCAGAATCGACTTAAAGCGTGGAAGCTAAGAACAACAACTTATCGGTATAGTGTTTCGCGATCTAGATCAATCGGAAGATCGAGCGGCATTAGGGCTGTTTTCTGGCCACGTTAGGAACTTCTTTGCAGGCTTTTGATCCAAGGTTGTGTTGAACCATGTGGGACCCGTAGCGTGATGGTTAGCATGTCTGCTGTTAACCCAGAGGTTCGTGGTTCGAATCCCAATAGAGGCAAAAATGTTTTTCTAGTTGGAATTGCCTTTCGCGAGGATCTGGCAAGTCTTCCGTTAGTTACTTCATTGCCATGAAAAGCGCTTTCTCGATTTGCCGTTTGGACCAGGCGGAAAATTGTAGGACCCTACATTTATTCACAAGCCATGGTTGTGAGAAGTGTGCTAGGCCCTGGGGCACCTCGCTCTGTTGCCCCATCCTATTTACGTACTTACTTACATGAACCAGAACTATTCGGTACAGCGGCTTATGGCCTTATTTTAAAATAAAGATCGAGTGGTGATAATCTTAGAGTAGTTTCAGGTCAAGATCAGGGTTTAGTCTATTGTTAGGTTGAGGAAAAAAATATAGGTACAGCGGCTCATCGTCTAATTTCAATGGGTTGATCGAGCAGCGATGGTCTCAGGTCTGTTTTTGGCAATCAATTTCAAGTTTTGACTACTTTATTTTGTTTTAATGTGTGTGAATGTTTTTATAGACCACAAGTTTTTACTCTGCCTAACCACAGACGTAGCAACTGCAGATGATCCTTACGTCTTAGTAGAAACGACGCTGGTAGATCCGTATTCCATACCACCAGGAACATCAGGAACTTCCAATTCACCTTCAATCCCCGAAACTCGTTTTAGTAAACAACAGTTCAAATGAAGCCGCACCATCAACCCCGAACTCAAAGAGTCATCATCTTTCCTTACATCTTCCCTTCAAACATTGTACCAAAAAAAGGGCTTCTAAGAGGAAAGACTCGTGCGATAACAACCTCTCCTTAGAAAAGAAGGACGAACCTTCGGATAGCTAAAAGGACGAAGAACGTTTATGCTGTGGAAATTTTTTATGGGTTTCTTGCAGATCGTATGGTAAGTGGGCTCATTTTTCTTGTGCTGGAAAGGACGATGTTGACGATGAATGTAACCACATTTTCACATTTTGCGACCTAAATTAAATATCTGCCCTTCATGCCACACGTATGTCTATTGTGCCACAATATCAGGGTTTAATGGACAAAATTATAATTTTTGAAAATATGTTTAATTTAAAGAAAACTTTTTTTTTTGTTTTTCTTTTTTATACGGATGACTTAGTTGTTCCCAAGATGGTGCAGCTAACTCAGATTAACCTCCAACACTCCAAGCAGGCTTCGGCCTCCCTTCTTCTCCGCCTAAACAAGAGAGGGGAAGATATTGTCCTTATCCAAGAGCCCTGGATCATCAAGTCCATCGTTCGAGGACTAAGGACTCCTGGATATACTCTACTGTATATGAAGGACAAAGGTGAACCCAGATCCTGCATATTGGTAAGAAGTAGCACTAATGTATTTTTACTCCCTCATTACAGCAATCGTGATGTAACCACAATAAGATACCAAACCAGTGACAACACCTACTGGCTGGTATCTGCTTACCTCGGCCGCGACCATCCTGGCCCTCCCCCAGGCGACTTATTAAAAAGGATTGTCGCTGAAGCAGAACGGCAGAAGATCTGCCTCATCATTGGATGCGATGCCAATGCGCATCACACAGTATGGGGAAGTATTGACATAAATGAAAGGGGTGAGTCACTTTTTGATTTTATTTTAAGTACTAACCTCATAGTAAGTAATACTGGCAATGAACCAACATTCATTACCAGAAACAGACAAGAAGTTTTAGATATCACTCTTGTCTCCGATTCGGTTCATCATAGGATTACTAATTGGAAAGTATCTACTGAACACTCCTTTGCTGATCATAGATACATTCAATTTGATCTAAATGAGGAACCTCTCAAGCAACCAGTCTTCCGAAACTATCGGAAAACTGACTGGCAAAAATATCGGGTAATTTTGAAAAAGTTTATTAAACCTGAACTTTTACAAAACCCTACAAACAAACATGATCTAGACAAAAAAGTCAATGATCTTACCACTGCCCTTAACCATTCACTGCAGAAATCCTGTCTTCTTATAAAAATAAGAGGAAAACAGAAACCACTGTGGTGGAGCTCGGGGACTAGAACCGCTCAGGAAGGAATGTAGAAAACTTTTCAACCGAGCTAAACAATCTAAAACTTTAATAGACTGGGACTCCTACAAGGAATCCCTCAAAACATATAAATATCAACTGAGGAAAAATAAAAGAACTTCCGGGAGAAACTTCTGTGGAAAAATAGAAGATACTTCAGAAGCTTCTAGATTAAGAAAAATCCTCTCAAAAAGTCCGACCATGCCTAGCAGTCTCAAAACAGCTGACGGCTGGACAGAATCCTGCGAAGAAACGCTCAATCTGCTTCTGGACAATCACTTTCCAGGCAGCTCTAAGAACTTATGTAACTATGATTCCATAGAATCAGGTAGCATAATAACTAACATCCCCGATCTGATTACAAAGGAAAAACTAGTTTGGGCCATTAACAGCTTTGACCCATACAAATCCCCTGGACCTGATGGTATAATTCCAGCCGAACTTCAAAAGGCCGCGGATATTATTATCCATGTCATTGAAGTAATTCTTATCGGCTGTACCACCTTGAACTATATCATCACTCAGTGGAGAGAGTTCAAGGTTGTGTTTATACCTAAGGCTGGGAAATCATCCCACGTAAATCCGAAAGATCTCCGACCAATAAGTCTATTATCTTTCATTCTTAAAACCTTAGAACGACTGATTGATATCCACTTGCGTACAGCTATAGATCCAAAATTGTTATCTACAGCACAACACGCCTACTGTAAGGGAAAATCTGTAGAAACGGCCTTACACACCTTGGTTCGTACTATAGAATATTCCCTTCATCACAAAGAATTCACTCTGGCCGCTTTCCTCGACATAGAGGGCGCCTTCAATAACGTCAGCAACTCTGCAATTACAAAGGCACTGACGAAGCTCAAAGTAGATGATTCCATAGTGGAGTTGATAAATCTAATGCAAAAAAGTAGGAGAATCAACTCTTCTCTAGGAAACTTCTCTGCAAAGAGATCTGTCAGTAGAGGAACACCGCAAGGCGGAGTCCTATCCCCTCTTCTATGGCATCTAGTCGTCAATGAGCTTCTAGTTGACTTAGAAGCTGAGGGATTCAAAGTGATTGCATATGCAGATGACGTCTCCATTGCGGTGTCCGGCAAACATGCTCACGTCCTTACGGACCTGATGCAGACCGCTCTAAATAAACTTGTAAAATGGGCGGGAAAATGTGATCTAGGGGTCAACCCTAAGAAAACTGAACTAGTTCTCTTCAACAGGAAATACAAAATTCCTCAACTAATAACTCTATCAATTAATGGAATCCCACTTGAACTTTCGAACGAACCCAAATATCTAGGTATAATCCTAGACAAAAAGCTGAATTGGAAAGCCAATATACAGGAAAGAATCAGGAAATCCACCGTTGCCTTATTTTCCTGTAAAAAAGCCATTGGTAATAAATGGGGTTTCTCCCCCCAAATCACCCACTGGCTCTATACCGCGGTCATCAGACGAATACTCACATACGGAGTAGTGGTATGGTGGACCGCTCTTGATAAAAGGACCTACTGCGACAATTTAAGCAAGGTCCAACGAACAGCCGGTTTGTGTATAAGCGGAGCACTGAGATCAACACCCTCAGCTGCCCTAAATACACTCCTTAACCTCACACCACTAGATATCTTCAGCAAACAAATGGCCGCCAGCGCAGCCATTCGTATGAGAGCTATCTCCCAATGGACCGATAACAACATCGGTCACGTTTTTAATCCTGAATTTATTCGGATCAATCCCCTGTCACTCCGACTACACCATCCCCCAATTGGTTTTTGATAATAAGTTCCAAGTCTCAATCCCACCGAGAACGACCTGGGAAGACGAAGAATTTTTGAGAGATGATTCAATTCATTTCTCTACAGATGGTTCAAAAACCGAAGAAGGGGTAGGCTGTGGGGTGTACTCAAACCGACTTAACGTAAGTCTCTCGTTCCGCCTTCCAAACCATTGTAGCGTGTTCCAAGCGGAAATTCTGGCGATCAAAGAGGTCCTATCATGGCTAAGAGAAAACGTGATATCCTCAACGAATATCCGGATTTTCTCAGATAGTCAAGCAGCCCTCAAATCACTCGGCGCTGTTTCTACGAACTCAGTAACCGCCCTTAACTGTCGCCTATCTCTTAGGGAGATGGCTGAACAGTTCAATATTCACCTTATTTGGGTGCCGGGGCACAGAGATATCGTGGGTAACTGCAAAGTCGATGAACTCGCCAGAGTCCTTCTCTGGCGAGTTCTACCGTTCTACCGATCTCAACCAGCAGGTTGAATATTGGTATACCAATCGCTACATGTAAACTTATGCTTAAGCAAGTGGCAATGGATAGAACAAATCATAGATGGAACAATATCACCACGTGCGTGGCAACAATACGGATATGGACAGAACTAGATCCAAAACGCACACGACATTTATTATCCATTACCAGATTGCAAGTTAGCTCCGTAATCAATGTCATCACCGGACATTGTCTGACAGGAAGACACGCCATAAGACTTGGCGTTCCCTCTAATGACTTCTGCAGAAGTTGCTTAGATGAGGAGGAGGAGGAGACAATCCCACACCTAATCTGCTCATGTCCTGCACTCTCTTTTAAAAGAAAACGGCATCTAGGAAAATATTTTCTTGATTATCCAAGCGATCTGGCGAACACAGATCCCCTGCATATCCTTCGCTTTATTAAAAGCTCCAAATGGTTTTGTTAAGTGAGGTACTCCCTCGCATAATATCTATGGTTTCACAATGGACCTAATATTGGTCTAAGTGTGTCAGTTTGTTTTCCTGAAAGCCATTTAAACCTAACCTAACCTTATACGGATGAATTTATTAATAGAATTTTTAATTAACTAGTTTTTGAAAGAGTATGTAAATTTTTGGAGTTTTTATTTGAAGAAGTCCTTAAGAGGTCCGATATGTCCCGGCTTCCCCTATTGTCTCTAGAGACAATAAATGAAAGTTTGGATGAAATTGAAACAACACGAAATTCCGCCACCATACGCAATTTTTCGACGACTCATTTATACCTCTTGCTATTGAATAAACGACAGTATTCAACGAAAACCCTACAAATGTTATGAATATTGAAAATTAAAACAATTATTTATTTTCACTTAAATGTATTGTATACTTTGACAGGTACTCAAAGTCTCTTCTTTACTTTCCTATAAAAATCCTATTACCTATTCTTTTGATTACATCAGAATTTCTACTTCGGCTGAGTAAAAGGAGTTCCTTCATTGTTCCCCATAAATAAAATAAGCTCACATTTCAATCAATTTTTAAAACTAATGCACATTTTCTTTTCAGGAGATCTGCCCTTTGGAGTGGTATTGAAGACAGACGACACTGCCACTCCTCTTTTTCCAGTCAACAAATATTTCACCAAAAAACCACAAGGAGTCAAAGGCAAGGGCAATGGCCAGTGCCATAAGAACCCATTTTAAGTCCACAACTTTCATTGGTTCCAACTCCGATGTGCCAGTTGGATATGTCAGATTCATATGACCGTTTTCAAGGACTTCATAGAACGATCTTCTTTGCCAGAACTCCATCAACCCTGAAGAATGTGTTTGTAAAATGAGAGAGTTTATAAGTTCCTTGTAAATCGAGTTCTCGTTAATATTAAAACCGGAGGGGAGTCCCTTTAATATGCAAGTTTTCTCTGGGAAACGAAACAGTGGTTCATTGAAATATTTTTGTTGACTCTGGATAACATCCCATTTCATACTACTCACCGTGTAGGCAAACTTTGTGTTGAGAGAATCTCGTAACTGATTATACGTACTAAGGCTTTTTGACTCAAAGATTTTTTCGTATTTCTTTTTGAATTCTGGATGCAAGTATAAAGCAGCTTTTATTTCTACATCGAAGCCAATCACTTTCAAATCAGATGCCAGTATATCGTCAAAGATCTGAATTTTCTTTTCCGATGGAGGACTTGTCATCAAAGTTTGAAGAAATGCATTAAATGAAGTCACTAATAAGATTCCAAAAAAGAATATCAACGAATAGACGATTTTCAAATGCAAAGAGGCCTTTGGTTTTTCCCGAAAGGCCTGTCCAAGGATACCCCGCAAACAGTTGCCATTGAAGAGGTAAAACTTTTCCCCATCGAACAAATATGAGTTGAGTTCCAGCAAAATTGATAACACTGCAACTAGTCCGATAGAAATAAGAAGAGCGGGCCACTGAAAAATAATTCCAAACACTTTGAATTTGGGTATCCTTGGTTCCACTGGAATCATTATACAGAAGTCAATTATGTTGTAGGGGTAGGAAATCCAATTCATGTTAGAGTCGCCAGTGGTAGTTGCTGCGCCCGAAATTTCAATCGACCCATTCAATACCATCCCTCTTAAATCGTATATAGATGATATATACGATTCAAAGTTTGTATGCGAGTTATTCAGTTTGGCGTTGTGCTTTTTAGCTAGGGCATTCCAAAAGTGCCCCATAGGTCCTCTGATTAAGTATTCACTTTGTGCGTTTTTGGTAAATATAATCAATGGCTCAGGTCCTCCAAGTTTAACTGGCAAGTACAACCCTTTGAGATCTACTAACCGATTTGGAAAATAAGTGATTGTCCGTCGAATTTCGATCCAGTTGACTTCTTCGATGCTGAAAACAGGTATGCTTGTGTACCTGTAGAAAACTGGTGAGTCTTGGAAGTCTTTGAAGACTGCCATCACGTTTATCATGTGATTCTCCCAACAAAAGTTGAATAAATCCTCCAATTTGAAATCATCTCTGGATTGACCGTTGAGGAGGAACACGATTTTACAGGATCGCATGTGCTGAAGATACTCAAGGAGCCGTCGAAGGATAAGTTCGTTGTTACAACCCAACATAACAAAAGTGAGTATATTTTCATTGTATTCTTTTTTCATTGAGAATGACGACGTAGTGTCGGTTGAGATTATCACTGGAATTTGAAAATTAGTTGAGACGTCTTTGAAGAAATTCTCACCAAAATTAAGATCACATTTTGATTCGCTGAATGTCCTCAATACAAAAACACTCTGAAATTCCTCATGTGGCTTAATGTCTTTGAAGAAAGACAGTAGTTTGTTGTTTTGTCTAGTGGATGCAAGTGCAAAAAAAGCGAGTAGAAATACACGAATCCTGTTCATTTTGTAACCCCCAGTTGACTAGACTCGACACAAACTTGTTACGGCCGGCAGTGTCATGCGTTTTCAAACGAAAAAATGGCTTTCAATTAGATGTTAATTAGGAGGCTAATTGGGCTTGTGTAACTCATCAAATCACTTTCGTTCTCTAACAAAAATGGCTTTATCATAAACTGTCAGGGAAAGCACACTGACGACATTTATAATGAATGTGATGTCGGTAGGTATTTTTAATTGCTCGTGTTGATGTTGTGTGCTTCTAATTTGACGTGCCGGTCAGGTGATTTTGACGATTGAATCTTGGGATAAACACTTATTAATGCAAGAGTGAGTCTCCCTAGAGCTTGTGACGAAACGTCACACTTTTTACTTTCGCCGCCCCAGAGCTCAGCCATTAATACGCATACATCGTCTATGCTGCAAACCATCTATACAAGTACGATGAAAGAAAAATTCAGTGTGCATTTTGTTTTTCCTTTTTCCAGTTCACATTCACTTATCACCATAAAAATGATAAGTAGATGTGAAATCGACCCCAGAAAGAGAAGAGAAATCACGAGCTAACATTGGCTGTGGGAATACCACTCTGATTAATTGCGAAAGATTTCTGTTCTGCCGACTTGCACAGTCACCTTTTTTTGATTTTAATTGGCTTTATATTGAGTATGGACCCAGGAGGCACATCTCAACTCTAAAGTCCATTAAATATCGAATCTACCGCCCCGCTTGACTTTTTATAGTCACCATCTCAGCCTCGAATATTAAACGTTGCCTTTTAAATAATTGGCCGTATGAGTGTGTATGGACCCAGGAGGAACATCACATTACATAGGGTCCATTAAAAAGGATAGCAACTTAGAAACCCCTAGCAGCACATTGGTCTAATTGGCCTTATATTGAGTATGGACCCAGGAGGCACATCTCAGTTCTAAGGTCCATTAAATACACCAGAATCTGCCGCCATATCGACTCTAGCAGTCTACCCCGTTCCGCTCCCGAAATATTTTGGTTGTAATTGGCTTTATATTGAGTATGGACCCAGGAGGCACATCTCAACTCTAAAGTCCATTAAAGATACCAAAACCGCCGCTCGTTTGACCTTAATAGTCAACCCTAGCTCCCGTGTCGTTTAGACTATCCAGCCTCCCAGCGCTAGGACCCAATGGGCACTACGCTGTAAGGTCTATTAATAATAAATAATTTTTTCTTATTTAGCACGCCGCGACCGAGCTACCAACCGCCAGGGGCTACAGCAAAGGTTGCACCTAATACAACCAGCATAAAGGCACTCACCGACCTCGCCGCAATACTGTCAACCGCAAAGTCCTAAAAAGGTGAAAAATAACCAAGAAAGCCGACTCTTCATTTATGCGGATTCATCTTTTTGTTATTATTTAACGCAATTAACGTAGAGAAACTTGGCCCTTCAGGCATACTAATTCACTTTCTATTTTTCGAGCAATTAACGTAGATGCAAGATTACATTAAGTAAAAGAATATCATTGTAAACAATATTGTAAGCTTTCCGTTTTAAAAATTTCAAGATTACCTTAACGTAAAAAGAATACCATTGTATACAACACTGTAAGCTTTTCGTTCTGAAGTAGAATAATAAAGAAAATCTCTAAGAAACATTTGCCGTGTCGGAGTTCTCCTTTATTACGCAAGAAGTTGGACCGTCGCAACCCAAGTCTTCTGGCTTCCTTGGGAAATACCCTGGCCCGCTGAGTCCTACCCCAGCTGGGAAACCAAAGAAGCATCACATGGCACAAAGATATTGAGGAGCACCTGGCCAGTATCAAGGCTAAATTCGTCAACATTAGCCTCATTTTCGCACATGCGCCCGCAAGGCGGACAACCGTCCCGCATTTTGCGGGACCGTCCCGTAATGCTAGACGAAATCCCGCTTTGAAATTGTTAGTAAAATAGTCCCGTAAAAAGTTGTATGCGTCCCGCATGTCCCGCATCCCTATTTTTCTACCACACTTCTACACAACACCCACAATAGCGACTAGCGTATCGCGCACGCGCTAATCTCGTTCTCTTTCTCTCTACTGAACTCATGAGGCGTAAGAGCGGGAAAGGGGCGCACGAGTAATGGAACTGTTTTGATTTTGAAAATTAGACATTAGTGCACGCCGCGCCGTGACACGATATTGATAGGTTAAATTATTGCTTTTTGCTTAAGGTTTTTATTTTATCAGTTCCGTCCTATAATTTTTCAATGCCGCCGACTGTGAAAAAGCGAACTTGTAAATTTACTGAAGACTTACAAAAAGAATTTCCGTTCTTGCAAAAGTGTTTAACTCCTTCGGAAGTGCGGTGTAACAAATGCAATGGAACCTTTTCTGTTGCTCACGGCGGCAAAAATGATATACAAAGGCATTTGACTTCGGAAAACCATAAAAAATCCCTTACTGCTGCAAGTTCGTCGTCATCACTTACAACTTACTTCCGTCATGAAAAATATGGTGACAAAGAAGCAGAGCTGGCAAAAGCTGAAGGTTTGTGGGCTTTCCATACTGTATGTCACAATCACAGTTTTCGTTCGATGGATTGCACTTCCAAATTAATTCAGAAAGTTTTTGATAAGAAGTTTAGCTGTGGGAAAACCAAGTGCGAAGCTATTGCAACGAATGTGATCGCGCCATATTCTGCGGATATTCTTAAGATAGAACTGAATGATGTCCCATTTATCTGCATATATACTGATGCTTCAAACCATGCAGATATCAAAATATTTCCAACGTTAGTGAGATATTTTCATCCCACAACCGGCATTAACGTCAAAATATTAGATCTCGTGAATTTACCTGGTGAAACCGCAGAAATGATTTACGTTTCTTTAATGGGCACCCTTGAAAAGCACAACCTTAAAGATAAAGTGATTGGATTTTGTGCTGATAATGCTAACACTAATTTTGGCGGGGTTGAACGTTCAGGTCAATGTAACGTGTTTAGAAAACTTCAAAAAGGTTTAGACAGACAAAGAGTTGGAGTTGACTGCGCAGCGCATATCGCTCACAACGCTATTCCAACAGCAGCAGATTTATTGCCAGTGGACGTAGAACATATAGTTACGAAGATTTATTCGTACTTTTATATATATACTGTGCGTGTAGAAAACCTTAAGGAATTTTGCGAAGAAGCAGAGATGCAATATAAAAAAATGTTAGGATACAGTAAAACTAGATGGCTAGCACTATCTTCTTCAGTTGAGAGAATTTTACAGATGTATTCGCCATTGAAATCTTACTTTTTATCTCAAGAAAAATGCCCTGCTGCACTGCATAATTTTTTCTCACACGAATGCTCAGAACTGTGGTTGAAATTTGTCCATGTGCAAGCATTAATATTTACCGATTCTGTGAAAATGATGGAAGGAGACAAGACTAGCATTACGGAAGTTTCCCACTTCTTAGTTGATTTAAAAAACAAATATTCAAACCGATTAGAAAATGAGTATATTCCACTGACAATAAGAAATGAGTTGACAAATCTTGTAGAGAGCGGCGATATCAACAGAGATTATTTTATGGGACATATTCGGAACTTTTATAACAATTGTATCCAGTATTTGGAAAAGTATATGCATCAATATGACGAGTTCAAAACGTCTACCTGGATTCAACTAAAACATAGTCTGAAATGGAATGACGTACAGCTGACGTATCAGCAGTTATTAGTCCAGATACCTAGTTTGGCTACGACTTTAAACGAAGATAACTTGTTTGACGAAGTAAATTATGTGTCTAATTACGTAAACAGTGATATCCTTAAGGGCTAGGAGGAGAACAAGTACAGCACTGAAAAACGATGGTTGGAGATATTTGAAAATTTTCAAAAAACTGGAATACCGATAAAGAACTGCTTGCTGATTGTCCAGTATCTGCTTTGCTTACCAGGGACGAACGCGCCTACCGAAAGAGTATTTTCTTTAATGAATGCTCTGTGGACGTCCGAAAAGTTGTCGCTAAAAGTGGAAACACTACGAGCTCTGCTTGTACTTAAATTTAATATGGGCAGTTGCGGAGATTTTTATGACATTCTCAATAAAAATCCTGAGCTTGTTAAAAAGTGTCACTCCAGTGACAAATATGATTTTAAAAATAAATGACTTCTACCTTAGTTTTGTGTTTTTATTATGTAAGTGTTTTGCCCCCCCCCCCCCCCCCACCATTCCCGAAAGGTTAAGTCCCGCATTCAGTTTTCGGAAAGTTGGCCGCATGTGACATGCCTCCACAGAGGAAAAGGATGAAGACACCAAAGACGTATTCTACGAGCTCCTGGACAAAACATATGAGCAGTGCCCTAGCTATGACATAAAGATTGTTCTAGGAGATTTTAATGGCAAGCTAGGAAGAGAGGATATCTTTGGTGGAATAATCAGAAGATACAGCCAACACCTCCGATAACGGATTCAGGCTGATCGATTTCGCTACGGGGCGAAACGTTCTGGTAGCTAGTACGCGGTTCAAGCACCTCAATATCAACAAAGGAACATGGAAATCTCCTGATCAATCCACCGTCAACCCGATTGACCAAATTGCGATCGACGCACGACACTTCTCCAGTATAGAGGATGTCCGAACATTACGGGGGGGCCAACATTGACTTGAACCACTACTTTGTTGTAGCCAAGGTAGGTACAACTGCGGATATCCCGATCTAAGCCAAAACAAAGAAATACTGTGAGAAAATTCGACGTTGGACGACTACAATCGCAAGAGATCGCCAAGTCCTTTTCCGATCGAGTCTCTTACAACCTCTTAAGAAGTCCTATGCCGCAAGCATCAAGTATAGAGAACTAGTGGCAGCACTGCCAATCAGCCATCAGAGAGGCCGCCTCTGAAGTGCTGGGTTTCACACGGCCACCATAACTAAACCCCTGGTTTGACGACGAATGCCGGCAAGCACATGCAGCTAAACAGGAAGCATACAAAGCGGCGCTGCACAAAAAGACTGGAACTGCTTACGAGCTCTACAAGCAGAAGAGGAGAGACGAACACTGGCTTCTCAGACGGAAGAGAGAGCATGAGAAGGGCGCGATTGAGGAGATAGAAGGGTGCCACAGCAGGAATGAGGTTCGGAAGTTTTACCAAAAGGTAAAAACACCACTTTCGTGCTATAAGCCCCGAGCCGAAGCCGGCAAAGACGACCAAGGGAACATCGTGGTGGAACCGCAGTCAATGCTGAGGATATGGAAAGGCCACTTCTCCAAGATCTATAACGGCGATGATGAACCCAATTCCGCTGTTAGAGAGATAGAACCATTCGATTTAGGCGACGTAGACCAACAACACCGCCAACCCGACCTGAACGAAGTGAAGACAGCAGTATCCAAGCTAAAGTCCAACAAAGCTGCTGGAGCTGGTGGCCTCACTACCGAATTGTTTAAAGCGGCAGGCGATGACCTGGTTAGGAGTATGCACCAGCTCATTTGCAAAATATGGTCGGAAGAAAGCATGCCCGATGAATGGAACCTCAGCATTGTTTCCCCGGTCCTCAAGAAAGAAGACCCTCTGAACTGCGCCAACTACAGAGGTATTAGTCTTTTTAACATGCTTATAAGATCCTCTCTGCAGTATTGTGTGAGCGTCTGAAGCCATTCGTCAACAACCTGATAGGTCCTTATCAGTGCGGCTTTAGACCAGGAAAGTCCACCATAGACCAAATCTTCACACTACGGCAGATCTTGGAAAAAACCCAGGAGCTTCAAATCGATACTTACCACCTCTTTATCGATTTTAAGGCCGCATATGACAGCATCTATAGAGAGGAGTTATACAGAGCCATGTCTAGTTTTGGCATCACTACCAAACTTGTCCGATTGTGTAGGATGACGATGGAGAACGCACGCTGCTCCATCAGGGTCGGAAAAGATCTCACCGATACATTCGATGTCAAAAAAGGTTGTAGGCAAGGCGATGCACTGTCATGCGACTTCTTCAACATCGTTCTTGAAAGAATAGTGCAAAACTCCCACGTCAACACAAGAGGCACAATCTTTCAAAGATCCGTCCAATTGCTCGGATATGCCGACGATATTGACATAATTGGAAGAACGCAGCATGATGTCAATGGCGCGTTTATGAGCATTGAGACGGAAGTGAAGAAGATGGGTTTAGTGGTCAATGAGGGCAAGACCTAGTATATGCTGTCATCAAGAAAGGACACCCAACACCGACGTCTTGGACAGAACGTCACGATTGACAGCTATAACTTTGAGGTAGTTAAGGACTTTGTCTACCTAGGCGCCGCTATTAATTCAGACAACGACACCAGCGCTGAAATCAAACGAAGAATAACTCTTACCAATCGCTGTTTCTTCGAACTAAGAAGGCAATTGAGTAGTAAAGTCCTCTCTCGAGCAACTAAAGTGTTCCTGTATAAGACACTTATCATTCCTGTTCTTATATATGGCGCAGAGGCATGGACCTTTTCAAAGGTAGATGAGAACGCTTACGGATGCTTCGGAAGAAAATTCTTCGGGTGATTTTTGGTCCCGTCTGCATAGATGGAGAGTGGAGAAGAAGATTCAACGACGAACTGTACGGGCTGTACAGCGACACTGACCAGGTCAAACGAGTCAAGCTAAAGCGGCTTAGATGGCTGGGTCATGTAGAGCGAATGGACACCAACGCTCCGGCCAGGAAAGTCTTCGAATCCAATCCCGAGCGACGGCGCAGTAGAGGAAGATCGCGACTCAGGTGGCGCACGCAAGTAGGAGAGGACCTCAACCAACTTGGCGTGCAAAACTGGAGGCAGCTAGCTAGGGACCGAGTTGGCTGGAGAAGCATGTTGTTTGAGGCCCTGGTCCGATCCGGACTGTAGCGCCACCTCAAGTAAATAAGTAAGTAAGAGTCTTCCTAGAGCTTTGATGACAAAGAAATTTTTTAGGAGCACCTGGCCAGATATGACAATTGAACTGCAGTTAATTAAGGATAAGGATGTACGCCTGAAGAACGGTCATAATATTTCTGTGGCTACAGAAACTTGGGCTTTTATTGTGCAAATGAAAGCTTTTTATCAAACTATTTTATCTGTTCCTGTTACTCGAGTGGGCTCTTACTACAAACAATAAAAATTTATTCATTTGTTGACTCATTGCAATCCATCGTTTCACTAAAAAGCCACAAAGGAAACACTGGGCTCCTATACTGTTGTTAGTATTTCCACAAAGCGACAACATTTAATTACATACCTAATTTCTTAAGCTATTCTCGAAGTGATCATCATTCACTTATGAATGATTTCATCTCCAGAACACTTAACTCACATGAGACTTCAAAAGCACTTCAAAGAAACTAGTTCTTTTCTTTTCTTTTACTATCACTCTCAGTTTCATCTACCTTTCCCTTTAAAAGCCTTGAGTCATAAAAAAAAACAAAACCTTTTATAATATACTTTACGGAAAAAATTCACCATTCTCACGTGCCAATCACACTCAATACACCATTCGCTTACTTCACCGCTAACAGTACATACTGATCATGATCAATCTACTGATCGTCAGACATACTGACTGGCCCTTTTGTAGAAAGTAAAAGTTTGTATTCAAATTGGCCTCAATAAAAGTATAAATGAAAACGAAATTACTAAAGCTTCATTACCCATCGTCTAGCACGATTTAGGATCGGCGTTTCCATATAAAAGGGCCGATCAAATCGCTAAGAGCGATCGGTTGGTTGAGAGTCCAATTGTTTCAATTTTCAATTTCATTTTTTTATCGATGAACTTGAAGAGTTCTGTGTTTTTCTTTCAACTTGCCGACATGTTTGGCCGCATGATTTGTATTCATTGTTCAATTGGAAAAGGGAAAACAGCTGAAAATGGTATTCGAAAATTTTGAATGCGCTTGGGCTGCAGCTGGAGTGACGCTTTCGAGTTGAGGTAAGCGCCTTTTCATACTCACCTTTGATTTTTACTAGCAAATCAGAGGGAATGGTAATTTAGTATAGAAACTTTCTGGAACCCATGTCAAATTAAGGTTCTCAAGCAATTGTCAGGGTCTTATTCAAGTTCTTATGATTACAATGCTATGAGGAATACTGCTGTGTGCAGAAAGAATAAAAATATCATGAAAATACAAGTGACGGTCAAAAAAGAAAAGTAAAGGTTACAACAAAATAGCCTTTCTGTGGCTTTAGATTGGGCTAAGTTGGTTAGGTACTTATTATTGCATGGCGAATATTGAAGACGAATAGTTTTCTTAAACAAGGTGTGACAAGTTCCTTACGTCCAACTTTCTTCAAGACGAAATAACAATAAACAAAATTTTGAGAGAGGTCTCATCGATGCCATCGAAAGATGGAACTCAGTTCCGTCTTAGAAACAAATAGACATGCACAACAAGTTCGTGGGAGTCCGAGTTCTAGCAAATTTATTTCAACCGTCACCTGGGAGAAATGGAAGGGACTCATATCTTTTTGCCGATTCCGAAGTGCTTGGCATTGTAATTACTCTTGTAGGACTGAAAACATTTCTCTGGAGCTTGGACCTGGTAGTTGAGCTTGTACTATTCGGAAAGTCTCCGATTGGTGTCAACTTGGCAGCGCCCAGACGTTGCAAACTTATAGTACACAATTGTGCTTAAAATACCTCCACGCAGTAATCACTGGGAAATGGGATGCTTCGTCCGGAGTGGACCTGCTAAACTAGTAAATTTTGATTTATTTATTTATTTATTTATTTACACTTAGTACAAGCAAAACTTAAATCTAAAGTACAAAAAAACTTTAATCTAAAATCAAAAATAGTAGAAAGAAATCAGGAGGATTCAATTCATTGTGAGTAGGAAGCAAGAAATTTACGGAGGGTTGATTTTGAGGTGTGGAAATCAAATAGATTAAAGGAATCATTGTATCATCATTACGTAACATAAGTGACCTAGGATTGTAGAAACTATAGTTCGTACGGTGATAGGGAATTCCAAAAGGGGGAGCAGTCCTAATATTCTGTGAGTTCACGTTAAAAGATATTAAACTCAATAACGACGGACAATCAATGTTTCTACTTAAAAGATCATCAACAAATACTATATATGAGATCTCACGTCTTCTTTGAAGAGACTGAAGATCAATAAGTTGTAGACGGTCAGCATATGGAGGCTGGCGGTATCTATCTTCCCAGGGAAGTTTGCGTAGAGCGTGAAGAAGAAATCTGCGTTGGGCAGCTTCGAGGCGTTTAGCTTGTGTTATTTGATAAGGTGACCACACTTGGGAGGCATATTCAAGGATTGGCCTAACAAAAGTAACGTACAGGGATTTGAGAATATACTGATCGGGAAATTCTTTCGACCAACATTTTATGAATCTGAGCATGCTGTTTGCTTTTTTTATAACATGTTCAATGTGGGAGTTGAGCTCTTTTTCACAAATGACACCTAAGTCGCGAACATAAGAAACAACGTGTATTGGTTCACCTTGTAGATAATAGCACCGAAGGGGCGGGGGTAAACGTTTGCGGGAAAAAGTTATAGCGTGAAATTTACTAACGTTGAGTTCCAAACTATTTTTGTGACACCAAACTGAGAAAATGTCTAGATTATCTTGTAAGATACAAGAATCGAATGCTTCTAAATATTTTCATATCATCCGCATATATCAAAACGTAACAATCAAAGGGTTTGACAACATTTAATCGCTAAAATAAAAAATAGTTGGCCAAGATGGCTGCGTTGAGGGATACCAGAAGGTGCTATGAAGGGGTTGGAGAGAGATAATCTGAAGCATACTACATATTTTCTCTGAGTTAAATAGGTACAAACCCAAGAAATAAAAAGTGGGGGAAATCCTAGGATTTTTAGTTTAAAAAGTATGATTTTATGTGACATTTTGTCGAATGCTTTACTAAAATCAGTAGCAATAACATCAACTTCATTTCCTTTCTCTAAGGTACACAAGGTATGGGAAGCAAAATTAACTAGATTGGTCGTAGTTGACCTACCAGCTAGGAAACCATGTTGTTCAGGAGCCAAACTAGATTTACAGTGGAAGACAGTGTATCATAAATAATGCTTTCGAACAGCTTTGGTATACAGGACAATTTGGCTATGGGACGATAGTTAGACACATCATTCTTTGGTCTTTTTTTTATGGATAGGGACTATATATGATGTTTTCCACAATGTTGGAAACACACCTTATGAAAGTGATAGCTTGAAAAGGGCTGCAAGAGGTTGGATAAAAATGCTCGAACAGTGGAGAGTTATTTAGATATTGGAAATAATGGATATCCACTTCTACCTCGCAATCACTAAATGAAAGGTTTTGTAAAAACGAACGAGAAAACTTGGTAGGTAGTCGTTTACTGATTTTCAAAGAAGATATTTTCTCCATAAGTTTTTCCTCAGGTTGCGAAGTGACCGAAGATCTTTGGTATACCAACGTGGGGAAGAAGAGTAGTTTTTTTCGAGGCATAAAAGGAATTTATTGTGCAAAACATTTAAATATCTCTGAATAAAATACTGACAACATCGAGTATTGAGAAAAAGTGATGTTAATATTTACAAGAAGTGATTTTAATTTGGGAAAGTCAACCTTTCTAAAGTTAAAAAAATATTCTACAGCAATGTTAGATTGAGAATTGTGATAAGAGAATGAAAGCGACAAATTTGGGTGATATTCGTCCAGTTTAGTTGATTTTGACTGTTATAAATTCAAAATCTGTTGAGTGCGATGAATTGGAGGGACTGACATTAAGACGACAGTTCACCTCTAATAAAACACCACGGCCCAGTTCTTCTGTTGAAAAGCAGACATAACCGCCATTCAAGAAGTGCAATGGAATGGGCCAGAAAACAAGAACCACGACATCGTGATCTTAACGCAAAACTAGGGAAGGAGGACATTTTTGGAAATACCATCGGTACGCACCTCCGAAAACGGACTCAAGCTAATAAATTTTGCAGAGGGACAAGATCAAGCTCATTAGCTTTAAGAATTTCAAGATGGAAGAAAAGTGTGTTACTAACAATTTAGCGATCCTCAGATAAATCAACCGTCAACCAAATCGACCAAGGCACTCTTAAAGTGCTATTGGTGTCCGAGCTCTCGAAGGGGCCAACTTTTACTTGAACCACTAATTTGCCAAGACCGAAGACAAGTCTGTAAGGACCAGCAGGGAAACATAGTAGTAGAGTCACAGTTGCTACCTCCGTCCTCCCGACCTGGAAGAAGTTAAGCTTGTCATATGCAAACTTAAATCAAATAAGACTGCAGGTGCAAACGGCCTTGATGCCGAACTTTTCAAGGCAGCTGGAGACCAGTTGGAAAGGAGCAGGCACCAGCTGATCTGTATGATATGGTCGGAAGAAAGCATGCCCGATGAATGGAGCTTCAGTATCGTATGCCCGATCCTAAAAACAAGATCCTAATGAAGGGAGACCCTTACAATTACGCCAATTATAGAGGGGTAAACGTCCTTAACGTCGCTTATAAGATCTTGTCTGCTGTAATATGTGAACGTCTGAAACCCCAAGCCAACAACTTGATAAGTTTATCATCAATGTGGTTTCATCTTTCCTTCTTAAAACTTTAGAACGACTGATTGATATCCACCTGCGTACAGCTATAGATCCAAAATTGTTATCTACAGCACAACACGCCTACTGCAAGGGAAAATCTGTAGAAACGGCCCTGCACACCCTGGTACGTACTATAGAATATTCCCTCCATCACAAAGAATTCACTCTGGCCGCCTTCCTCGACATAGAGGGCGCCTTCAACAACGTCAGCAACTCTGCAATTACAAAGGCACTGACGAAGCTCAAAGTAGATGATTCCATAGTGGAGTTGATAAATCTAATGCTAAAAAGCAGGAGAATCAACTCTACTCTAGGAAACTTCTCTGCAAAGAGATCTGTCAGTAGAGGAACACCGCAAGGCGGAGTCCTATCCCCTCTTCTATGGAATATAGTCGTCAATGAACTTCTAGTTGACTTAGAAGCTGAGGGATTCAAAGTGATTGCATATGCAGATGACGTCTCCATTGCGGTGTCCGGCAAACATGCTCACGTCCTTACGGACCTGATGCAGACCGCTCTAAATAAACTTGTAAAATGGGCGGGAAAATGTGATCTAGGGGTCAACCCTCAGAAAACTGAACTCGTTCTCTTCACCAGGAAATATAAAATTCCTCAACTAACAACTCCATCAATAAATGGAATCTCACTCGAACTTTCAAACGAAGCTAAATATCTAGGTATAATCCTAGACAAAAAGCTAAATTGGAAAGCCAATATACAGGAAAGAATCAGGAAATCCACCGTGGCCTTATTTTCCTGCAAAAAAGCCATTGGTAACAAATGGGGTTTCTCCCCCCAAATCACCAACTGGCTCTACACCGCGGTCATCAGACCAATACTCACATACGGAGTAGTGGTATGGTGGACCGCTCTTGATAAAAGGACCTACTGCGACAATTTAAGCAAGGTCCAACGAACAGCCTGTCTGTGTATAAGCGGAGCACTGAGATCAACACCCTCAGCTGCACTAAATACACTCCTAAACCTCACACCACTAGATATCTTCAGCAAACAAATGGCCGCCAGTGCAGCCACTCGTATGAGAGCTATCTCCCAATGGACCGATAACAACATCGGTCATGCTGCAATCCTGAATTTATTCGGATCAATTCCCTGTCACTCCGACTACACCATCCCCCAATTGGTTTTTGATAATAAGTTCCAAGTCTCAATCCCACCGAGAACGACCTGTGAAGACGAAGAATTTTTGAGAGATGATTCAATTCATTTCTATACAGATGGTTCAAAAACCGAAGAAGGGGTAGGCTGTGGGGTGTACTCAAACCGACTTAACGTAAGTCTCTCGTTCCGCCTTCCAAACCATTGTAGCGTGTTCCAAGCGGAAATTCTGGCGATCAAAGAGGTCCTATCATGGCTAAAAGAAAACGTGATATCCTCAACGAATATCCGGATTTTCTCAGATAGTCAAGCAGCCCTCAAATCACTCGGCGCTGTTTCTACGAACTCAGTAACCGCCCTCAACTGTCGCTTATCTCTTAAGGAGATGGCTGAACAGTTCAATATTCACCTTATTTGGGTGCCGGGGCACAGAGATATCGTGGGTAACTGCAAAGCCGATGAACTCGCCAGAGAAGGAACCGTTCTACCGATCTCAACCAGCAGGTTGAATATTGGTATACCAATCGCTACATGTAAACTTATGCTAAAGCAAGAGGCAATGGATAGAACAAATCATAGGTGGTACAATATCACCACGTGCGTGGCAACAAAACGGATATGGCCTGGTCTAGATCCAAAACGCACAAGACATTTGTTATCAATTGCCAGATTGCAAGTTAGCTCCGTAATCAATGTCATCACCGGACAGTGTCTGATAGGAAGACACGCCATAAGACTTGGCGTTCCCTCAAATGACTTCTGCAGAAGTTGCTTAGATGAGGAGGAGGAGGAGACAATCCCACACCTCCTCTGCTCATGTCCTGCACTCTCTTTTAAAAGAAAGCGGCATCTAGGAAAATATTTTCTTGATGATCCAAGCGATCTGGCACACACAGATCCCCTGCATATCCTTCGCTTTATTAAAAGCTCCAAATGGTTTTATTAAGTGAGGTATTCCCTCGCATAATACTTATGGTATCACAATGGACCTAATATTGGTCTAAGTGTGTCAGTTTGTTTTCCTGACAGCCATTTAAACCTAACCTAACCTAACCTATGTGGTTTTAGACCACAAAAGTCCATAATAGACCAAATTTTCACATTACGGCTGATCTTGGAAACCCGAGAATATAATATCGATATACACTATTCTTTCATCGATTTCAAGGCCGCGTATGAAAGTATTTGAAGAGACGAGCTGTACAGAGCCATGTCTTCGGTATCCTTGTAAAACTCGTACGACTATGCAGGATGACTTCGGAGAATTCACTCTGCTCCGCCAAAGTCGGTAAAGACCTCACCAAGACATTTGATGTCGAATATGGCTTTAGGCGAGGCGACAAACTATCATGCGATTTCTTCAACATCATACTTGAACAGATTGTAAGAAACTCAAACGTCAACACCAGAGGAACAATCTTTCAAAAGTCTATATAATTATTTGCTTACGCAGACGATATTGACGTAATGGGAAGAAAAAAGCGTGATGTCATAGGTGCTTTTGCGAGTATTGAAACAGAAGCGGCAAAAAATTGGTTTGATGGTTAATGAGGGCAAAACGAAGTATATGTTATCATCAAACAAGGACACCGAGCATCGACGAATTGGATAAAACGTCACAATGGACAGACATAACTGCGAGGTAATACAGGACTTCTTCTACCTAGGATCCGCTATAGACACAGAAATCAACACGATGGCTGGGACAAGTAGATGGGTAGATCGGATGGACATCGACGGTCCGGGTCTATTTGTTTTAGAGAGCACATTGCATGAAAATTGCGAGAAAACCTTATCTCAGGTGATGCAATCAAGCTGACCAAGATCTCAACCGACTTAGGGTGCAAAACTGGAGAGAGTTCGCCCGAAATCGAGATTATTGGCAAAAGATGCTGGTTGGGGCCCTTAGTCACCCCGAAATTTGAATTTTTTAAATTAAATTTTGGTGGGGCTATCGTACCATTTATTAACTTAAAACAAGATTAAAAGAACACAATACTAAACTTAAACTATTAGAAACTAATTTAAAACTTAATTAAATTATAAGGATGAGAAACTGTTTAAAAGGAGGACTTGCAGACAGGGACTTGGAAGATTGAGGGACTTTAAAATTGATCGAAAAGAAAAGAAACAGAATTAATCATACTCAACACGTGGGTTAAGGATTCGTAGAGACCATAGGATGTACGATGAGCAGGAAGGAAAAAAAGGCAGGATATCTTATACGTTTCGTGGATTAGTATTGAAGGATATAAAATCTAAAAGGGAAGAACAGTCAATAAGAAGCCGGTGAATGAAGATGTTGTCTAGGGAATGGAGATTAATGATTGAGAGACGTTCGCGGGATGGAGTCAAGGTGAGAAAGTTTCCAAAAACGCAGAGATCCCGAAGGTCAAAAAGCAAAAAACGACTTTGAACGCTTTCGGTCCTTGAGATGTGAACCGCTTGATATGGAGCCCACTCTTGCGATGCATACTCAAGGAGACAGCGAACATAGGCAATATAGACAGATTGACAGATTTGGTTACAAGGAGGTTGCGAAACTCTTTGGATTAGCTCTTGATATTACTTTGTCAATATGAGAACGAAAATTTAATTCGTCGTCACAGAGAACCTAAATCTCGGATAAGCTGCACACGGTTTATGGGAAGGTTCTGAATGATAGGATCTGGAAGGAAGTTTAATAATTTAATGAGAAAAAGTTATTGCCTCGTATTTGGCCATGTTTTATTCAAGGAAGTTTTTAGAACACCAAGTGACGAATGAATCGAGGTCTCGCGATCGGAGGAAATGACTTTGAAAAAAGTCATAGAAGTGATGGAAGAATATTGGATGATCTTTTCGACGTCATTGATGACAAGGAAGAAAAAGAGGGGTCCTAGATGGCTGCCTTGGAGCACACCGGAGGTTGCCACAAAAGAAACTGAAAGACCAGAACGGAAACGAAGTATTTATTGGCGGTCATCTGGATATGAAAAGATCCATTTTAGAAGAATACCCCCGATATTTGTTAATCTAATCAAGCAAAATGCAAGTTAATGAGTTCGAACCATGAACTGCCACTTAACAAGCAGGCATGGCTACCAATGCACCACCACTTACAATTTACTTAGCCATCACTCCCAATCGCTACCATATTTTGAAATACTTTCAACACATTCCCATTAACAAGGGCTGAAACCAAGAGAATTTTACTGTTTTCCTCTTTTCAAAGAGTGCAGAAGTCATCATTTTATGAATCATTTACAAACTAGGTCAAAGATCGCAGCCTTGTGGCTCACCATACACCCATTTTTTCCTTAAACTTTTTTCACATTGATGAATTTCGTACTTTATCGTTAAGTTACAGATGATGTATTAGTATACATTTCCTTTACCTCTTAAAGCGCGGCATGCAGCCAAGAGACATTTTGGAATTTCTTCCAAATACAACTCGAACACGCCCTCCTTAAGAACACCAACGACCGAATGCACATTTCCCTGATACATTAATTGGGAATTTCCCACTCCCCACATTTATGTCAAGTCATTGACTAACATCACTGCCCCAAATTAGGCATGGAATTCAAATAAAATTAATTCAATTTGTCAACTAACACGCTACACCTCTTTCATTTACTTGACTGAAATTGCCAGACAACAGAAGAAAAAAAACAGAAAAAAGTGAAAGACACCATATTGCTTCTAAACTAGAGCACATCATCCAACATGGCACGGAATTTAATTTAATTTCTTAGTCGACGACGCGACGCGACGCGACGTTGTGTGTTGTCGTGCAACTCGTGTTTGGTGTGCTAATGAATTGTGCTCTAAGTTTATCGTTGTTCTTTGTCTCCATCCGCCTTGAAACCAGTACCCAAAGCGTTTGACCATAAATCACACCAAAATGCCATCGTGTAACACTTCTGTAGGCTCTCTACAACCCTAGACTACTTTTGATGTGTTTTTGCAACAACGAACCACCAACCACCCAGTGAAATTTTGAAATTCACTTGCCTCCCGGGAGCAGACACCGACAGCTAGACTATACCAAAGCCTCCCAAGCAAACATATACACAGTCATTTTCTGCCACAAAGTGTTACAAAATAAGATCGTGTCGGACAAATTTGTGATCTGACAATGTGCAGCGCAACTATTAAGCTCCTCACTTCTTCTCATTTAAAGACGACATGAGCGCGCAGTAGCCTAGTCTCTAGTCTCTGGCCATCACAAGAAAGTGTAGAAAAGGCGGATTTTTTAACGCGTTGTTAGACTTGGACACAACAACACTCATGCCAATTGAACGTTGCAGCCACAAATAATAGTAACCCAGAGTATAGTCGTCTGACTCAATAACAACGAAATGAGTGGTTTTTTGTTGATGTATGGTTGTTGTTGTTGTTGTTGCTGCTTTCCTCTCCTGCTGATGGCCATTGATTTTGGCCAAGATAGGCGAAATTCTGTTTTCTGCATGGTTGATTAGATGCAATTTGCAACAACTACAATGGAGTTTGGCTCTCCATCTGTCCATCGTCGCGTGCGTCGTTTTCTTCCGACTGTCGACACTGCCTTCGACTCCAGCTCCGAATCTCTATGCCAGTATCCCTCCCACTTTGAATGTCTAACTTTCCACCTGCCGGTTCATACTGGTTACTTCGGTGTATGCGCGCTTAATTAGCGTTCGATATGTATTGTGTAGCAATTAGGTGGAAATGCTTCAACTTGCATCTGTGAGTCGTCGATTGGAAGGATAATGTTTCGGTGTCCAAGCCGGGTATGCAATTAGGTCAATTATCTTGTCGGCGAAATGCGTTTGGTTGGTTTTTGTTTTTTTTTTTTGTGTCTTTCTATCTTCTGGGCTGAGTGAGCCCCTTGGGTTGAAATAAGGTGATGATAATGTTGGCAGGGAGATTATAAGTTAATTGAAAATTTCTAATTTCTGGTAGCATAGATTAGTGAATATTAAAACTTTTATTATTTTTTGATAACACAGCTGTTGTGTTTTAATGAAGAATCATTTGGAGAGAACGTGTGCAAGTAGCAATCTTTGCTTACAGCAGTAAAAAGCTTTTAAAGCAAATAGATTTCTGGTTTGAGGAATATTAGCTCAAGAGGTCGACGGGTGTTTAGTATTTTTTGCTGAAAGCATTCGATTTGCAGCCATCGTTTGAAGACTACAGAGTCGGAAGTTGTAATAATTTACAATATGTTCATATATCAGGTAATCAAGATCCTGTTGTTGAAACTGAAGGTACCACCTTAGATTTCAGCGCTTAAGAAGTAAACTGCATTAAGTTGATTATATTTAAGGTTAATGTATGTTAGCTCGGTCTGAATTGTGTATTCTTAACATAAATGCAAATTAATGGTATGAAGCCTTATACACAGAAAATCAAGAAAAACACTTGCTGAAATAACCTCTTTTGGTGGTAAGGTTGACTTTATGACAACCTCTTCGAGACAACTTCTTTGAGTGCGCTATGCAACAGAGACATTTTTTTTTCCAGAACATCGTTTTTTAATGACTAAGGTATACTCTGCTTCTAATGACACAGGAATAATTCTGAGTTCACCTCCCTTTGTGGTAAATACAAGCAACATTCCAAGACAACCTCTTACAATGAAGTAGGTTCAATCGTTACCATCCACTGTATAGTTAGACTATTACGCTTTAAAATAGTAAATAACTTAAATGAATGCGAAAATTACAAATTTTTTTCTATATCCTCATCTCAGGTTATGCTATGTCCGCACCTGAGAGTTAAACTTGTTTAACTCAAAACAATCCCAAACCAACATGATAACCAAGAGGTTTGCCATACAAAATGAAACCTTTTTAGTCATTGGGTTTCGTGATACTCGAAACCAAGTGGGCTGAATACACTATTTTCAATATTCCAGTGAATTTTACAATTAAGAGAGTGGAAGTGAGTGGATAGAGAATGAATTCTCTCATACGTCGTTGACGTTCTGCTCACACTTTATTAAGTCTGTCTCTTTTTAACTTAAGACAAAAAGATAAACTCAAAACTTTTTTTTGCGGACACTACTTGGTTAACTCAAACCATCCTGGAACGAAACCCAGGTTAACTTCAGGTGCGGATTGGATGTGGTAATGCCCATTTCTATCATGTACACAGATACCCAATGAGTTGTGAGATATCAGAATGCCAATCAACAGAGAGAGTCGAGGCCTGCTGATCGGAAGCAAAAATTCTGGCTGTTTTGGATATATTTGGCTATAGGTTTTTGGAAACCCGGCATGTTTCTGAAGATGACCACCTATCATTGGTGGTTTGTAAAAAATTTTGTTTTATTTTGTTCTAGTGGTTTGAGAACTTTGGTGTTCGTTTCACTGGATTCGAATGCTGACCCGATCTTAGCCAGCTTATCCGCCATTTCGTTTCCTGTTTTGGCACGATGTCCTGGAACCCAAATTAAACTTACCATGTTCGTTAGGCTCAGCAATCTTAGATTGCTGCGACAGTTTTCTACTAATTTGGATTTTGTTTCAATAGATGAGATAGCTTTAATGGCCACCTGGCTGTCTATGAAGATGTCAATATTTTTGTTGATCAAGTTCTGCGTAACCAGGAGTATTGCGACTTCACAGACTGCAAGTACTTCTGCTTGAAAGACACTGCAAAAGTCGGGGAACTTAACTGATCTGTTCATAGGAGGGTAGTCTGAGAACATGCCTGGCCCTATCCCCTCAGTCTATTTGAATTTCTTTATCAGTAAGGTTCATAGTGGTTCTTTGGCTTGATATGCCTGTTTTCCAGTTATTACATTGTTTGAGTCGCAGTGCGCGGGTTGGTGACTTCGAGTTAACAGCACAGAGTGACTTGAAAGCTGCTTGGCTGTCTGAGAAGATACGGGTATCGACTTGATATATACTCAATATGAAGTTTCTAAGCCACGATAAGGCCCCTTTCATCGCTTGGAAGTGCTTACCCCGGGGCTACACGATCAAGACAGGTAAGTCATTTACAATACATTTAAACTTTTTTACATACACAACCAAACTTTTGGATATTGAAACCCAACTGGTATGGAATGTTGAAAGCCACCCGGGAAGCAGTTTCAGTAGCAATGAAATTGACAGCTTCGTCAAATCCCCTTAAAAATAGAAAAGAGTGCCTGGAAAAAAACCTTGAATTTAAAATTTCTTGTTGGTGCCATTTTGAAAATGTATAAGTCGATTGAAAGCCAGTTCCCTGGCAAATTGTAAGTCGCCTACGTCGCAACCGAAACACGGAGGGGAATTTGAAAGATAATTTGTGTGAGCCGATGGTTTGCCATTTGTTGATCGTGTAGCCGCAGGGTTAGGAAGACAGAATCAGAGACTAACGTTCTGAGTACCCTCCACATCCCACCAATTCTTCGGTTTTTGAACCCCGTCCATACATCTCTCATTTCATTGAGCGCTACAAATGTAGCTTAGATGCACTATTCTTAGGGGTACCAACCATTTGGTACCTTTTGGATCCCAGGTGTGGCCAGATCTTTTATTGTAGCCAAAAAGATGGTGATGTTTGTCCTCGTGTTTGTTATCTTCAAGGCATTTTACTTTATGGTATGCAAATGATCATCCTGTTGGGTAACATTGGTATACAACGGTATTTACATGCATGCTTGGCGATAATGCTCGTCGTTTATGGCTAGCGTTAGAAATTACGATTTGATCATGTCTTCCTGATACCGCAATTGTGACGTGAATAGCGTCTGGCGATTGCGTTGAATTGCGTGCTGACGACTATATTCCAAAGAAGTGGGGATAAAACTCCTCTTTGGGTGTGCTTTTTCTGACATTTCTTTCAGTAGAAGAGCCTCCTCAGTTTGTGTTGATTATCCTGCCTTATAGCAGGAGTTTAACAGAGTTCTCAATTTTAAGGTTCTTAAATGCCGGTGCCATTGCAGTGTTTCTCAAAGTCTCTCTCGATGTTGAGGAAAGCAACTAGAGTATGTTCTTTGTGATAAAGAGAATGTAATAAACCAATCAGTCGTTCTTGTGTTTTGAGAATGAATGAAGATCGGCTGATACGTTCGACTTCGATTTCGGGCGAGCTCTCTCCAATTTTTTACCCTAAGTCGGTTTAAATCTTCTTCCACTTGATTGCACCACCTAAGACGAACCTCTTCCGAGATTTCCCTACAATGTGCTTTCGAAAACCAATAGAGCCGGAGAGTTTATGTCCATCCGCTCTACATGTCTGAGCCATCGTTGTCTCGCAATGCGTATTCCTGTAACTATGTTCATGTCGCGGTACATCTCATATAGCTCTTTGGTGTATCTTCTTCTACGCACATTGTCTTCGCATACGTGACCAAAGAAGCTGCGGTTGGCAAGCGTTTATTCTGCGTATCATCTCCGCACTGATGTTGTTTTCCAGGTAAAAAAATCGCATGACTGTTTGTAGCCTTGTAGAAAGCTTTTGTCGAAATCAAAGGTCTCGTTAAGTTCTTTATTTTGACGAAGCGGCCTGAGTTTTCTAAAGTCATCCTGAATAGTCGTTCGTGCTTTGCAGGGATACCGAAACTAGATATGGCTCTATACAGCTCGTTTCTGTAAATCGATAAAATGATGGTGTATATCGATAATATACTCCCGGGTTTTTCCCATGATCTGCCGTAATGTGAAAATTAAGCCAGTTGTGAACGTTGCTGGTCTTGAGCCAAAAGAGGACCTGTAAAGTTGATGATTTAAGGCTTCAGACGTTCATATATGTATAACAGCAGACAAGATCTTATATGCGAAGGAGGCTTATTCCTTTATAAATTTGCGCAATTGTGAGGAAATCCATTTTTTAAAGTCCGACTAACTGAGGTTCCATTCATCGGGTATTTCTTACTTCCGAACATATCAGCTCCTTCCTAACCTGACTAAAGCTTACATGTGGCAAGCTTAGCCTCTTTTAGGTCAAGAAAATGGAACTCTTGATCATCGTTCAAGTAAAAACTGGGATTCTGCCTGAAAGCTGATTTTTCGTTTTCATCACCGTTAAGCGGAACGAATAAGTAATCTTTCCAGATCTTCAGTAGCGACTGCGATCTTAACAGGCTTGAGTTCGGGGCTTGCCACCAGCCTTTTTATCTTTCGGTTAAACCTTTGAACCATTCTGTCCTTATTTGAATATTCTTAATTTATCATAGATTAGATGAAATTACATGGGGAATAAATAAATAAATAGGGTGGCGCAACAGAGCGGTGAGCTTCATTTCTTTGTTCATTATTTTTCTCAACCATTCCTTGTAAAGCAGTGGAAGCGACCTACAATATTCTGCCGATTCCGAACGGCTTACGAGTATCGAGAAAGCGCTTTTCATGGCATGAAATTCTTATTGAATTTCATCGCAAAAGGCGATACCCGTTGAAAAACATTTCTTCCCTTGATGATTCTGGGATTCTAACCCCAACCTTCCACGTAACAGGCAGACACGCTAACCACTTTACATAGTGTCGAGCTTATGTAGCTTTCAAGCAGTTCTTCTACTCCTTTAGCTCCCACATCTTTTTTTCGATACAAGAAGTTCCTACTGTCATTTGCATTGTAACAATCAGCGTCCAAATTTGTTTTAAAATAAATTGAAACTCACCTATGACTGGCATGCGTGTCAAACATTAATCCAGTTTAGGGCGCATAACTGCAAAGAAAGAAAAACAACAAAAAAATTAGTTTACCACCAATAAAACTTTCACTGAAAAGATTCACTTAAAAGCATTAACCCCGCTCATCAAAAAAAAAAAAATAAAACCAAAACCATTCAGAGATAAAAATTGGTGTTTTAATGCATTTTTTCATTGTTTTATAATTGGCGTTAGTTTCACTCTTTTTTTTTTATTGCAACAGCAGCAGGTCAGTGGAGTAGTTACAATTTTATGAACGACGCCCTTTTACCCTTTCAAAGTAGGTAAGGTATAGGAAAGTCCCATTAGATGACAATCAAAAGAAACCAAAATTCATTCTACAAAAGTAGTTGCTGTACTGTGTCGTGTGCTTTGCAATAAAAGAGTGGCCTCAAGTGATCAACACGGATTTCATTAGAATCCATTCCAGTTCGTCTATCGCCGGCCATAGTTGTGACCGTTGTTATTGTATTAGTCGTGACGATATAGGAGTTAGTGGGTCTCTTTTATATACATGTTTATTTATTTTTCATTTCTTTATGGCCACCAGATGGCATATTTATAAGAGAGGTCCACTCTCCAGGTCATGTAGCCGCCTGGTCATTTGAATCAATTTCGAAATTGAATGTGATTTCGTTTGGCTTATTTTATGGGTTAGTAGAGACCAGACCCCAGAGATTATGGGTGTTTCACAAAGTGCATCGCATAGAGAATAGTGATGCCAAAGGCTTACGACTTAAGTATTATGCATACTTAAGGATAAATGGAATCAGTCACAAGCTATGCAGTGGATGACTTCTACTTCGAGTCTTCTGGGAAAGTGCTTGCGATTTATGCATTTACTAGTGGTGGATGCGAGCAGTGTCTTCTATGCCTTTTTTTTTTTTTTTTTTTCTTACTTAAAATAGCAGCCTTTATGAGGCTGCCTAGGGTGCGCCTAGACTAACACACTTTTAAGTCGCAGAAAAGTCATATAAAAGTGTCACTTAGAGTTGTGTTAGCTTAGGTACTAATCCTCTGAATCCTAAAACATCGTACGGCAGTAGACTTTTAGCTTGTTGCAAATGGTGGGCACATCTACAACCAGAAATGATTCCTGCTTAAAAATCAGATCAAAGTATTTAAGACCACTTAATTCAATCATCGGCTTATCCCATACTCCAGACATCATTGAACCACTTTATCCACTTATCCAATCTCAAGTTGGCCAAAGAAAAAAGAACAAACATATCACCCTGAAGTCAGAATCATTATCGAACAACTTCTTTTGTTACAATTCACAACTTAATGACCATTGAGACTTTCATCGAACTAGTTCACATATCGCGGCTTGAATGGCTATCAACATGAACACTTAGATTGTTTTGACAACTTATTTTCGAAAAATAAAATTTGCTAAGAGCCTCAAGGCACCAGAAGGTTTTTTCATATCAAATAATAAAAACTAACACCCATTTATTATACCGCGGGTGTGCTTTTTCCCATCAAACTAATCACTTAATTCAGCAAAGATCAAAAGTCTAGGACTAGGACCCCAAAAGAATGCAAACCTCTTCAACGTTTGACGTCTCTGTTATTCGCGGTCCATCAAAAGAAACTATCGAATTTGGAAAGTTCCAAATTTAATTAATAGTTTGGGGATAATAATTGCTCAATTAAGGCTTGTCAGATGGGGGCTGTTCTTATTAATCGCATCTTTCAGTTCTTGGGACCTAAATTTGTGGTTGTGTTATGTTTTGAGGAAAGGAAGGTATAGGTAGGTACAAACCGTTTAAATTAATCACTGCAATTTGCAAAAGTTGTTAATTGCTGAAATGGATGTTAAGAGGTTGATATTATCGGGAGTTGGAGATCTCGGGGTTAGGATTTTGGGTTTTGCATATGAATTAAATTTTTTCGCTTTTAAAGTATGTCATAGAGGTCAGAGTGAACAAAAGTTAGGCGCTGAAGAAGACAGACTGAGATTGGCTCCAACATAAGGGCTGGCGTTCAGATATCGCAAATAAGAGAACTAAAATGTGGTTTGCTTCTACTTCCCCACTTGTGATTACGACTGGTGATGGCCTCTTCCAATCCCTGTAGTAAACAGCGCTGCTAATAAAGGCTGACTTTTCAAATCTCTGCGTCCTATACACCAGGGCCTTTGGAGGATGCCAAAGTGGATCAATTAGACCGATTAACTCAGATCTTTACTTCTTCGATGAGGAACTTCTCCAGGCGTCAGCGTAAGAATTCCCCAGATAATTTGATAAAATGGTGCAACCGGAGACTTTCAGGAAGAACTATTTATGGTGAGCACGTTAGTTCGATAATACGAGGGGATCAATAAGTCCGGCTTTTTGAATTTCCCACCTCTTAATTGAAATGTCAACACTGCTCCCGTCAACAGTCATCTTTCAGTTGACTCTTGTGAAAAATTGAACAAGCTGCGATATTTTGTTTGTTTTTGACAGCCGTTAATATCAGACTACCGCGTTGTCTGAGAAGAAAACGCAAAAAAGGGATTCAGCCCGAGAAACCCACTGTTTCTGGAAATTAAAAATGTCACCGACATATTGACCCGTTCTCGTACAACTTTTTTTCCTCAGACTAGATCTTCTTGGGTAGATGTTCTTCATCTACCTAAGAATATCTATAATTTATAATATATAATTGGCGGAACCAAGTGATACCCGCGCTCGCGGCGTGATGGTTAGCATGTCCACCTGCTAACCCAGAGGTTCGAGGTTCGAATCCCAGCAAAATGTTTTTACATGGGTATCGCCTTTCGCGAGGAACTGGCAATTCCTCCGTTAGTAAATTCATTGCCATGAAAAGCGTTTTCTCAATTAGCCGTTCGGAACCGGCAGAAAATTGTAGGACCCCTCCATTCCCTCATAAGGCATGGTTGTGAAAAATGCGCTAGGCCCAGGGGCTCCCTGCTCTGTTGCGCCACCTTATTTATTTATTTATTTATTTAACTGGCGGAACTTTGAACGGAAATGTTGGAAAAACTAACAGTGATTATGAGTGTGTTCGTGTGGGATATGGTACCAGGAACCCTACTGGCGAAGATATCTCAAACTTGTGCGAATCACATGGTTTTATCTTCAATACGATAAGACCATGTGATACCATCATGTTAATCAAATTTGCCCTAAGCTTTGCCTCTTACAGAATTGTTGAAAATCAAGCCCAAATTGAATCTTAATTGGTACCCAAATTTATGCAAACTCCGGTAGAAGACTGCAAAGTGATACTGCTACGAAAACGAAGCACTCCTTGGTGCAAATACGGAGATTTCCTGACAGACGACGCCTACCATACAGTAATCGAGCGCAGCAGGTGGGAATCTCTCCGTCAGGAAATAAGGAGCACTTATCCTATTTATCGGAGAACTCAACCCAAATAATACCATCTAGTTCTAGAAGATGCTGAGAGAGGAAGAGAGTTGAAGGCGAATTAGCATGTATCTGACGCAGATTCTGAAAACAAAGAAACAAAAAGAGGAAGTTAAGGAACTAGAACATCTACACACGCATCCCACGCGAAGAAGTAAGCACGTCGCGTCGTCCCAAAGTGGATATCAGCCGGTATCTGCTGACAGAATATAAGGCGATGAGGGAAATGAAACAGACATTAGCAACTAGAGGAACAAAGAGGCATAATTTGGACACAGAAAAATGAAACATTCACTTCGAGTATGCAAGGACAATGAAAAAATATCTGTTTGCCACCATCAACATCTGTCTAAAATGTAACAGAGCCCAATTATAGCTTAGAACTCTGATAAGATACTAGAACAAGAAAAAAACAGAATCCAACAAAATTTTCTGAAAACCCATCGCCAATCAACAGAGGGAGTTAAGGCCTTCTAAGATGGAGCAAAAATCCTGTTTCTAAAAACATGCCGGATTGTTGCTCCATCTAAGCAGGCCTTGAATCTCTCTGTTGATTAGCATTCTGACAGGTCACAACTCATTGGGTATCCACATTGTGAGAATGGGCATTACCACATCCGACTTATGTAGGGGATGCCAAGAGAAGAGTAGGGATCATTCCACTTCCTTTGTGAGTGTCCTAGCTTGGCCCATACTAGGAAAAAGCCCTCGGAGGATAGGCGCAATGAAGCATCTGAATCGGTAAAGTATTTTTCAAGTTCCCGGTTATGTTTCCGTTCCCGAGGGAATATCGAAAGGAAATTATAGCTTGTGTTATTTCCAAATTTCATTCAAAGCGGTCCAATCGTTTTAGAGCCTCTTCAATACAAGCACTAAGCTCTCGTTTACGTTCCTGTTCTCTTTCCCGTTGGGTTATGGGGATAAATATAAACATAAACCTTTCTATTGAATCACTGTAGGTATCTATTGCAAAAAAAAAACCGCATCAAAATCCGTTGAGTAGTTTTAAAAATCTATAAGGGAGCAAAAATTTAGTCCAGTTGAATTTTTTTTACTTGAAGCATGAAAGCTAGACTACTATACGATTGAGGTTTAACAAAAGCTGAGACCTAAAAACTATATCCAGCTTAAAAGAAGCCATAAGCTACCGCCTGCAACTTAAAATTTCAGAGATCTTTCAATTCCCGGTTTGGTGCTGGGGACTCGAGCTATTCGAGGAGAATAAGAATCTCCGCCAACTACAGAGGTATATCGTTGCTAAATTCAGCGATGAAGGTCCTATCAAAACTGCTCTACACACGTTTATATAACTGGGTAGAGGAAAATAACTTGTTGAGTGAAGCGCAAGCTGGTTTTCGCGAAAATTACTCTGCAATTGACCAAATTTACTCGCTCACCAATGTAGCTGAGATATTTAAGTGATCGAAAAAGAAGCTTTATGCTTTTTTTATCGACTTCAAAGCCGCGTTCGATACCTACACAGAAAAGCACTGATGTTGAAGCTATACAACAAAGGAATTTCGACAAAGTTTGGAAACATTTTACGACTCAACAACCTCTGCAGTAACCAGTAACCCTTGGAAGCAAAGTGTCTGATCAATTCCCAGTAAACATAGGGCTTAGATAAGGCTGCTGCCTCAGCCCCTTACTTTTCGCCTTATTTATAGACGACATCGAAGAAATTCTACAAGGAGGAGCTCGAGTTTCGCCAGACCTTCTAGTAAAAGTGCTAATGTTCGCAGATGATATCGTTATACTTGCTGAGTCAACTGAAAGCCTCCAACTTATGATAAATCGATTATTCGTTTATTGCAACAAATGGAGACTCCAGGTGAACCTCGACAAATCAAAAGTAATGATTTTTCGAAACGGATTAGGGCGGAATTGTCACAGTGAAAAATGGAAGTTTGAAGAGCACAACATTGAAATCGTATGTGAATACAACTATCTTGGTATGCGAATTTCTAGAAATCTTAACCTTAAGAACCACATGACAGATAAACTATATAAGACAAAAACTGCACTAAATGCGACCTGGAGAAGTGTGATGCACAGCAGAGATGTTCAGTATGAAGCAAAATACCAAATCTTCAAAACAACGGCCAAAGCTATAATGTTCTACGCTGCACAAGTTAGGGGACACAAAGAATTCGAAGAAGTGGAGCAAATTCTTAGATAATTTTTGAAGCGCACATTGAAACTACCCAGCAGTACAGCTAACCACATCCTTTTGCTGGAAACAGGTCTTTCTCCGATGTTTATCTGAACACTTAAAATGCAGGTTGACTATATACTAAAGACAACTGAAATGGAAGATAGACGATTGCCTAAGCAGATAACAAGGCTGGTGATCAGGAAGAGAATTTCTTGGTTTGAGTCCTGGAATAATTTAGGCCAGTACTGTGGACTATCACTCGATCTTGAACATGACTCGATTAACACATGGAAAAGCCAACTCTACAATTTAATCAGCTTAGTAGATGAGAAAAAATGGGGAGATTTCATTTGGAAAGCCAGAAGCTCATTTCACAGAAATATTTATGCGCAGCTTGACGTTTAATTTAGGAGCTAAAAACTACTTCAGAGCGGAGTTTTCAACCGACATAATGTCACTTGTTTTAAAAACAAGGGGAGAGTTACTCCCCCTGAATCATATACCTCACAGGAGCGATTTACAAGAAATCTGCGACGTGTGTAACATTAGAGAAATAGAGAACTTGTTTCATTTTGAAGGCAGACGTCCTATGCTTGTAGAAACTAGGCGAAGCTTATTCGGAAAGAACTACCTTACTGAGGATGAAATTATTGATATCCTAAATGGAGAAACTGAATGGGAGAATTTGCACAGATACTTGAAAATAGCACTGAGTTACAGAACGGGAATCCTCACTGAACTTTTCTAATGCAATACACAAAATAAATATATAAAAAGAGAAAGAAAAAAAAAGAACACATTGTAATAACACATTTATTTAAGTATTATTTGCCGACTGACAGACGGCGCAGGCCATGTCATATAATGAAAGCTAAACAAAACTGTTGTAAATTTCATGAAATAAAAATCATTTAAAAACTAACTAATTAACTAAACTAAAAATCATTTCCATGAAGCTTGTGATACACAAAAATTAACAACAGTTAAAATAACCCTTGGAAAGCCCTCTTTTTAAAAAGACGAAGAAAACAACGCAAAATTCATTTGAAGCTCACTCATACTATTTGACCAAAGTTTTACCAGACAAATTATACGCCTTGAACTAGCTTACTCTGCATGATCATATAATCGAATTGCAAATATGTACACACCCAACTACTAGACACAATGCTCCAGGAGGAGCTCTAGGATAGCGCCTTCCATGCCTAATCGATTAACCCTCAAGCAATGTACCACTTTTCAATTAGAAGCATTCCTCGTTGGAGAATTTTAAGAGGCCCCCACTACAACACACTGGTGTACAGAATAATAGCCATTCTCAAAGCTACCCCCTCATATAGAGCCTATTCGACTTCAATTAAGTGATTGACAGTTAATTCCACTAATCAAATTATAGGACATTAAACTGTCATCACGCATACAACGTTCCTGAGTAATCTCTTCTGGAATAGGAAATTCCATTTCAAAGACCGCATCACACAGAAACATTACATTGCAGCGCTACCGGCTTTTGTTGGTAGAAAGTGGAAAAATTTGCAATGAAATAGCCAATTTTTTTTAACCAACTCCAACGAACCGTTTACCAAAGAGCTACCAGTGAAGAGAGGGTAGTAGTTGATGATTGGCCATGTAAAAAGACAAAAAACGTCAGACTACGAGTATAATATTCCACGGAATTATCTCAAACGACAACAAGTGTGTGTTTTTGTTTGTTGCGGCTGTAGCTGGTGCCCTTAATTACAACCCAAACATGTTGTTGGAAGTAGGTACACGTACAATTATCAGTTGCAACGGTGCTGCGACGATGGTATGCAATTTGTGCTACGACAACCAACAATGACTATAGAGAGAGAATGGCAAGGGATGTTGCAAGTCACTGATATTGCAGCCTGCGCGGTTATTGCACACAAAAGACACCACCACATCAGCTGAAATGTTGAAAGTAAAAAAAAAGTAGTGGAGGTGCACGACTATTACGGCCTTGTTTGTACTTAATGGCCGACAACTTTGCTTTGCCAGAGAGTGGAATTGAATTGAAGAATGCGATGATGGCAGTAAGGAATTTTTACGGTAGGCTGCAATTTTGGTTTAGATAATTTCAATTAAAATGCGGTGCTGTAATGTGACTTCTTTTTGTAAGAAGTTGTGCAATGCAATGTGACTGCTTGCTTGTTGCATTTAGAAGATGCAGCTTTTACTTTTGTCGGGTAAGTGTAAGCTGCAGTGACTTTGAATGTAAGTCAATAGCGCAGGTGCAGGCAGCTAAATATTTTTGAGAGAAACTGCGGGGACTAAAATTAAATGTTCGACATCCTTATGGATGTGGAGCTTAAAAGGAACCGGATATTACTTGCTGAGAAGCATAGAATAATTTGTTTATCGAACTTCTTCTGATGAAATGAGAATCAATACTCGCCATAGCAATTCTCATCCGAGAGAGAGTTTATATACACTTCTACTGGATCAATCACTTTGCATACAACCTGAAAAAATAGCTCACTTCAGTTGGGTTACAGGCCTAACTTATCTTTTCACTTCGGAAACTTTTGAAAAGACCCCCAAATGCTGTAAGCAAACCTTTGCTAAAAATTTTTAATCTTTCACTACTAGAAGGTGTATTTTTGGACGATTGGAAAATGTCCCTATATTTTAGTCTGGTGTTAAGAATAATGTTGAAAGCTATGGTGGTATTCGTAGTTTTTCATCTATCTATTCCTAAACTCTTTGAAAGTATTGTAAAATCTAAGATTGATTTCACATCAAGGAACACATAACAGAGTTTCAGCATGGTTTTGTCACTGGTCGTTCAACTACATCAAATCTGATGCATTTCACATCTATTGCAATTTCTATTGAGAAAGGATTACAGGTTGACACGATTTACACGGATTTCAGTAAAGCCTTCGACTCTGTAAACCATTGGCTGATAAAGAAGTTATAACATTTTGGCTTTCATTCCTCTTTATTGGAGTGGATATCATCTTTTCTACTTGGTAGATCTCTAAAAGTTTGCCTTGACAATACTTCCTCTCGATTGATATCCTGAACCTCTGGAGTTCCACAAGGATGTCATATTGGACCTACCCTTTTCATAATTTTTATTAATTATATTGTTCATCAGTTTAATCACTGTATCTATTTGATGTATGCTGACGATCTCAAGCTTTTTCGACAAATCAACTGTTGTAAAGATTGCGGATTTGTCAAGAGAAATTCTAGTGACTTCCGTGACCCTTACACTTTTGTTTCTCTTTACACCGCTTTAGTTAGATCGGTAAAGGTGTAGATAATAACCCCACCCCCGGAGGGGTTTGCACTTTGAAGATGTTTGGGGGCACCCCTCACCCCCTCCAACTTTCCCCCACCCCCAAACAACTCCTGTTTATTTTATTAAACTCAGAGATTTTCTTGGGGGAGTGTAACTATTAGGAGAGGAATGACCGACACCTGTTTGCACTTGGATGTTGTTTTGGGGGGCACCCTCCAACACCACCATGTTTCTCCCATCCCCAAACAAATCCGGTGCTGATGAATTAAATTTCATTAAATTCAGAAATTTTTCTGACATGAGGGGTATAACTTTTTCGAAGGGGGTGGGTAAATGCAACGTTTGCACTATGAGGCTATTGTGAGGAACATCCCCTACCCTCTACAACTTTTCCCCACGCCGAAAGACCTCCTGTAAATTTTATAAAATTCATCAAATACATCAAATTTCATGAAATGGGTGTGTAACTTTTTTTGGGGGGTTGACCGCAACCTGTTTACACTTGGAGGTTGTTGTGGGGAGCACCCCCTACCACTCCCGACTTCATCATCATCGTCATCATCTACACCTTTACCGTGCAGTGCAGAAACGTTTTACAAAACAAAACATATATTTTCCAAATTTCGTTGGAATTTCGAGCCATCATAGGATCATAGCTTTCTTACCTATGTGCTTAACAGTCGTCTTCCGCCCGTGGGGTCTTCTTTGTTCTTTTTTGCAATTGGTCAATTTCTAAATGTTTATAGCAATTGAAAAAATCGGAAATGGTCTTATTTCAGCACATGGGCGTAACGTTGTAATTTAGTCCTTATTATACAGCCATTTATTTAATACTAAGTTTCCTGCATCCAAGTTGTCAGGGCACTGAGGCCTTCACTCTCATTATCCCTTAGCGGGATCAATAGATGCTGCAGCGGTATGTCGTAGAGGCTGCCGAGAACTTGTCAACATATGTAACATCATCAACACCGTTCAGAATGCAGAAAGCACAGGATAAAACATTTGGGATTGCCTACAGCAAACTTGCTTGGAGAAATTACGTCATTTGGTGTCACAATGAAAACCAAAGGACCAAGGTGACTCACTTGTGGCACACCAGACAGCCCAATGTAAGGATTTGACAACACGTTATGAAATTGGACTTGATAAGACCTGTTTTTTAAGTATAAAGCCAAATAATCGTAAAAGGTTTCAGAGCTTTCAACCAACAAGCCAGTGAACTATAGCTAAGGCAGTGATAAGTAAGAAAAAAGTGGTATTCAGTGCATGGTCAAATTTGTCTCAAATGAAATGAAAAGATTCGCCTCAAATTGGAGTACCTATAGAAGTTGCAAGAACAACGTGTCCCAACTCCAAACAAATATCACAGAGGACATGCATCGAGAGTTGGAAGTTTATTCAAGAGAAGAAAAAGAAAATATTTGAATAAACGGACATCCATAAAAAAATAAAAGATGGTCGGCGGAAGAAGAAATGCTTTAGAAATTCGATTGCAAGAGCAGCTTCTTGTACGTCAGTAAAATTCTGCACAGGTGGTAAAAGTATCGTGTTAGCCTCTTAAGCGAAAAGCTTTCCTGAAAATGAACCTAAATAAATGGAAGTAGCCGACATTACAGAATTAGAGTTTAATTAGTTGGTAAGGCAGTAAGGAACTCAAGCCGTTCGATCAAGCAGAATGTTCCACTTAGAAGTTCGTTGAGCAGGTATTGGGTAGCGAAGGAGATGCAGGGGATCTGTGTTCGCCAGATCACTTGGATCATCAAGAAAATATTTTCCTAGATGCTGTTTTCTTTTAAAAGAGAGTGCAGGGCATGAGCAGAGGAGGTGTGGGATTGTCTCCTCCTCCTCCTCCTCATCTAAGCAACTTCTGCAGAAGTCATTAGAGGGAAAACCAAGTCTTATGGCGTGTATTCCTATCATACAATGTCCGGTGATGACATTGATTACGGAGCTAACTTGCAATCTGGTAATGGATAACAAATGTCTTGTGCGTTTTGGATCTAGTCCTGGCCATATCCGTTTTGTTGCCACACACGTGGTGATATTGTTCCACCTATGATTTGTTCTATCCATTGCCTCTTGCCTTAGCATAAGTTTACATGCAGCGATTGGTATACCAATATTCAACCTGCTGGTTGAGATCGGTAGAACGGTTCCTTCTCGGGCGAGTTCATCGGCTTTGCAGTTACCCACGATATATCTGTGCCCCGGCACCCAAATAAGGTGAATATTGAACTGTTCAGCCATCTCCTTAAGAGATAAGCGACAGTTAAGGGCGGTTACTGAGTTCGTAGAAGCAGCGCAGAGTGATTTGAAGGCTGCTTGACTATCTGAGAAAATCCAGATATTCGTTGAGGATGTCACGTTTTCTTTTAGCCATGATAGGACCTCTTTGATCGCCAGAATTTCCGCTTGGAACACGCTACAATGGTTTGGAAGGCGGAACGAGAGACTTACGTTAAGTCGGTTTGAGTGCTCCCCACAGCCTACCCCTTCTTCGGTTTTTGAAACATCTGTTTAGAAATGAATTAAATCATCTCTCATATTCTTCGTCTTCCCAGGTCGTTCTCGGTGGGATTGAAACTTGGAACTTATTATCAAAACCCAATTGGGGGATGGTGTAGTCGGAGTGGCAAGGGATTGATCCGAATAAATTCAGGATTGTAGCGTGACCGTGGTGTGGTGTAGGTTGACTTAAAAAAAAGCTTTCGAACGACAACCACGAGAGGCCTATGTGTTGAAGATTGAGGATACGTAAGAAAAAGTAGGTACAAAATTAAGATGTCCAGCTGGATACGTCTAAGCATTTCAATTCAAATTTGGTGTACACCAAGGAACCGTCTTGAGTCCTCTACTCTTTATTACATCTTATGCCCACCTACTCGAAGACAATAAACCAGACACCGTATTTCAATTACATATTCTTTATTGAAAAAGAAGCCATCACAAACAAGGATTTAGTATCATTGCAACGAGCACCTAACGATTATCCATAATCCTAAGAAGACTGAGTACCTGTGTTCCCTGTTTTCTTATCCAGACATTGCCGTTCCAAAAATGTATTTATCTTTGGAAATGTGCTTCCCAAGTATGCAAAGCTAGAATATTTGGGATCTATGATCAAAAGAAAAACAACTTGTGATGGCGAAATCACTCAGCGGATTAGTTAAAATCGATGAAGAAGATAGAAAACTAGAAACGCCATCTTCTGTGATGGAAAAATGTGTAAAAGGTGAAGCGAAGACTCTACAGGGCGGTTGTGCGCACAGCATTGGTATGAGAGCAAGTTGACGGCAGCTGATAAGAAGATGCTCCGTACGACAGCAGGAGCGACAAAGTTGGATCGTATTAGAAGTACTAGGATTCGTGTGAGACTTCAGGCCAGATAAACCATCTTGCAGAAAATAGATTACGAGTTACGACCGGCTCAGTTAGCACTGTCGTGTTCAAGGCCAAGATCCGCAGAACGACGTCAAAAAAAAGGCCGATTTCAGACAACTTTCAGACAAATTCGCGAAAACCAAAAATAAAGGCAGCAAAACAATGCTGGTAGTGTCAAAAGTAACGTGATCAGCATTTGGTTGGACCATGCCATGAAACAGCACAAAACTTGAGCCTTGTCGAAGTTTTCTGTGGTCAACGTGGCGTATCGTACAGGTGGATCACTAAGATGAATCATATAAAAGGGACAGTTGTGATCCTTTTGAATTTCATATGCTCGTTGCGCCGAAAGAGGGGGGCCACGGGAAAATACCTACTGAGCCGCAAAGCGTCAAAATCAGCACAAAATTGAAAGCTGAGTGGCATCGTTCAGCCAAGACACGTAAACTTGACAAATTCACGCACAAGAGACATAAACAAAGTAAAATCAAATGGTGACGAAGAGACATTCCAATCAAAAGACTTCCCAAGCTCATTAGATTCTTCGAACAATGCCTTGAATCATACCCCTGACAGATATCATGTCAACTGCCATCTCTACTTAGCCAATAGTCAATAAATTAACGCAGTCAAACGTTAAAGGTGCACACACATTTACTCAAACACCAATTATTCCTAAACCAGCCAAAACCATTGCCAACAGACGAATGGAGGAGCCAGCTGTCAAAACACAGAAAATAAATATTGTGTTCCCTTTATCTGAACATTCATTACCACAGTCTTTACAGGGACAGGGACAGGGAAGGCCAGTGCTAGCCAGCTGCCAGTGCAGTGATTTCATCGGCTACGAGTACATAATGTAAACGAAAACTAGTACTCTGTTCTGCAAATGAAGATTGTCACGCAATCTTTGGCGAAAATGATGTGAGAACCATTAGCGCCAGAAATACCGGTCCCTCGTGGTACTTGTTGGTCTTCACTTCACCCAACTGGACCAAGGATTCAGTTTTCAAGTCCAAGCTCAACTCCAAAAACTGGTTACGCACTAAGTAAATTTTAATGAACTCCCCTGCACTGATGCAGCGCCTATCCTATCTATGCCTTGTATGGCAATGGCACTCACTTCATAAATTAACCCATCCCATTGATCGTTTTAATAATAATCTTGGAATATAACGATATTTTTTTTTGGGTTCTTTAATTTTGCAACTCTTGCGAACCAGATTTGTTTTTAATGAAATGACCAAGCAGGACTTTGCTATACCAAGCTGGTTGCAGTCACATTCGCAGGCGCATGATAATTCTCTAACGTGTTTATTATGATGAGCGAGACGTGGATAGTCTCCTCAAATAGCATCAGCAGAGAAGAGAGAAGACTGGACTTGGGAAAGGGACCGATCATTCGTAATGCTATTGATAGCATGTCTCTGGCGTACATATGCGTTTTAAGCAAAAATGCAGTTTAAGTCAGCCACAGGTGATTGCTTATTAATGGGACTTGGTAATTTGCATTTAAGAAGCCAATCCGTTTGTCGAACTGCAGATTCCACACTCAGGTGTGGTTTGGTGCAAGAAATAGAAATGGTTTCTCTAATCATCATAGGATTTCTGGAGCATGTTTCAAATGGCAGATTTTATGGTCATAAGTGCTATGAATCTAGTTTAGTATGGTGGTTGCTACTTAAATGAGGAACTTATCGGCGGTTACTTGAAAGGGTATATGAGAGTCGATTTAGATAGTCGAAGTGGAATTTAAATCAGACGTGTAATTTGAAGTGAGAAAGCTGTGGGAAAATGTAAAGAGGTCCGCTTGGCACACTTAAAAAAATGCAGAAGAAGAAGCCTTTGAATAGAAGTTTCTGTTTTAGAGATGACGACTTTTTCTTTCATCATTTTTGTTGATTCAATAGCCAACAGATTCAGCAGCACAACTATAGCGGGTGGTTTTTTGAGTAGCTGATCTGAATACCTTTAGCTATGGAGAAACTTTGATGAAGTGTGTACAACATGAGATGGTTGCCAAAATGAACTCTGAGAAAATGAACGAAATTTACGTAAAAAACAGGGCGGAGAAATAAATAAACAAGATGACATAACAGAGCGGGAGGCCCCAGGTCTAATGCGATTCTCTCAACCATACCTTGCGAGGAATGGGGGAGACCTACCATTTTTTGCCGATTCCGATTTCCGAATGGTTAAGTAAGAAAGCCTTTTTTATGAAGCTAATAGCAATGGAATTGGTGTTTCGCAACTAACAATTGCTTTACGTGGCCGGGAAGTCACCCCGACAGCACGACCCCCAACCTGGAGGGCCAGATCCTTGTATAACTCCAAAGATGGGGAGCCGGATAAACCGTTCCTTATAGGCCTGAGCTCCAAATATGTTGTAGTAGCTTTATAAGGTGTTCATTAAGTAGCTCAACCTGACTGGAACTGTAGACGCCACCGTTGATTCCATCTAGGGAATTCCTCCGCTGCCGTCTGCATGAAAGAAGAGGTGCCTTAGTGGCAACACCTCTCCCCCCTCTCTCGTTTGCTGCCACCAACAACCTTCCACTAGGGTTGAAACCCAATCTCCAGTTGAGGTACTAGGCACCCGATGTTCACCACGAGAAGGTGAGAGTAGGAGTTGATAGATAGCAGTGGGTTTTAAGAAAAACCTATGAACGCTAGGGTCCTCTTGGGTGCACGTGTCTACCATTTAAACATCAATGTCTAGTTTTGGCATCCCTATCAAACTTGTCCGATTGTGTAGGATGACGATGGAGAACGCACGCTATTCCATCAGGGTCGGAAAAGATCTCACCGATACATTCGATGTCAAAAAAGGTTTTAGACAAGGCGATGCACTGTCATGCGAATTCTTCAACATCGTTCTTGAAAGAATAGTGCAAAACTCCCACGTCAACTACACAAGAGGCACAATATTTCAAAGATCCGTTCAATTGCTCGGATATGCCGACGATATTGACATAATTGGAAGAACGCAGCCTGATGTCAATGGCGCGTTTATGAGCATTGAGACGGAAGCAAAGAAGATGGGTTTAGTGGTCAATGAGGGCAAGACCAAGTATATGCTGTCATCAAGGAAGAACACCCAACATCGACGTCTTGGACAGAACGTCACGATAGACAGCTATAACTTTGAGGTAGTTAAGGACTTTGTCTACCTAGGCGCCGCTATTAATTCAGACAACGACACCAGCGCTGAAATCAAACGAAGAATAACTCTTGCCAATCGCTGTTTCTTCGGACTAAGAAGGCAACTGAGTAGTAAAGTCCTCTCTCGAGCAACTAAAGTGTCCCTGTATAAGACACTTATCATCCCGGTTCTTATATATGGCTTTAGGATGCTTCGAGAGAAAAATTCTTCGGGTGATTTTTGGTCCCGTCTGCATAGATGGAGAGTGGAGAAGAAGATTTAACGACGAATTGTACGGGCTGTACAGCGACACTGACCTTGTCAAACGAGTCAAGGTCCAGCGGCTTAGATGGCTGGGTCATGTAGAGCGAATGGACACCAACGCTCCGGCCCGGAAAGTCTTCGAATCCAATCCCGAGGGACGGCGCAGTAGAGGAAGACCGCGACTCAGGTGGCGCACGCAAGTAGGAGAGGACCTCAACCAACTTGGCGTGCAAAACTGGAGGCAGCTAGGAGAAGCATGTTGGTTGAGACCCAGGTCCGACCCGGACTGTAGCGCCACCTTAAGTAAGTAAGTAAGTAATAGCAATGGAATTCCCATTCACTCGCAAAGGGCGATACCCGTGGGAAAACATTTGGATGTTTTTGGGATTCGAACGTAGAACTCCCACATAATAGGCTGACATGGTAGATTAGATTAGATTAGATTAGATTAGATTAGATTAGATTAAGGGCTGGTTGAGCTTGCGCAGCTCTGTGCACTGCGGTGTCTGAATGAAACCTATTACGGCAACCCATGTGAGGTTTCAGGGCAGTTCTCCTGCTGCTGAGTAGAACCAGAAGCTAGCAATCTTCTTTGGGTGAATGAGTTTGAGATTATCAAAAAGGATGATCTCATAGTCAAGTACATATTTGCTTTCTAAGCCGGAAAAGTGCTGGACATTCCGTAATAATGTGCAGTGATGTTTCTTCATTTTCGAGGCATGGTCTACAGATGGGGTCCGTTTCTAATCACATTTGGTAAATGTGTTTCTTTAAAGAACAGTGGCCGGTTAATAGCCCTGTGCAAATTTTTAGTGTTTTCCTATTGAGGTTCAGTAGGAGTTTTAATGTTTTTTTAGTATATTCTGGCCAAAAGAGTTTTGAACAGGTTTGTCCAGATGAGTTATGCCAAGCTTTAGTTGATTTTTCCAGTAAGATGTTCTTGCTAGTGTGTTTGAAGCTGCTCTTATTTACACAACAGAAGGGATCAGGACCGACGAATGGTTTAGATGCGCTATCTTTAGCTAAGATGTTTGTCTGCCTTCCGTTATAGCCTTTTTGTGCTGGTATATCTTCTGGAATTTTCTTTGCTAGTTCAGAGAGCGACATGGCTGTCTCTTGGACAAGTTTGAATTTTATGACAGGTGAGCTTACCGCCTTTAGTGCACCTTAGCTGTCTGAGGAAATGAATATTGTTTTTCGTGTTCGATGAACAAATTATTCTCCAACATTGGTTACTGGCAAAGACTTCAGCTTGGAAAATGGACGAGTGACTACACAGACTTACTGAGAAATTCGTTCTGGGAGATTCTCTGAAAATGCCGGAACCTGTACCATTTTCCATTTTTGAGCCGTCCGTATACCAGATCATATCTTGCCTTGATGGATGAGGCTTTGTGTTCTCCCAGTCTTTCCTAGGGGGGAAGACATGGGAATAGTAGCATCCAAGCACATACTAAAGGTATTAAGTTCCCATTTCAATTTCAATGAACCTAATAAAGAATTTCAGATGCGTTGGAATCCATTCATTTTACATGTTCCAGGATCTAAATCGTTTTAGATATTTCTCCTCACCATGTCTTAGAACCATATGCCTTCCAAGAACTTTTTGTCTAAAAAAAATCAAAAGTTTTTTCGGCATGAGGATAGAAAAGAGTCACTTTGGCTGGTCGCAAAAACGTTTTTCGGCCTAGTTGCCTATTTCACTGAGCGATTCGTCAGACAAGTCTTACGACTTTGTTTGAATTTATTGCAAAGTCAAGCTGTTTTTTTTTTTTGTATTAAAAAGAAGAGGTTAGTACTTAGCTCCGGAACTCAGACCATTTTTCCGGCCCATGGTTAGATTTGGTACAATGGGCTGACCACACTTAGATCAATATAGATCCATTGTGATACCCTGGAGTGCTGTAACGTTCTAAAAACTATAGATCTAAAACCTATGAAAGTTACGATTAGTCAATTTTTAACTATTTGTGACTAACATGAAGTTCAAAAGGCTATTGCTGGAAGGTCTGATAATTCTTCTTACTCGTTGAAGAGTTGGCCGTGCGGCAATTTTTTGCTTCTGTGGCAGATTGCTGGGCAGTGGCAAGGGAGGTGAGTGGCGTCACTGCATCCTTTACATAAGTCATCGGTGCAAAGACCCATTTTGTTTTTTTAGTAACCTGACTAGGTTATGTCCTGTTAGAATTGTAATGAAAGATCGTTATCAGGGCCCATTCTTGAATAAAATCATAGAAACCATTCAGGTCTGTTCATATCGTATTTTGTCCATAGTTTCCTGGAGATGACGCAGGCACTTCCACCTTTCATTGGATTTTCGTATTATTTTCTTGCCAAATGATCTGTTTAAATGCACAGTGTGGGATTTTGATTAATTGGTCTATGAGAGAAAGGTCAAGTGTTGAACCTTTTCTCGCCAGTTTGTTCGGTATTTTCGTTGCCGGGTATGCCACTATGACCGGGAAACCAGCAGAGTCTAACGTTATCATGCCAAGATTTGAAGAAAGTGGTAGGAATCATTTTTATTGCGGTTTGGCTATCACGAAAAAATAGCGCCATCATGGACAAAAGAACTCCAAGAAAACTAAAAAAAAAAAAACAGAAACAAAAACAAAAAGTGCCAACGATGTGCATGTATCGTTAATGTGCAACAGTCAGCAAGCTAGTTTAAGCAAAGTGAGGATCTCAGTTTCGACGTGGTTAATGATTATGCCATAGTATTCGCATGGTTATTGCACAGATTAATCTCTTCAAACGGACAGCGATCGTGTGCCATAAGATTGTGTGTGCAAGTCGCAACAACAACTTACGAATCCAATTATCAAGCGATGTTTTGATAACACAAGATTGCGATAGCGAAAGTGGATGTCGTTGTGTGTTTAAGTGTCTTGACAACTTAATCGATTTGAAAACATCCATGAATTTGTGTTTCGAAAGCGTATGTAGCTACCGAGGGGATGTGAAATTAAAAGATGTGAGTATTGGACGAGAGGATTACAGGGGACAGTTGGATTTTCACGTGTAATGCATAAAAACGTCTTAATGTAAGGCATTTAATTAATTAAGTAGATAAATTTCTTGAATGATTCGGAGAAAAGTTTTCTTTTGGAGGCTCGATGTAAAAATTCAAGAATGAGTTGCCAACGGCGCGGCGCGGCGATCCAGTAGAGAAGCAGTTTTCGTTTAATAGAAATTATACAAAAATTTTGTTTATTTAATATGGACGTTGCTAGCTTTTCTGTCTTATTTCAACTATATCCGGTTTTCCGCAGTTAGGCTGGCTATAGATATAACAGCGCAAGCTTACTTCTCTTACCCTCGAATCAAACATGAATTTTTCCCAGGTTTGTGTATTTCATTCTATTCGACATACAATTTTTCATTGCCTAAAGAATCTGAAATTTTTATAATATTTGCGCTGGAGTCTTCATCAATATCGGGGAAGCAAAGTGACATATTAAAGTTTGTAAAGAAAAAATTAAGATTGTTAAAGTTGGTTTTCTCGTATTGTCAGACTGTTCTTCTGGGGACTTTTCCTTAACTGGACTATTTTGACAATAGAAATTCGTGATTTGATTTAATTTGTAAAATTGTGCGGCCATCGAGTTATCCCACTGAACAGAGTTCTACGACCAAATACCAGGAATTTCGCATCGATGTGTTCCCGATACGATACGCATGATGTTTTCCCGATACTTTGTAACGTAGATTCAGGAATTTTTGACAGCTCTGTATAGTTTTGCCTTGAGCCTTGAATTTGAGGCGAAGAATTTACGGAAGATTGTCCCACCCTCTCTGGGGCTGATTGTGTATTAATTAAATCAAAAGCTAGAATCAATTTTAAGGTGTTCTCAGTTTGGACATTTTCGTCAGTAATTCAATTCGGCTCGTCAGCAAGTTAAATAGTTCAACTTAGCGAAAATCCCAGTATACATTCCGAATAGACAACATCCAGAAAAGCTGAAAAGAATAACGTACTTTAACATCTGCCGTAATGACGATTTCAGTGCGATCTCAGTGGGTACAGAGAAACAATTCTTTGTATTGAGCAAGGTAGATTCAACAGAAGTTGAATTTCGGGCTTCGATAGACGAAAGAAGTGTGTACCTTGCGCACTGCGCTTATTTACCAAAAATTTAGACCACATGAAATTTAAAGGAGAATTGAGCCGAGGACCATTTTGTGATTTTAAATAGAAGTTTACAAAACATCTTATAAAAATAGCGTAGTCACGATGGGGAAAGAATAAAGTCACTCGGTTGTATCCACCAGTCTAACCAGCTGGTCTTTAGAACACAAGGTGAAGATACGCAGATAGTAGTAAATTTTATTTTTTGCTGGTTTGGAAGTAGGTACAACAAACCAAAAAGACATGACTGACGGTGGACCTAAGCTTGAGGTCGTTAAAGGTAAGAAACATTGTCGTGGTGTTCCTCAAAAAACATAGAAGAAAATCCTTGCCTCGAATTGGAATAGCGAGAAGCGAAGAAGAAATGCGCCCATCTTCAAGAAACGGGCACGGAAGGCTTTATCAAGTTTTTTGAATATGAGCGTTCCTCAAGGATCTGCTCTGGACCTAATTCATTTTTGAATTTATGTCAACTTGCTATCTGTTCAGTCTTTTAAAGAAGAAATCACCTCCTTGAAAAGATATACGACGAAACAGCCTGAACAAGGGTTAAACATATTTAAAATAGCCGCTCAAAAAGAAAATATGCTCAGGAGACTTGTTCACCAAAGTTCATAATCGATGCTCAAGGACAGCTTGTTGCGGATGACGACAACATTTTTCGCAGACGGCGACAGTATATTCTGATAGCCTTTTCAAAACACAGTTTTCTCAAGAGTCCTTTCAGAAACTGGACCGAACATCAAGAAAATAGCTAACATTAAACTCGTAGAAGTAAGTGAAGCAGTTAAGAACTCCAAAAAGCGGCAAAACTGATGAGTCAGAGAAAATACCATATGAGTTTTTTAAAAAGATGGAGGATAACGGGCCTAGATGGCTTACGATTTTCAGAAGTTGATAGTCTGCCTAGGCAAAGGAAGGAAAGCTACCGTCTGCCAATATACAAAGGTGAAGGAGATACATGAAATTGCGATAACTACCGTTCGATAAAGATATCCCATAATCTTAGAAGATTGTTGTGCTACTGGCCAACTGATTACCAACTCGTTTTTGACAAGGGTAAATCAACAACAATTGCAACACAAAAGGTAAATGGAAAAACATCGTGATTCCTCTTTGAATATTGTGCCGGTTGATTTGGAAAAAAAACATTCAATCGACAACCACAAGATCTGACTTGGGTGTCACTTCGATAATGAGGAACTCTAGACGCTTTTGTCTGGATAATCAATGATGGTTATAAAGGAGCAGCTGGAGTCACATCACATTTTAGTTTTTAGTTTAGGACTGACCCAAAGCCAAGGGAGAGTCAAATTCGGATTCGAAATACATGTCCGTGGGTCGGTTCGGTCAAATGCAGAACCAATTTTTTTTTTTTGTTTTGTGCGCCGATATTATATTTGGCCTACTAAGAAGCCATCAAAAATAAAGATTCAATATCTCTGCAACAAGTACTTGAGGTATGGGAAAACGTTGAAAGAACTTGGCAACGAATCATTCCAAAATAGACTAAGTACTTGTGTTCCACTCTTTTGTGATGGACCCACGCGTGTTCCAGACATTAATTTGAAAGGAAATGTGCTCCCAAGCTGTGACAACGACTTCAATCATCGCGTAAGTGTATTGTGGATGAAGTAGCGAGAAAACTCTGCCAATTTTTCATTTATAGAAAAATGTCTCCAATGGACTCCACATATGGCAGCTGATATGAAGATACTTCGAAGAACAGCAAGAGTAAGATTGATGGTTTAAGAAATACCAAGATCCGTGGAATCCTTCACGTCACCGCCTTGCCAGAAATAGAGCACAACCGGCTTAGTGGTGCCCGTGGCGGCATCGTACATATGTTTGCATACTATGCTGGACTTCGAAGCTAGAATCTCATCAGAAACATAAAATTCGCTATGGTCGCAGCTAAGAAAAGGAAGAAGAAGATAAATATTTGCTGTCTTCGTCTTCTTCGACGCCAAGAACATGATTTTGAAAGGATCTAAGCTCAAGGTGTTACCAGTAACGCAGAAGAGTGCGGGAAGGAGGGCACCTATAATTTTTTTCCGATTCCGAATTGCTAATCGAGAAAACGCTTTTCACGGCAAAGAATTTTCTATCGGAAGAATTGCCCATTCCTCGCAAAACAACAATTCTTTTGGTGTTTGTGGGAATAGAAACCTCGAACCGCCCACGTAATTGGCAGATATGCTAACCATTACGATGCAGACACCACATTTCGTTACATGAGCGTGTAACTTCGTTGTTCACTTACTAAGTTGTTAAGGAGTATTCTAGAGCGGTAGAGACCCTTTTAATTCTCATTTGATATTGTCTTAGGTTAGGTAGAATGCGCTGACGGTTGATCTTATTTCCGTCACACTTAGATCAATGTAGATATGATACCCTGGATCAATGGATGTGATACCCTGGATTATTGTAACGTCCTAGAAACCTATGAGTTCATGTTTTGCCCATATTGTGGCCTTAATGAAGTTCAACAGGTTCTTTCTTGGAGTGTCTGATAATAATTCTTCTAGTTCATTGAAAAAGTATTTGCCTAGAAATTTTTTCCTGGTGTGGCAGATTGCTTGGCAGTAACAAAGAAAGTGAGTGTTATCCTCATGTTCATCTTCGTCATTGCATTCTCTGCGCAGGTCATCGGTGCAAAGACCCATTTTCTTTTTGTGGTAACCTAGTAGGTTGTGTCCAGTTATGATACTGATAAGCAATCGTTATGAAGGCCTATTCAATGATAGTAGCTTTTCAGATCCGTTCTTATCGTATTTCGGCAATAGTTACCTGGAAGTATAACACAGGAATCTAGGCATTCCCATCTTTCATTGGATTTTCGCATTATTTCGTTACCAATGATCAGCTTAATTTCACAGGGGGGAGGGGACCCTGATTGATTGATCAATGAGAGAAGGGTCAAGTGCTGATCCTTTTCTCGCTAGTTCGTCCGATTTTTCGTTTCCCGGTAAACCACTGTGAACAGGAACCCAGCAGAGTCTAACGCTATGCTGTGTGCCAAAAACCCTTAGCTCTTCGCGACAGCAAGAAACACGGTTTGATTTGACAAGAGTGGCAGAAATCGCTTTTATTGCTGATTGGCTATCAAAGAAAAAAGTGGTATCAGAATGTGATAGCGCCATCATAGACAATTGTTTTTCAGCGTTTGTAACTGCCAAGATCTCGGCTTGGAAGACTCTGCTGTGATTTGGAAGTCTGAATGAACTGGTTAGGTTCAGGCTTTCAGAAAAGAAACCTGCACCTGTTCCAACTTCCATTTTTGAGCCGTCGGTATAAATTGACATAGGGGTTCCATTAAGTCTTGTCATCTCAAAAGTTGGTAGTTTTCTTCGATTTGTGAAGAGTACCAAATTTGTTTTGAAGGGATTAACTGCAAGGCCACATCTTTTTGTCCAAGTGAAGACCGTGGTTAGTGCATTATTCAATAATGGTAGGGAATTTTCCAGTCGCCAGAAGAGCTAGGCCATCGGCATAGACAACCCCTTCGCCATCATGTTTGAGAGTCACGAGAATCTCATTTATGACCAGGATCCAGAGTAGGGGTGAGAGAATACCTCTTTGTAAGGTTCGACGTAACACAAACTTCTTCAAGTTTACACCTCCTAGTTCGCTGTGGATCTGACGTTTCCTCAGCATACGCATGATCCAATTTGTGATTGTTTCTTCAACTTCTAGATCATTTGGGGCTTTCTTAATTGCATTGTTTTGTACATTATTGAAGGCTCCTTCAATGTCCAGGAAAGCTGCCGGTGTGTATTCCTTATCTTGCAGCGTTTTCTCTATAGTTCTTCTTTCTCTATAGTACTACACAGTGAAGTGCTGTTCCTACACTTCGTCCTTTTGTGTAAGCATGTTGAATGGTAGATATTACGCCCGGTTTCAGAAACCGTAGTTAAATCAAGCAACCTTTCAAACGTTTTCAGTATAAAGGAGTTTAGACTTATAAGTCTGAAGTCTTTTGCTTCTGTATGGCTGGGTTTGCCGGCTTTTTATATGAAGACTACTTTAACTTCCCTCCATATTTTGGGAATATTGCCCTATTTGAGGCTATGCTCAAAAATGTTCTTGAGATGTGGAATGACTTTTCCGCTGCTTTTTGCAGCATCATGGAGAAAATGCCATCTTGACCCGGAGTATTAAAAGGAGAACAGGAGTTGATAGCCCATTCCAACTTCTCTTCGGCTATAATATCTGTCAGGATTTCGTGTCTAGAGTAATTTGTGGTCTCTACTTCACTATTTTCGGTAAAGCTGCATCCAGGGAAGTGCGAATCGAACAGATGTTCCAGACTTTCGACTGGGGATTCCGTCCAGTGATTATCCGGTCTCCTCAGGGAACCAAGAGGTATGGTCTCTTTGGAGAGGATTTTCCGTAGTCTGGCCGATTTGATATTGTCTTACTCGCACTTAAGTCGTTAGGTGGCTCGACCATAAAAATTATTTATTTCTGTCCTTAGCCTATACAATCCTTTAGTACAAAAATTTAGGTGCTGTAATTGTGTTGGATTACTAATGATAATGACCTATCCCAGTGCTCCCTTTCTCAGTGGTATCAATTACAACGAATTCCACTTCCTAAAAAAGAAAATTATAATTGTCTTGCCTTTTACAACCAGATACACAGCAAGCAGCAACATGCGCTTTCTATCTGTGGTCTACCTACTCTTGAATGACTTGTAGAATGATACAGCTCCTTTGTAAAAAGACTCGCACACATATTTTCCAATCAAAACATAATTAGTCGGATTAACCGTGGAATTTCACCTGTCAGTGTGATGGTGGTTTGAAAAGTTATGGCATACCAAGCAAGACAAAACCCCAACCAATCCAAACCATCAACAACTATCCGCCATACAAACTCGCTCTCTATTGCACATTGTTGGCTTTAAATTAGTTTTGAAAGCATATTTAATGGTGCATTGTGGCAAAGTGTGGTAATCTTAATACAAAATCGATTAACAACCAAGTAATTGATTTCGTTTAGACTCTGTTTAACGACTTTTACCCAAATAGGTGAAGCATAGTATGCTGCGTTTTTTTTTTGTCTTCTCGTCTTGCATGTTAATAGAGATTCTCCCGGAGTGGACCCCAATCAAGTGTAATTATTTTGATTTGAGCATAAAAATGCATGTTAACTATTTCATTTACATTTTGTTTTGAAAGATAGAAGTGTAAGTTGATGAACTAGGAGCAAAGAAAGTGGCGGCGATTACGAGTGAGCAACATGATCACTCGAATGTCACAACATTTTTATCAATTCTCAAGCCCAAAATAACTTCATCGAAGGTAAAACAAGAATTGTCGTCGTAACCTGGTTTTGCGGGGCTATAGTAGACTCTATCATACTTGTCGGCATTGATATTCATAAGAAACCTTTTTAAAATGGAAATAAGGAGTTAACGATGTCACTGAGAGACAAGGAATGTGATTGAGAACGTACGAGATTCGATTTTGGTCTCTTAATTACCACTTAACGGTGAAATCTGTCTTGACAAACAATTCCAATCGTCCAATTATCACCGCAAACAAAAACTTGAATAAGATAAATGTCCCGCTAAAAGGAACAGCAAACAAGCCACAAATATAAAAAAAAACCAAAGCGAAAACAAAGAAATGCGTTTACAGAATCCAGGAAATAAATTCCTCTTCAGCCAAAGACAGCAGATACATTCACCCAACTAAATGTGATGTGATTGCCTTTCGGGACTCGTCAGACAAATTTATTTGCACAGAGGCCTCAAGATAAGGGCAGTTGTTGTGTTCTTGGGTGCAACGCCTGATGGTTTGAGTTTCTTTTTTTTTTTTTTGCTCTTTTCTTGTTTCCCGAAATTCTGTAGAATTTTTGGTACTGGACGTGGGATTCTAGTAACTGTCATGTGGTGGAAACATTCTTTGTGGTTTTTTTGTAACTTTAATGAACGTGGGTTCGTGCTCTTAATAAGCCTCAAAAGTGAGGAACTGTTTTAACCAGCTAAAGGAGATGAACCAAATCGTAAATTGAGCCAAAAGTGAAGGGCATATGCGAATTGGAAGGGCTCTTGCCGGAAGAGATCACCTTGAACATGACGTTGTTTTACAATTTTAATAGCATTTTGGACTCTGGGCGCTTTTATGCTTCTTGTTATTAATGGAAATATATCATTTTGATTGTGTGTCGGCATAGTTGTAATAAAGTGAAGGGAAACTAATAGTTGAAGGGCTTTAAAGTTTTAAAGGCCGTTTTGTTGAAGAAACCTTAATTTTATTACCAAATATTCAATGTCAAACGTTTACACTAAAGTCAAGGCTAAAAGCAGAACTGAATTTAAGGATCGTTCCCACGAAACCGTAAATGAACTTTTGAATTATTTTCACATAAAATCGTTTTGGGTTCTCACAGAGTACAGAGACGAATTTGGTTTATAGATCACTCGGGCGCTGAGAAATGTGGAGTGAAGAAGCGAGCAGCGTATGTGGAATAACATTGACTTTTCAACCCAAAACTTATCTTATCAAAAGTACTAAAACGTTTAAGTTCTGCCCGGACGAAAAAATTCATTGCAGAAGCATTCCACATCCCAAAGGCAAAGACTCTGATTTCTTGGACTTTTTGGACTGGAAACTTCGGGATCAAGAAGCTTAGAGTCTTTTTAAGATTTGATTGGGATTAGCCACGTTAATAATAAAAAAATCTGGGAAGGCCGTACGGTGTTGAGGACGGGCCCCATGTACGCGATTATGAGATGCTGTCGTCGCGATTGAACAAGCTAATTTTAAGACCATGTGAACTTAAATTAAGTTCGAAAAATCTTAAAATGAGAACGAAGCAATCTTGAAACAAGAAGGAAGGAAGGGACTATTGTGATACGCACTGAGACCAGAAAGTTGTTCACCCTCTGGTCCCCATCTAGGGGATCCCTCTAATCGAAAATGGACTAACAAGTAAATCACCTGTTAATCAAACCATGCAGAACTTTGTGTGAAAAAGGAAAGACTTTTGGTAGCTTTATAAGCTGAATCGATGGTGTCGTCATAATAGTATTCATCTAAGTGATTTTCCCGTTTGTTAGAGAGCGCAAGGCATGAACGAAGGAGGTGTCGGACTGTTTTCTCCTCCTCCTCGTCCATTCAGATTTTGCAAAAGTCATTGGAGTAAAACGCAAGTCTTTTGGCGTGTCTACGTTTTAGGCAGTACCCTGTTAGGGCTCCTCTCCTACTGTTTAGCTAATATGCAGACGATTAAGATTCGAGTCTGCGCATGGTCAAATTTGTTTAGTCCTCATAAGGCACGTATTATACTCTACGTCCATTAAATGCTCACCTCAGACATCTTGTTTTTGAAAAAATTTACGGCGATAGGTATACATACCTATGTTGTTCCTTTGCGGACGGAGAGGGGAAGTCCTTCTTATTTTTTTGAGTTCGTCTGCCATGCCAGGAATATCTCTGTGAACCGGCACCCATGAAAGATGAATAATGAACTGTTTTAAAATCTCCTTTAGGGACGTGCGAAAGTTTTGAACCCTAATCCAGACTGTCCGAAAAGATACGAATATCTGTCGAGAAAACAATCTCTGAACCAGGACAGGACTTTTTTAAATTACAAAATTTCCGCTTGCAACACACTACAATAGTCAGGTAGGCGGAAGAAAAGACTTAAATCAGCACTTTCGAGAAAATTCCACTTCCTACACCTTCTCAGGTCTTGTGTTTGTTTTGTGTTTGTGATTTGTGTAGTAGTGTAAGGTTTATTTTCCAATGGAGTACTGTCTACTGACTGTTTGCCGAAAATAACTAGAGGTGTAAGGTGCTTGTAGTAGTGTGTCAGGGCACCGAAGGGAGTTGCCCTTAGCGTGCCGCTGATGCACATACTACCCTTTCGCTAAATTTTGAAAAGCTAGTTATAGTAGCAGTAGTAATAGTAGTAGTATTAACAATGCAATCAGAAAATCGATTTTCGAACCAAACTATCTATACGTTGGTATCGATGTCGAAGTGTGTTTTAGATAAATTCTATCGATGAAAATACTAATAAACAGATATTTATCGTTGTCAAACTTGTAGAAATTAAACTGCTATATATTTGTAAAGGTGTTTTTAAAAATCGACCTGCACCTTATGTAATATTTTTCATATTGTAATGAACACCCAACATTTATACCAATTTCCTAATCGAAACGTTTAACCGAAAACACAACTGGCAACACTATAATGGAATGGTATAAAATGACAGGCATTGCTTGTAAGCCAGTGTGTGTGAGTGTAGAGATTTTTGACAGCAAATGTGGAAACCATGGAGAATAAACTGGAACGCTCTAGATGAGTGTTGTTCTATATAAATAGGACCGCTGACGCAACGAGCAGTCAGTTTTGATTATAGAGTGATAAAGTTAAGAGTGAAATGTTGTTAACCAGTGGTAGTCCAATAGTCGAGTTGAGTTCGAATAATAAAGTATAGATACTGAATAAAAGTGATAGAAATAATTTGAAAGGTGAAGTTTTATTTTGCGAACTAAGCGCACGTTACATTGGTGTCAGAAGTGTAAATAAAACTTATTTGACTAATAAAGTGAAAAAAAAAAAGTAAAAAGAAAAATAATAATTATATACAGTGAAAATGGGTAAGTTGTTAGAAGAGCTCAACTGCATTGAGCTTAAAAGTGAGTTAGGTAAGCGAAATCTTTCTAGAGCGGGATCGAAAAATGAGCTCGTCCTGCGCTTGCGTAACTATTTGGAACAGCAAGGGGAAGACGTAAACACTTTTGTTTTTGAAATAGAAGTGGAAGAAGAGGAAGTAAGTGAAAGTGTAGATTTTTCTAGTATGATGAAACTTTTGTTAGAACAGCGAAACGAACAAAAGAAGGAACAGCAGAATGTTCTCGAACGACTCGAAGTACAACAAAAGAAGCTGATTGAAGAGCAACAGCAGAATATTCTCGGACGTCTGGAAGAGCAGAGAAACGATCAAAAGAAGGAACAGCAGAATGTTCTCGAACAACTGGAAGCACAACGAAACGAACAAAAGAAGCTGATTGAAGAGCAACGAAACGAGGAAAAGAAGGAACAACAGAATATTCTCGAAAGACTTGAGGCGCAACAGAATGTTTTGGAAGGTCATAAAAACATTCTAGAAGGTACATTGGGTAACATTGAGAAAAATGTATGTGCCCTAGACGAACGCGTTGAAGGTGTGGAAAAACAGCTTTCTGTTGTAGAGAATCGTTTCGAAAGCGTAGAAACCCGATGTGATAAACAGTTCTCTGTTCTGACCAAGGAATTGGACCAGATCCGGAAAATCAAAGTTCGAGAATCTGCTGGAGAGTTTGCAAGGAAAAAGGAGATGAAACCGCCAACATTTGATGGACAGTCGTCTTGGTCAGTTTACAAGAGACAATTTGAGGCAGCCGCGACAACAAATGGCTGGGATGACGAAGACAAGTACATTGCACTGACTCTTGCTCTTAGAGGACCAGCAGCTGAATTACTTCAAACAGTTCCAGCTGGTAAGGGCGGCGATTTCAGTTCTCTCGTGGCAGCTATAGATAAACGCTTTGGCGACAGCCACTTGAAAGAAGTCTTCCGAGTCCAACTCAATAACAGAGTCCAGAAAAGGGGTGAAAGTCTACAGCAGCTCCAAGCAGACGTCGAAAGACTGGTTCACCTGGCATACCCGGATGCTGGAGAAGAAATCATCAACCAGCTTGCTGTTGAGTCCTTCGTCCGTGCCATTTCGGATATAAATCTTCAGAGGTCTGTGCGAACTGCTAGAACACGTACTCTTTCTGAAACTTTAGCATTCGCATTGACAATTGAAGCAGCAGAACAAGCTTCTCATGGAGTACATCGACTTAGAGAAGCCATAGTCGAAGAGTGCTCGTGCCAAAGAGCTGAAATACAAAAGAACCAGCGGAGCGGACTAGCAAGATGTTGGAACTGCAACAAGACCGGGCACTTACAGCGTCAATGCCGACTACCACCAAATAAAGCCGGTTGTCAACATTGTGGAAGCAAGAGATCCAACCCAGAACAAGGTAACAACAACACCAGCGTTACGTATCAGCCCGTTTACCATCAGGTAAGAACCAACTTCGAGGGGCAGAGGCTGGTTTCTTGTATCGATGGCCCCAGAACCACCATCCAGGTCTCTCAGACCAAACGAGACAACAAAAGTCTGACTGTGGAAACTACTATTAACGGGAACAAACTGGTGTCAGAAGTGGGATTAACGACGTGGTTTACCGCATCCAAAGAGGATTAAGAGGCAAGTTAAAAGTAGTTCATTGTGACCGGCTGCATCGATATAGTGGCGAGGCTGCAGATGGAATTATTCGGGACGAACAATCTTAAGGAGGGGGCAGTGTAATGAACACCCAACATTTATACCAATTTCCTAATCGAAACGTTTAACCGAAAACACAACTGGCAACACTATAATGGAATGGTATAAAATGACAGGCATTGCTTGTAAGCCAGTGTGTGTGAGTGTAGAGATTTTTGACAGCAAATGTGGAAACCATGGAGAATAAACTGGAACGCTCTAGATGAGTGTTGTTCTATATAAATAGGACCGCTGACGCAACGAGCAGTCAGTTTTGATTATAGAGTGATAAAGTTAAGAGTGAAATGTTGTTAACCAGTGGTAGTCCAATAGTCGAGTTGAGTTCGAATAATAAAGTATAGATACTGAATAAAAGTGATAGAAATAATTTGAAAGGTGAAGTTTTATTTTGCGAACTAAGCGCACGTTACAATATCATAGATTTCGATACATTTTCGATACATGGATGAGTGTAAAGTTGATCATAAATTTTTGTCAAAAAACAAATCAATCAAAATTTACTTCAAATCAGTTTAAAGTAAAAAACGACAGTCACTGTAAAAAAAAACGAACGTAAAGTAAAAAACGACAGTCGCTGTAATGAGATCATCAATGAAACTGAGTATGACAAGAGCCTGTCGCAATCAGTCATATGGACTCATGTATTGTTATTTTCGCAACATAAGGTTTCTGTAACTCGAACAGTCAGTTACCTCAGTTATGACTCTAGATTGTGGTTTCATTTTTATTGGTGACTCTTTCCTCTAAATTATTTTTTCAGTTAAGTTTTTTGTCAAAAACATATTTAGCCTGATTTACTAGAAGCATTTTTTGGCTTCGTCACATGCTCTCCTAGTATACACTAAAAACTAACTAGACACCGCAATCTAGGATCCGAAGCCGAAATCACAACATTCGCGCCATCATTTTCATTCCGACAAATACCTGTCGATCCGACCAGTTACCTTCGGTGTTTCTAACCTACCAGAGTCTTCGGACGCCTGTGTCTCTAACCTACCAAGGCCTTAGAGCGCTTGTTACCTCGGCTACCTAGGGTGAATTGCCACGATTTTCGTGCCACTGGGAGCAGGCGTATAAATAACCAGACCTAATACATAATCTTTTGTTTTTCTTTAGGTGACGAGATAGCGGGATTACTAACTTACTATACGAAATATCTATTGTTTTGGCGGGAGTCCCGTAGCAGAAATTACCAATACCGTGAATTACATCGTTATTTCAGTTGTTAATTATACTATACGTTTATTAATTATACTATACCTCAGAAAAGTTCCTAATAAAAGAGAGTTTCTGACTACTGTTAATTTTCTAGTGTTTTATTCACAGACTTTGGCCAGCCGCGAGCCTTACCCCTGCTGGAAAAAAAGCACGTTGCAACCTTTTATGGCAGAAAGTCTGAAAACCGGGATCTTCCACTTTCTCTTGAAGAGAACAAGTTCCGTATCAAGAGGATTGATATTCAGTTCTCGAAGATCAGCCCAGTGATTGAGTTTATTTAGAGCAGTTTGAAGCAACTCTGTTAGAAGTTGTGTGTAGGGTGTTTGTTTGATATTTTATAAGATTTTTAGAAAATTCCTTATATTCATTCTAGTTCCATAGTTTAGCTTTTCCCCAATGGTGTCCTTAAATCTTACTGAAAATCTAAGGAAACATTGTTTTATTAACAAATGTCATGAAGTCAATTTATCACTTAATTTTAAAAAATTTTTTTTAAAAATTTAAAAAATTTTTTTTAAAAAAATCCTTGTTGATATTGGCTTCATATAATAAGCTTAATTGGCTTTAAAAATATTCCCATTTTCACAATATAAAGTGTTCCTTCGATGGACATATTTTATTGAGCTCAATATATTGATAGAAGCAAAAAAAAAGAATTAGAAGATAAAGATTTAAATTAAATAAGTTCTACATTAGCAAGTCTAAGGGCATTGAATCCGACAACTCGCCAATGTCTCCCAATTATTGAAGGTCTCCTTGACGCAGAGACATTATTTCCAAAAAAATTAATTAATGAAATTCTTCACGTGAACTTTGATAGAACAAAGACTAGATTAGTTGTGGCTTGTTTCACAAACTTTCAAATTTGTATATACAAACGTTTTATTGATTATTAAAATTAATTAATGTCGTCTATCAAAATTTGTACTCGGCAATTCCGCAGTTGTATTTTATAAAAGAATTTCGGTTTCACCAGAATAAAAAAAAATTTGAAATTTACAAGTAAAAAACTTATAAATGAAAAAAATTAATTGGTAAAAAAAAAAACTTATTTGTGAACTTCATTTCTCAAAAAAAATCAATTTAAAAGTTCTTAAGGTGAAAGTTGTTTTGTAAAATTTTTTTTTTTAATTTTCAAGTTGGTAAAAAAACCAAAAACCTTTTATAACAAAAATTTCAGCAGCGATAGCAGCTATAAAGGGGCTATACTTTAACAATGGTTTGCTTGCTCATTTTAATGTTTTTCAGGACTAAGTTCAAGAATATGGTGAAAACACAGGTGTAAATTGCATGTTATTTTTTGTCCGGTGCAACATGAATTTCAAGCACAACCGCATTTTTTTTTGTACAGTTTCATCCACCTCAAACACAAGTTGTGAATTAAAGACTTCTATAGTTGGTTGAAAAAAAAAAAACAGAATTACAAATTTGCAATCGTAAACTACAAGTACAAATCTGTGGTTGTAACTTTTCTTTTTGTAAGAGACCACAAGTCAAGGGCTGAAACCAATAGCAATGAGTCTGCATTGTATCTACATACTACATAGTAACATTACTTCAAGCTTAGCCGCTGTCCAGTATTAACTTCTATTTACACAAAAAGACACTTCATTAATCAACCATATTTATGTATTTAAAATTCTCGTAGTGATTGTAAAGTTGTCCAGTGCACCTTTTGCACTTTTGTGAACGAGAAAATTTGACGTACGATGCCTCAAAAGAAAAGATGTGTGTAAAATAGGATTTGACGACGGAAACGGACGAAACATGGTACATAGGCACGAAGCTCCAGCTGTTCGTATACGTATAAATATAATTTTTTTAGTCGAACTCTACATTTTTAAAGGAACTGAGAAATTCATATAGAGACGCTACATACCATAAGCCTTGCAATTAGCTAGGTCCACCAAACCATTTAATTGAAATGATGTTCACATACCTGAAAGAAGAAAGAAAAGCTGCTTTTAAAAATATATTTTTGTAGAACTGTTAAAGTTTAACTAAACTTTAGAGTAATAGTATAGTAAGCCTTAAATTGTAAATAATTAGGGCTGGTTTGTTCAGAGCGGGTTAAATAAGCCATTTGGTTATCAAGGATTCTTCTTAATCCATGATTAAGAATCTGTGATCACCAAAGGGTGTTTGTTCACCTTTTTCATAGCTTGGTTAGCAAATCATGGGTTATTCAAAAATCGTTCCATTTTCCAGTCTATATGTCAAAACTTAATCAAGGAAATCTGAAGAGTCAGTTTTTTTCGGTTGTCAAAACTATCGAGATTTGAATTTAATTTCATTTTAGTTTCAAACATAATTATGTAGGTATGCCGACTCGGAAGACCTTAATAAAGAGCCCCAAACTAATTGCCAATCTAACAGAGTTATGAGTGGGTCATCAAAGCAAAAAGTATAAGGCATAGCTCTCAAAGCTACACAAGAGGCAAAAGCAGCATCAAACGCTCAAACAGCAGGCGGACAATCTCCATCAAGTAACAGCTTTGCTTTGCAAGCTGCTCGAGCTGCAGAAGCAGCATTGTTTGGAAAACAGGGAATTGTCGAACAACTTGAAAAAGAAGCTCGCGAAGCTGAAGCTGTAGTATAAGAAGAAACTGCTGCCATACAAAACACCCAAAAAAACATAAATGCTGCCCTGCAAGCTGCTCAACAAGGCAACCACACAACTGAGAACATTGACTAAAGCAGTGCCGAACAAAAAAAAGTTCAAGATGAAGAAATTTTAAGTCTATAAAAAGAAATACTACGGCAGCAGTATTTATTCAATTATAATTACTTGTTTATTTATTACTGATTATTTTATATACTTACTTATTTATTTATTTATTTGTTATTAATTCACTTTTCCTATTTTGATAACTTATTTATTTATGTTTACTTATTTGTTTATATTGTTTATTATTTATTCGCTTATTTATTTAATTTATCTACTTATTTATTTATTAATTTGTTAATTATTTATTAATTTACTATTTATTTATATTTTTTATTTATTTATTTATTTATTTATTTATCTACTTATTTAGTTATTTATTTATTTATTTAATTATTGCATACTCAATGCAAATAAAAATAAAAATTATATACATGGCTTACTATTGCCATAACATGCGTATAGGTAACGCTATATGCTTTTTTTATCAGATAGGGGGTTTTACTCGTCTTTCCTCCTAATTTAAATTAATTTATAAAATAATACTTCTCAAAAAAAAATTTAATAATGTTATAGCTGAAAGGTATATTATACCAAATCTCTGAAAATGTAAAATGTGCGATGACAAACTATTATGAAAATATTGACGAAATAAAAATAACTATAAATATAACTACGGCAGCAGCTGTGACAAAACAAGGAGGCGCATGAATAAGTAATTAAACACGCCGCTGAGGAACATAGCTTAAAAATTAAAATTCTCGAAGCGGAGTTAAAACTCAAAGAAAATACTGCCATTTATGAGTAAAAAAAAAAAAACCACTTAAGCCAAGCCCAAGCTTTTTTTGTTGGCAACATTTGGTTTCAACAGGACGGCGCGGCGCTACGTGCCACACAGTCGAAGCTACACTCGATGTTTAGCGTCCTGTTTTTGAAATAAAAAATGTTATTTGGCGGACCCTTTAGTAAAGTAATGCTTACGCAACATTCATGTGTTGTAACTCGTAACGTTTTTGGTCTCACTTTAAATACTATGCTTAAAATTAAAAATCGCCTTAACTTCGTTTCGACTGACGTTTAGGCCTGAATCACAGGTTTCGGGTGACGTTTATAAATTCAATAATTGGAAACCAGTACATCTTGTCACAATGCCGTTTTCGCATTCCGTTTTTTCGTGTAAGTGTAACGTGACTCTAACTCCAAGCAAACAACTATGTTTGGTTGAACTTATGCTCGGTTTGTCAAAACCAACAAAATAAGTTTTAGTTTTAATTCAAAGCGAACACGAAGTGCTCGCTCGTTACTGGGTTTAAGGAGGCGTGATTGTAATTCAGGCATTATGAGTTCAGTAAAACTGTCTTTTATACATAGACATCAGCTCAACGATTATAGGATAGCTGAAAGCTGAGTTGCGAGAAAAACCCACCTGATACTTGTTCAAAGTCACATGAGATCGTAGGCAACTAAGTTCGTTGTCTCTGAAGCCGGGAAGTACTTTACCACCACAATCCACCACTTTAGACATTTTGGAAGTTTAAAAAATCATTAATATTTTATAAGAATCAGGCTCTTGTCCATTGTAAGCTCGACACGACAGTTCTCACGACCTTCTAAACATAAACCCGGTACCTTAACCATCCACTTGTTGCCCATTATCTCATCACACCACAAAACTAAACTGACAGCTTAATCCTGTGAAATAAAAAAAGCCTTATCCCCCATTGTCACTGCCCTTTAAGAAAAACTATCAGCACGTAAAGTGTTAATTGGACCGAAAATTACCCACAAAATTACACCGCCAGCACCACATTCAGAGGTCCACTGAACCGTCTATTCTTCTCTATTGTTAATGACCATGCAAATTAGTTTATTTTTATTCCATTTAAAGTCCCATTCTCCTTTGACCTTTTTTTAACTTGAAAAGCTCACGGCTTCTTTGGACATTGTCATTTTTAGGGGAGTCACAACTCACAACCGAAGTTTGAACTCCATTCCTCTGTTATCAAGTTCATTACCTGGGTCATTGCTTTCCCTGTAGTCAATTATATCGCGCGTGTGGCATTGTGTTAAATTAAAAGAAAACAACTCCGAACAACGAAGTCGTATCTGCTTTACAAAAAGATTTGTAAGGGGTCAGCTTCTTATGCCCGGTGTCATCAACGAAAAGAGGCCGAAATGACAAAGGCAAACAAATCGGTCGGTGTGAATTCAGCTATTAAGGGGCAATTTTTTTACTTTTTTCGTTTTTCAACCTAATCTGACACTCATCTTTGTCTCAGCATCCATCTTTTCCAAGAACTTGAAGCAAAGTATGACAGCTTTTCCGCACAAACCTTTAATGAATTACCATCGCGTGCTAATGTTCATTTCTTGAAAATGGAAATGTTTTCGTTGTGAACTTTTGATCTAGTCCGGCGCGTCGCACATCCCTTTTTGATTTCCCCTTACAAATTCTTAAGGCTTCAGACAACACTCACTTGAGTCATCATTAGTGATGTTTTACTGTACTGCTGACCTGGTAACGTCAACGTCAACGTCAGAGATAGAACAATTTAAACGTTTGACATGAATTCCTTCATCTCACAACACAATAATCAAGCGGAAATTGTAATTGTTTGATTGCAATTGCAGTCGTAGTGTAACATTTTACTTAAGAGTTCATTTGGAAAGAGGGCAACCTTAATTCTAATCGATACTTAGGACGACCAAACCCATTCTTCAGTCAGCATTCCAAACACAACCGATAATTATAGAGGTGAATGGTGTGTCTGCATAGCCTTCATTGCTACTGTTTAAACAGAGGCTCTCGCATAGACACATGCGTTCTTATGGTGGAGCTACTTTGGTGAAAGAAGGCGATCGAATCAGAGCAAATCGATTTACTTTGGGACCATGGGGGTCTAACGAGGGGCATTTGTTGGAAGTTTCGAATGGAACTGAAGGAAGGATTGTGTCGACAAGCACATTCGGAGTGCTTAGAGCTGATATAAGCTGATTAGTCTCACTTTAACGTTAAAGTGAATTGAAGATCTAATTTGCTATAAATACAAAACAGTCATGGCCTTAAAGCAGTTCCGTGAGGGACTCCATAGTCCATAGGTGCTAAGAGCTCTCATAAGCTCAAATGGCCCTCTTAAAGTAGATTGAAAATCTTATTTTTTTGAAATACAGAACAGTCATGGCCCCAACAATGAATCCTGAGGGACTGCATAAAAAATAAAGTCAAAGGGGTGATCAGAGCGTACTTAAACTCAAATGGCCTCACTTAAACGATAAAGTAAATTGAAGATCTGAACAGTCATGGCCCAGAATCAGATCTCTGAGGCATTCTGTAAAAAGTCAAAGTCCCAAATGATCCACGATGACGTCCAATCAGATGGCTTAGCCATAGGCAACATAATATGAATCGTAGTCGTAATTATCAGTTCTCCAAAAATTCACAACAAATTGAAGTTATAGACCGAAGTGATGATGATTTTTTCCAACTTTAAATTATCTCTATCATTGGCCTATGAGTCAATGCTGTAGGCTAGGACCAACTGGTGAGAGAGCAGCCCACGAAATCTATGTGCAGAAAAGAAGAGAAGAACACCGACTCCTAAGAAGGAAGAAGAGGGAGCATGAAAAGCTATAGCGGTCTAGTCTATTGAGGGATGGTACGGCAGAGATAATACCCGAAAGTTCTATCAAAACGTGAAACAATCTACCCAAGGATACCAGCCCAGAACAGAAGCCTGTCGTGATGAAAGTGAAAACATCGTAGGAGACACGCAGACAATGCTGAGAATCTGAAAAGACCAATTTTCCAAACTGCTAAATGGCGGAGACAGCCAACAATTCGTTGCTTTGCAGGACAACCCATTCAGCTTGGACGATGATGGTCAAAATGGTCGGATGTCCACCCGACCTAGAAGAAGTAAGTATAGCCAAACTTAAGTCGCACAAGGCTGCTGGCTCAGATGGTCTACCAGCCGAACTTTTTAAGGCAGCGGGAGATGACCTGATCAGGAGCATACACCAACTCATCTCTAGAATTTGGTCGGAGGAAAGTATGCCCAATGAATGGAAGCTCGGCATAGTGTGCCCTATCCACAAAAAAGGAAATGCTCTGAACTGCGCCATCTACACAGGTATTAGTCTTCGCAACATCGCTCACAAAATTCTGTCGAATATTTTGTGCATCCGCCTAGAACCTTTTGCCAACGACCTGATTGGATCATATCAGTGTGGTTTTAGGCGAGGAAAATCAACAAACGATCAGATTTCACATTTCGGCAGATACTGGAAAAAACCCAAGAATTCTAAGTCGATACACACCATCTCTTCATCGACTTTATAACCGCCTATGATTGCGTTGATAGAGAAGAGCTATATAGAGCCATGTCACATCTCGACATCCCTGCCAAACTTGTCCGCCTGTGCAGGATGACAATGGAGGATTCTCGCTGCTCCGTTAAAGTCGGTACCAACATCACCGATGACTTTGATGTTGGGAAAGGTTTAAGACACGGTGATACGCAGTCATGCAACCTTTTTAACATCGTGCTTGAAGCAATTGTACGCAACTCACAAGTCAACACCAGAGGTACAATTTTTCAGAAGTCCGTTCAACTCCTTGCTTATGCTGATGACATTGACATCATGGGCAGAACAACGCGAGCTGTCAGTGGAGCATTTGCAAGTATTGAAGCGGAAGCGGCGAAGATGGGTTTAACTGTTAACGAGACGAAAACGAAGTATATGCTGTCATCGAGAAGAGAAGCCCAACACCATCGACTGGGACAAAACGCCACCATGGGCAATTATAACTTCGAAGTAGTCAGAGACTTTGTTTGCCTGGGATCCACTATTACGTCGCACAACAACATCAGTGCTGAGATCAAAAGAAGAATCATACTTGCTATATCACTGTTTCTTCGGGCTTAGAAAGCATTTGAGTAGTAAAGCCCTCTCTCAAAGATCCAAAGAGACCCTATATAAACCTTAATCATTCCAGTCCTGTTGTATGGGGCAGAGGCATGGACACTGACAAAATCGGATATCGGAATACCAGCTGGGTTGCTTTGAGAGGAAGCTTCCTCGCGTGATGTTTTGCCCAGTGTGCATTGGTGGAGAATGGAGAAGATGATTTAACCACAAGCCTTACGAGCTCTACAGTGATATCGACCTAGTCAAAAAGCTGAAAGTACAGCGACTAAGATGGCTAGGCCACGTGGAGCGCATGGACATCGACGCACCAGCCCGACGAGTCTTCGATACTAACCCCCATTGAAAACGTGACAGAGGAAGGCCTCATCGTAGGTGGCGCGATCAAGTGGTGAAAGACCTCAACCAACCTGGTGTGCGCAACTAGTGGCAGCTAGCTAGGGACCGGGCTAGCTGGAGAGGTTTGTTGGTTGAGGCCGTGATCCACCCTGGATTGTAAGCGCCATCTAAAGTAAAGTAAAGTAAAGTAAGATTATCTCAAAAGCTTTAAAATACTTGTGCCACGAAGCCTAACGTTGGAACATGGATATTTTTACTGCGAAAGTGAGCTACTGAGCTACGTTTGCTGCCGAAAGATCAAACAGGGAAATGGAAACCAAAGACCAAACAAAATGTTGCGAAGGAACCAGTGATGGGACAAATGAGACATGGTTCCCAAAATGAGTCTCCTATGAAAGTCTAGAACCGTACTGCCCACAATAGCTCATCAACTTTTCTATTTTACTAATAAACTCTAAGAACGCACTCACTAGAAAGCTCCATCGACTTCTGAAGTCCAGACAGATGAGCGATGGTTCTCAAAATGAGTTTCCTAAGAAGATCCATTAAGGCTAGGTGGACTTTTTTAGCGAACTCAGAACTCATGTAAAAGTGTTTGCTTGTATTAGTAAATCATTTTATTCTCTTAAAAGTGATCCCTCTTGCCATCGTCGCGTCTGATTTCAAATTTTCCCTCTTTTCTCTCTCTTTTTGGTCTCGGCAACAGCCAGAATCCAGAAACTAGAAAAGAATTACGCACTTGCATAAGCAGAACAAAGGGGTGAGAATTATACGAGCATGCGCTGTGCAAGTAGGCATATAAAAAAAACAGATATCATTCATAAGGCACACTGACGAAGATATATGCATGTACATTGTACACAATATGTCCGAATGAACATTTTTTACGATTTCTTGTTTTTGGATGGGTTGAGAATAGAAATATGTATTGTGTCAAGTCAGGAAACCGGTTCATTTTTTTTGTCTGTTTGCTTGCTGAGATAAATACAAATAATGAAGATGTTTTAGGGTCGATATTTCTTATCTTGTGTTTTTGCGGATGTGAAAAACATAATTATTTGTGTGATTTAATTGTAGGTCAGTTTCTTGGCCTAGTTTGATCAGAAAAATTAATGAAAAAGGGGATAACTTGGGAACTTAGATAATACTCAATTTTTTTTCATTTATTTATTTTTATTATTTTATTTTTATTTATTTTTTTTATTTTTTTTTACCAATAACTTGCATCCATTTTAATAATTTCATTTGCAAGAAGATATATTTTAAGAAAATAAAGGAATGGATGTTTTTTGAAAACTGCAAACGAAGGATGAAAAATTTTTCAAGTTAAATTTGTTTTTAAAAATTTTCCGTTACAATTATTATTATTTTTTTTTTCACTTGAAATTTGAACAAAAACAGTAATCTTGTGGGCCATAACCAAGCAAATTGAGATTTAAAGAAGTCATCTTATGAAACGGCCTGTTTTTTGTGGGAGTTCTTAGGATTTTTTTCAATGACCAGTAAATAGATAGAACTTTAAATTTACTATAATTTACTAATATATATATCGACTGATAAATATAAATTTTAAGCTGAAAATATAAGGTAGAATATGAGTTATAGTTCTCTGTATACCCCGCTTCAAAAAATGAACTCGCACTTCCTCCACGGTTATAACTGGCTTGTCAAAAACAAAAAAAAAAGTTATCGTCGTTTTCATCTGCAATCCTAAATGCATGGCATGAACTATTATGAAGTGAATATATACAAAATTGGACTTTTGGTAAATATTTGGAAAAAATTGTTACGAATTTCCGTTGGTTTTTTTGGCTTTTGCTAAAAAAAAGTCGTACACTTGGGAATATTTGGTTGATAGCAGTGTGTAGTGTGTAGTATGATAGTATAGAGCAAAGTCTGAAAAGCACAGTTCTGAGAAGAAAAGTTTTAGGTCCGCTTATAACTGTGAAAGTATAAAACTTTTTTAACTGCTGTATTTTTAAAACGACTTCGAATTTTAAAAAATCACATTGCTATCGTATTCTAGACATTTTAAGAAAGCAATTTATGAAAAACCAAAACAGATCACGTGGGATGGTCCTATTAAAAAATATATATATGCATGGTTAATAATAAAAAAAGTCTTTCTCATCACTACAGAATTTAAAACTTCATGTACTTGGCCGTATCAACACCACCTCCTTAGGTACCTACTTGTTTTTTTCAAAATAAAAAAAAGGAATTCCATCTCTCTAGGAATAATCTACCTTATGAATAATTACCTTCCATAATTTTTTCTTGTAAAACGATTTTTGAGACATTTTTACAAGTTTTGTTATGTTGAATGAATGGGCTGAAATTTTGTCCACAGCACGAATAAACAAAATTAGACACGAATACTTTATTATAATATACCAATTGAAATTCAACATGTATCTAACAATCAGCACAACACAATTTACAGAAAATTACACTGTAACTCTCAAAAAGAATTCTCAAATACAAAAAAGTTCCTTCTTTATCAGAAACTAGCTGACCCACCCGGCGTTGCTCGGGTCTAACTTATTTAAAGCGTTGTTAACACAAAACTGTCAAGAAACGAAAACTAAGAAGACTAAGTTTAAGAATGCCTGAAAATTTCTAGGTTTATACTTATTTATTTCCATCATTAGGTCTGTTCATTGAACTTTCCCCAGGGTTGGATAGTTGAGTAGCGACCCGCCCCGGCTTCGCACGGGTACAATGCTGATACTAAATACCCTACAGAAAAACTGTGAACGTTGTATATAAAAACACAGCGGCCCGCTATGGCTTCGTACGGGTATAAAATTAAAAACATATTTTCTCTGGAAGTTACTCTTGAAAGAGCGACATACAGTTAGCCATGTGAAAAACAGTCAACACTCAAATCTAAGCCTGCAACGTTAAAGGTTTGACCCTGCGATTTATTAATGGTCATTCCAGATGTCTTCACCGGAAATTGCAAGCGTTTAAATTGGAAGGGTAAATCCGATAGTATCAGAGGGATTCGGGGAATCAATACATTTTCTCCGGTACCACATCCTGTGAGTATTGTGCACTCTATTATGAAAGCTTTCAGTGATTTTACCAGCAAACGCGTGCCATTGCAAAGTTCTGGTGAATTCAGGTTTCTTAATAAAATAACAGGTGGTACCCGTGGTGTGATGGATAGCATGTCCGCCTGTTAATCCAGAGGTTCGAGTTCGAATCCCAACAGAGGCAAAAATGTTTTTCCACGGGTATCGCCTTTCGCGAGGAATTGGCAAGTCCTCCGTTAGTATTCATTGCCATGAAAAGCGCTTTCTCGATTAGCCGTTCGGAACCGGCAGAAAATTGTAGGTCCCCTCCATTTTCTCACAAGGCATGGTTGTGAGAAATGCGCTAGGCCCAAGGGCTCCTCGCTCTGTTGCGCCACCCTATTTATTTATTTATTTTAATAAAATAACAGGGCAACCTACTTAACACCATTTTGTGTGGAGGGAGTCCTGATGGGTTCAAAGAGTTTAGAAATTCTGTAGGAAAATGAACAGCTTCTTCCAAATCGAGAACAGTATCGACCGAGTAGTATATTTTCGTTGGTGCATCAATCTTTGAAAGAATCAAGTTATCGTTCCGTTGACGATTCTTCATCTCTTGCTGAACGTACTCTTTTGGCATTCACTATACTACGACCTATGTTCGAACGCCGACGTCTTCCAGACTTGAACAAAAATTTCTTAGTTCTATATGAATGATTACCTATGTACGAATTGCCATATTATTAGTATGTGCCGCAGTAAAAAATATCTGAATACTTACCATTCAGAAACAAAAACAAAAGATACCTATTCTTTTCAACATAAACTACGATGCTTTAAAAAATAGTTTGCTTTTCGTGCGAGTTTCAAACCGATTTTGAAAATTATAAAATTGAAGTAAAAGTAAAAGTAAATATTTTTAATAAATATGTTTGTTATGACATCGCATTACAAAACTTTAAATTTCTTGGCTTTTCTCTGCTATAATATGCATGTATTATACATATAAACCTTCCTCTTGAATCACTCTATTCATTAAAAAAAACGGCATCAAAATCCGTTGCGTTGTTTTAAAAATCTAAGCATACATAGGGACATAAGGACAGAGAAAGCGACTTTATTTTATGCTATGTTAAGATGAAGAAGATGCTGAATTGCAATTAAATGCCCATAAACATCCGGATATGTATTTTCATAGATATACATAAGTACTTACTTCCTACCCACACTTATCCACCCTCTGCTTGCCTTCCCACATGCACAATATGAAACAAAAATAAAATAAATAAAATATATGTAGGTACAAATAGGTACAAACCAATAACGAAAGAATAGTACAACCAACAACTTCGAAACAAAGTTAAAAAAGTTATTTCGCATAGGTACACCTTACCCAAACGCATATCTTATTTCAAATAAGTTGAATCCTATATGCCTATGTAAGTTACTGACCTATACCTACACACATTTTCATGCCAACCGCGTTATGTCATCAGCAAAACAATAGAAGTTCTCAAACACAAAATAACTACCTAGTCAAATACAAAATTTTAGCTGAAGAAAAAAAAGAAACACACTCTCATCAAGTTGCGTACACTTGACCAAGGAATTCCATTCTATTAGTGCAGTGGTGCTATTTTCTCACCCCTTTCCCTTTGTGCGTTTGCCTATGTCCGTTTCTTTCAATCCTTCGTCATTTCAAACTTTTTTTTTTACAATGCAAGCTACTGCTACCAGCAAAAAATAAAAACAACAGGCACACAGTTTGTAATGAGAAATGAATAGCACAAAAGATCACAAAATAAGGTCATAGGTATAGAATATAGATGATATGTATGAGGGAATGCATAACGCATAAGATCATCTGAGCGATACTCCTTTTCTAAATCACAGAGAACAGACCAAAAAAAGAGAAAACGGCGCTAAAATTGGTGGCGGATTTGCTTCGAACTGAAATGCATATGTATATGTTTTTAAGCAAGTTTTTCTAGTAAAAAACCCAAAGTAGACAGTTTTTCTAGAATTAATATTCCAAATTCTGTGACCACAATAGTATATGTCTTTATTGAAACTAATTAAGATTATATCAAAGAAAAATACCATCAAAAAATTGAGGTTCTTTTGGCCTCTCGTTCGTCAGAAATCGTTTGCAAATATGACTTTATTGAAATTGAATTTTAGCGGTTTGGAGAAAAAAATATTGATTTTGGGCTCAGAGGTTAGTTGAGGAGCTTTATTACCTTCAAAAAAATGTATATATATATGTACTTGAAAACACCCACGCCTTGCCCCATGCTTTATAAGCTAAAAAAAGGCAGTTTCACAAACTTCTCATCATAACACCTGTTTCAAAACACTTAAAACTATTACCAATGATTTTTTAGGATGCGCCTGATATCTATCTACTATTTCCTTTTTATTTCATGAAAAAATATTAATAAACGCCAAAGTTATTATCATAAGAGTATGCTGAAAACCGAAAAATTACAACAAATTGACGAAGGTTTTTTTCATATAAGGAGACAAAATTTGAAAAAAAACGCTCAGAGGTTAGTTGCATATATATTTTCTAGTTATAAAACGAAAAAGAAAAAAATAAAAAGTTCATAAATACGGGTGCCCCGACCAAAATAGTGAACAAATCGAAATTTTCAATAAAAAAAACGGCTTCCGGTCCCTATAAAAACCGTTAGGGAATAACTTTCAGCATTTGAATGATACAAAAATGTTTGTGTGTTTATCATCTTTACAATACATTTTGTTTCATCGAATTATCAAGAAAATTGCAAAAGTTATGAAGCAATAAGTCAACGCACCTTTCAAATTTTAACGAAAAATGCAAGGGACACCTAGCCTTAAGACAGAACCGCCCATAAAGCTTCATTCACTTCTCTATTTTCCTAAAAAATACTCTGTCTAGGAGTATACTAGTCACAAAGCTTCATCATCAACCACTGACAAGCCCCACTGTCGGGCACGATAACATTCTTCGTGTGAACTAGGAAGCAATCGCTTGCCGTTGCCAGTCATTAAATATCATTAATTTTCTCAGTTTGGATTCCCTGCAAAGCACCAATGTAGTGTGCCTATAAGTCAGTCGAATGCCAAGCCACAAGAAGACAGATAATATGAAGCAGCCAAACAAAAGAACACAAAAGCAAACCACACCGCGCCGCCACGCCGCAATATAAAAGAAGCGGCGGCTATCAGATTTAAATGCCCCTACGGGACCAAAGTGTGAATGAAATTCTATAGACAAATCCATCGGATTTACTGAACATTGATTCTGCGCGATCTAACTGTGATTACTCCTACTCTTGGATTGAATGTAGTATAAACCAAGTTTACAGGTGCCCAAGTGTTAATCGAAAGCGTGAAGCTAATTTCTGTAATAGAAATGGATTGCGTGTCACATTTTGAAGCTACCGTTGCGTTGGCTGATGGCATAAGGTTATTGGTTAGTCTCTATGCCTGGCCCGGTTCTGTTCTATAAGCCAAACAAGACAACACGTAAATTGCGATCATTTTTCTGGAGGTGTTTCGTAGGTTGTACTTGTGGCATTGGCATTGTGTAGATGTTCCCTTAGGCATTTACAAAAACATCCTCTCTATCTTCGCTTGCTTGCTGCTATATGTGCGACAGATTATTATTAAGACACAAAAAGATGTTAAGATTGTTAGATAGACAGATACAGATACAGATGCAGAAAGGGGGGGGGGGGCAACAACGCGACGGGCGACGACGATTCGAATCGCTTAAATTGATTCTTGACTTGTGGCGGAGGTGTGTGTAGAGTGTTCGTTGTACACCATCTGATTTCGTTTCTGTTTTTTTTTTCTGTTTGGAGTTCTTCATTTAATCCCAAAAGATGTGAATCAACGACAGATAAAGATAAACAGAGAGAAAAGTAATAAAAAAAAGATACAAACACGGATGGGATGGAAGGCAGCCCGACACAGCTCAAGCGATCAGGGCACCACAATGATGGGGCAATAACCCAGAAACATGAAGAATTTTGTACGATTTTTTGTTTTGCGAGCGTGTTTTTTTATACTCGAAGTCTTTGGCTCTTGTGTATCGGCTGGCTGCGGTGTTCTGGTAAAAAGGATTACAAGGAGATATTTGTTTCGGTTTTTATTAGCTTTATGGCAGATGGTTTGTCTTTTTTATTTTTGTTGATTGTTTTTTTTTGCGAACACGTCTTCTTGGGAGCAGAGGTTGTGTTTTGTGTACGATTGACACAATTTGACACAGAAAGGCTTTTTGTTCCCTCGATGGATTTATCAGCAAGAAAAAATGAAAAGAATAAGAAGAGACAATAGAGAGGGAGCAGGTGTGCGGGAGGTAGGTAACAGAAAGAAGGACAATAGAAAGCGAAAGGATGAAGCTTGATTGCATTTCTGGCCTCTCAGGGTGTGTTTGACTTGGAAACATGACCTTCATCTTCATCAGAGGAAGTGGAAACATGGTGCGAACAATAAACGAGAGATTCTGAGAAATTTATGATAAATTAACACGAAGGTTAAAGGGATCTTCAGTTGATGTATCTTTTTATGTAGACTGAGAAAATGAACAGGAACGTTGATATAGGTGATCTTTAGCGTGAGGTCAATCGTCTTTGGGTTGTTGTTTTTCGTAAAAGTATTGCAGTAATGGCAGGTTTCGAAGAGAACTTCTAAACCGCTTAAGGTTTTGAAATATAGTTGAAAGTAAAATGGCGCCCAACGTTGAGCTCGTCTGTAAGGTCACATGTTACAATTTAGTGGAGCTCAGGGTCAAGAACCACGACATAGTGAGAACCTTTTTCTGAGACGGAATGAAGGGGATTTATAATTTTTTGACGATTTCAAACGGCTAATCGAGAAAAGCATTTTGTAGAAAAACATTTTTTGTTTTCTGTTGGGATTCGAAACACGAGCCTCGTTCGTAACAGGCAGACATGCTAACCATTTACGCCAGGGGTACCACCAAAAACTCCCTTAGTTTTCTCTGAATTCTTAAAAACTATTCCTTCTTCTATACTTCTCATTCTTCCTCGTCAAGGAAACGAGGGTCCCAGTGAAGGCATCGCAATGCCCGCATCTGCTTAACAACAGTGATTGACCTGTGTCGTAAGGTGACAGTATTTTGGGTAAAAACTGAAGGTTGCAATAAAAATTTTGAAGAAAAAGAGAGCGTGTTAAATAGGGACTTTTTGAAATGCCTTAATTCAAAATCAGCTGCAATTTATTTAATTTTATTCAAAGGAGAAATCAAGTCTAGAGAATAAACATCCAAGCGGCTCTAACAACGCCTACAACAAGTGAAAATTCTCCGTTTGCAGATGCCAGGTTCCAAAGGGCTGGAGATCACCGGTAAAGTAGTAAAGGAGATATAAAATTCATAAAATTAGGTGTGCATGCGAAAATGCAAACACGTTTTACAAAACTTTGTAAAAGCTTGAACTGAATAGAAATACTTATGTAGGTTGGGACTATAAGGATTCAGGGGCTAGTAAAATAATGTGACGGATTGGACGAAACCTAAGAGCTGCGAGCTGGAGCGTTGGTCGTATGACTGATTGGAGTCCTAGCTCAAAGAGATGATGAAAAGGAGGCCTGAAAGTAATATAGCACGAAATTGCATAATTCAGCGAACAAGTTCCGTTTTGGGGATGTAATGACAAAAACCTGCAAGATGTTTTGCTATGAAACGGATTATGGTAAGAACGGAATCAGTATCATCCCCTTGGTTAGAGTTTCTTGGCAGCGGGTTAACCTTTTCGTAGTTTAGTGACCGTTAGATATCTCATAGAGGCGGTAAAAGAAGTCAAACAAAGAGTGGCTATTAGAATAAGAATCAAGGTGAGGTGAGAGCCCAAAATGAAAAGAGCACAAAGTATGCGGGACTCATCACATAAAACTTTCTTCAAAAGAACTAAATCACTTCAAGAGTTTCAAAGGAACACTACCAAGTTAAAGAAACATAGTGATGGTATCATGAAGCTAATAGCACTGTTAGAAGAAAACGGCTTTCACAGTCAAACTGATTTTCAAATAATAAAGATGATAAGGCTCGTATCGAAGTGGACTACAAGAAACAGCCGAAGAAGAAGAATGCTTTACTCTAAGCCAGGAGCACAGATGGCATGCATCGAAAGATGAACGCAATTTATACTCCGGCAAGTGAATTTATTTAAGAAATACAACAAAACAGCTTGGATAAGGGATTATCACCTTGAAAAAAGACAATTAAAGAAAAAAAAGTTTCAGGAGATTCGTTGGTCAAAGCTCATTAACGATGCTCAAGGACAGCTTCTTGTGAATGACGAGAAAATTCTGCACAGATGTAGACAAATCATTGTAAAAACCATCTAAACGAAAAATAAATCTCGAAAGAAATTTCAGAAAGCTTAGCCTACTTTATCTGGAGTACCTGACATTGAAGTCGAAGTAATTTGTCAGGCTATCTGATAGCCGGGTAAGTTGACAACACATAAAAAATAAATAAATAGGGTGGCGCAACAGAGCAAGGAGCCCCTGGGCCTAGCGCATTTCTCACAACCATGCCTTATGAGGGAATGGAAGGGACCTACAATTTTCTGCCGGTTCCGAACGGCTAATCGAGAAAGCGCTTTTCATGGCAATGAATACTAACGGAGGACTTGCCAATTCCTCGCGAAAGGCGATACCCGTTGAAAAAACATTTTTGCCTCTGTTGGGATTCGAACTCGAACCTCTGGATTAACAGGCGGACATGCTATCCATCACACCACGGGTACCACAACAGACATGTGACAACACATGCAATCCTAATAAAAATAAATAATTTAGATTTTTTCAAAGAACCGCACGTTGTGATGGTTGACTTCAAAAAAGCATTTGATCGACTAAAACGAGGTATAATATGAGTAGTCCTGAGACTATGAAAAGTTTTAGAGTTCTCTGTGTGGGTCTGCTTGAGGATATGTACATACGAGTATCTAGGAGCAATGACAAAGATAAAATGTCCAACTGAAGTTAAACAAAGCGTTATAAGTTACAATAGGTGTACACCAAGGCCATGAGGCCATGAGTCCTTTTTTTAGCGCGCACATCAAGTGGTTACGAATACTCTTATAATGTTATAAAACACAGTGCGAGCATTTAGGAAAATAGGAGAGGATTTAATAGGAGACACCGATGCACATTGCTTTTGAACCTTTGTAAATCGTAATGCAGGGGAAATACAGAGTCAGGTAAAGCATTTCACTTTCGGGTGGTGCGACTAAAATAAGAATTTCTATAATTGACTTTTCACCCGATGTTTGGGCTCAAGGTAGAACTAATGTATGAGCACTCTTAGCGAGGCGAGTGTTGCGGCTAAATTGTTTCAGGGGAGGAATGCAACTGGCTATTTCACTAGAGCACTGGTTGTAGAAAAAGCGATGAAAGTGACTGAAACAGATAACGTTTCGACGATGTTCAAGAGAATCAATCGATTCTACGATTGAACTATCACCTATCAATTTTAACGCTCTATTTTGTACCATATCAAGTAGGCGCAAAGATGTTTGAGGAGCAACTGACCAGATATGAGAGTTATACTCATATACTTTGATCTTATAATAGTTCTTGACTATCTGCCCTAACACAACGGTGTGGACCTCTTGTACAGTGGTAGAGTGCGGAGTCTAAAGGCCAGGTCTATTTCGATATCTCACCGGGTATCGGCTTTTATTTCAACCTCCCAGTTTTGTTTGGGCGCCCGCTGCCCTGTTCATAAAATTGCAAATATGTACCTTATTTCTATCCACTGTTCATTCAATATTCAAAGGGATGGCTTGAATTTGTGTAGTGCAATAAATAGACCGGTACAAAGTCCAGGTTGGCTCCTCTTTTCGAATGTTGAGTACCAAAATACATCGAACCAACAACATTTTGGAAGGAATTGGTAACATATTAGTCCAAAAAGACTTTATACAAGTGAGTGATGCTCGTGGTCTGCCCCAGTCACGTCTATTCCGCACATTCATTGAATGAAGTTGTGGTTCTCAAGTGTAAAGTGTTTAGGGGTAGGTTAGGTTAGGTATATTATGGGCTGACGGTTGATCTTATTTCCGCCACACTTAGATCAATATAGATCCATTGTGATGCCCTGGAATATTGTAACGTCTTAAAAACCTATGAGTTTATGTTCGTTGAAGAAGTAATTGACTAGAAATTTTTTCCTGGTGCGGCAGATTCTGCACAAGTCATCGGTGCAAAGACCCATTTTCTTTTTGTGGTTGCCTAGTAGGTAGTATCTTGTTATAATACTGATAAGCAATCGTAATGAGACCTTCAGGACAGTAGCCTTTCAGATTCGTTCTTATCGTATTTTGACCATAGTTTCCTAGAAGTGACACAGGAACCAAGGCACTTCCACCTTTCATAGGATTTTCGTATTATTTTGTTACCAATGATCTGCTTAATATCACAGGGTGGGGCTCTGATTGATTGATCAATGAGAGAAGGGTCAAGTGCTGAGCTAATTAGTCCGCTTTTTCGTTTCCCTGTATAACACTGTGACCGGGAACCCAGCAGAGTCTAACGCTATGCTGTGTGCCAAGAACCCTTAGCTCTTCGCGACAGCAAGAAACAAGCTTTGAGTTGACAAGAGTGGCAGAAATCGCTTTTATTGCTATACACCATCATGGACATCATGATCATGCATCTGCATCGGTATAAATTGATATAGACGTCTCTTTCATATGAATTGTCTTATTCTCCCAATCCTGGTTGAGAAGGATTTTTTGAAGAGTTTTGTAATCCGTGCAGATATTGCTGTCTGCCTATCGTGATAGAATCTATGCACATTGATTGGCTGGTTTTCATTACACTGATTTTGCCTAAGAGCGCTGCTTGGCTGCCGATTCTTGAACAGAGAGATCAAAAGGGGTGTGAGATTGAGGATTACTTCCAAGCTCGCGGTTAGTGCAGTTTTCATTGCTCAAGTTACGCGAATACAGGCTGTTCTTTGAACTTTGGTTAGGGTTTTTAAATGTGTGGATTTTTCCAGCCCCTTCCACCAGACCAATTTGCCATATGATAGAATGGGTCTAACAATGGCAGTATACATCGATATGATGAGTTAAGGATTTGGTCCCCAGTTTTTGCCAAAAATCTTGTTATACGAATACAGTGCTATCATAGCTTTTTTGCTTCATTCTGGTATGTTGGGGCCCCAGTTCAGTTTTTTGTCTAAGATCACTCTCAGTGAAAAGTGTTTATAAAGGGTATTTTTTTGACGTGCGGTTTTCCAGAAGAAATAAAACGTATATTCTTTAATGTTATGGCAAAGAAATTAGCTCTTTGATAACGATATAAGATTTGTCATTATGTTTTAAAAATTATTTCAGGCAAGTGGCCGTTGCGGCTGCCTCGAGTATATTCCAGCCGAGGGGCAAAATTTGCGACTACTTTTTGCATCTTTTGGGACCGTATGTCAGTAATAAGGCACCGATTATTCTCTTTTAAGGCGTCAATCGTCTCGAACTTATCTGCGTAGGCAAACGACTTCACATAACCCAACAAAAATAGTCTAGCGGTGTTAAATCGAACGATCTTGGAGGTTATTCACTGGCTCAAGAGCAGAACTTATGTAAAAGTCGGCGTAAGCAGTGATTTCGTTTCAAAAAAATTAACCGAATAACCAGCGGTTATGTGACTTCAATTCTCACGATGAAATGGCAAGTCGAATTGAGCCAAAGTCAAAATGACCAACTCCGAAAAAGTATTGCCAGATTGAAAACCAGACTTCTAAGAAAACACTCTTCATACCTGAGGTCTGTTGTCAAAAGTGAAGCTAAGTGACGACCACTTCAACCATTGAGTAAGAATAAGTTGAATGAAGTCACCCGAATGTTTTGCTATCATCTGTGATCAAAAAGCTTTCCTTGATCTGAAGAAGAAGCTGTTCTTGTCTTGAATATTCGACAGCTAAGCAATCATGGGTCTTGTCACAGATCGATTTACCCTCGAAGTTATCAGAGCTTCAATGTGAATATTTTAAGAATCTCTTTTTTTAAAAGCTGGTTCGATATTAAGGTGGGGTACTTGGACCATTCATCGGTCCATATCTACTCCTCCGTATGCTGTGATTTCAAATGACGTTCACACCTTTCCGTGCTGTTTATGTGACCTCAAACAGTTTTCTCCGTCGCGTCGTCTGGACGAAACCGATTCGACCTTTAGAAATTTGGCAAGACACGAATTCTTATAAATTATTGTACTCCTACGAATCAGTTTCGTCATGAGATGTATTCGACTTATTACGTGTCATTTTCTCTTTATCTTCTAATTTTTCAAAGATCCTTTCAAAGCTTGCAAGTTTTTCAGTCGCAAGCCCTAACACAACTCATCAAATTAATTTTCATTTATGAAACTCGCTCTGGTTCAACAGAATTACGAAACACTAGGTTCGTTGTTCCACTTAATACTCAAATCCGGTAAGCCACAAAATCGTTTAGCATATTAAATACGTTCCCATAAATTCATTAGAACCAATTCCGCGAAAGTCGATGAGACCGCAAAGTGAATCAATTAATAAAACTAATAAAAGCACGTGCCAAAGCATAATTATAAAGGAAAGACCATTGAATCAGATCCATAAATTAGTTTCTTATCCCTTCCCAAAGGCTTTCCATTGAGAAGAAAAAGTAAGAATTTTTCAAAAGAAAACTCGTTGAAGACACGAATGGTTTCAAACATATTGGAGAATCTAATTATCATCACTTAACATATAAAACCCTGAAACCTGAAGTAGAAGTGTCAATCGATAACGTGAAAGTGATTCATTGTTGAATTTCTTGAAGATTTATGTTTTTTCTTAAAAGGAAATTTCTTTTTCTTTTTATTTATGTTTTCGTGAGCTTCGATTTAGTAGGCCTGTGTATGTTTATTCAAAAAATGAGTGTTAAACAGGAAGTTATTCAAATCACAGGTTGGATTACAATGAATCTCAATGAAGACTCACGCGACTGCTTATCGGAAACATTAGTTTAATCAATGGCAGTATTTTATTTGGTAGCTTTGGTTAAAATATTCAAGAACGACTAATGAAGACGTTAAGTCTGGGAGTGGGATTCGATTTGGTTGTTCGAGGAACAAGTGATACAAATTAAAGTGCAATTCAAGATGAGATTTATAGGCGCTTTCCTTCAGATGTAACTAAGAAAATTAATGTAAATGAGATGAAGTGGTGGTTGGGACCGAGATTTGACTTTTCTCACAAGAAACATTGTGTCAGTCGAAGAGTTTATCGAATGCGTTTTCTTCTCAGCATTTTGAATGGGCTTTTTAAGATTTACTTTGTCCAATGAGCGAAGGAACTAGTTAAGGTTAATGATGGAAATTTTGTTGGCACTTAAAATGTTTGACAAACAAATGTTTACTTTCCCATTTGTTTGAATTTCAGAGACTTCTTAGAAAGGGAAACCTTTTTCGGATCGGAAAGCAAGCGATTGAATAAAGGCTTCTAAATTGTTGTTTAAGAGGTCACCGTATGGGGTAGTAATTAGCGTGTTTGCCTGAAACGTGTGAGTTTAAAGCTTGAATTATTGGAACATCCAATGGTTTTTTCATTGATATCGAAAATCGCAAGGAATAGACAAATAGGTACTCTGAAATCAACTATACTGCCATGAAAATAATTTTCTAGCTTATCCGTTTTGAATCGGCGAAACTATACCTCAGTAAGTCTTGGTTGATACTTGAGACGTATGCGCTAGGTTCTAGGGCTCTCAAGGCTCTGTTTTGCAAACTATTAATTAATCTCTGAAGTCCAACTTCTTTATAATCGTTGCAACTTAAAACTGAAACGGATATGCGTCACGATAAAAAAGCAAGCTCATTAAGGATTTAATAAAGTTAGCGCGAGAAGAGATGGAATACAATACACATTATTTTATACTCTCGGATACCTTTTTCTGCTATGCTTATTAACGTTCGGATTGTCGTCTACTAAGAATTTTCCACATGTATGGGCCTTCTTTAGTGGTACAGTGGGCTTATGTTTGTCTACAGTCTATGCCTATGCTTTCTTTATAAAGAAGGCAGCAACAAAGTGCATAAGTAATGTTTTTGTGCCAACATTTGGCAACAAAAAAAAGACGTCGTCGCAAAAACGCTGCACAGCCGCCATTTTGAAATAGTTCGCTTCAAAAAAAGTATTGTCAGCAATCACTGATATAGATAATAAAATCACGTTTCTGTTATCTCGATTTAATTTGTAGTATTTCTGAAAAAAATCCCCAAAATGCCTATTTTTCAGCCTCTAGGGTGGCCTAACCAACTTATACAAATAACAATTAAAACTATTGATGGGGAAAATAAAAATAGTGGAATATATCTTTATAAAAGCAAGAATAACAAAATGTATACAATTTCAAGCAATAATTATATCGTTGATGTCAAAAGAGCATCATTTTCAGAGCGATTAAACGAGAAAAGCCATTTTTTAAAATTTTTTAAGAATACTGTTCTCACTCTCTCATACCTACATAAGTGTCTCTGGTAATCTATTGAACAAACGGAGAGCAGTAACATAATAAAAAAGTGAGAAATGAGTTTTATGTATTGTTTTTACTGTAACAAGGTATCTGGTGTGGACTCTCAAGTTATGATTATCATGTACTCTAGCATCAAAATAACCGCAATTTAGAAAAAATATTACCAAAACCTTGTAGCAGTATAGGTGCCTTAAAAGAAGTATATCAAGACTTTGAACAACTACTCTAAACTGGGGGCTCTGCGATAAGCTTCGGACATTATTCTTATCCTATTATTCTATACCCTAACATGTAATTCCATACTGCAGTTTCGATTTCAATAAAGCATTATAAATTTGTTTTTAAATAAAAAGAAAAATTGGCCCTTAATAAGGCAAAATTTTGTAAAAAAAAATGAATGATTAAGAAAAACAATATTTTCTTTTTTCAAAATTTCGACTTTAAGGCTTGATTTTTCAAAAACTATTCATTAAGTGAACTCAAACAAAAATTTTTATTAAAGAAAAAAGCATTATTAGCTTTCAAAAACATTATGTTATGAGGAAGTAAATGGCATAGTTGATTTTAAATATTTTTAAAAAAAAATTAAGTAAATTTTTTATAAAATACCCCCTGGCACCTACACGGAGGGATATAGACCACATCTCCCATACAATTTTTTTTTTTTGTCTTGACCCAACCTATCCATCCAGAGGCTTTGGCAAACCGTATCTAAAACACCCTACATAGATAAAAGCTAATTCTAATGACTATAATATAAAAACTTGGCCATTCTGATATGAGCATAACAAATATTTCCAGACCGTTCGAAAAAATGTCGGTTTTCTGCAGTAGGATTATCTAATCACCTCCTTACAGCTCGAATCAAACTACAAATTTTCTTTGGAAATGATACTTTTTGTTTTGTAAGGAACAAAGTTTTTTATACTGTTATGAATGATGCTAGACATCATAGATAGATAGTACAATGACAAATTGAAATTTCGATGGAAATTATTCAAGTCGTCCCAATTGGTTTTCTCGTACTGTCATACAGTTCTTTTAAAGACTTTTTATCTTTTCACGAAAAATGCGTGAAATCTAGCGATATGACATAATGATCCGAATCGTCTAGAGGAGATGATACTTTAACCCTGCATTTTTCAGGATGAAAAGAGAGATGAAACGTAAGCGCGTCACGGAAAAGAAACAAATTCATAAAGGCTCAAATTAAAGCGGCAAGAGAATGAGAAAGAACAGATTGCAAATTATTTTAAGTTCTCGGTCCCGTTTTTTTCTATGGTAGCGTCCGCACTATCGCACTTTTCAAATGGGATGACGACGCCATTTTTTTTGCCACCCTTTTGACATTTCTCTTCAATAAGGTTTGGCATTTCATGATTGAAAGGGGAGCGGGTCGAAATGCTGTATTTTAAAATACTGTAAGGTCAAAATACTGTATTATACTGTATGATACTGTATGTTCATAATCATAGGCGGATCCACGGGGGGGGGGGTTTCGGGTCCGGACCCCCCCCAATCGGGAAAATAAAAGATGTTATTTGTAACATTTATCTGTTCCTAATGTTCAAATTATAAAAATATAATCGACATTCTTGAACGACTTGCTATTGATGACCTGAAAAATATCGTCAGATTGATGTTTGCATATGTCAATCGATCCGATAAAAGGGACTTACTAGGCAAAAAATCGGTTGTTGGATCTTAATTGATTACACAAGTTCTTTTATTGAATATTCATGAAGTGCAATCAGAAATTGTATCATCGCTATTATTTCACAAAATATAAATTTAGAGAAACGATTTTTAGATGGGTTTGAATGCTACATCAGCGCCTTTCAGAGCCGTGTAAGCTTTCACTTTTGCCTAAAAGGTGCCTTTTCTCGCACATCGCGTCACATATAAACCTTTTTACATGTAAATTTTTGATCGAAAGATACTAACCAGTAAAGCATCAAGCACATTTTGGATGTGCTGGCGGTGGATTCGTTGTCTCCACATCTTGATTTCTGACAGAAAATTTTCTTTCGAACAATCCGATATATCTTCGTAAAAGCGCATTTCTTTTCGTTGAATTCTTGTTTAAAAAACAGTTGCTTGAAATTTTGGAAAATGGATTTGTTTTCCGAGATCTGACTTTTGAGTTGAGAAATGAACGTATCAAGAAACGGAATGTAGAAAGAAACTCAGTAGTAGTCTTCAATACTTTGTGTTTGAACGTTGCAACGATTTTATTGTTGATTGCAACGGCGGCGGCTGTGGCGTGGCAATTTCATTGTGATTTCGTATTCAGAACAAATTCTAGCAACATGCTCATAAATAACGTGGAAAGTAGAATCTGCGTTTTCGCGTTTGTACGTAAATTCATTCAAAGCGTCATCTGCCAGCTTAGTAGCCTCACCCAGATCTTGGTTTTTAGATTGCAATTCCCGACTCAAAGGCAAAATAATCGAATTAACTGATTCCATAATGGCGATTTGGAATTCAACCGTCGAAAAAAAAGTGCGGCACTTTTTTACATTCTCAAAACAATTTTTATTTTTCAGCCTAGTTACAGCAACTTCAAATACAGTATTTTGAGATACAGTATTTTGACTTACAGTACTTTGATCATACAGTATTGTGTACACACAGTATTTTGAAATACAGTATTTTGAGGTACAGTATTTTAAATACAGTATTATGACCCATACAGTATTTTGACCCTAACCCGATTGAAAGATATACCTACGAGCCAATAACGAGTCGAAATTATTAAAATTTACTACCGAAATTCGGAGTCAGTGGCCTTAACGCAACGTTAAGAGCGCTACATCCAATTTATGATTAGGTTTATTTCTGACGGTACCCGTGGCGTGATGGTTAGCGTGTCCACCTGTTAGCCCAGAGGTTCGGGGCTCGAATCCCAGCAGAGGCAAAAATGTATTTCCACGGCTATCGTCTTTCGCGAGGAATTGGCAAGTCCTTCGTTAGTAAATTCATTGCCATGTTGTCCCCTCCATTCCATCACAAGGGATGGTTGTGAGTAATGCGCTAGGCCCAGGGGCTCCTCGCTGCTGTTGCGCCACCCTACTTACTTACTTACTTACTTAATTCTGGCTGAATGGCTTCGTCAATATGCAAAAAATGCGGTATTGGTCATCATTGCATCCCGAAAAAATAAATTACGGTTTGGTGTGGTTTATGGGCCGAAGAGGTCATTGAGCCGTAATTCTTTTTTTTTTTTTTTTTTTTTAAGTAGGAGATACCGCCGTTGCGTGTTGCAGGACAAAAGCAGTTCTCCATCTGCTCGCGAAAAGCCCAGCAGAATAGGAAAGATGGAAAAGCTTACACAGTGGTTTTGCCAGCGTGGAAGAACACCTCTTCAGAATAACGGCGGGGATACCATCTGGCCCAGCGGACTTACGTATATTCAGATCTTTGAGGACTCTTGCTACCGAGCGACTTCATAAAAATATCTGTTTCATCACAGAATTTGCAGGCTTAAGCTCAGGTGGAGCCAATATGAATTGAATAAATTAAGCTACCAGCAAATTGGCTTTATCGATGGAGCTGACATACGGAGAGTCATTGAAAGTCATTGGAGCGATGACGTGGTCGAGTCCTTAATGTTCTTCACAAAAGACCAAAAGTGTTTGCTTCCTTTTGGACACAATAGTATTTTTTGCCTTACTTTTTGGTCATGTAAAAACTTAACCTTTTGTATTTGAGCATTACAGATATTTCTAGCCCGTTTGAACAAATTTCGATTTTCTGCAGTAGGGTTGCCTTTAAATTTTCGAAAACTACTTTCTCGATCCCTAATCGCCTCTTTGCAGCTTGAATCAAACCACGAATTCTCTTTGGGAATGATACTTTTTGTTCTGTGAGGAACGAAATTTCTCATTCCGTTGAGAATTACGTTAGATATCGTATCAGCTGATGCATCAACGTTTCCGTCGAGAAAGCAAAATGACCAATTAAAATTTCGAAAGAAATTATTCAGGCCGTCCCAATTTGCTTTCTCGTATTGCCACACAGTTCTTTTATGGAATTTATCTTTATTTACCGTGACGGAAAGCGAAAAATCTACCGATATGACACAACGGTCCGATTTGCCTAGAGGAGATAATACTATAACCCTATATTTTTCGGGATGAAGTGAGAAATAGGTCTAGAGTGTTGGTCGCATGGCCTTCAATATCAGGAACCCGAGTGGGCTCATCAACAAGTTGAGTTAATTGGTTAAACTCAGCGAAGATCTCAACATATTATGGGGATCGCTACAGTTCAATGATAACCGAAAATTTTTGGCCTCAATTGGATAATATGGACTTGGAGGACATGTGGTTCCAACAGGACGGCTGCGGTGCCACAAGCCCACAAGCCATACAGCGAATGTCACAATCAATTTATTGGAAACCAAGTTTGGAGAACGTGTTATCTCACGAAAAGGTCCAGTTACTTGGCTGCATCGGTTGGGTGATTTGACGCCATTAGACTATTTCCTGTGGGGCTATGTCAAGTCTATGGTCTATGCCAACAAGCCATCAACGATTTTGATGAACTACGTACGAATATGGAACGTGAAATGGCAGCAGTATCGGCCGATTTATGCTTGAAAACCGTCGAAAATTGGGTTCAGCGTCTTGACTTCTGCAAGCGTACCCGTGGTGGTCATGCAAAAGAAATCGAGTTCCATACATAATGGCATCGAACGTACTTTCACAGAAACAAAGAATTTCATTGATATCCAAAACCGTTTTCATTTGATTCATGCTCAATTTAGTTTGCCATTACATCGTGAAAGGATTGAAGCCGCTCAACGTACGCAAGGCGTACGCTCAAAATCGTTATTGACCCCGATTTTTACTTAATTTCGAGTCTTAACCCTCTGCGACTGACGTGACTTTTTTGTTACAATTCCACTGACGTGGTAGTCCACCAGACACCATTTGGAAAGCTTGTGTTTCAAAAACTAGACTTCTGATTATATTTTTAATCATTCCATTTTGAAGCTTAGAGTATTCTTTACTAAATTAAATAGCTCATATTATGTTAAGTAAAAAAGCACATGTAAGGTAATAATTTTTATTTATAACATAAATATCTCTTCAGAACGTACCGCTTTTATAAAAAAAAGTTTAAAATATCAAAATAAATATTTTTTTCATTCAAATTATTAAATTCTCAAAGTTAACACTCATAAAAATAATAATAATAAAATAAAATTTGAATCCATCGGTTGAAAAAAATAAAAATTAAAAATAAAAATCACAAATTTTTTTGGCAGTTTTCACAAATTGGCTTCGAGCATTGAACATAGATAAGCTTCAAACAATCACAGCAATCATTTTTAAACATTGCGACTCATTATTGATATTTAAGTGAGCCATTTAAAAAGAAAACACATAAATTATACTCTACCAATCAGTTTTACTGACGTGTGGTCTGGGAGACACTATGAAAATAAACAATAACTTTGAGGTGGTGGTCTCACAGACACTATGAAAATAAAACAATAACACTGAGGTGGTGGTCTCACAGACACCTACCTTAATGCTGACGTGGTGGTCTCGTAGACACCCTACCTTATAAAATACAACATGAGCACGCAAAGACAGCTGACTTTACACTTACGCATGCTCGAACATACAATTGTAAGGTACTGAGAATGCACCGGTCAAATTTCAAAAATTAAGGGCGATATAACAGATTTTACATTTTGTGGTGTCTGTCAGACCACCACGTCAGTCGCAGAGGGTTAAACCAGGGTAGCTACCTCCAAGGACTGTTTTTCGTTACGTGAAGTCGCGAGACGATTTATGCCGAGAATTTTCGGCGTGTTATTGCTGACATACCGCTCTAAGTGGTCGAAAATTGAGCTGTCGATGTCGGGCAGCGAGCCAGCCGCTTCTGCCACTTGCCTGAAAAAATTCTGAAAACATAACGGAAAACCCTTATTTTTATAATCAACTACATTTTTGGTCATAATATTAATACGCCTTTTATTTCCTAGAAAATCACCAATCTAAAATTCAAAAAAAAAAAAAAAAACTTTGCTTTCAGAGGTCGGTCATAGCTATTGTGATTAACAAAAGCTACTTTAATTTTAATCCACATTCCATCTTGTCGCGGGGAGCAATTTAATGCAAATGCAAATGCCTGCCATTAAAATCATATTTTTACATAACCACCTACACTTTTTGCCTGAATAGGCAATCAATGGTTAACATCTACTATAGCGATTGAAAAATGTTCCAATAGCAGAAGTTAGCAAAAACCTTCAGACCAAAGTATAGCTTCTTTCACATATCGAAACTCTGTTCTCAAAGACTGAAAAGGAAAAAACCTACGCACTGATGAGGAATAGTGAAGGAAGTCCGTTGATTGATGGTAGAGGTCAAATCATCCAGAAAAATAGTCTCACGAACATGGCCAACTAAATGCGTGCCATCAATCTGTAGTTTCTTTCACTTCCCTTTATGGAATCCTTAATTAATCACAGACACGTCCCGTGTCGGACTTAGCATCCTATTTATGAAGAAACCTGTTCTTAAGCCTACATTGGCCTACAATCCGTCGGATTTCCTGCAAACAAAAATACAGCAACCAATTTAAATTCCTCGAACAAGAATCCAACACAAAATCAAATCTCATCCCCAACACTGTGTGATTCGGGAATCATTAATAATTTCTACGATTTTCACCCCACCACACCGTGACGGCTGCAGCGACTGCATCAACACTCAATTAACAAATTGATAAAAAAAAAAAAAAAAAAATACAAAATTTTAAATTAGTCATTAGCTGGCATTTTCTTCCAATTTACTTCCCATTCTTTGCGCGTAGGTTTTTCCAATTTGCTTAAAGAGATCAGAGCCATGGTGCCGGCACAGCAAAGCCTCTAGTATAATTGATGTGGCATCATTGAATGCGCTACATAATTTGTTTTCATCACCATATCCACATCCACCATCCAACGAAGCGCATAACATCACACTCGCACTCTGCGCGTAATAGGACCATGGCAATATTCTCAAATTAATTAGTTCTACCTGTTGGAAGATTAACAGCCGTATCTAGTATCCAGTTGTTTTGGTTCGGTTTCGGTTCGGGAAACGGTTTGAAGTCATTTCGGTAAATCGATAATAAGTGGCGCTGTACCAAAATTAACACCACGTCCCGTTTAATATGGATAAGAAGACTCAACCCACTTTGCCGCAACAACTGTAGTCCTGCATATAAATTAGGTTGGAGTTTACAGTGTGTGGGACAAGAGAGAGGCTGAGCTAAGAGAAAGAAAACGAAGAGCTAGGGTTTAAGTTTCGGAACTGGTCCTTTAGTCAAAAGTCGAAAAAAATTTTTTACGGGCCCCATACGAGTTTTATTTGCAGTACACACCGCTCTACCTTCGAAAGAAGAGGAGAATTGATGACATTGGATCTAGAATTTGGGCTTTTTATGATATTTTCAGACTTTCTTCCGCTAAAATAGATGCTTTGGTTTGCTATAGGCTTGACCAGGCACCAGACTTTTTTCTGGAACTTAGTGTGATAAGAATAAAGTCCCAGTAAGGTATACCGATAAATTAACGAGCGTCTTCTCTTATCCTTATGTTGCAAAAGGGACCAATTCGCGGCTGATAATTCAATTTTTGACTGTGAAGGGGGTTGAGATAAAGTCCAAGCTTAGCCTAAGGAAGAAATAGTTCACTTCGCCGAGCTCATGGCTTGTTGTCTTATATAGCTATTTCGCGTTTTGGCCTGTTGGATTTGCATCTCATATGTTCTTTAAAAGCGTTATTTTTGCAATTACCATTAACCCTGCACCTTCTGCCCATATTGAAGCATATTGGGCTGGTTTTCAAGTCTAGACGTAGGTTACCAGCTGTCACCATGTCTGCGCCGATTATCTGTAACCAGATACGAGAAAATGTAGTACATTCACAGAGGAAGTGCTCCGCGGTGTCATCATCCTCTCAACAGGATTCACAGAGTGTGATATCTCTTATTCCTTACACTTTTAAATCCTTAGCAAAAGAGAAATGTCTCCTGACAACGACAGTATGTTTCTACAGTCTTTTCTGCTACGAGATAACAAAAACGTTGCAGTTTTCTATTAACGTTGGGAAGCATACGTTTGGTCTGTCAGCATCCAACGGAGGCATGTCATCTACAGTTATGCTCTTGACGGATCCAATCGTTGATTGAAGTCTTCACTGAGAATCCGGTAGACCAAGCAATGTTTCAGGTCTTGAGATAGCCGTCTGAGATCCATGCCTAGCAAGTTCATCGGCGATCTCATTTCCAGTTATGTCGTGATGGAATGGAACCCGAACGAGACTCAAAGAATTTAGTCCTCTGGCCACATTCAGAGAGGTCTTGCACTCCTGGATCGTTTAGTAGTTAGAGGGTTGAGTAGAGCCTTTGGCACAGCTTGGCTGTGACAATACCTGGGATTAGTAAAAGCATTAGTTTTAAATACTTCTTATCATCCCAAGCATTGTTCATAACGTAGCTAATGAGGCGTACACTCGTATGTAATCGCTCCCCAAAAAGGCATCCCGCCAGACCAACCATCGGGCTCCCGAGCCATCTGTGAAAAAGCAATCCTTGCCTGGCTCGGATTCTTGAGTGGACCAGTCCTGAACCGAATAACAGTTGACTGTGTATTTTTGACGCAGTTTAAGTCTTGGGTAATCATCTCGTAAGGCGGCAGATCCATTAGACGTGAGTCAGAAGATATGTCGCTTGCGAGTTCCTCAAAACTCCAGTGTGAATTGTCCCAGAGACTACATCTCCTTAAACGATAAATAGTCTTGAGAGTGCACCCCATGATGACGAGGAGGTTTTAGCAATGCATTGCGAACAGCCCTTGGAGGCTGGAGTGCTGAGGAAGCCCAGTACAGAGGAGAAACCTATATTGCTCTTTAAAATTTGACAAACGAGCCAATGACATATTGGCGTGAGAGCTAATTCCACCAAACAACTGACACGTATAGGAGGAAATGATTGGTCTTATCATAGCTGTGTAGATCCAAAGGACCCTTTTCGGTTAAAGACCCCATGTCTTGCCAAAGGCTCCTTTGCATTGCCAGAAGACTGACTGTGCTTTAGTAGTTTTAGACTCGACATGTTTCGGCCAAAGAAGTTTGTTTTCCAGGATTACTCCAAGATGCTTGACTTCATTTGAAAAGGGGATTTTGACGCCTTTAAGCGTAAGTTGGGTCAGACCAGTCAATTTTCTACGTCACGTGAAGAGGACAACCTCGGTTTTAAGAGGATTGACGGAGAGACCGTTTCAAACACACCAGGTGTCAATCATATAAAGCGAAGCCTGTGCTCGGGAACAGACAGCTTGGAGGCTGGAACCAACCGAGAGCACGGTGACGTCGTCTGCATATGCTTGGGCGTGAACGTTAGATCAATTGAGCATTACAAGTCGATCAACATGCACCACAGAAGAGGAGATAAAACGGCCAGCGCTTATTCACTCCTGTTTTAACATATTGTCCACACTCCGCCTCAGCGATTACGGTTCTATTCACTAGCATTGCTTTAATCCACAACACTAATGATACGCCTACACCGTGTTCTGTGGCAGCATTGCACATACCATCGAAGCTAGCATTGTCAAAGCACCTTGAATGTCGATGAAAATGCCCACCGCAAATTCTTTCCTGTCAAGCGCGCATTCAATCCTGCTAACAAGATTTTGAAGTGCGGTCTCGCAAGATTTTCCTCTTTGGTAAGCATGTTGCATCTGAGACAGAGGGTGTGTTTGGAGTGAGGTTTTACGTATGTAAATCTCAATCATTCTTTCCAGCGTTTTTAGCAGGAAGGAGGTAAGACTGATGGGTCTGAAGCTCTTGGCGAGTGAGTAGTCTTGTTTACCAATTTTTGGTATGACGGCGACTCTAACACTCGCCATGGATTTGGTATATACGCTAGGGCTAAACTACCAATGAAAATATTTTTCAAAGTAGGTAGCAAAAGGTTTATACTTTCCTGCAACATAGCTGGGTAAACACCGTCAGTGCCAGGTGACTTGAAACTGTCAAAAGATGCCTTGGCATATTTGATGGCTTCGTCGGTAACAACTAACGATGACGTGTACCAGCTAAATCGAGTGGATTTATCGGATTCACCTGATCTAAGGGGAATAGACTGTTGTGGTCCGATTGATACCTGGTTTCCTGGAAAATGAGTTTCCAGCATAAGACTGAGTGTCTCTGCTTTAGACTCGGTATAGGAACCGTCTGATTTCCTAAGTGTTTCTAGTTTGTTTACGTTGCTCCTTTTAAGGGCTATGGCAAGCTCAGCTTCACTGAGTGTTTCTATACTTTCACAGAATTCTTTGTTAGAGGCATTCTTTGATCTTCGAATTGACCTCTTAAAATCCTCCTGTTTAGATTGGTACGGGTTCCAGTCGACCTCTGATTTGGTCTTGAGGGACCTTTTCAGAATACTTCTGGTTTCCCTGCGATGTTTCTGTAGTTCACTGTTCCACCACGGAACCATAGATCTACTAGGCAATTGTCTAGCTGGACCTGCCAGCTCAAAACTACTTGTAAGGGCACAATTCACTTCAAGAACTGCATCTTCCACTTTCTGTGTTGTTGAGAGCTTTGGTTGAGTTTTGACAAAATTATCAAGCTCATCATTGAAAAGTGTCCAGTTAGTTTTTTTGGGATTCCTAGTAACTTTCGGGTTAGAGACCACATTTGCTACATGGAATTGAATGTATCTGTGGTCTGAGAGTGACACGTCCGGCAGAACTTTCCATTTGGTAATTTCCTTGGCATATCTGTTAGATAATGTCAAGTCAATTACGTCCTGTCGAATAGCCGTAACAAAAGTTGGCCTGTTGCCAACATTGTTAGTGTCTAAGTCAGAAGACAGAATGTAACTAAGAAGATGGTTGCCCCTCATGTTGCATTTGACGCTGCCCCAAACTATGTGTTGAGCGTTAGCATCACAGTTCACAGCACATGATAAGCCCCAACTTCCGGCTATCTCAAAACTCCACCAACTCCGCTACCTGTCTAGAGGGAGGAGGTAAAAAGGAGTTCCAGTGAAAGTAAACTGACGCAACGATGAAAGTTTGCCACTCATCGTTCGTTTCGTAGCTTACCATCGCCGCAACCAGGTCTTGACCACAAAAATGATCTAGTTTAGTTGCTGCAAAAGAGCTCGATATGATGAGACAATTACGGGGTAAGTCAGACCGTTCGTCATAGAGTATGTTATATCCACGTAGACATCCAATACCAAGAACTCGACCCTTCCAGGCCCATGGCTCCTGAATGGCTACGATGTGTGATTTTGTACTCGCACTGAAAGCCTGCTGCATAACAGTGCAGTAGCAGCCTTCAGAGTGCGGGAGGTTGATTTATAAACAACTTTCGGAGGTTTTCCCCTTCCGGTCAGTGTCCGTGGACCAGACTGACTAGCAGATCCGGTTTCATTCATCGACTTTCCGGTTGGACCTCCGTCTGTTTTGACTGAAATTGTTTTATCCCGCCCGACCGGTGTCCGTGGATCGGATTCGCAAGCCTTGCGACTTACGGTTTCGGTTTCATTCACCGGTATTTCGGTTGGACCAACAGAAATTGAGCCTCGCACAAAAGTGGCAACATCGGTTACTAGAGAACGTCCTGAAGTGGAGGGTAAGACCTCTTCAGGACTGTTCCCTTTCGCCTCCGCTGCCAAAGGGTTGCAGTTTGACTCCGTGCTTGTAACCACCCTAGTGCACTGACGATTCACTGCTAACCTTCTTTCCTTTCTCTGTTGGCACTTGTAAAGCTATCTACCAGAGGATGCAACCACTGCACTAAGATCAGCCTCTTTAGCCTCATTTAATCCTGCGGTAGGCCCACTCTGATCAACAGCTAAACCATAATACACATTACACACCTAAAAAGGTTGAAGTTTGTATGTCAGATGGGGCCTCCAGAAACCATGCCCCTGCCGCTGGCAAAGTAGTGTTCGTGTTTTATTTCAATTTCGCAGAGACTGAGAAAGAATTTTTCGTTCAGTTTTTTCGGTATCTTACCTGTGGAAAACAAATTTTGACCACCTTGCGCAAGCAGTCATGTGATGTTCCTTTGGGGAATTAGTAGACAGTGTGATATTTTTTTGGAGCCTTGTTCAGGACGCATCGACTAAACTCTATTTATATTTTTTGGGGTGATATATTTTCCGTCTCTGGCAATATGGTACAATGGCGTGATGGTTAGCATATCTGCCTGTTAACCCAGAGGTTCGTAGTACGAATCCCAAAAGAGGCAAAAATGTTTCTTAGAGAAAAATGCAATAAGCCTCAGGTCTCACCGAACTCTGTTGTGCCACCCTATTCGTTTAACTTCTCCCTACCAACACACATTCTTGCCAGACAGACTGTACTAACAATTAGTTGACATTGCATATAATTTGTATTTGGATGCATGCATGAGAAGCGTTTATCTGATGTAGACTAGCTTAATGCCAACTTCTCCTCCACGCTCCAACCTAACCACACTGTTCGTATATACTTGCAATGTGTTAAAGCACACAATCAAACCTTTCCCGCTAAATCCTTCATCACCCACTTTGCTGCTATAATTACTTACTTGACAGAATTAGATTGATTGAGTAGGGTGGTGATGGAGATGGCTTGCCATAGAACGATGCTATGCAGTTGAGGAATTCAAAGTAATTTCCTGATTTGACTTCTACCTCTATACTCCGTTCAAACAACAAATAAAACAGAAACAAAAAAAAAAGTAGAAAAATGGTAAAAAACAGTGTTGTGTGTTATCAAGCTTTAGGATCTGCAGTTGTAGCTGCAACATTTTATGTATGCAATTCAATGGTGAGCTGCCTCCTTCGCGTATGTGGAGCGGGTCTGGAATTTATTCTAAAGTGAAGAAAAAAAGAACAAATCACAAGCTATGGGGACAGAGAACGACCGCGACGACCGACGACAACACGAACGACACGACGGTTCCACTGAGACAGAGAGAGAGATAATCATGGCACTTGACTTATTGCCCAGAGAGTACCTAAGTTGGCCGATAGTAGAACTTCGAGAAGGAGTCTAAAAATGCAAATATACAATGCAGTCCCACAGGAAATACTTGGAACACCACAGATAGCACCACAGGAATGTTTGTTACAAATGCTTGCGAGTCGAGATGTTATGGGGGAGATCGTGGTGGTGGTGGTGGTGGTGGTGGTTATGGATCAACATATTTGATCGAGATTTTTATCGGAGAACAAGTGCGAATTGCTCGCTGTGTGTGGCATAAGCTTCGGAGAACTAGACCAGGATTTCAATGTTCGGTCGACTGGTGTTAGATTGATGTGTATGAAGCTTAATCTGATAGATGGAGCGATATGGGTGGCCAATTCGAAAGTAAGGTTCCTCGGGCTAAATCGTTCAAATTCTTGAAAGACTAGCGTTGACGTAGGTCCTTTTATACATCGAGATAGATTTTAGTTTTGCCACTAGTGTTTGATAACAGTCAACTCATGTCAGGGGTACATCATCTGTTTTCACTATGGATCGTCGAACAAGATCTCTCGACAAGATTCGTGCGCTTGAATTTTTTTTTTTGTCGAAAAGTGAGGAACTCAGAACAACTTTAATATTTCTCAGCACGCTATAAGGCAATTCACACTGTTCAATTTATTGGACAGACTTCGGTCCGAACGACCATTGTTGGGCAATATGAATCCCCAAACGTCCGCTTTTCCGACTTGTGGAAAGGTTTTTAAACATTTTTGATAATTTTTTTCAAGAATGAGGTCAGACGACAAATTTAATTAGGCTGAACGCAGTCTACATCAGACAAGACCAGATTTTGGAATGATTCGGTTCGATTGACGAGAGAGTTTTGAGAGAGACGAAATTCAGTATGTTCTACGGGAAGAACACATGTGCGCCTTAACCCTCAAAAATCGTATTTTTTTTTTTTAACTGAAGAAGTTGCACCAAATGCTGTGTCGGACAATGTAAACACGCTAATTAATATGTTATAAAATTTCGAACATTATTGAAATACTTGCAAATATTTATTTCACTACCCTTACAGAAAGTACCATGCTCATCAGAATCCACAGCTTGTCACGTGCATCTTTAGTGGAAATTAAACCCAAGTTTATTGCCAAGGCGATGCACTGTCATGCGACTTTTTCAACATCGTTGTTGAAAGAATAGTGCAAAACTCCGACGTCAACACAAGAGGCACAATCTTTCAAAGATCCGTCCAATTACTCGGATATGCCGACGATATTGACATAATTGGAAGAACGCAGCGTGATGTCAATGGCGCGTTTATGAGCATTGAGACGGAAGCGAAGAAGATGGGTTTAGTGGTAAATGAGGGAAAGACCAAGTATATGCTGTCATCAAGAAAGGACACCCAACACCTACGTCTTGGACAGAACGTCACGATAGACAGCTATAACTTTGAGGTAGTTAAGGACTTTGTCTACCTAGGCGCCGCTATTAATTCAGACAACGACACCAGCGCTGAAATCAAACGAAGAATAACTCTTGCCAATCGCTGTTTCTTCGGACTAAGAAGGCAATTGAGTAGTAAAGTCCTCTCTCGAGCAACTAAAGTGTCCCTGTATAAGACACTTATCATCCCGGTTCTTATATATGGCGCAGAGGCATGGACCTTGTCAAAGGCAGACGAGAACGCTTTAGGATGTTTCGAGAGAAAACTTCTTCGGGTGATTTTTGGTCCCGTCTGCATAGATGGAGAGTGGAGAAGAAGATTCAACGACGAACTGTACGGGCTGTACAGCGACACTGATCTGGTCAAACAATCAAGGTCCAGCGGCTTAGATGGCTGGTTCATGTAGAGCGAATGGACACCAACGTTCCGTCCCGGAAAGTCTTTGAATCCAATCCCGAGGGACGGCGCAGTAGAGGAAGATCGCGACTCAGGTGGCGCACGCAAGTAGGAGAGGACCTCAACCAACTTGGCGTGCAAAACTGGAGGCAGCTAGCTAGGGACCGAGCTGGCTGGAGAAGCATGTTGGTTGAGGCCCTGGTCCGACCCGAACTGTAGCGCCACCTTAAGTAAGTAAGTTATTGCCATTTGGTCGCCATATGGTGATGACATAGATAAAGTCTGGTCTGAAAGACTGCAAAGTGGTAATTGAGATCCGATCTCAATTCCGGTTGAAAAAGTTACTAGATGCTTAAAGGGGTGTAAATAGAACACTTGCAACTTAGTTTGAATACCTGCTTAACACCATCAACACAGTCCAATATACTGGTAGTCGTAGTACCCATAGCAGGTGGGGCTACTCACTACAAACTTGTTTAAGAGAACCAAATCATAGCTTGAGGTTTAGAGAAGACACTGTGAACAATCCAAAGAAACATGATGGTTGAATGATGAAGCTGAATCAGTCATAAGCAAGGAGAAAGAGAATTTCGAAACATGCTCAAAGTGCATCTCAAATCCGATAGAGATTAGGTCCGACTAGAAGTAGAATTCAAAAACTGCAAGAAAGAAGCGAAGAAAAAGAGCGCAAGAATCCAAACAAAGAACGTGTTTTGGGAACCGGGTGCTGATGCAAACCAAGCTGTTCATAAAAAACACCAAAACAACTAGAATTAGTGGGCAAATGTTCATGAAGCGATGATGGATCTGGAAATGTTGCATTTGTGGAGAATGATGACACGCCTCATTTGGCAAATACGCATCCGTCTTCCAAGCGGAAGCGAATGCTATCCAAATCGCTGTCAGCTACGCTACGAATAACAGCTGGGATGGAGAGAAGTTTTTATGTTTGAAACGATAGCCAAGCTGTGCTTAGGGCCCTTCTCTATCCTCTTACTACTTTGAAAGTAATCAAAATCTGCATGACCTCTCTGAGTGCGGTCAGAAAACAAAATTCTTTGAGTCTCGTTTGGGTTCCTGTGGTCACCATTGCATAACAGGCAAAGAGATTGCTAGGTAAGTATCTCAGGCAGCTTTCTCAAGACCTGAACCAATGCTGGGTCTATCGGATCCTTAGTGTGGACTTAAATCAACGATTAGAACCGCCAAGAGCACAACTGTAGATGGCATGCCTTGGGTAGGGGTCAACTCGCAAATGGTTACTTCGCGGAGGTCAATACGCATTCACATTGGCAGACCAAACGTATGCTCCTCAACGTTGATAAGAAGACTGAAACGTTTTTGTTATCTCGTAGCAGAGAAGACTGCAAAAGCTTACAGGCATTGCCACGGGGTACTTCTCTTTTGCCATGCGTGTTGGAGTTAAGTCATACAACACTCTGTGAATCCTGTGGAGAAGATGATGAAACGGTAGATCACTTCCTCTGTGAATGTCCCGCATTTTCTCGTATCAGATTACAGATACTCAGCGCAGACATGGTGAAAGCTGGTAACCTAGTCTTCTTATAAATGGAAGCGCCTTTTGGCTTTCCTACGAACACCTGGAAAGCTATAACAAAAGAAGATTGCTATCTGGTAGCACGATGGATCGGTATTTAGGTCTGAGTCGAGTGCTCCAGCCAGAACTTTAAAAACCTCCAACAGAAAGAAAAACGCTCAAGAAACTCAATCGAGAAACTTAATTGTAAAGAGCTTCTTCTGAATGTCTACAAAATTCTGCACAAGTGGTTGAGATACCATATCAGTTTCTGAATGGAATGGGAGACATAGACTCTAGATGGCGCACGATTTTCATCTCTAAGCTTACAGAAAATGATAATTTTCCTTACTACAAAAAGTTAGCTTCTTCCAATGGGAAAAGAAAAGTGAGGTACACGAAGTGTGATAGCTGCCGTTCGATTAAGCTGATGTCCAAAATTATGAAGATCATTGAAAAAGTATTGAGTATCCGTCTATGAAAAATAATTAGGCTGTTTGTGGAGCAATTTGGTTTTGTCGCTATAAAGTTAACAACGGAAGTAATGCAACGTATAAGGATCCTAATGGGAAGTCCTAGTGATTATAAGGACTTGTATGTTACGCTGGTTGAATTCGAAAAACGCCTTCGATCGACAACCTCTAGATCTGATATGGGTTGCCCTCAGGCAACGACTCCACCTGGCACCTGGTGTCACAGAAGCGCTCCATTTTACAGTAGGTGTATAACATTAACGCTCTCTTAACAAAGCACCATTTTTTGCATAAAAAATAGGTATCGCATTAGTTCAGAAAAAGACTGAGTTATTGTGTCCATTTTCTGATTAAGACATGGCTGTTTGAATGGAAGCTTTGCCTAATTTGTGTGGCACGACTGAGACCGCTTTTGCCTATATTTCGAAAAGAAAACGAATCTTTATTGAGTTGTACTGGTCTCGTTTGTGGATCTACTTAGGGGACTTTTTTATTTCTTTCGCTTTGCCACGGCAATTAAGCGAGCTCTTGCCTATTCTAGTTGAGAGGCCCAACTACAATTGGCAAGAACTCGCATGAAACGAAAAGTCAAAACAAGGTATGGTCGTGTTCATAATGCCCTCATTAGTTTCGCTCCCTGTTATCAACTGAAAACATGGGTTCCAGTTTGGGCTCAATTTTTTTTCACCTTTTTTCACCATTTGTCAAGTTTCCGATAAAAATGGTTGACGCAGCAGTGAAACTTGCCACAGCCCCCGCTAAGGTTGCCAAGCCAGTTAAGCAGAAAAGGTCGTTGATTTGAACGAGAGACATTGTCGCCCTCTGATTCGTCGAGGACGTCTTTTTGCCAAAGCTGTCTTCACAGAGTACTAGCGTGGTCTTAGAAATCAGCACGAAAACCAAACTATTCTTAAATTGAAAGATGACGTAAGAAGCACCATGATAGCTTCTACATTGTGTTTATGTGTACAATACTCAAACAAGGAAATGTGTGCCCGGTCACACTATGGGATACGGTATTTGTATTATGTTGTACCCATCAAGGATTTAAGGGGTTAAGGGTAGTCAGGAGCATGAAAAAATGCCATTTTTTAATAATTTTTTTTTTACAAGTAATACATTTTTTTTCACAAAAGTAAAAAGTTAGTATCATTTCATTATATTTTAACATTGCTTCACCAAAATTTCAAAAAAAAAAATTAACTATTCTACGAGTTATGGCGGTTTAAGTTGAGAAAGTTTTAAAAATGGGTCTTTGCGGTGCCAACTGTAACTCAAAAACCGCTCGATTGATTTGAATGAAGTTGGAACAGTTTCTAGCAAAAATAGAAAGGTTGCTTAATCGAAGCTTTTTTATTTTGTACTTTTCCTAAGCGTTTGTTCAGGGCTAATTTCCTTCAGAGAATACTCGGATCAACGCTCTTAACTATTTACGCTTAGCTCTTTACAGGAACACACGCCGGGGTCAGAGAAGCTCAGTCCCGTACCAGTAGAATAGTTGCGCCAGACCGCTGAATTGCCGACCTGTGCCGAGACTCCGCGGGAAAGTGTCTTCCGCACTCAAAATTATAATTGTTCGAATCATTCAAAGTAACCTTTCTCAACCAGTATCAAACCTTGCTTTTGTAGAAATTATGTAACATAAGAGACTTTGCTTCTACTATTGTAAGACTTGTGCCTAAAATCACGAGTTAATAAAAGGTACCAAAATCTATTTGACGTGTCGGACTTGTTATTTGCAGGAGTTGGACCGCCGGCCGCTGCCAAAGTTTTCGAGCTTCCATGGGAAAGACCCTGGACGCGCTGAGTACTACTCCAGCTAGAAAACAAAGAAGCCTCACAAGATTGACTATAGTTGGTTAGTAAAATAATGAATAAGAAGGGCAATTCAACAAGGCCGGGGAGCTTCAGAGGGCTTCGAGACTCACGTCTTTCATGGTCCAATGATAGTCTTTATACCGAGGCCAACCGAATGATTAAGTGACAAAATGGTTGCAGTGTAATTAAATACAATTTACCTTGAGTACTCTCCGAAAACTTACCTGTTCTACGTAAAAGGCGATGCCTGAAGAAAAGCAACTGTATGCTCCTACGATTTGAACCTCAGGCTCCCACAAAACAGGCAGACATGCTAACCATTACGACACGAGCAACACTATGTAGTGCCCGCAAAAACAAAAGCACGATTAGAATCAAGGACCTAAAAGATTATACCGATTCCGTACATCTCGGTTCGAAATTCCCGGGAAAGGCGATACCCGTGGGATCAGATCATGTTTCTAGGATTCAAACCTCAAACTCTCATGTAAAACGCAGACATGCTTATCTTTATGACAGAGGCGCCTCACATCTTCCCTAGCGGTGCATTGAGTATAATGATCATAAAGGGATCACAACTATCACTAGTGATGTGGTCGTGGTGTAAGCTGAGACATCTTGCCATTCTATTCCTCATTTCTTGAAAGTGTAGCAATTCCCAACTTCTTAAGGGTTTCTCATTTCGTAGACATTCTCGAAAACGTAAAGCTTCCAGTAACTTTTTTTAAATACCTAGTTACATGTCCTCCCAGATTAACTTTGTATTTTTGAACGCAAACTTACCACTCTAGAGAGGCAATATTTGATTCCTTTCAGTAAAGAAGCAGCGAAGAAGCTTATTCACTCAACTAAATAAGCCTTACATCAGTTCTTTTGTAAAATCTCGTCCACATGATTGTGCCTTACTACAAATAAAATCTACGCTATGTCGTTAGTTCAAATGATTGCAAAACTCCGACCAATCATCCTTTGGCCTGCATTCTAGTGAAATATTTCTTACAAGTTCTAACTAATCCCTGGCATCCAAAGCACCTATCCAATAAAATACCGTTAAAATTAATTTCTACAGAAAAAATTCCCCCACAAAATACAATTCTCCATTTTACAAAGATGCCTCATACGGCATCTAACGATATTTCCCATTCACTCTATATACACTCCACCAAACGCACTCCAATCCAATTGCTGTACTTACAAGAAACTGGGAATATTAAAAAAAAAAAAAAATTAAAAACCATCAACAATGTTGCACGTCCTCATATTGACGTTGTTGTGGTTCTTGTTGCTATTATTTATGATTATGATTGTTTGATGATTTATAATTGTTTTGATGATAGATTAACACGCACGCGTACAAAACACCCGGAGATAGTGCACAACGTGTCATTGGAATACAAATACAGAAGCCAGTAGCAGTAACCAGCGTATCTTGATTCCGTAATCGATTTAAAACTGACATCAATCGAAACGGCCCGAGAATACCAGACAAAAATGGAATAGAATAGAAGATGAAAAATAAAAAAAAAACAAGGTAAAAGCAAATCCGGGCTCGAGTCAACTGGATCTGGCATAGATATACAAAATAGTTTCAACTGAGACTAAAGCAGAGATGGGAATGCGGAAGATTCTTTCTCAAGTTTGGATAAGATGATGGCTTATTTTTCTTGGAAAAATGAAGCAATGTTCATATAAATACTAACCTGGGCCTAGAGAAATAAAATAGCCTCAATCCTTCCAAGGCATTTAGGAGACAGCTAAAGGGCTAATAGTTTACAAATAAACAGCCCGATTCTATCATAAAGAGACAAGTTACAAAGTACAAGTAGTGTGACTTGCTGAGAACCACACAGCTTAAGTATTGAATGGAAAGTTGTGACTTGACTGGAACTGTTTATCTTCAGGGGCTTCAGTGATATTGTGCCAAAATTTGCTTGCAGCGATTGTCTTTCCAAAAGAATACGTCAAAATGCCTCGCCCTTGAAAAATGTTTGGGTGTTAAGGAATCACTTCTATCACGGTAATCATTTTAAATGATGAATCTGGGCCACAACCAACATCTTTCGCCAAAAGTTTCGATGTTGGGCGAGGTCTTCTTCCACTTGATTGCGACACCAAACACAAGTTCCTTCCACCTTTTGGTGAACTGTCGAAAAACAGTCGGTCGAGGTGGTTCTTTCGACAAATGCTCTTTTTCAACTGATCTTCAGCTAGTTTGAAAGCTCGGCGGCAAGGTCGTCTGGACCTTAAGTTTTGCTACCTTTAAGTTTCTAGCTTGGGGAGGGGATTTTGTTGGTCTTTCCAGTGCAAGTGTAAGTAGCTTCATAATAAGAGATAGGGACGTGAGAAGGTGGGTAAGTAATTGCTGGTGGCTGCAGAATTGAAGAGTTGCAAAACATTTGAAATTTTTAGTGGGTACATTTTAGGATGTTGTTCAAGTATCCAAGGGCTGTTTACTGTTTTCCTGGCCTTGGATTAACTTCACCAATAACTTAAAAGCCTCACTGAACCACTTGCAATTTCGGAAAAACCACAAGATATTGTGTAGTGGAAGCCAGAGATGTCGCCAATTCCTGGAAGCAATGCTCTCAGAGAGCACTTCTTTTGCAGAGAGCCAAACTCACTGAGGAAGTGGAATGATTCCTCCTCCTGTGGCATCCTCTACATGCGTTGGAAGTGCTTTGCTTATACTTACTCTCACCCTGTGAGTACTCAATAAGTTGTATCCCGTGAGAACGCCAATCAATCGAAATAGAAGAAGCCTACTAAGTTGGTATAGAAATTCAGAAATTCATTCCTTGTGGAAATGCCTGGCCGCGAGGAACTGCCAAGTAATTCGCTATGAAGGACATTTTTCGATTAGCCGTTTGGAACCGGTAGAAAATTTTAGGTCACCTCCATTCCCTCACAAGGCATGGTTACGAAAAATGCGCTAGGCTCTGGGTCTCACCGTTGGTAGTAAGTAGAGGTTTACGTTGGATCATGGATTCTATTTTTTTTTAGCTCTTGTTGCTAGACTGGGAACTCGAGTTTCTATTAGCGCTGTTCACACTGTACAATTAGTTGGACAGACTTGGGCTTGAACGACCAATGCTTGATAGTGTCAACCCTTCAGACGACCCCTTGTCCAACTTGTTGGATGGTTTTCAAATATTTTTGAAAACTTAGAAGTTGGACGGAGTGAAAGGGTACGTGACATAAAGTTGGACGACAAGCTTGATGAGTGTTAACGCAAACTACAACAGACCATCCAACTTCCATCAAACGAAGTCTGTCCAACTATTTGTACAGTGTGAACAGGGCTATGAAGTTAGTTTGTGAGTAAAGAATTGAGGAGAGATTTGCAAGTCCTCCGACAAAAATATCACTGTCACTTTCAAAGCGCTTCCTCGACTAGCCTATCTGAATCGACAATACTTTTCCTAATAAATGCGCTAGTTATCGGTACCACTTTATTTCCTTTTTCAATAAAGAAAGAAAAAGCTTAATTCAAAATTAGGCTTTAGGGTCAAGAAACTCTTGTTGCTTAAAGAGCTGAATACAGATTGAAGGCGTGGTCAACCTGACCAAAAGGAAAGGTTCTTTTGGGTTCAATTTCGAGACACGGCACTGAGTGCTTACAGGGCCTTTCGTTTCGGCATTTGGCACGGGGAAGATTATACCGCGAGCCAAATTTCTTTGAATGCAATTATTTTGCTCAAGGGAAAATTTCGGTGGGAAACACCCAAGTGAACGTACCTGACGGACGAATGGTGTCAACGGCGCATGAATTTTGGCTCAAAAGTAAGTATTTTTTCTTCTTTTATTGATGTTGCAACAAAGTTGATATCGCCCTTTCTTCAAGTATCGTTACGAACATCGTTGAGTTAATTACAGCTCTCCCATTGAACTGTTACACCCTAGTGATCCGTTCCTGTGGTACCAATTCTAAGAGTGTTAAATAAAATAAATAGGGTGGCGTAACAGAGCGAGGAGCTCTTGGACTTATCGTATTTCTCACAACCATGCCTTGTGAGGGAATGGAGGGGACCTACCATTTTTTGCCGGTTCCGAACGGCTTATTGAGAATGCGCTTTTCATGACAATGAATTTACTGACGGAGATAACTTCCCAATTCCTCGCCAATTCCAGGCGATATGCGTGGCAAAACATTTTCGCCTCTGCTGGGATTCGAACCTCGAACCTCTGGAATAGCAGGTGGACATGCTAACCATCACGCCATGGGTACCACGAGTGTAGAATGCAGAAAAGTTCCCTAAAGCTGCAGTAGTAAGAAGCTTCTGTCATCTAAATCAGTCAAAGCCTTCAATGTGGAGTACTTAAATAGTGGAAATAGCGAAGCTTAATCGCTAACTAATGGCAAAGTTCTGTTGGTGAATTGAGTACCTTCATGGGTGGGCCCTCACGGTACAGACTTTAAGTATCTGCATTCATCGTACACACTTCTGTTTCCACTGATTTAATGCGCAGATGAAATTCTGTAGAAATCTGTGGTAAATTGGTGTCGTAAGGACCATTTTTTTTTTTTTTTTTTTTTTTTTTTCTGTTGGATGTTTTTAAAATACCAGCTGGAGCGCTCACACCTAAATACCGGCCCATTGTACTACCAGTTAGCAACCTTCTACTTGTTATAGCTTTCCAGATGTTTTGAGAAAAGCCAAAAGATGCTGCCATGATAAGGAGCCTAAGTTACCAGCTCTCACCATGTCTGCGCCGAGTATCTGTAACCTCATGCGAGAAAAAGCAGGACATTCACAGAGGAAGTGCTCTGCGGTGTCCTCATTTTCTCCACAAGATTCACAGAGTGTGATATCACTTAAGCCTAACACGTTTAAATGCTTTGCAAAAGAGAAGTGCCCGCTGGCAACGCCAATAAGCTTTCTACAGTCTTTTCTGCTACGAGCTAGCAAAAATGTTGCAGTCTTCTTACTAACGTTGGGGAGCATACGTTTGGTCTGTCTGCATTCAATGGAGGCATGCCATCTACGGTTGTGCTCTTCACAGATCCAATCGTTGATTGAAGCCCTCACTGAGGACGCTGACAGACCTAGCGACGGTTCAGGTCCTGAGAAAGCTGTCTGTTTCCAGTTATGCCGTGATGGGCTGGAACCCAAATGAGACTCAAGGAATTAAATCTTCCGATCGCATTCAGAGAGCTCTTGCATTCCTGGATCACTTTCGAAGTGGTTAGAGGGTTGAGAAGGGCCTTAAGCACAGCTTGGCTGTCGCTGCAAACAAAGATACTTCTCCCCGTCCATCCATTGTTCGTTACGTGGCTCAAGGCCAATAGGATAGCATAAGCCTCCGCTTGGAAAACGGATGCGTCGTCGTTCTCAACAAAGGCACCAGCACCAGAACCCTCGTCGGTTTTGGAGCCATCTGTGAAGATACGATAACAGTTCTTTCCAGGCTCAGATTCTGGAGCGAACCAGTCCTAAACCGAAGGAAAGCTGACTGAGTAATTTTGACGCTGTTTGAGCCTTGGGATCATCGTGTCAGGCGGCATATCCATTAGACGTGGGTCAAAAGATAAGCTGCTTGCGAGCTCCTCAAAGCTCCAGTGCGAATTGTGCCAGAGACCACATCGCCTTAAACGAGAAATGGTCTTAAGAGTACACCCCATGATGTAGGTTTCAAGGGGAGGAAGATTCCGCAGTGCGTCGAGAGCAGCTCCCGGTGTGCTGGGGAAGGCCCCAGTAACACCAAGACAAACTGTTCTTTGAAGTTTGGCAAACGAGACAATAACGTATTTACGAGAGAGCTTATTCCACCAAACAACTGACGCATAGCAGATGATTGGTCTTATCATAGTGAGGACCTACCATATAATGTCACTTTCCATTGGTTTCACCCAGCATTTTTTCTATTCAGTTTAACTTAATTGCCTTTGTGTGAGTGAAACATCTATGGTTCTTAAAAAATATTCATTGAAGAAAATTTTCTTTTTGACATTTGAGTAACATGTGTTAGTGCTTCTTGAGTCGATTCTCACTTCAAATCAGGAAGCGGCTGTCAGTCTTCAGAATCATGAGAAACTATCTTTTTTGCACCATCGGTGTAAGAATGCTCCTGGACGCTCCTGGGCGGTTCTTTTCTTCCAATGGAAAGCGACATAAAATTCACAACAACCTTAGTTTTTTCTTTACTCAAATTAAAAAATTCGGTAGTGTTTCGGATAAAGACATTTGGAGTTGCTCCATTGGTTCTCCTCGCAAGATAGGCTCGAATACAACAACAATTAAAATTGAAACTCGTACTGTACCCAATCGAAAATGATGAAAATGAAGTAGCGGCCGAGCTCGTATTGACTGAGAATCCTTTTGTAAAGTCTTACGATGTCGAATTATCTTTTTTTACAGAGTTAAGTCATCCTCTTAAGATCTGATTCCTGAAGCCTTTTTTGGAGAAAAAAAAAACAAACAAATGGGAAAACATTTGCTTCCTGACTTGCCATTGCTTTGCTAATTGCCTTGAAATGCTGATTGTTCAGTGTACACTGACTCCGCACCAGTGTAACCCAAATCCTCGACTGACACAAATATTTGTCAATTTCCTTCCACTGATGTCGTCTGACCGACTCCTAGCAAAACGCATTATCCAATGAGTGTATGTTATGTGTAAACCTTTTGCAATATCTCCAATGTCACACAACTCTTAGACCATTCATCTTGTGACGACAACGGCAACAACGACCGACCAAGAAGACAACCATCGTGAGCGACCCAACTGCAGCAGCAATAACAGACAGATAAACCAGAGAAGAAGATCTGCCACTGACATTGGCATCGGAATAATATCAAATTAAACCTGAAAAAACGGAATATATGCAAACGAAACGTTGCGTGCCCCAACACAGCGCTATGCAGCAGCATCTTCAGCTTCATACGCTCTGAGATGCATCGATAAAATGCGATACGAATGATGCACCATTGTACACACACAGATGGGCCATCCATACTTCGAGTGTTGTTATATTCCCTTTCCTATATGCGAGTGGATTAGTTCTTCAATGCGGAGTTCATTGATGTCATTAAAGCAATGCAATTCCGGGAGACATTTTGCCTACTGCTGCTGCTGCTGTAGTTGATGTCATGTGATATCCTCCTCACAGATAATATCATCATCATCTCGTCATCATCATCGCATTTGGTTACGTTAAATGATCCAACCAAACAGATTTTAGCAGAATCTTTCTTTTTGTTTTCATTGGATTTGCTCGTTTCTGAGGATGCCCCTTCTCTCCTGTTTTTTCGTAGCGGCATATTTGCAGAGTATTGTTACGGAAAATCAATTAAGCAGCACTAACGGCCTTAAGACAGGCGCGGTTAGTGAATATAATAACTGTGCGACAAGTCGCAACAAAAAAATTTACTTCACATGGATAACTTCGAAAAAGATACTCAGTTAGTTGTTAATTAAACGGTTTTTATGCAACGAAGAGATGGATTTCGTGATGACGGGAAGGAGGAGAAGATCTGTGAATGGGGAAATGGGAAATGTCTGAGTCAACCACAAGAAACAAAACGACGTACATTCATATTTGTGGAGTGCCGTCTAGGGTTTCTCATTGTTGGTCAACCAAACTGTCTGGTTTCTCAATTTTAAGTCTGCAATGCTAAGTGGCACACGTGCAGATACTATAGTACCATGAATGAGAACAACTGAAAACAGATTTACTCAAAGCTTTTCTGATTTTTTACCCTCCATGGGGGTAAGCCTTGACGTGGCGGAGGGGCTTATGGCGACTACTACAATGAAACCTAGAGCTATGCGATCGCGGAACTTGTTTCTGCAGAAGGGCCACCCATGGTCGCCAGGTCGAAGTGGAGTAGGATGTTGCTACTAATTACCCCCCCAATGAAGGAGTGTTCCCACCAAGGCACTTACAACAGATAAGACGGTTGCGGAAGAATTCTCTCGATAGAATCAACGGTAGCGTCATCTGTTCCAGTCAGGTTAAACTACTTGGTGAACACCTTATAATATAGGCTACTCAGACGTAAGCAGAGCACAGGCTTATAAGGAGCGGTTAATCCGGCCTCTCGTCCTTGGAGTCATTAAAGGACCTGGCCCTCCAGGTTAGGGGCTCCTGCCCGACGTAGGAGTATCCAGATAGTTATGAAACAACTACAAACCTCGGATATGGATGATTCAAATGTTGACGACCCTGGCAAACGAAATATGGACAACGACTTTTGGATCTGCACGTGGAATGTCCGGACCTTAAACAGGCCACGTGCAGCCTAACAATTAGTGGAGACTCTAGACAGATACAAAGCTGATATAACAGCCCTCCAGGAAATGCGATGGGATGGAGATAGCATGCGAAGGATGAAGACCTGCGAAATCTACTTCGGTAAGTGCTACGGTTGTTCGGGTGTGGCTTTGTGATTAGAGGCATACTTAGGCTAGAAGTCATGCACTTTAAGTATGTAAGTCAGCGCCTTGTCACAATCCGCCTCAGGGAAAAATTTAAAAACATCACGCTAATCTGTGTCCACGCCCCAACAAAGGAGAAAGATGATCCAATCAAAGAAGAATTCTACGAGCTTCTCGAAAAGGCGTATGATAAGTGCGCGAAGTACGACGTTAAGATTGTTCTTGGCGACTTTAACGCCAAGATCGGAAAGGAGGGCATCTTTGGCTCGACGATCGGAGGACACAGCCTGCACGACAAAACCTCCGAAAACGGACTCAGGCTGATCGACTTTGCAGCGGGGCGCAATATCACCATAGCAAGCACTCGATTCCCTCATCTCAATACACACAAGGGAACTTGGAAGTCTCCAGATCATGACACTGTAAACCAAATTGATCATGTAGCGATAGACGCCAGACATGCATCCAGTATCCTGGATGTCCGAACGTTCCGAGGGGCCAACATAGACTCAGACCACTACCTGGTAGTATCTAGAGTCCGGATGCGGATATCCATGGCACCTCAGTGAATAGCGGATATTATGCGAAAATTCAATGTCAGTAAACTCGCATCGCAGGAGACTGTCAGATCTTTTGCCAACCGCGTCTCCCTCAATCTCTCGGAAAACATACCAGCAGCACCAACTATAGACGAACAGTGTAACCATTGCCAACTTTCGGAAAAAAGAAACAACGAGTTACTTTGTGTTGGAAGAAAAACTATCATCGCCCAATGTAATCTCCTGCTCTTCTTCCGGAGCGTCTTGTGGCACAGTTTTGGAAGGTATAATTGTTGATGGCAGGGGTGAAGTGACGGGCAGGTTACTTCAATAATTTGGTCTCGCGCTAATAGTAGTCCAGTCGAGTACTTTCGGAAATAAACGGCGTCTATAGTTTCAAAACGTCTTGTTCGGTGCTTTTAGGAGTTTATTGCCCATTATCTGTATGGATCGTGTCTAATGACGTTCAAAGCCGAAGACGACGCGACGTGCCATTGATAGTTCGGCTGGCGCTTTAGCGTTATTCCGGTGATTCGCTCAACTGTCGTGAAGCTGCAGATGGGCTCCTTTCCTTTGTTTGACTTTGATAACAGCTTTGCACTCTTAATTCTAAGTCGTTAAGCAGAACTGGGATAATTAAGGTCTTAAGGGTTACCTTTGTTTCTCTGGAGAGGGTTTTTTTCTCAATTGTGAACCGTGAACCGTTGCTTCTTTGGTTTAAAAAGAATTGTTCTCCGTTTGATCTTCGCACTGATGTTATTTTTTATGCCTGAAATGGACCCTAAAATTATGTCTATCTAATTGTCGCTGCTCGCTGTCCTTGTTTGATGACAACATATACTTCGTTTTACCCTCATTTTGGAATAAAAGCCGTAGCCTATGCTAATGATATCGTCATCATGATTTCGGGAAAATTCACAACAACCCTTTGTGAACTCCTTCAGACAGCTCTAAACAAGCTCATCAGCTGGGCTAAAAACTGTGGGCTGAATGTCAACCCTACAAAAACAGAACTTGTTCTGCTTACGAGAAAACGTATTATTCCAGATATACTTCCACCCACCACTAATGGTATACCAATAAACTTATCTGGTACGCCAAAATATCTTGGAATTTTCTTTGATCGTAAACTTAACTGGAAAGAATATTTAAAAGAAAAAGAAAGGAAAGCTCAAATCGCTTTCTACACTTGTAGTAGAATTTTTGGGAAAAAATGGGGACCTGGTCCCAAAACCATTCACTGGATGAATACATCCATAGTAAGACCAATCCCCACATTATGCCTGTCTAGTCTGGTGGCCATCAATAGAGAAGGCTTCAAACCTTAAGACCATGACCAAAATCCAAAGGCTTGCATGCATTGGCTAAACTAGTGCCGTTAGAAGAACACCAAATGCAACTCAGGAAACCTTCCTGTCGCTAGCCCCCCTAGATCTTTTTACTAAGGAGATGGCTCACTACGACTCAAACAATGCAACAATTGTAAAACAGACATTTCAGGTCAGAGAACCTTCATGAACCATACAGATATAGACATTCAAGTAGACTATTTCAGCCCGCATTTTGACTTCAGTCCAGCGGCCCTAACAGTCTCTCCGACAAGAGAGAGCTGTGAGGAAAACAGGGTTATAAAAGGAAATCACATTTCCGTCTTCACAGATGGTTCCAAAACGGACGAAGGGGTAGGGTCAGGTATCTTCTCAGACTACCTCACCATGAATAGATCAATAAAGCTTCCCGACTTCTGCAGTGTTTTTCAAGCAGAAGTACTCGCAGTGTGCGAAGCCGCAAAGCACCTAGCTACGCAAAAGTTGATCAACAAAAATATTCACTTCTTCATAGATAGTCAGGCGGCCATTAATGCTATCTCATCCATTATCACAAAATCCAGATTAGTAGACAGCTGCTGCAGTAATCTTAGACTGCTCAGCGAAACAAACACCGTAAATTTAACTTGGGTTCTAGGACATCGCGACATAGTCGGTAATGCAATGGCGGATAAGCTGGCTAAGATCGAGTCAGAAAAAACAGAATCAAACAAAATTTTCTAAAAACCGCAAATGACAGGTGGTCATCTTTAGAAACATACCGAGTCTCCAGAAAACTTTGGCCAGATATTTATAAGAAAAAAACAGAATTTCTACTCCAGCTAAACAGACCTCGGCTCTATCTGTTGATTGGCATTCTCACGGGCCACAACTCGTTGGGTACCCACATGATGAGAATGGGCATTAGCACATCTGACTTATGTAGAGGATGCCAAGATGAGAAGGCAGAGGAAGGATCGTTCCACTTCCTCTGTGAATGTCCTAACTTGGCCCACACTCGGAAAAAACCCTCGGAGAATACTTCTTCGACGAACTGGGCGACATCTCTAGTCCTGAAATTTACTCAGGGCTCCAAATGGTTCAGTGGGAGTTCCCTACCCCAATAAACTAATCACTGACCCAGCCCTACCTCTCCAATTCTCTCACCCCATCATCCTCTGTTTTCCTATGGAGCACAATGGATCCTTGCGAGGTCCAAGTGAGGTGCTGCTACTTGTGTCTGCACATGGATCTGACATACGATACTGAAAATCCATCTGGTATAACTTTTCCGGTCATATCTTGCAGATCAGCTGGTGCATGTTCCTTTTCAACTGATCTCCAGCTGCCTTGAAAAGATCGGCATCAAGGGCATCTGCAACTGCAGTCTTATTTGATTTCAGTTTTGCAAATAACAAGTTTAACTTCTTCTAGGTTGGGAGGGCGACATTCTCGATCATCGTCCATGTCACGACGCTCGTAATGACGAAAATTGCGTTCAATAAAAAGACACCTTTTGAACTGTAGATTAAAATGCTCATCTCTTGAGGAAATGTTCTTCATAAAATTGATGTCTGATGTGAAATTCGATAACATTTTCTTTATTTCAACAAAATAAACAAAACAAAGCCTCAAAACAGTTATTCGTACCCTTATTCCCTATCACCCACCATCTAGAACTTAATATTCCCACATTTTTATTAACATAACATCTTCAAACGTTGATAAATTCATCTGATTAATGATTTCAATAAAAAACTATAATGCCTGACATTCGAGAAAGATTTCGTACTTTCACGCAATTTGCATATTCAACATAAAAAAAAATGTTGTGGGCAGAACGGTTACGCTTCCACGCGAAAAAAAAATGTAAAACAACGTTTTGTTTACAAAACACCATTTATCAAATAACCGAAGTTGTTGAATATGCTAAAGATGTAGATTAACAAAAATTTCGGAATAATTTATTCATGGCAAAATAAACGAATGTTACTACGTCAATGGGGCGGGGAATGCCCGGAATATGAAGTGGGAAGTGTTGTGTAATTGAAGTCGGGTTATAAGTTGATTGTTCCTAACTGATATTTGGTATCAGAAGGTACATCTGTCGTGAACGTGTGTCTCCCTTTGTTGTCTATTAGACTACTGTGCACCCACCCCTTTCATGAAAGTTCTAAGTCTTAAGAGGGTTCCAAGTTAGTTCGAATGGTTGTTAACACAGCTTTTGCGTAGCACGAAGTTAAAAAATTAAAGGAAAGCCTTTATAACTCCAGCACGTCGCGTCGGTCGTCGTGTCTCCGATTTACAGCACATTCAAAATGAAGTCACTTAGCAGCTGTTTACACATGTAAAAGTACCTCTGCGACACTTTTAACGACTGTGAACTTTGGACAAACACTTTTACCTTACTTTTTTATGTTTGCACTCAGTTTGTCCCTTTAGTAGGGTACCCTCTAATTTGGGTCCATTACAATGCGTCAAGTGTCAATCAAACACCCAAATTGCTTCTCCTTTCACTTCTCACACCGTCGAATGATGACAGTTTCGACGAATGAAGTAAAATATTCGACGACATACCAACTGCAGACCACATACCTATCCAAAAAAGAAAAAACAAAAGTGCACATAAACTCTCCCATGGCATTTTATTAGGAAAACTTTTACAATAACCTCATGTGGCCCGACACAGATGCGTCGTTGTTCACAAGTTCTAGGAGTACATGGCGCCCATGTCGCAACAACTCATAGTGCCGAACAATTTACACCTTCGTTGTTCGTTGGCCTGACATCGACTTTCGCACCTTTGCATTGGCCTGGTCGGATTCATTTGCGGTGTTGCTGAACCTTACAATGGCCAACTTTTAGTGCGCACATATAAACACACACACACACACACACACACAGTTCGTATGATTTACGCTTTTTAATTGCTGACCTTTGAGTCTTCTTCGACTGTGGCGGTGCGACTGGCAATGGCAGCTCATTGAAATGACTGAACATACTCGTATATGGTTGTATCTATGCGAACGATGATGTCCCGGGGGAACAATCTCATGCACTGTCCTGTTGCATTGGGAAACATATCCGCTAATGAGATTTGTCAATAGAGTTGAGTTGTGTCCACTGAGAGGGCTGTGGCTCCTGGTTGAGGATGGTGAGTCTTTGTTGGGTGTCTTTGGGGATATAGGAAAGTATGGGATGCGCGCATTAAGACCATAAATGGTGACCATTGATGGACTCCTATTTTGGGAAATAAATTCATTTCGGACTTTGTGTTGACAAAATGTTGTTAAACACACACACAGAACAAAGCAATTCGTGTTATTGACAAGGATGCGTTGACTCATATGGCTGACTGAGGAAAGAATGACAGATTGTTTTGTGAAGTGATTCACTTTGGAATGAGCATCAGTTTCCTTTTTGAGTAAAAGCAATGACGCATGGTTGTGCGTCATCTACCGACATTGGGGATGCGGTCAGAGATGACGGTGGTTTGAAAAGGTCCAAAACTGTACTTAGACTATTTTTACCCACCTCACACCTCTACCATTTGCTTAAGAACAAAAAAAAAAACCACAAGATTGGAATGCATTAAGCAAAATACAACAAATTGGCGCCCAACGTTTGGCTTTTCAAAAATATCACATACTCTTTCTTCTCGGCGTTCCGAGCATCATGATCTCGACAGGATCAAAACTTATCTCTTTGCAGGCTTCACATCTGTGAGGTGTGGCTCTTAAGAAAGTGTTAATAAATTCGAACTCGATGAACTCACATCGGAGCCCTCAATAAAGTGGAAACACAGATAAAGGCAGAGGTGAGGAAATTGTTGGGCATAGTCCTATTCAATGTGGGATGTTCGTGGTTTCACCTCTTTTCAAGTTATTAACATCCTCTCTAATTAGGATGAACTGACTACTGAGTTGTCAAATGTATTTTAAATGCAAATAGCTTCTTTGACTGGAGACTTCAACTCGAATCTTCTTGCACATAGCTGAACACAGACTCCGTATCGTCAATTTTGGTAAATGTATTTAGAATAAACGGAGGTCTAAACGAAGAATATCCTCGGCAATTCTGTTCGTTTCCTGATGGTGATCATTTACCATACCACCAACTCGGCGAATACGTTTGACGAGCATGCTCTTCATGTTGTAAGCATGATAGATAAAGAAGAACTAGTAGATGCGTTCACGGTAGTCTTATAGCAATAAACACTAACAACAAGCGGCTCGCTAACCAGCTTTACAAAAAGAAAACACAACGAGCACGAGCAAGTTCAGCGAGTACGTTCAGCGTTTAGGGCTAACATCGAAGCCACCGAGCACTAGAAAATCGAAATTTTTCATTAACAACGAGCGGTTTGTTAAAATGACTACACAAATAAAACACTCTTAAGCACGGGACACAAAGGGCTGCTTGACAGCCGTTATTCTTCTTATTTATTAAAGCACCATCACATCAGCAAGTTTTTAGGAGAATCTTTTTGTCAGACAGAATATGTTCCTTACACAGCAATAAATGACTTAATATCCATCGAAATGGTCAGCTGCTAGAAAGCAGTGAAATATGGAATATCAGCATTTGGTACGAGCTGATCTACGCTTCCTGTTTAAGTTCAACGATATAATACTTACAAATGCCACACTTAACTGGAAAGGAGTGTAGAGTAGGATTCAACAACTCATGAACAATCCGTCACGCACAGAAGATTTCATCAATTTAACGAAGTCACTTGAGCGAAGTCACTAGCACATCTAGCGAAGAGTAGAAGTTTTCGAACGACTTTCGAAGTTCGTGTTCTTAATATTAATCAATGTGTACCTATTACGTGGCAGTTAGAGGTTCGAATCCTAGAAAAGTCCTATAGTTTTTCTATAAGTATCACACTTGTTGAAGAATTGGCGTCGTCCGAGAGTAATTAAACTGTCATGAAAAGCTCTTTCTCACTTATTTGTTTGGAAAAGATCTTTCTCCCTCAGGCGTTCAAAATTGGCACAAGAAATTTAGGGCCTCGAAATGCGTTAGTCTTTGATATTTAAGTAAGAGCTAGTCCGATCAATCAATTTACGCATAAATGATATGATTATTCTTATCGGAGGCGTATTGATCCAGAGGAGCATTTTCGTTGACAGAATCCATGTCTTGCCAGAGGCTCTCATACGTTGTCAGAAGAATAACAGTGCCATAGCATGACAGGGATTGCTCCAAAATGTTTGGCTTCATTCGAGAAAGCATTTTTGACGCATTTAATTGCGGCCCGGGTCAATTCAATAAATTTTCTTTGTCTAAGAACAACTTCGGTCTTGAGAGTATTGACGGAGAAACAGTTGTCTTTGAAATTCAGCGAAGCCTCTGGAACAAACAACTTGGAGGATGGATTAAACAGAAGAACAGAAAGTCTTGTCGCGTTGGCCGTCGACATTATTCTTGTGCGTTTACTTCATATCATTCATTGAGCTCTTCAAGCAGAGAGGCAACAAGCATTCCCAACAGAAGAGGTTATAGAACGCTAACTTGCGGGCAGCCATTACTAGTTTCTATTGTTTGATATTGTAAATAATCCGTTTAACGACCGTTAGTATGGCTATAATATACAAGGCTAATGATTTGTTCACACCAAGTTCCCTATCAGCGTTGCACGAGCCATCAATGCTAGAATGCTTAAAAGTGCCCTCTATGTCGTTCAAAATACCCGCGGCAAAATCCTTTTTTTTCAAAAGTACATTCAATGCTCGAGACAGAGAATGTATTTACAATAAATTTTTTTTTTAAATTAGGTAAAAGTGCATCCACACTATGCCGAACGACACCAATCGGCACTTGCCGATCGGCCATACCGATTTAGTGAGGACCTCTTGATCGGCCTACTGACTCACCGAAAGCCGGCTTGAATTCGAAAAAAATGAAAGAGATCCGATTGCACCCAAAAAAGTACTGTCGCGCCCTACGTTAGGTTAGGTGGAAGTGGCTGTCAGCCAATGAGTAATACCTACGTACATTGCCTGACACACTTAGGCCGCAAGGGCCCATTGTGATACCACAGAGATCAGCAAGTTAATCACCTACTGCTCTTAGAAACCTCCGCTCCGATGTAAGATTAACGAGTTCATCACCCATTAATCTTCCATTACGTGACTAGCTGGTCAATCACCCGCTAGTCGAACGACGCGGAACTTTTAAAGTATTTTGAAAAACTTTTAGGGTTTATTTAAGCTAAGTCGCTAGCATCATCGAAGAAGAATTCACCGAGATGAGTTTTCCTCCTATGAAGTAGTGCAGGGCATGAGCAAAGAAGGTGTTGAACGGTTTCTTCCTCTTCTTCGTCCATGCAGGTTCTGCAGAAATCAATGGAAAACACACCAAGCCTTTTGGCGTGACTTCCTATTAGACAGTGTCCCGTAAGAACACTGTATCTATAGATACAGGCGATTCAGGGCTAACAAACTCTTCGAGCGTTTTGAGTCTACACACGGCCAAACTTTTTTGATTGCAAGGCAGTTGTTACTCTCAGTCCATCTAGTGTTTGTCATCCTCGAAGCGTCTTGTCTAAGTAGGAGTTTACATGTAGCGATAGGTATACCTATGTTGTTCCATTCTGAGCGTAGGGAAGTGGTCGTTCGCTCTTTGGCTCGTTCGTCTGCCATACAGTTGCCTGGTATGTCCCTGTGCCCCGGCACCCGTGAAAGGTGAATGTTGAACTGATTTGACATTTCCCTCAGAGACATTTTACAATTTTGGACCGCGATGGATTTTGTAGAGACAGAAGCAAGAGATTTAAGGGTAGCTTGGCTGTCCGAGAAGTTTCGAATATCCGTGGAGGATATGACGTTTTCTTTGAGCCAAGACAGCACCTCGTTAATCGCCAGAATTTCCGCTTGGAACGCATTACAATGATCGGGTAGGCGGAAGAAAAGACTGAGATTCAGTTTTTCTGAGTAGATTCCACGTCCGTGTATCGCTGGTTTTTAAACCATCATCGGTGTAAAATTGTATTGCTTCATTTTCCAAGAGAGTGCCATTTTTCCAAGCTTCTCTTGAAGGTATGGTTACTTGGAAATTATTTATCAAACACCAACTTGGGGGTGGTGTAGTCGGACCGATTCGGTAGGAATTTAAAGTTATCTAGAATGGTAGTGTGACCGATTTGATTATTGGACTGTGATGTAGCTCTGAGTCGAGTAGCTGAGCTAGCTGCGACTTGTTTGCTGAAGATATCTAGGGGTGTGAGATCTAGTAGTACATTGAGGGCGTCCGATGGGGTTGTCCTCAGTGCGCCACTAATACACAGACTAGCCTATCTTTGAACTTTGGCCAGCTTGTTGTAGTTGATCATCTTGTCTAGTGCGATATACCAGACAATCACCCCGTATGTGAGTATCGGTCTAACTAACGAGGTAAACAGCCAATTAGTGATTTGGGGGGAGAAACCTCATTTCCCGCCAATGGCTTTTTTACAAGAGAAGAGTGCCACGTTACTCTATCCTCAATATTGTTTTTCCAGGTCAGTTTTTTGTCAGAAATGAGACCTAGATATTTGGCCTTATTTGACAGTGTGAGAGTTACCCCCTTAATAGTTGGGTACTAACGCGCTAAAACTGATGGGTCTAAAGCTCTTTTTGCGAGTGAATAGTCTTGCCTACCAACTTTTGGAATTATATTGAACCCGAAACTCTTTTAAGGGGTTGGGATTTGGGACGTACGCTAGGGAAAGACTAGTACAGGGTTGTTAAAGGTGTTTCCTTAGACATGTGGCTTTCAATCTGGCAATACTTTTTTCGGAGTCGATCTTTTTGACAGCTGTCACTTGATTTATGTTTGCTTTCAACAGACAAACTCCGCAACAACGTTTGGTAGGTATAATTTTGCAAATTGATCATCAAAATAATGATTCGGTTGCTACGCATCGTGCGCTGCGTCCAATATTCAGTCAAAATAATCGCCCAGCAGGAAATGTAGTTCGAGCCATCATGGATCGGTTTCTCAGCACATTTAGTACAGTCCACCTAGACAGCGGGCATTCTCAGATAAGGTACACACAGAAGGCACTATTGCTGCTGTGGAACTGAATATCGAAGACGACCCACCATCGCTCACAACAATTGGAGCTGTGCCTATCCTTTTGATGGAAGATTTGGCGGAAGGATCAAGAATTTTGGTTTGCTACCTTACGAAATCCAACTCGTGCAAGAATTGAAGATTGAACGATCATCCAAAGAGTCACACATTCGATCATTCGATGAATGGGCCCAAAACAAGATGGCCACCGATCGCGATTTCCACAAGAAAATTTTGTCAACGATGAAGATCACTTTTGGTTGAATGAACAAACAAAACTGTCGAACCCCCAAGTCATTGTTGAGACGCTCAATGATTGGTGTGCTCTATGGACAGAAGGAAACAATGGCCCATATTTCTTCAAAAATGAAGCCGATTAATGTTACAGTCAATGGGGAACGCTAAAGAGCCATGATCATGATGATGTGCTCTCCAAAATCTTCCATTTAATATACCACTGGACTATTTTTGTGAAGCTATGCGAAGTAGCTGGTCCACGTAGATAAGCTCGTGATGATTGACGCTTTGGAAGAAAATATTCGGCGCGTTACAGCTGACATACGGAGAAAAGTGGTCGAAAATTGTTCATCCCGGCTGGAGCCAGCCCAAAATCATTTTTAAAGTATAATGGCATACTCTTTTCTTTATAATAAGGCTGAATTCTTGGCCATAACATTGTATTCTTGAAAACAACAGGTATAAGAAAAAACCTTTGCATGATTAATTTCAATGTAATTTCATAAAATATTCTTTGATATGAGATTTTGACCTCCACCATCACTATTAGGTAATTTTATCTTCAGCTTCAAAGTCAGCGGAATTCAGATCAACGACGTTCGAACCATTGCATTCAACCAGTTCCTACAAACCATGATCGTCTATAACAACACCAGGGTATAACTTAACTCCTTACGATTAAGCAAAACTAAGAAAGTTAAAAAAAAAAAAAACGTAACACTCACCAGTTTTTCCAAGAATAAATCACAAACAAGTAATCAGCAAGCAAAATAGTTCCGGTTGGTCTTAGATAACAGCAAAGCCAATTAGAAAATTGTGTTGTTTACGTACAAAACGATGCGTTGGCAGCACTCGTTTATATCTGGGTTATCGTAAATTAAACGCACGCACAAACAAATCACTTTTCTTTTCGTCACACAGAACGCGCGTTACAGAATTAATATTACAATAAATTTTCTCTTTTCTTTCGCTTCTTCTTCTTTTCTATTCAGCCTTTTGCCAATAATTTCACTTTAATTGATGTGATGTGTTGCAGGCACAATTTAATTGCAGCAAACTCTTTAAAAAACTATAAACGCGAAAACAGTACGCTCCACAGAACAAGACAATTAAACAACAACACCAACAAAAATACACAAAATACCAAGTCACAACACTTCTTTTATGAGACGTTAACTTTTTTTTTTACTATTTTTCTAGTTAAGTTTTAAATTTTACGACTCTCTTAATCCAAGAAATTGCGAGGAAGCAATTTATTTCATAACTTTATGGTACCAAATCTGAAAATGAAAAAGAAAAAAATAAATAAATGAATTAAATTGCTCAGTCGAAGTGTAGTTAGACGAAGAAAGAAAATGAAAGAAAGCCAAAAAAGCAGGAAAAGTCTGCACAAAAGTGAAGACGTGTGGGTGACAACCATTCGCTTTCGTGATGCATTTCTGAGTTTGAAGCTGACGTTGTAATCAGATTCAGTAGATAGCGACTCAAATTTGTTAAATTTTAATTGTTTCTTTGTTGGTTAAAGAAATGTAAAGTAAAAGCAACAATAATTGTGATGTGACAGGCGGACGTTATTTTCTCTATTATGTGACTATAGGAAGCGAGATTTTTCACTTGATAAATGTGTCTCAAGCTTTTGAATAAATCTATTCGAAGATACATTTCTATCTTCTTCTTTTGTGTAAATGCAATGTGAGACCTGAAACTAAGGAAGACGGCAATTATTTCGTTTAACAACTTCTTCTACATGGCTAAGACTAAAGACTTCTGTTCTGCTGTTGACCAGGGATACACACTACACAGTCATCGGTCTGAAATAATTTTGTTTGCATAATTTGGAGAAAGAAAACAAACTGCGGGTTCAATAACACCGATCTTATGGTCTGGTCTATAAATCAAAACAGAAGACGACAACCACGACGACTACGACGACGATGGAAAATGCGTAACAATGGATGGCAGTTGGCATGGTTGGTAGAGAAACTAATGTTTTAAGCTGTTAATACGCTTAAGAGCTTAAGGCACAAAAGTGGATGAATTAATTATGAATTAAGATGAAAAATGGGTTCGAAATATTTTAAATGGAAGTCAAAGCCAAATACGATGACTTTGGTAACCTTGAAAATGAAGAACAACGACACTGCGGGAAATGAATGGCCGGTAGTAAGACTCATAGAGGAGATGGGGTTTTAAAAAGAAGTGGCTAATCTGACAGTGGGTGGGCTAAAATTGATTCAAATTGTTTGCACTCAAGCTCAAGTTTAAGGGTCAATAAATTGGATTAGGTAAAGATTATGAGAACTATACTGACTAAGGTAGAGGAGACTTTTATGACTGCTCATACTCAATCAAGAGGACTGCTACTGGATACCTAAACTGGGGTCGAATTGCCCAGTAGAGGAGTATTATTTGTCTTTCGAAACTCGCTATATATTACATAAAATCAGTCTGCTTTTCATTTATCGACTTAAATTAGTTCCAATACCGATGAAATGATGTCAACTTGTAGTACTAAAGAGCTCGATAACTTGAGAAGTAATGAGAAAAGCAAGTAATTCAGTCATGTTTTACTCGATCACGTGTGCGGTAATTCGGCCCCTGATTCCGCCAAATTGTGACAAACAAGACAGATTGAAAACCAGGATGGCGCAATAGACATCTAGACTGCCCCCGGAGTCAAGCGTATTTCTGTCAAATATACCGTGGTCTCGGTGGTTTTGTGGTTAGCATGTCTGCCTGTTACGCGGGAGGTTCGTGATTCGAGTCCCAAACGATAACAAAATTGTTTTTTTTACTGGTGCACCTTTCGCGAGTCTTGTTATGGTTATTTCATTGCCATGAAAAGCGCTCAATTGATTAGCTATTCGGAATCAGCAGAAAATTGTGGGTCCCTCCATTTCCTTTACTGCTATGGTTGTGACAATGGTCCCGGAGCTCTGTTACACCACCCTTCCTATTTATTATTTAATACCGTGGTACCCGTGACGTAGTGGTTTATATGTCAGCCTGTAAGGTGAGAGTTCTTCAAGTACTTCATCGCGAGGCATTGAGTCCTCCGAAACTAATTAAGCTGCCATGAAAAGTGTTTTCGCAGTTAGTAGTTCGTATTCGAAAAGAGCCAAATATAGGACCGCCATTTAACGTTTTTTTTTAACTGCTTATTTCGTGAATGGTAACACTTAGCTCATGTCTGATTTGACAAATAATAATTAGTTTTATCCTTCCGTTAAACGAATATAGTTGTGTCTACGCTTGAACAACGCTGGGAAATATTGAAAATCGTGGTAATGTTGCACAATGTATGCGAAAATTGCGTACGATTTTTGGATGAAAAGAAGCACCGTCAGCTCCGTATGTTCGTTATATTATGAAAAAAGTGAAAGAAACTGGCATCCTCGTCAATAAAACAAAGCGTGAAAAGCCAAAAAAAAAAACCAGAGAAAATTGCTGCTGTGGCAGAAAGTGTGCGTAAAGCTCCATCAACATCAATTCACCGTCGTTCTCAACAATTGAACATTTTGGAGACATCATTGAGACGAATTTTGCATAAAGACCTTGGTATGACGCCATACAAAGTCCAATTGGATCTGGAGTTGAAGCCAACTGACCATCCAATGCGTTTTCGCTTCGCTAAGTGGGCCGGCGAACAACTTAGAGAAGATGCCGATTTTGCCAAAAAAAATCATCTTTTCAGATGAAGCTCATTTTGATCTTTGCGGGTGTGTAAACAAGCAAAATTGTCGCATTTGGGGCACAGAAAACCCGCGCGCATACATTGAAAAGGCGATACACCCAAAACCAGTCACTGTTTGGTTCGGATTCTGGTCCAGAGGCATAATTAGAACATTTTTCTTCGAAAATGAGCAAGGAGTGGCCTTTACAGTCAATGGCAATCGTTAGCAGGCTATGTTGAATGAATTTTTGTTCACAAAAATTGATGAGGCGGATAATGGCAACATTTGGTTTCAAAAGAAATTTGAGAAAATATTCATTAGTTTTTTTTATAGCATTTTCAAAAAAAAAAGTTATTTGGCGGACCCTTTACTTTCGCAGCTAGTTCGAAATCGTAAAAAACTAAATACTATTGGATTGACGACACTGCTGACTTTTAGCAATCGTATGAAGTGGCCTCACCTTGCCAATCCAGGAAAGGTCAACTTTCTAGACAGAGGACTCGAATTCTGATGTTTAATGTTGGAAATACCACTTGCCGTTGACTTTTTGGGTTGACATAAGTACTACCAGAGGTAACACATTTTTGTTTTTGTGCACTATTTTACCAAGCAGCCAGAAGCTCTCGCGATTCCAAACCAGTCAACAGAGATTGTAGCTGAACGTTTTTGTGCGATTCGGAGCTGCACTTGCACTTCGTTTGGGTCAAGAACAAAACTTCAAACCCACTATTTTCGCTGAGATTATGAATCGCTTCGATATTGAAAAAAAACTAGAACGACTCCCTTTCACCTCCAGCTAAATGGTTGAGAGGGCCTGGCTTTGGATTACTTGGCAAAATACATTGACCGAAATTAAAGCGACTTATGGACGATCACTTTCCACAGTTGTTAACAGCAGTACAAATAAGACTTCAGCAATGGCCAGTTTTGGAATGGAACCTTGTTTATCACTGGATTTAGTTATGGCCACCTACGCTGATGAACCCATTTTAATTTCTCCAGATATTGTGGGCTTACGGAATCTTCAAGTTTAATGGAAATCAACTAAAATCTGCCAGCTGCAGAATCTCACTTATCCTTTTGGAAAACTTATTTCGTTACAGGCGACAAAGTACGGCTATGAAATAAAAAGACGTATGAAAGGAAAAAGCTCCAAACTACAACGAATCGAGGAAGGCCCATACATGGCTACAGAAGTCTTTAGTAACGTTATCTTTCGAATTCAAAAAGATGATCCATGGAATATTTCTTTCCACTATGATAGAACGACAACATACTCAAATCAAAAACTGGTGGAAGTGAAGCACAAATTGATTCCATTTGGTAGTGAAAATGATTGTGTAGGGTTATGAACTACGTACGCAGCTGTCACCCAGCAACACAGCCCTCTAATGACAGAACATTTGTTATGGAGGCGGTGAGGGAAATCAAACAAAGGAAGGCTACTAAAAGAACCAAGTAGTATAATTTGGACAAAGAAAATGCAATTAATTCAATTTTGAATATGCAAAGATAACTGAACAACACCATCAACACATCGGTCCAAAATGCAGGGAGCACCCCACAGAGTCTGTGGGACTTTCTTCAACAAACTTGAATAGGTTGCTAGAGATTTCAAAGGAACACTACCAGCAAGCCGAAGATACATAGTGGTGGAATGATGAAGCTAAGTCAGTGAGCATGGTCCAAATATTTCCAAAAATTAGGAATGAAAAGTCTCACTTTGAAGTATTCCCCTTCAAAAAGCAGATGCAAAGAAGAAGTGAGCCAAATTCCAAGCACCGAGCACGAAGGGCATATATTACAAGCTGGAATAAATATGTAACCCGGCAGCTGATGCCAGACAAGCCATTAAAGAAATACGAACAAACAACTTGAATAAGAAGAGTGATTTGGGAGATTCGTTCGCCGAAGCTCATCTACAACGCTCAATAACAGTTTCTTGAGGATGGCGACAAAATTCTGTACAGGTATTCATAGTGTTGTGATGGGCTATTGAACAAACAAAATTCTTGAAAGCATTCTCCAAAACAGGATCGAACTCATTCGAAGTACCAGACATCCCAGTCGAAGAAGTTAGTAGGGCAGATAGAAAAACGTTTTCTACGCTGAAGGGAAGACTGGTTTTGAGTCCAACACTCATATATGGTACACAATGTGGGGTAATGTGGACATAAGTAAACACGCTGAACATGCTTCGTATGAGATCAGAGGTATAAAAATTGCCGAAATCTGTGGAAAGTTTCACAGATACTATTTCCAAAAATACTATTTTACGAGAAATGAGAAATGGAACAAGACCGGACCTAGGTTATGCTGGTATTGCCATTGCAAAAAGTATTGTAAAAAGAAAAACCCAAAGAATCATGCCAAAAGAAGGCAATGTATTCCAAAAATGTTATGGTATCTGCATTTTCTGCTTTTCTCACTTTGAAAACTCTTCTTTTTTCGAAAAGACAATCTGCTAGATGTTCATTCGTTTATATGATAAGTTCAAATGACTCAAAAAAAAGTAATCAATTCAAATGAGACCAAAACTATGGTCAATCGTTCCTTCTAAAGATAGCTATCGCCATAAGCTATCTTTCGAAGGAAATAAGAGAACGTGACACAGGTTTGACAAGTTGAGTTTGGAACACACTTTTAAAGCCTACTGAACCCTTTATAGCACTAAGAACTATCATACCAATATACCTTAAATACATATATCCATATACCTCTGTTTGATGACATCGACATGAATGAAGTGCAATCAGTTTGATGCAACTCGCCAATGAAAGCAAAGAACCCGGAGCACCCGGATGTATTGATGGTGTCGTTAGTACAGAAGCAATTCCTGACTCTTTCAAAAAATCAATAATATTCCTTCTTTCCAAAAAAGGGAACCCCAACGATAAAACCAACTACCGCGGTCTATATTTTACACACACAACTTACAAGCTGTTCACGACTGTTCTTTTGAATCGACTTAATTGATGAGCCGAAAAAAATCAAATTTTGACAGAACTCCAAGCTGCAAGCAGGCAAAACTATTCAGTCGTTGAAGACTAGTGGTGAAATTTGGGTGCAAACCGAGTAGCATTCGAATTCGCTATTGAGAGACCTGAAGCTGTCGAATCATTTCAAAGCTGATTTTTTCCTCAATTAGAAGAGAATAGGTCAGCATTCAAGTCCCTCCTTAAAGTCAAATTCTCGTAACTCACCAGGAATTCGCGAAGACTTGAAAACGGAGGCTCGGGTGAAAAACTTCAATGTGGATTATGTGCTACACCCTAAATACCATCGTTATTACCATCGGACTAAATAAATTAAAAAATATGGTTGGGCAACAGAGCGAGGAGCCCCAGGACTTAGCGCATTTCTCACAACCATGCCATAGAATGGAGGGGACCTTTTATTTTCTGCCGGTTCCGAATGGCTAATCGATAAAGCGCTTTTCATGGCAATGAATTTACTACCGGAGGACTTGCCAATTCCTTGCGAAAGGCAATACTCGTGGAAAATCATTTATGTCTCTGTTGAGATTCGAACCTCTTCGTTAACAGGCGGACATGCAACGGACCACCACACCACCGGTACCATCGGACTTACATTTATTATAATTCATAAGACTGGCACAATAGGCTTCATTCAGACACCGCAGTGCCCAGAGCTGAGAAAGCTCTACCCGTCACCTAAATTTTATCTAATTCATAAGATCTTCGGATAACCCTATGGGTTGTCAAAAAAAAAAACAGGGTCTCGGTTCTCAAAAGACAATAGGTCACGAAATCACCACACATCTCTGTCATTTGAAGAACTTAAACGGTGTTTTTTCAATCGGAATTTTTGAGAGCCAGCCGCGGTAGCCACTTGACCGAAATCATTTTTAAAACATAATGACAGACCCTCATCACTCTAATAAAGCTAAGTTGTTGGCCATATCATTACACTGCATTCGTTTAATTTCTTCCTGAAAACCACAAGTCTAAAAAACACCCATGACATGGTAATTGGAAAACTTTTTTCGTTACCTGAATCCAACACAGCTAAAACCTAGAGCTACTTCAGAACGAGTTGAAGGGAAGCATAGGGTTTAAAAAACACTCAGTTTGACATTCAACGCGAGTTCAGGTGTCTCAAAAAACACTTTGAGGCAAACTCAGGAATTTTCCAAGTATTTGACAGATTGAAGTAAGTTTTTATGAGCCAATTCTTAACTCCAGTGCCTTGACTCTATCGATAAAATGAATTCCAAGAACAAATTGACAACAATTCGAGAAATTACAATGCAAAATACAAACTGTCTTCAAAAACTAATTATCCATCACCTCCAAAAAAAAAATTCCTGAACCGACTTATTACTCCGCATACTTCCCCATTAACATTCCATCCGATTGTCCAAATAACACACCAAACGACAACGCGAATGGTAATACAAAAAAAAAACCATACTATTCTGCCTCTGAGCAAGTTCAAAAAAAATTCAAGTACAATCAAATTAATTAGCCACTTAATAACAGGTATCTTGACGCGCATTGCACTTCCTCTATAAACTACAACTTCCACACACAGTCAAACTACAAACAAACAAAAAAATAGAAAGAGGAATCTTCCTCGAGATTGCAACAAAAGGCAAGACTCATTAGCCTGCAATGCTAAACTGGCTCGAAGAAAAGAGAAAAACCAACAAAAATGTCACGACAAAAACACACTAACTGAAACGAATCCAGAACAATTTGTGCAGCAGCAGCACCTAGCACCAGAACCAGCAGCAGCAGCAGCCATCACCAACTGCAGAAGAAGAGCAGCTGCTGCTATGATATCGCCATACAAACGAACCAAAAGAAACCAAAGCAATTAATAAGCCATCTAGGAAATTTTTACGCCAAAGACAGATTTCCAATTTGAAAATGCAAAAATCCCCAAGACTCTAGATAAATTAAAATAATTCCGCAATTAAAGAAAAATTTAAAATAAAAAGAATGAATGGCGCGAGGCTGTGCATTCTTCAACCCAACCAACGAAGAGGAGCATCACCATCGTTTGAATAGTTTTAGTAATTTGAATCAAAAACAGCAAAAAAAAAATTGGATTCATTTGAATTGAAATTATTTCTTGAACACGGACGTGATTATGTGGCTCACGCGGAACACAGTTACAACATCACACACCAACCATTTGCAGAGAACACAACACGATTTGAATATTGATTCTTTTTGGTCACACTCCTGGCTGCACCTTTGACTGTCGATCGGCGGCGGCGGTCGTTTGTCGTCAGTCGTGTCAGCCGTCGTCGATCGGAACAGCAAAGAGAAGCTCATTAAAGCGTTAAGTTATTAGCTTGTTAAGTATCATTTTGGCAATCTTAATTTTTATGGTTACAAATTTTTGGACGAACTCTCACTTTTTATTTTATCTTCTGTTAGTGATTTGATGGGCACCGCGAATTGAATTTATGAATTTTTTTTTATTAATTCGTTTCTCGGGCTGATAACAGATTCATAGGTTTACACGCCTTCGATATGCAAGTGGGGTAATCGAGTTGAATAACCACAGAGAAAGTCGTAGAGTTTATGAGGAAAGATGTCACAGAAGAGTATTTTTCAACTGGAAATGTATCCTATTTGCACGGCAAAATTCGAAGTAAAAAAATATTCAACTCCCGAGTTTATCGACAGCGATATGAGGCAGATACAACGACGACGACTTGATTGGTGAAGCACTCGCGAGTTACTGAAGCAACTGAAATACCATCCGCGTCCGCAATGGTACTGTTAGCCTGATTTTAGTGTAAAAGGTATAACCCCCCTGATGGAAACCAGTGTGCTGTGCTTGTGCTGTGCTGTGCTCGCCGTATGTGCTGCGCAAGGTGGCACTACCAGTGGAAAAGATGATGGCTCGAGTCTGAGATTGTCCAGCAAGAAGACCAAGGTGGTGATGAAGAGTATCTGAGTATCTTGAAGGCAAACATAAGAGATATTTTCTTGCAATCCCTTCCCCAAATGTATGCGATCGACATCGAACCGCGTACCACAGGTCCACAGATGCAGATTGAGAAACACGAAGAGCGAGAGAGGGAGCTTTTTGTGCAGATGCAATCAGCTGTCTTGTGGTTTATTGCTCTCCTCAGTTTTGACTTGAAAAATGCCGGTTTGTAACTTTCTTTCGAACATCGAATGCTGCGATTGTTCGAAAAAGGAGTAAATCATCTCCCATTCATAAAAATCCAAAGAGAGAACAGAGACTCGAGCTTTGCGTATCTGAGGGAAAAGCTTTTATCTTTCTGGCAGAGAGAAGATCACGTTCGCACGAGGTTGCCTGGTCGGGAGGGTACACGGACGCCTTGTATTTTGTCAGATGTGTCGCGCCTATTTTTATTATTTTCCCAAACCATCTTGGGTGTTGTTTTTTGTTGGTTTGTTTGTTTGCTCTCCAATGTCAATCACCATCGTGTGGCACTTATTTTCGTTGTTTAAAAAATGTTTTATGTATGAAGAGTGACAGATTATTACTATTAGAAAGCAAAATCTGCTTTTGGAGGTAAATATAGGATAAAGATCGTATACAATGATTTGAGATGTTAAGCTGCACATGGAAAGTGACAACATGCTCAATGAAAGTCTTGAGAAGAAAAAAGAAAAACTAAAAAGAAGGTGAAGCTGCAAATACTTTGTGATGCAGTTGGTAAGTGAGAAGTCTATCGATTGCCTATTTTTCGAATTTTCAAGTGTCTTTAGCATTGATATCTGAAGTAGGAAAATGTTTATTGATCAGAAGAAGTTGTTTTGTGAGATTGTTTCTGTTTGGTTAGTAAAATGTTTTGTTAGCGGGAAATGAGTTGAGTTTTCCGAAAAACAGCTGGTGTAAACCGAGCTCTTTAAGAGCTAGACAAAAAACTCGAATAAGAGGCAACCATCGAAGTAAAATAAAATAAAAGCAGAATTAGTTACCATCTGATTCACTCGCCAAAGTAGCTCTCCACAGCCTGATATGCTCATGACGATTTATCGTTCTTTGCTTGGTAAGCGTAATGAAGAAGTTTTCGAACTCATCTATGAATGAATTTGACCCATTGAGACTGGAATTCCCATTCTTTTATGAAAAAAATTTGGCTTTTAAGACATTTACGGCAAAAAATTTCTAAATTTGCTCATGGGGTAAGCTGGGACAAATATATCTCTACTGGGTTTTCGGAGGACTCAATAGGCCCGAGAGGGTTAAATTGTTCATTGCTAGAGAAATTCGATCGCTTCCTCAATGAGTTTCCTTAGCTATTAGCCGAGTTCACACTGTGAGTTGGACAGACTTTGGCTTGATAGTATGAACCCTCAGACGACCGCTTGGCCAACTTGTTGGATGGTTTTCAAATATTTTTGAAAATTTAGAAGTTGGACGTAGTGGAAGAATATGTGACATAAAGTTGGACGACAACCTTGATAAGTGTGAACGCAAACTACATCCGACCATCCAACTTCCATCAAACGAAGTCTGTCCAACTAATTGTACAGAGTGAACTCAGCTATTGAGAACACAAGATCAAAATTCTAGCAACCAACGTGTGATCAGGGGCTGAATTCTTAAACTTTTTAGACGATTTTCGTTCAATCGATCAAAAAGAATGTTTCATCTTTCATGCAACTTTACTTTCAGCGATTGAATGATAGCTGTTTTGCTATCGTCTTACAAATTTTAGTAACTTTTTCAGGTCTTAAGAACAATTTTTTGTACCTAGAAACTAGACGAGTTGTCTTAAGAGTTACGGAATCCAGGCCTACATCGAAATTCAATAATGATGATTAAACAACTTCTTAAGCAGGACCGCTCGAAAGCTGCTCCCAAGATCAGTGAGAATCTGATATCTCAATCTTCGAGTTCAGAAACTACAAAAAAATAAGTGTTAACCAGGTGTGCCAGATGAGATACCATATGAGTTTTGGAAAACGAGGGAAACATGGGGCTTAGATGGTAGTACGTGATAGTTGGCTTCGTGAATGTAAAATAGCCTTCCTCCGCATTGTAGAAGGAAGGGAAGCTGTGATAATTATACTATCGGTCAAACTGGAGTCCCACACTTTGAATATTGCTGAGCGAGGATCATTTCAGTTCTGCTATGCTATGCGGCACAACATCGTGGACTTTATCTAAAGCTGATGAGGAAGCCTCTGATCGATTCAAATGAAAAATAATTTGACCATATAAATGTCCCTGTATGTAAAGACAGTGCAAGGAAGAAGATTCAACAACGAACTGAGCTGTACCGTAGGTACTGCCGAAAAGTACGCATCCCGAGACTGCAATGTCTGGAACATGTACAGAATAAAGATGATTCGTATTAACACTCCGGCTACACGCTTTTTTCGAAAGCACATAGCAAGGAATAAGTCGCTGAAAAAGAAAACTTCGTTTTAGGTGGCGCCATTAAGGAAAAGAAGACCTCAATCGACGGAGTGCGAAACTAAATTAATGAAATTGTTGGCACTCGATAGTTTTTGAGAGTTGAGACCCAGGCTCATTTAAACAGAGTTGCATCAAAGAGAAAATAAATACACAAAATACCACACTTTTTTGGTTTCAGCAGCTCGTTTGACCGGAATCAGCATTTAGGGAACAAATCAGTGTATGTGATTGTGCGGCCCTTTGGGACCAATGTTAAAGTTTGTAATAGTTCTTCCTTTTCAAAATTTAACTTAAAACTAATATAATTAACAGATAATTCTAAAATATTGATAGTTATTTATAATTTACATTAAAATTAAGATCGCCCGAAATATTTTTTTAACATTTTTTATATGCTATTTAAAACATATTTCAGGTTTCACTTCCAAGAACAAAGTTCAATTAGCGGAAAATTAACAACATTTTGTTTTTTAAGAAAAATTACTTTTCTTTTTTTTTTTTTTTAATTTCTCAAAATTCAAGAAAGGTTTTTCTTCGTTTTGTTGATTTTGAGTAAAAATTGATTATTGAAAGAGAAAATGGCCATTAGTCAGGCAAAATTTAAAAAAAAAAAAATAAAATAAAAAAAAAATATTATTTTTAAAAAAATTTGACTTTGTGGCTTGACTTCTCAAAAACTATTCATTAAATGAACTTAAACTAAATTTTTTATTAAACAACAACGCATTTGCTCTCAAAAACATTATAGTATGATGTAGAAATAGTATTTTAAAAAATTGAGCCAATTTTTAAAAAAAAATGCTCTTCGCGCCTACACGGAGTCATATAGACCCCCCATCTACCTATACAATTTATTTTTTGTCTTATCCATCCTGAGCCTTTGGTAAACCGTATCTAAAACACCCTACAAAAATAATAGAAAATTCTAAAAGTTAATAAATACCTAAAAAATTGAGAGCGGTGAAATTTTTTTTTAACTTTTTTCTATACGCTACTTAAAACACACTTCCAAAAATTTGATGAAAATCTATGGACTGGCCCAGGATTCCTAGGTTTTGCCATTTTTACGTCAAACGGCACTCCACTAGTAATGCAGCGGAAAAACAGAGTCTTTCAAAGCATACCACATTCGGATAGTGTTTTTAAGATATGAATCCATATACTCCGCTGTGTGTCCGAAGTTGGGCTCTATGTAAAACTGATGAGCATTTTTAGCGAGGCGGGTGTTGCTGCTAAATTCTTTCAGGGGAGGAATGCCACAGAAAAAGCGAGAAAAGAGACTGAAACAGATAACGTTTCGACGATGCTCCAGAAAATCATTAGATCCTACAATTATTGAACTATCACTTATCAGCATTAACGCTCTGTGTTGTACCTTATCAAGTAGGTGCAAAGCAGTGCTGCCACTGAGAAATTTAAAAAATCATAGTTTAAAAACATGATTTGGGATAAAAAATTATGACGGACCAATCTCGTAATGAAAAATAAAAGAAAGAATTCAAATAGAGTATCTGGAAACCATACCATGAGTAAAAAAAATGTATATAATAGATTAACAGTTTGTTCAGATTATTAATTAAAACCTAAAAGCAAAAAAGTATCGAAACTTAAAACAAAAACAAACAGTTTTGATAAATGAAAAGATTAGTAAAATTTTTAACAGTTGAAACACTTTTTATATTTCTCAGATGAACATTTCGGAAGCAATGCTTCCATCGTCAGTGAGATTTATAAACTAAAATAAATTATTTGTCAAAAAATTAATAAAAAAAAAACGAAAATGTTTCCAAACAAAATTACAATTGAGTTGAATTGAATCTATTAAAAAATTTTTTTTTAAATTGATTCTTTGATCGGTCCATCATCACTATTCATTAGATTATTTTTGTCTTTAAATATGTAAAATGATTCAAAAGCATCTAATTCATAATTGCTATTTACACTTCTTAATAATTTTAAATTTTGCAAACTAAAACTATGACTATTTTCTAGCATATGTTCTGCAACACTTGACTTTTCTTTTTCATTATATTTAAGATTGCAAAATTTTTTTAAATTTTTTTAGAATATGTCATCCTGTCTGTCCTATATATTCTTTTGTACAATCATTACATCCGATAGAATAATTTTCGAAGTTGTTCAATTTTATCTTTAGATCCTCCAATCAGATTTTTTATTTTTATTTCGCTGCACTGATTGATTAAAGGATATTAAGATAAAATTGAACATCTTCAAAAATCAGGAATTTATTCTGTCAGATGTAATGATTGTACAAAGAATAAAATATAATGAAAAGAACATATGCTAGAAAATAGTCATAGTTTTAGTTTGCAAAATTTAAAATTATTAAGAAATGTAAATAGCAATTATGAATTAGATGCTTTTGAATCATTTTATGTATCGAAAAACAAAAATAATCTAATGAATAGTGATGAATGATGATGAACGGATTAAAGGTTCAAATTAAAAAAATTTTTTTAATAGATTCAACTGAACTCAATTGTAATTTTGTTTAGAAACATTTTTGATTTTTTTTATTAATTTTTTTTTACAAATAATTTATTTTAATTTATAAATCTCACTGACAATGGAAGCTCTGCTTCCGAAATGTGCGTCTGAGGAAATATAAAAAGTTTGTGTTTTAACTGTCAAAAATCTTACTAGTCTTTTTATTTATTAGATAAAAAAACACGTCGATTATCTCAACTAAAAGAACTCATTATACAGTTTTGTACTTATTCATGTGTTTTTTATCCATTGTCTAGAGAACAAAAACTGAAATTGGCCAAAAGCGATTTTAATAAAATAAATACATGATTTTTCTTAAGCCGAAATATATGTTTCAATTCTCTGCAATTGGCAATTGCTGAAGCTGAACTCAATTTTCAATGTTGAAATCAAAATAATATCAGGAAAATAAAAAGCATGGAAAATGAAGTGAACTATAGAAAAATATAAAAACTGTTTCATCCTCTGATCTCTTTTACTCATCATCATTGCGTTAGTCGAGCACTCGAGGTGATTGCTGAGCTGTCAAAAATATTCCAAGGCCCGAGGCGAAAGAAAGATTAAGGCTGTGTGTGAAAAAACATGATTTTGGACTCAAAAACATGAAAACATGATTAGGGTCTAAAAAGCATGAAAATCATGATAAATCATGATTTCTGGCAGCCCTGGTGCAAAGACGTTTTAACAGATCCTGACCAGATATGAGAACTGTACAATAGTTTCAGATGAAAGGCTTTATAAATAGTAATCAGATCAGAGGGGGGTGAAGAATGTCCTGCAACTTCTCAAGAAACCTAAGCATTCAGGATCATTTTTGTCGACTTCAAATATGTGGTCATTCCAACGAAGATTTTCGATTTCTTGGGTTTCTTAGAAGAAGAAACCACTCATGGATGAAGGCAATTGGGTAATGTTAAGCTTTATCGTCAGGAGACAGCATTGAGTTTTTGAAGCATTATATTCTACTCGATTTTCATAACCCCATGTAACAATGCAGTCAAGATCAGAATTTAACTAACTTATCATTATCATACCCGTGGTGCGATGGTTAGCATGTCCAACTGCTAACCCAGAGGTTCGAGGTTCGAATCCCAGCAGAGGCGCAAAAATGTTTTTTCCCGGGTATCGCCTTTCGCGAGGAACTGGCAAGTCCTCCGTTAGTAAATTCATGCCATGAAAAGCGCTTTCTCAATTAGCCGTTCGGATCTGGCATAAAATTGTAGGTCCCCTCCATTCCCTCACAAGGCATGGTTGTGAGAAATGCGCTAGGCCCAGGGGCTCCTTGCTCTGTAGCGCCACCCTATTTTTTTTTTTTTTTTTTTATCATTATCATACGCACCGTTCCTGTTTCTTTTCCGAAGAGCTTGGACGTGAAGTTGGGAACGAAGGTGAAAAGCTGAGTGTTGAGTAGTCAGCAAAACTGTTATGTGGATACGAATTTTCAGACAAGAGTTGTTTTATGAAAATAGAAAGAAGATAGGAGACAAAACGGAACCCTGGGGCACACCAGCATTTATAAAATGGAAACCAGACTTTAAACCATCTAATACAATTTGTATTGAAAAGGCCGAAAGGTAGTTTCTAATCCAACAAAGGTTTGCATTTTCGCAAAGCGCTTTTCATGGCAATAAATTTATTATCGGAGGACTTGCCAATTCTTCACAAAAGGCGATACTCGTAGAAAAACATTTTTTTAGTTACTGTTGGAATTCGAACCAGAAACTTGGAGCGTAACGGGAAGACATGCTAACCATTACGCCACGGGTATCGCTGACACTTGCACATTGGCTGAAAACCATGAGTTTGTATCATGAAGACGGTACTGGCTTTGCTTGTTCTTTAATAGTCTCTAATTCTAATTGTCTCTAATAGTACTTACAGTAATATCAAAACATCTGTTCCAGTTGGACGAACCGAACATACAGAATCAAAATTTTCAACGAGGGAAGGATTGTAAAGTAACGTTTACTGTGTCTCTAGCATGACTGACTGCTTGGTATAGAAGTTTTAGGTTCGAATCTCAGAAATGTCAATTTCTTTCTCAATTACTGGTATTGTCTGTAGCGAGGACAAATCAACCGCTAGTAGTTACACTGCCGTGGAAAGCTCTTTCGTAACTATCTGTTCAGAATCAACAATAATTTCTTGTTTTTTTTTATAATTAACGGGCACATCAAGGGGTTACAATGTTGTAGAACACAGTGCGAGTATTTACGAAAACAGGAGAGGATTTGAAAGGAGACATCGATGCACGTTGCTTTTGAATTTTTGTGAATCGTGATGAAGTTAAAAACAGGGCCAGGTAGAGCATTCCACATTCCGGTGGTGCAACTAAAATATGAATCTCTATACTTGACTGTACACCCGAAGTTGGGTTCAAGGTAAAACTGATGAGCATTCCTAGCAAGGCGGGAGTTGCGGCTAAATTGTTTCAGGGGAGGAATGGCTATTTCACTAGAGCACTCTTTGTAAGAAAAGCGATAAAAGAGAGAGAGAGACAGGTGACTTTTCGACGATGTTCAAGAGAATCAATCGATTCTACGATTGAACTATCACCTATCAATTTTAACGCTCTATTGTGTACCCTATCAAGAAGGTGCAAAGATGTTTGAGGAGCACCTGACCAGATATGGGAGTTATACTCCAGTTGTGGGCGGATATGAAGGCCTTATAAATTGTAGCCAGATCAGAAGGGGTGAAGAACTTCCTGCATCGTCTCAAGAAGCCTAAGCATTTAGCAGCGTTTTTAGCGACTTCAAATATGTGGTCATTCCAACGAAGGTCATCGTTTACACACATACCAAGTACTGCCAGCTTTTCGGTTTCTTGGATACAGGTAAAATTCATGAATAATGGCAATGGGGGAATGTTAAGCTTCAACGACAAGAGACAGCATTGAGTTTTTGAGCATTGAATTCTACTCGGAACTCGGTTCATAAGACCCCATGAAACAATGCTGTCAAGGTCAGAATTCAATGAGCTTATCATACGCAACCGTTCCAGTTCCACATCCGAAGAGCAGGGACGTGAATTTGGAAACGAATATGAAAAGCTGAGGGTCGAGTCGTCAGCAAAACAGTTAAGCGGATTAGAAGTTTCAGACAAGAGATCATTAATGAAAATGAGGAAGAGAGTTGGAGACAAAAAGGAGCCCTGGGGCACACCAGCATTTATGAAGTGGGTATCAGACTTGAGGCCATCCAACACAACTTGTATTGAACGGTCGGAATGGTAGTTTCTAATCCAACGAAGATGAGACTCATTGACACCAAAAGCACGCATTTTCGATAAAAGAGCCTGATGCCAAACTCTATCAAATGGTTTAGAAATATCAAACGCAATAATCTTACTTTCTCCAAAACAATGTAAGGATTGGTTCCACTTTTCGGTGAGATAAGCCATCAAATCACCAGTGGACCGTTTGCTACGAAAGCCGTATTGACGGTCATTAAGAAGCTTTCGTTCTTCAAGATATTTCATAAGTTGACGGTTTATCAACGTTTCCATGACCTTGGAAAGAAGGGTTAGTTAGTGCAATTGGACGGTAATTGGAAGGGGAGGAAGATTCGCCTTTTTTAGGTACCGGCTGGACAAATGCAGTTTTCCATCTGCTCGGGAAAAGCCCAGCAGAATAGGAAAGATGGAAATGTTTACGCAGTGGTTTTGCCAGCGTAAATAAGAATTAGTAAAGTAGAAGAACGCCTCTTCAGAATAACGGCGGGGATACCATCTGGATCAGCGGATTTGTGTATATTGAGATCTTTGAGGACTCTCGCTACCGAGCGAGTTCGAAAAAATATCTGCTTCATCAAAGAATTTGTAGACTCGAGCTCAGGTGGAGCCAATATGCTATCAGGGAGTGTCGAGTTAGCAGCAAATTAAGCTGCCAGCAAATTGGCTTTATCGGTGGAGCTGACATACGGAGAGTCATTGAAAACGAGCGTTGGGAGCGATGACGTGGTCGAGTTCTTAATGTTCTTCACAAAAGACCAAAAGTTTTTGGTTCCTTTTGGACACAACCGTATTTTTTGCCTTACTTTTTGGTCATGTAAAAACTTAGCCTTTTGTATTTGAGCATTACAGATATTTCTGGCCCGTTTGAACAAATTTCGGTTTTCTGCAGTAAGGTCTTTAAATTTTCGAAAGCTACTTTCTCGATCCCTAATCGCCTTTTTACAGCTTAAATCAAACTACGAATTCTCTTTGGGGATGATACTTTTTGTTCTGTGAGGAACAAAATTTCTCATGCCGTTGAGAATTACGTTAGATATCATATCAGCTGATGCATCAATTTGTAGATAGATTGTTGAAACATAAATAGTTGCGAGAAATGCTCAAGGCCAAGTGCTTTCTCGAGGTCTGTTGTGACTCTGTGCTTATATATCTATAAGGCTTCAAAAAAGACTAGTTGCCAGCCACTTCTTACCATAAACTGACAAAAGTAGTAGCAAGCAGCGGTCACATTATTGGTTCTTACTCTCGAAACCATATATAAACTTTGGCTTTGTCTTTAAAGTTTAATGGGCAGTGGCGCAGCAATTTAATAGAGAATCTCTCAAAAGTGTTAAAAACTAACCTGGAAAGAAGAATCTATATATTCTTTTTTGTACTATCACCTTCTTGCAGCCAATAGCTGGATATGTTAGCAACTCTGCCAATCTCTGCGGTATATACGCTGACTAACGGCGAGCCAGTAGGGTGAATTTTGTGTTTCCCCCCTGAAAATAGTGATAATTACTGACCGTAACATTATTTTGTTAAATTAGCTAGAGAACAAAGATAAAGATGAAAGTTCCCAACGTTTATGTCTGGGCCCAGCTTACATCATCAATAGCCCTTCCTGTCAAAATATTCTCATTTAATTTTTATATCTTTCAACTTGGAAACCTGATTTACAGAACTTTACAATCTTGATTTAAAATTATCTTTTTTTCGTTTGTTTACTCAATTTTACGACGGTTTAACGACTTCAGTATTTGCATTGAGACTGAAATTTATTAATTTGATTAAATGTGGTAACTGGGTGTGCCTTATCCACTACTGCATATGCCAAACAAATGAAATGAAATATTTTTGGGTCCTACTTTCTCATCATCGAATATTTAAAAAAAAGTGTGAAAGTGTGTGTATTTATAGAGGTGGTAGCGATGTACTTATGTGCTTTTATGAGCACCAAGCCTTCCATGTAAAGAGTACAATTTTAGTATAATTGATTCATACATTGAATTTTGAAAGTATTGGTGGTTCCAAACACCTATCACGTAAAGGTAGATTTGAGGTAGATAATCGATCCCCAAAGTGACATCACCACAGAGTTTCAAAAAAGAGCATCTCCGTTTCATTGCAACGCTTAGGTCATTCATAAGAAAAGCACAGAATGAACTATTCGAAAATAAAGAACGTCTTCCTATTTAGTGATTAAAATAAGGAGTTTTCGGGTTCTATCGAAGACAGGTTAAGAGACTAAGTAGAGTGCGAGTATATTCTCAACATCTCGTTCGTTTCTTATTTTTATTTATTTCTTGCTGTGTAAATCAAAACAACAAAGAAATCAACTGCTAACAACAAGTCACAGACATCATTATTTTCTCCTAACCGACACAACTTGCAAACTGGGAAAAATAAACAAACACACAATCAAAAGCGATCAATAAAGGCGTCTGTCCAATGAGATAAGATCTTTATACTCGAACATCCATGGCGTTTCTTTGATTGTGTCAAGTGCTGCATGAACACTATCCATCAAACCAATGATTGAGTCAAAACTTTTACTTTATGGCGAATCGTTTACTGTGAGATGATGTCTCCAACTGTATTTTCTTCATCACCACCACAGAACCCCACCCTCCCTTAACCTGATTTAATATTTTTCAAGTCAACTGCAGTGCTGTCACTGTGTTTGGATTGTATCATCAATAAATTAATCATTTTCGCAATGCTCGAATCACCAAGGAAAATGACAACACAAAAAGCGAGTAATAAACATAAGCAGAGTGAGAGTATTGCGACAAGCCCCTGAATTCACGATGGACCATAGAGAAAATCAGAGAAATGCAGCAAAATGTTCAATTCGCTCTAATAATTGATAACTACCGGGCGGATGAAATGAAATGTGTTGTGTCGTGCATTTGTGTGTCGTCAATGGTTTGCGTTTTGTTGAATTGGAAACTGAAAATAAAAAACAACAAATAAATACATGATTTTCCCCACTGATTGCCTTTGGAGTTTTCTATTTTCCTCGGAAGCTCTAAAGCCAACCAACGCGACGCGACGACATATGTATATGGATACATTGTCTCTTTTCCTATATAATTGATGAGATCAGTATTGTGCTTACTGTCACTATCGCTTCCACGACATATATTCCCATCTAATAATTAGTTTTGTATCGAAGCAGAAGAATGAGGATAGTACCTACTGCCTGTGATGGTTTCATGCGTAGATTTGTCACATACGATTCCAGCGACTTTCAGGTAAAAGTGTTACACTTACGGTGCGGAGTATCGTTTTGTTATTACTTGGTGTTCTTCGTAGCATAAAAGAAGAAATATTACCGACTTATATCAATAAATAGAGGGATCAATATTTCTTTTTTTCGTTTGCTATTGCAAATTTATGCATCCCGACTAGGAGTTCAACCGGTGAAACGAAAGAGCTGAGCTTAGAACTCGTGTTTTTATAAATAGAAATCTGGGTGTTCAATGACAGCGCAGAGGATGTAATTTATAAAGCGTATTTTTAAGAGTCGTAATTTCAATGATTTCCACGAACTTAAATGGTTTTGTTGGGTTAGACTTCTTGCCTTCTTCTTTTGTTTTCTTTCACGCCTTTCAACATGACGAAACCAATTGAATTTTCATTTTCTGTAGCATAGTTTTTTTTCTTTTGATGTGAAGGCTTCTATTTATCTTGCCACTTCTAATTCAATTAAGCTCTGTTACATCTGCTATCGGCACCGACTGACCAGTGCCCCACTTTCTTGTGGAACGCCACCTTTAATTTTCTTGAATCTTTGTAGGTAACTAAATTCTTGAGATAGCTACTACGAGTAGTTTTGCTCGTATCGTATGTAAAGTATTTACTTTTTTGACGTGTGGTTTTCAGTATGGCAGCTCTTTTTCGGAATTAGTTTGAAATTTCAATAATTGAAGCCGCACTACCACTGGGCACTGCATTCGTTAGGTAAACTGTTCCGAAACGAAATTCCTGTTGATACACGCCGATTTTTTCATAGTTTCGAGTTTCAAACCTTTGAGTTCTAAGATCCAGCGATTCAACACCCCTGGACTATAATGGTAGATCCTCCCCGTGCGGAATAAAATTCAATTGAAGCAGCTATAGGTCGTAAAGCGCATCCTCGAATTCTCTCTCGTCATTTCCCTGTATACTCAGGTTAAAGTCAATGCCACAATAATCTGCAAGCTCCTTCAGTTTCCCAAAGAAAAGACTCTTCCTTCGAATTATATGCCGGCTTTTTTTTTTGGTAGTCTTTCGTCCTGCATTTTTAAAACTTTCAAAAGATAATCTACGTGTAGTTTGAGTGTTTTAATAAAAAGCGCTGGCAGCCCAGTTTCGATATGTAGCATTTAGTTAGGCGTATTTCTCGGTAATAGAAAACATTTTTTAGGTAGAATCTTAACAGCTTTTCCACCGTTTCATATTCCTCATAGTCCCACGTTTGAGCACCATACATCATAATAGATTCTGCAACTGCTATAAAAACTTTATACTTAACGCTGTGTACAATCAGGTTATTTGAGAAGCATTTCCTCCAAGAAGCGCATATACTTTTGCACTCTATGCTTTTACTAGATTATCTTTCAAGCGTTCTTTCATATTCAGGTTGCTATTTATTATAATACCAATAATTTGTAGGTTCTAACAACTTGGATTGGTTCATTGTTGAAATGCCATTTCTCGTTTCCAGCATGAACCATTTTTAAAAACCATCGCCTTCGATTTGCTTTAAATCTTTTAAGTTAACCGCCAACAACTTGCAGTACATATGAAGTCGTTTAATCATAAGTTGCAGTGTTTGAGGTGAGTAAGCAAATAATACCATCGTCAGCAAAGAGTAACACTTTAATCAACATCTCGGCAAACTCTATTCCTCCTGGAAGGTAGTCGGTTAGGTCATTGATGAAAAGAGCAAAAAGATCTGGGCTCAGGAGGCATCCTTGTTTAACTCCCATTGTTGTATCGAACTGATCAGACAAGTCCTCCACGTTCCATACCGCTGCCTTATTTTCATCGGACAGGTTTTTTATGGCTCTTCTAAAAATTGAATACATTCCCGCGTTGTACAGCTTGTAGAACAAGGCCCTCCTATCAATTGTGTCGAGAGCAGTCAACGAAGAATACATATAATTTCTTGTTTTGTTCCAAGAAAGTTCCCGCAATGCCCAAGCAATACATTTGCCTCTTATCTAGTACTTAAAGTGTCAATTTTTTAAGAGTTTTTACGCCTTAACCAATCGTTAAGACGTCGATAAGACCCAAAAGGGACCAAAGGGGAGGAGCCAACTGCATGTACCGAAGTGTTATTAATAAACTCTTTTTAAGAACAACTTAAGAGCACGCTTTTGATTGTTCCAATTATTTCAGTTCAATGGAATAATAACTTTTTATCTCTTTTACCCAAATACGAATTGAATACAGTATCTGTGAAATGGAATAAACTTCGAATGAGAGACGAAAATATTATGTGTGGTTTACTTTCGTCAACAACTAAGTAGATATTTTCCCCCATAATATAAGAAAAACATTAAATGCATTTTTCAGCGTTAAGAACGTCGGTTGAATTTGCCAGAAAAGATTTACTTTGAAATCACACATTCTACCTCCCTTAAAATAAGTTTTTAAGAATAAATGGCTAAAAAAAATCAAAGTCGGGTGACAATGATGCGAAAAAGCATTTATTTGAAATCTATAGTACTATCGAAAACAAAAACGGTCGCTCAAAGCCATCTATGTATCCGCCGGCGCACTAAAAAGTTTGAATGTTAGTACGCCAGCGGATACATGGATGGCTTTCAGGGACCGTTTTTGTTTTCGATAGTACTATAGGTTCCATATACAATGCTGAAAATATAGTAGCGCGAAAGAGAAAACCGTCGAGAAAAATATATCTTCTCATTTGTACTACCGCTTTTTTTGAAGATTGAGTGACAGATTTTCGACGACCTCTGCGCAAAAGCTACTTTAGAAGGTTTTGAATAAGTTCTGCAAAGTGTTCATATTAAAAACGCTTGTCAAGCAATTATTTAAGCTATCCTTAAGAGTTTTTGGTTACACCTGAAAGAAAAACCACCTACAGAGCTTATTAATAGGTAAATAAGTGGAATAGTATTCTTAAGTATAAATTAAGTCCAAGTTAAGTGCGGAGTAATTTTTTGGTACAAGGGGCATAGTTGTATAACGACCTTGTTAAAGGTAACGGAAGACATTCGACGAGCTTTGGACAAAGAATATATCAGCTTTCTCATCCTTTTGGATTTCTCCAAAGCCTTTGACATGGTCTACCACTCCATGCTATGTGATAAACTTCTTCGTTTCTTCAACTTTTCTACTTGTCCTGTTAAACTTCTATCTTCTTATCTGTCCGGACGAAAACAGTGTGTGCAGTTGAACAATGTTCTGTCTGATCTTCTTCCGCTATCGCGTGGTGTACCACAAGGTTCCATTCTTGTTCCCCTCTTGTTTTCTCTTTATGTTAATGATTTACCGTCAATTGTTAAATATTGCTCTTTACAAATGTATGCCGATGACGTAGAATTGTATTTAAGTTGTCGTTTAGGGCTCATAGAGGATGGTGTATACAGAATAAATGAAGATCTCGAGTGTATTTCGATTTGGTGTCAACTTAATAGTCTCCTGCTGAATCCTAAAAAATCAGTTTCTTTGGTGATTTCTAAAAAACCCGTCGACTTACTATACTTTCCCCCTATGAATTTGCAAAACACACAAGTGACATATATGTGGAAACGGCTAGGAATCTCGGTATGATTTTTAACCGCACTCTTACATGGAATAACCACATAGTGGGTAAGACTTATGGTATTCTCCAATCATTGTGGGCAACACAGTTTTTTACCCCTCAAAGAGTTCGAATGCTTTTGGTGAAGACTCTAATCGTACCAACTCTAATCTATGGTTGTGAAATTTATTCACATTGCGACTCTGCCAGTAAGAGAAAACTAAATGTGACCTTCAATTTTCTAATACGCTACATTTTCGGTCTGCGTAAATATGACCATATTTCAAATTTCTCCAAAGCCGTCCTAAGCATGACATTCGAGAACTTTCTTAAGTATCGCGCCCTTAACATGCTCACTAACATACTTCTGTGCAAACAACCCCCTTATCTCAGCGAATTAATAAGTATGGCATCCTCACAAGGAACTAAAATGCTTGTTCAACCCCGCTATGGTTCTCTCACATCCGAACGACAGTTTTTTGTGTACTCCACTCGTCTTTGGAACACCTTGCCGAAAAATATACGAGATATAAATGATGCTTGAAGATAAAGACAAAAACTTACTTTTCTCTTTTATAGACAATATTCAATGTCATTGTATAACAAACTTAACTATGCCTGCCTTACTCTTTTTCTTTCTTTGCTCTCTTTCCTTCTTTTCTTGTTTTCTATATTATTATTTATAAATTTGAATCTATTTACTATTTTCCATTTTCCTTAATAAAAATCTTTAATGTATATCTTTTTACTAATTTGAATTATATAAAACTTTCTTTTTATGAATTCCTATAAAATTGTTATATCTTTAGCTTATATCTATCTTATTATTCTAAGCTTATATCTATCTTATAAGACAATCTGTCTTAATGTGTATAAGCGTTTCATGAAAAAAAAAATAAATAAATAAAAATAAAAATACAACTCTTAAAGAGCTTGTGTGTTGCTTGGGTGCTTCTCAAGATAAAGATGTTGTCGATAGTTCAATATCCGCTCCGAAAACCAGCCTGGCATTCCTTTATCATTTTATTGTGACTTATCCATCTACAGAGATGGTTGTTTAAAAGGGAGACAAATAGTTTATATGAGGTATTAAGGAAGGATATTCCCCTATAGTTGTTTGGATCAGATATGTCACCTTTTCTATGAGTAGGAAAAATTATCGCTTCCTTAAACTGATGCGGTATGCTCCCAGTTCTTAATATATAATTGAATGCCTCAGTAAGTTTCTTAATAAGGTCGGGCGTTCCACATTTCAGCAATTCCGCCGTTATTCTATCCATTCCTGTAGCTTTTCCATTCATTGGAGTTGTGCCACCCCTACGCTTTATTTCCGTTTCTGGGAGCCTGGTATTCTGAGGATTCCAGGGGACACCACTGTAATTATTGAATTTCTGAACTGAGGATACCAGGCTCCCAGAAACGGAAATAAAGCGTAGGGAAGCACATAAAATTAAAATTTGAAATAAAGCGTTTGATTTCGGATTTTAGTTTTTGGTCTTCCTCCTACCATCAATGTGCAAAAGTCCGGTATCCTCAGTTCGGAAATTCACTGACTGCTGTAGTCGTCTGATTGCAGTTGAACGCACTTCTTCATCAGTAAATGGCGAGTCCAGAATGTCATTGAAATAAAAGGGTTTCGCATGCACGATATTTGGGGCCATGATAGAAATGCTCTTTCAATAAAAAAGCAGGAAGATTGTCGCTGATTTTCAGAATCTTTCCGTTTATGTTCCTTATTGTTTTCCAGAATTCTTGCAGTATGTCAGCTTCAAGGCCCCAATTTCGTAGAACCTTGTTTTTTTCTCTCTACAAACTTTCTTAAAGGATTTTTTCTCTTCAATATAACGCCTTTTAAAATATGGATTGTTGTGTTTCCGAAAAAGGATGAGCCATCCAAAGGATCTCCTAGAGAACCATTTTCAGCAAAAAAAAAGAATGTTGGAAAAAATGTGACTTAAGTGGTTTTTGAAATGACCGATTCAATTTCAATATCAACCATTTCAAGATTTCTATTTAGATTTTTTCGGTACTCCATTGCCTTTGTTTCTTTCCAAATCAGTTTCGGGGGAAGTTTAAGATTCCTGGAATCCTCGAGTGGTATGACACACGAGTTTAATTGGACTGTTATTGGTATGTGGTCCGAAAATGGCATACTCTATTGTGATAATTTGTGCGATTCGTCGATGATCTCTGTCCTTGTGCATACTCTTCGTTTCATTTTGCAGCTTCTGTTTCAATGCTCCTTTTATGAACTCTGACATCGCACTAGCTTAAACCCATTTCGACAATATCGTCTGCGTTAGCGAGTAACTGTACAGACTTTTGAAGTATTGTTCCCAAGGTGCTGACGTTTGAGTTTTGTACAATCTTTTCAAGTTTTATTTTAAAGAAATCGCATGACAGTTTGTCGCCTTGAAGTCTTTTTCGACATCAAATGTCTCGGTGAGTTCTTTATCGACTTTACTTGACGGAGCAGCTTGTGTTTCCAAAGTCATTGGTGCATGATCTCCAGCTACCTTGAAAAGCTCGGCTACAAGGCCATCTGCATTTGCAGACTTATTTGATTTAAGTTTGCATATGACAAGCTTAACTTGTTCTTGGTCAGAAGGACGGCATACTTGATCATCGTCCAAGTTAAATGGGACATTCTCCCTGACAGCGGAACTAGTGTCTTCATCGCCACCAAGCAGTCTGCACCAGTGGTTTATCCTCCGTAGTGATTGCGTCTCTATTACTAAGTTTCCCTGTTGGTCTTTACAGGCTTGAGTTTGGGCTTTGGCTGGCAAAATCTTTTTACCTTTTGGTGAAACTTCCGAACCTCATTCCTGTCATGGCACCTCTCAATATCCTCAAACGAGTGCTTCTCATGCTGTTTCTTTTTCTTTATGAGAATTCGGTGTTTTTGACTTATTTTGGTAAATCTCGTTACACTGGTCGAAAGCAGCCATTGTTCTCTGTTGCATCAACATTTAACGTGCAATTAGCTGCATTTTCCTACCTGCATTCTTCATGTAACCATTCGTATTGGTTTTGACACCTGTTCTGATGGCTTTTTGCATTGCTGCCCTAAATGCTTAATGTCGGCACCAATAAATTCAAGGGTAGTTAGAGAAATACTCGATTGGAGAAGGCACTGGCAATCACTTGCAATTGCAATTTTCCGACGTCATATCGCTTAACAGCGTAAGTTCTTTGCGAGTCGTCAACAAGATATCCTCATTCGTACCTTGGCTACAATAAGGAGCTGGTCCGAGTCAAAGTTGGCTGGAGTCAATGAGTGCCTTGCGTCAATCGCATCAGGCTCAATAACCTTTATGAATTTTGAAATATGCGGGAAGCGTATACTACTTACAACAAGGTTTAACCAAAATTGATAATTTAGTTAGTTAGTTGTAATGACTCCTTTATTTCTTTGCACATTAACACTTTTTTTGAAAAACAATTCTTAAGCCCAATTAGTATGGGCTCTGTGGCCGGCTACCAGATTGACATTTTGAATTCTATTTACATTAATAGAAATAAATTGAGTAGTGTTAAAAAAGATAGTAGCTAAGTACTACTATCTTTTTTAACTAAAAATTACTAAAAATCTTCTTCAAGAATAGCTTTCCTGTGTATATCGTAATGCTGTTATAATGTAGTTGTAAAGACTGTCCCATCCCTGGTCACCGTTGAGTATACTGAGCATTTCTCCTTCCCTCATCTTGTGCCTGCTGAAATATCTATACCGGAACTCTGCCAGGATTGGGTATATCGCAATAAAATTAAATGTATCTTCACGTGTTCTTAAATTGCAAAGACTACATAGTAAAGGCAGATCTAGTCGATGTGGTACAAAGTTAAGATTGAGCAGTTCTCCTCTCGCTTTGAAGATAATGCTCATTTTATTCAATGAGTTCCTATTTAAAAGGTACAATTTCTGCGGCAGATTGAAACTTAGACGACTGTAATAACATCTAAACAGAGAAGAGCTGGCTTCTGAAACATGTCTTTGAAAAAGGGTTTTTCCAAACTTTTCCAGGATTTCCTTGAACTTACTTCTTAACATGGATGGATGCTCGCTAATATATGTATATTATATTTATGGTGATGCCACACATTGCAGCAAGGCTAGTCCATTCTTCGATCATTGTTCCTTTTCTTTTGATAGTTGCTATTAAGACTTTTCTTGGTAACCTATTATCCTTCATTTCATTTACCTTTACAATGTAGTTAAAGGGTGTCCATGGCAAGGGTGTCCATAATCAAAGGAGGTGTTGCTGTTTCAAGATAAATCATATAATTTTATAACTTCCTTTTTACGAAATATCTTAGAAATTTTTCCACAGGTTCCATGGACCAATATCCCCATACTTGCGCCCCGTAGAACAGGATTGACAATGCCGTAGATCGGAATAATTTTTGCTTTGCACTGTGCTCAATGTATTTGTTCTTGATGCATTTTTCTCATAACGACGAGATTGCTCGTTTAGCGTCAGTTAATTTTCTCCCCAGGTGTTTCTTCATGCTCAGATTTGAGGTTACCAAAACTCCTAGATATTTATATTCGCGGACAACTTCGACTGCTTGGCCATTATACTCCCATTTTTAATTTTTTGAATACCTGCCACCTCCGGCTCGATTTTTGCAGGTTGATTTCAAGATTCCATCGGTTGCAATAAACCCCAAGCCTAATTATCATGAGCTGCATTTCAACTACTGTTTCAGAGAAGATCACTATGTCATCTGCATACATAAGGGCTGGGACAGTCATTTCTTCCACATTGATTCCACCTCACACTTCATCAGTAATATATCATTTATGAAAATTACATATAAATAGCAGGGTACTCAGAATACAGCCCTCTGTAGTTTGCTGGGTCCTCGTACTTACCCTTTTTGTGTAGCGGGAAGATAATTGATTTTTGAAATGCTGACTGACGCGTTTTCGAAAATTCAGTTAAATTCAACGGTTATTAAATAGATAAATTTTTCCGTTGCGTACTTGAAGAACTCAAAGGGCATAGCTAATTCCTGGGGCTTTGTTTAATTTTGATAAATTGACTAGCCTAAGTCTGTTTTCGGATGTTTGGTCATGCAGGATATGCTTACCGATTGTGTTTCCAAAGATGTTCTCCTTTCCCAGTTGTGCTTTATAATCGCAAAGAACGATTTTCACGCCATGTCTAGGGCACATGCTGCTTGTGTTCCTTCGAGGAGCTTCTTGAAAACCACCACATCCAAAAAAAATTACATTCCTTAGTCCCCATTGAAAGCGTTTTCAACCACATATTTGCCAAGCGTGGTTCAGGACAAATTTCAGCCCAAATGTTACCTTACTTTCTTAGGTTCATTGTAAGTGGAAAAAGTTGTCAAGTACTTTTTTTAATGGAAACTCTAAGCTCACCACTAAAAATATATTCTTCTCCCTACCATCTGTAATTCTAGTCCTCAAGACCTTGAACCTTCCATGTAAAAATCACTACTTTACAACCTCAAGTTCGTATTAAATTATCTAATTCACCACCTACATCTACCATCTGGCGTCTGTAAACTCTATCCTTACCCTTGTCAGATATAATTTCTCAAACATTATTATGGCCTAATGCACAGAGTGCACAATAATAAACTGTGGTATTGGTCGCTTCTCCATGCTAATCCTCATAATGGCATCAAGGACAAACTTAGTGTGTTGATGATGGTATAGGTAGGTATGCCTTGCTCTTATTCTTCTGTACTTTTTCAGCACAGCAATACTGTTGAGATGATCGGGTGGTCTGCACCGCACTGCACTGCACTGAATCACGGTCGTTGGCCGAATAATTGGTTGATGTATGCCGCTGGATGCAACCAAAGACTGCTGGCTATGTCGCCTGATAATCATAATCATCATCATCATATTGATGATAATGCGTGGGTTTCTTATTGCAATGCAAATGATCTCTCGATGCACACAACATCACGATCATAACAAACTAGAATCATCCAATAAAACCTCATCTAATGGAATTCCATTTGAAACAAAAGAACTCATGAAATCTAAGAACTTTGAAAGGCAGCAATGCCGCCTCTGGTGGTCGATGTTTGGCGGCATGTGCTTATGGAAAAAAGGAGAGTAAAAAAAGATTTCAAGATCGCAATGTCGATCATTATTGAGGGGGAATGACTGAGAGTGAAATCAATGAGTCGAATCAAGTGAAGTGAAGAGAGAAAGAGAGAGTGGAAAATGATGTTACACAATATGAGTTGATTTGAAAATGTCCTTGTGTCACAAGTGATTTGATGTGTGGTTACGTTAGATTGGTGATGCAGGTGCTGGTACATGGACCGGAAAAAATTCTATTTTTGATGTTACATGAAGGAGGATGACTTGTGAGTCTTTCAATAACCACATGAACAGAGAACAATATTTGTCATATTTGAAGACTATGGTTAGCAATTTGAGTATTTTACAATCAGGCATTTAAAGTTTTGTTGGATCACACTTAAGGAAATGCAATTTTTTCCTGTTGTAGGCTTTTTAAAATACTCCATTGTAAATAGTCCGCTATCTAGGTTTTTTCAACTAGTGCTCATTTCGTGAATTGTAACACTTAGCTCATGTCTGATTTGACAGATAACTAGTTTTATCCCTCCACTAAACGAATATGGTTGTGTATACGCTTGAACAACGCTGGGAAATGTTGCGATTACCGATTTTGACAAAAAAAATCATCTTTTCAGATGAAGCTCATTTTGATCTTGTCGGGTATGTAAACAAGCAAATTGTCGCATTTGGGGAGCCGAAAACCCGCACGCATACATTGAAAAGCCGATACACCCAAAACGAGTCACTGTTTGGTGCGGATTTTGGTCCAGAGGCATTCTTCCAAAATGAGCAAGGAGTGGCCGTTACAGTCAATGGCGATCGTTATCGGGCCATGTTGAACGAATTTTTGTTCATAAAAAATAAGGATATTGGCAACATTTGGTTTCAACAGGACGGCGCTACGTGCCACACAGCCGAAGCTAAGCTCGATGTTTTGAGCCCTGTTTTTGAAAAAAGAAGTTATTTGGCGGACCCTTTACTAACAGATGACAACCCTCTTTTGATAGACTTTTCGAGATGTTCGTAGGAAAGGCCAGAAGACACTTTCATAATTAGGAGCCTAGTTTATAAGCTCTCACAATGTCTACGCCACGTATCTGTAAGCTGATAGAGGAAGTGGTCCGCGGTATCGTCAGCTTCTTCTCCACGCGATTTACTTAGGGTGGAATCACTTAACCCTTTACCGCATACGAAGCCAAATATGGCTTTAGCTTTTTGTATCCTTTTTTCTGTTCTCTGTCACATGGAAAAGATCGAAATACAACACGATCCTCTTCTTTGTATTTCTATGAACACTTAACAGTAGTTTTTTTGTGTGTGCGACAGCAAAGAAGTATGCATTTCGTGATCAAAGGTCAGCCGGTCGGTCCGGTATATTGAAAACGGAAGTGTAGAATATATTAATATTTTGAGTGTTAGTTATTGCTATTGCTTGGTAAGTAAAGTGAAATCAAAAATATATTTTTGATTAAGTGTCAAATGATTAAGCATGCAATGAACCAATTTTTTATTGAAAAAAATGATTAGGCTGGTCTTGGGAGAGCAAAAGGTACGGAAGCCATATTTGGCTTCGTATGCAGTAAGGGGTTGCAAATTTACATATTTTGTTGATTTTTAATTTTTTTTTGGTTGGGAGATTTTTTGACATTTGCTACAATAGCCCGAATTTGCAGGTCCATTTATTCAAAAATGTACTCTTACCACTGGGTACCGTGAGGCTCAACAAAGTTCCAAATTCAAAAATGCCGATTGAAGAGCTGAAAAAAGGAGGATGTAGAAGCATGGTTGAAAAACCGGCCACAATTGATGGAGTCAAATTGAGCTTGGTTCCTTGGTTTGACAACAAAGTTGTAAGCATGATGTCACCGTATGTGGCAGCGAACTAATTGTAGAAAGACGCCGTTATTTTAGAAAGGATAAGCAATACAGAAATATTTCCGCTCCTAAATCTGTCGAGGTTTACAACAAGTAGGTACATGGGCGGTGTCGATTTGTTAGATTCGATGCTTGGACTACACCGTATTCCTTTGTGATCCAAGAAATGGTACAAAGAATATTTTTTCATGTGATAGACTTATGTATAGTGAGTGCATGGATCATCTGACGACGCGACGTTGGGAACGACTTCCACTTACCGCTTTTTGATTTCAAACTTGCTTTTGCGGAGAACTTATGCAAGGCTGATAAGATGGCTTTGAAAAGACGCAACCGACCATGCAGCTCACTTAGTCTTGCAAGTTGCTACTTCTGAGACTATTGGAACTCCAACATCAAGTCGAACCACTCCAACCATTACAAAAGCGACAACTACCCTGAAAAGACAGCATCTTGCAAGGCATCAAGACTTTCCTCTTTCTTCGGTACGTTGTGATAACTATGGTCATTTGCCACAAATTAAAAAAAATCGTCAAATTTGCCAAAATAATTGTAATGGACGTTCGTTTACATTTTGTCAAAAATGTGGAGTTGCTCTATGTTATAATGAAATAAGAAATTGCTTTTCTCAGTTCAGATCTTTGAAATAATACTTAAGTTATTTTCAATACAATAAATTATTTTGTTTTGTTTTCAAATGAAAAGTTTTTATCTTTTGTTATTTTTTTCATAACCTTCTTGCAATGAATTGTTTTGCTATGTTTTTGAATTGAAAATATTTATTTCTTAATATTTTCTTTAATTCTTCTCGTAAAGTGAATAAATAAAATTTGTAAGATTTCTAACACCTTACTGCATACGAAGCCAAATTTGGCTTTTGTTCTTATTTTTTAAACAAATTAACTTTTTTGTGTTTTTTAATGCAGAATGTTTTCAAACAGCACTAAGAACCCATAAAAAAAGTTTTTTATTTTTTTTGACCGCTGAGATTAATTCATGCGGTAAAGGGTTAAGCCTAACACATTAAAGTGCTTGGCAAAAGAGAAGTGCCTCGTGGCAATGCCAACAAGTTTTATACTGCTGAGGAGAAAGCAAAAATGTTATATAGCTTATTAAAGTTGGCAAGCATACGATTCGTCTGTCTGCATTCAAAAGAGGTCTCATATCTACTCTTTTATTCTCAAATGATTCAATCACTGGCTTAAGCTATCTGTAAATGCATTGGTAGAGCAAGCGCCGGTTCAAGTAATGAAAAAACTATCGGAGATTGACCTTGCAAGTTCATCGGCCACTTCTTTTCCAGGTATGTCGTGATGGCCTGGAGGCCAAACGAACCTAAGGAAATTTAGTCTTCCGACCGCATTCTGCAAGGTCTGGCATTCCAGGATCACATTCGAAGTATTTAGAAGGTGGAGTACAGGGTTACATGAACTTAAGTCACTTCTTAGCTTAACTCTTGACTTTAACTCACAAGCTAGTTGGTGATTTATGAATTATCTCTCGTTGAATGTACAAGGTGGACAGAAACTTCTCGCTTTCGCTCCGTGATGATGATGAAATCAACAAAGAGCATTGCCTGCCTTCTGGTTTCTGATGACCATTGGCTGGCGTATCATGATTGATTACCTTTAGGTTTCTCCTTCAGTTGTCTTTCTAATGGGTTAAACCTCTACATAATGACTTTCATGTTGTCATTGTCCGAATATGCGGTTGAAATTGGAAAAGGTAAGGTAGCTTTGGGCTTAGGAGCTGAACATTGGCTGATTATTTTGTCAGTAAGATGGTTGACGTCAACTGATAAAAGTATCACTTGGATGTTGGAAGGCTAACGAGCCAGACACATGACTTTAATAACGGCGTCGGGAGTGTCCGAAGCTCCTGAGAGTGCACGAATGTGCCAAATTATTTGAGAGGCCTGCGAGTCACCTAAGTCAAGGCCTTCGGTGAGATCTTGCATCCGCTGTTCCTCATTAGCATCGTATACTATGATGAGTCCTTTTTTTCTCCTTCGAATAATTGTTGGAAACAAGTGGGGTCAGAAGAATGTCAGAGACTTGCTCGAGATTCCAACGGTCGAGGTTGGTGACGACGTACCTGAAACTTGGTGTACTCATTTGGTTTCGAAAACAAAAGTATTGCCCCCAACTGAGCAAATCAGAGGGATGGTTTCTCACGTGAAAATTGGGCAATAGTCCGGAAATGGTCATTGCAAAATGAATGGGCACGGTAAGTTAAGTTTTCTCGGAGGTGCCTGTGCTCTTGTTATCGTCACCTTAGTGATTGTCCGACAACCGACATACTTTATTTTACCTCGTGATGGTGAAGTGTGTTGAAATAATCCCTCGATCTTTTGGAAAGAATCGAAGGTCTTATTATTTGCAAGGTTTAATCGACACACGATGCCAATAAGATCGAATAAAATTAGAGGTGGATGTTACCTATGTTATTGAATTATGATAATTTGTAATGACAGACAATGAATGCATAGCAAAAAATTAGTTTATGTATGTGCTTTGAGAAAAGAAAAAAAAATCAAATTTATGTTACTTCTATCCTATTTATTTATAACATCTATTAATTTCAAAAAGAATAATATATGTTGGAATTCATTAAAGAACATCCCGTACTGCTGCTGTAAGGTACCTTTATAAGTACGGCTGTTGTACAGCGTTCCATAATTGCCAAAATCTCAATAACCTGACATGATAGAGTAATTCTGTGGCTGAATTTGAATTCAGAACATCCAAAACAAAGGAAATATTGTTTGTTATCGCTCTGCTCAAAGGCCAGATCCAACATCGGATCTGAAACCAGCTATGAAGATCCGATAACAATCATTTCCTGGCTCAGATTCTATAGAAAATCAGTCCTCAATCGAAGGACCGCGTATTTTCGACGCAGTTGGAGCCTAAGGATCATTGTTTCGATCCGCATATCCAACATACGTGAGTCAGTAGATACAATACTTGGGTGATCCTCAAAAAATCCGAGGCAAATTGTGTTAGAGGCCACTTCTTTTTAAATGAACAATGATCTCGAGATTACATCCCATGAAAAATCGTCCTACTGTTGATACCTTCATGAAGGGGAGGATGATTTTTTTTTTTTTTATAATTAACGCGCACATCAAGGGGTTATGACTACCATTATAATGTTATAAAAACACAGTGCGAGTATTTAGGAAAATAGGAGAGGATTTGAAAGGAGACACCGATGCACGTTGCTTTTGAATTTTTGTGAATCGTAATGCAGGGGAAACAGAGAGCCAGGTAAAGCATTCCACATTCGGGTGGTGCGACTGAAATAAGAATCTCTATACTTGACTCTACGTCCGAAGTTGGGCTCAAGGTAAAACTGATGAGCATTCCTAGCGAGGCGGGTGTTGCGGCTAAATTGTTTCAGGGGAGGAATGCAGCTGGCTATTTCACTAGAGCACTGTTTGTAAAAAAAGCGATAAAAGAGAGAGAGACAGGTGAGGTTTCGACGATGTTCAAGAGAATCAATCGATTCTACGATTGAACTATCACCTATGAACGCTCTATTTTGTACCCTATCAAGAAGATGCAAAGATGTTTGAGGAGCACCTGACCAGATATGGGAGTTACTCCAGTTTTGGGTGAAAAACTTCCTGCATCGTCTCAAGAAACCCAAGCATTTAGCAGCGTTTTTGGCGACTTCAAATATGTGGTCATTCCAACGAAGATCATCGTTTACACACATACCAAGTACTGACAGCTTTTCGGTTTCTTCGATGCAGGTACCATTCATGGATAATGGCAATGGGGGAATGTTAAGCTTCAACGACAAGAGACAGCATTGAGTTTTCGAAGCATTGAATTCTACTCGGTTCATAAGACCCCATGCAACAATGCTGTCAAGGTCAGAATTCAATGAGCTTATCATACGCAACCGTTCCAGTTCCACATCCGAAGAGCAGGGACATGAATTTGGAAACGAATATGAAAAGCTGAGGGTCGAGTCGTCAGCAAAACAGTTAAGCGGATTAGAAGTTTCAGACAAGAGATCATTAATGAAAATGAGGAAGAGAGTCGGAGACAAAACGGAGCCCTGGGGCACACCAGCATTTATGAAGTGGGTATCAGACTTGAAGCCATCCAACACAAGTTGTATTGAACGGTCGGAAAGGTAATTTCTAATCCAACGAAGAAGAGACTCATCGATACCAAAAGCACGCATTTTTGATAAAAGAGCCTGATGCCAAACTCTATCAAATGCTTTAGAAATATCAAGCGCAATAATCTTACTTTCTCCAAAACAATGTAAGGATTGGTTCCACTTTTCGGTGAGATAAGCCATCAAATCACCAGTGGACCGTTCGCTACGAAAGCCGTACTGACGCTTTCGTTCTTCAAGGTATTTCATGAGTTGGCGGTTTATCAACGTTTCCATGACCTTGCAAAGAAGGGACGTTAGTGTAATTGGACGGTAATTGGAAGGGGAGGAAGATTCGCCTTTTTTAGAACCGGCTGGACAAATGCAGTTTTCCATCTGCTCGGAAAAATCCCAGCAGTGGTTTTGCCAGCGTGGAAGAACATCTCTTCAGAATAACGGCGGGGATACCATCTGGACCAGCGGATTTGTGTATATTGAGATCTTTGAGGACTCTCGCAACCGAGCGAGTTCGAAAAAATATCTGCTTCATCAAAGAATGTGCAGACTCGAGCTCAGGTGGAGCCAAAATGCTATAAGGAAGTGTCGAGTTGGCAGCAAATTGAGCTGCCAGCAAATTGGCTTTGTCGATGGAGCTGACATACGGAGAGTCATTGAAAACGAGCGTTGGGACCGATGACGTGGTCGAGTTCTTAATGTTCTTGACAAAAGACCAAAAGTTTTTACTTCCTTTTGGACACAATAGTATTTTTCGCCTTACTTTTTGGTCATGTAAAAACTTAGGCCTTTGTATTTGAGCATTACAGAAATTTCTGGTCCGTTTGAATAAATTTCGGCTTTCTACAGTAGGGTTATCTTTAAATTTTGTAGTGATTCGAGAGTAACGCGTAAAGTGCTGGGGAAAGCCAAAGTACAGCGAAGATATGTTGTTAGAAATTTGGCGAACGAAGCAATAAAATACAGATATAGAGAAACCTTTTCTGTGACAGTCCCCGCATATTTTGGTGAAAATACATTAGCAGTTTTCGGCTCAAGAAGTTCGGACCAATGCAGCTTTTCGTCTGGGGCTACTTCAAGATGACTTTGTTAAAGAAGGGAACCCTGACGCCCTCGTCAAGTTTATCCCATGGTCTTGGTCTTGAGATGAATGACGGAGAGACCGTTTCTAGTACATCAGCTCTCAATCAAATTTAGTGAAAACTGTGTCCTTGAACAGACAGCTGGAAGGCTGGATTCAATAGAGAGCACAGCGACGTCATGTCGTCAATTGCCTGGTTTATCTGCGTACACAAGAGAATTCACATAACTACTAAAAATTGTCCAGCGGTATAACATCGCGCTCTCTTGGAGGTAACTCACTGGTTTAGAACTCGAAATTATGTAAAAATCGGGGCGGCCGGCGTCAAACGGAGCCTACTATTTCCTGCCGATTCCGAACGGCTAATCGAGAAAGCACTTTTCATGGCAATGAAGTTGCTATCCTAGGACTTGCCAATTCCTCGCGATAGGTGATACCCTGCGTAACAGGCCGACATGCAAGGTATTATGTCGCGGGAATATGGAATGTTAGTCCGCGTGGAATAGTGACTATTACGCTTCCGTTTCGGTGGGAGTATAGGCAGGCGTGGATCCAGGGGGGCAATGGGGGCAATTACCCCCCCCCCCTTTCTGTCAATAAAAATTTTAAGTCTGAAGCAAACTGTACGCTACAAAAAAGAAGTTTTTGATCAAATTTTGAGTAACGTTCGGGATTCACAATATTATTCAATACTTTTTGATGAAACAACTGATACATCTCACCTCTCCTAACTGAGTATTATATTAGGCTACGTTCTCAATTGTTGCATTTGTGAGGATTTTGTCTCTTTAGTGGATGCATTTGAGGAACTTGCTTATTCCAGAACTGATGAAGAATAAGAATCTGATGAGGAAAGCTGGAGGGAAACTAGAAAAAAACTAGGAAATTTTAAATCTAAGGAGTTATCTCTAACTGGCAAAGCCATCGGCCAAATTGTATTGTTGCAACTGAAGAAAAAGCTCAAACTTCCTCTTGAATGCTGTGTGGGAAAAGGGACAGACGGATGTGCTGTTATGCTTTCAGAAGTTCGAGGTGCTGTCATGGAAATTCAGAGAGAAGCGAAAAATGCTGTTAGGACTCCGTGCTACAGTCATAAACTAAATAACTCTATTTCACAAAGTTCAAAAGTACCTGCCATTCGAGACGCTGTTGCAATATAATGAAAGTGGTAATCTTCTTCTTCAAATCGCACCCAAAACGAAAAACTGTCCTTATGAACACCTTGGGGTGTGCCCTCACATCACTTTGTGAAACAAGGTGAATAGAACGACATGAAGGTGTACTTCAATTTTCTTTGGACCTCATCAAAATTGTGGAAGCGTTGGAAACCATAACGCAGTGGCGTGACCCAAGCACCACGGCTGGCAAGGCTTAATTACTTATAACATCTTTATGCAATTCACAGTTTATTGTATCAGTCTTGTGTTTGAGTGATGTGCTGTCGTTAACACAGTCCTTAAGTAAGTTACTACAATCTAAATCTCTTGACCTGAATAGCAGTGCAATGCTGGTGAAGAACACGATTTCCGTTCTTCAAGGTCGCCGGGAGAACATTTATATAATTAATTTTTAGATACCAGTTTAAACAACATCTGGCAGCATGCAAAGAATTTATGCGATCAGTTGAATGTTGAGTTGAGAATTCCTCGTATTCCACGTCATGGTGGACGCCAAATTCACCAAGCTAATTTTGACACTAATTCAGCTGAGGTATACTACAGAATCTCGTTATATGCACCTCTAATTGACTTTGTCCTGACCGATTTGCATGAAAGACTTCGACCGGAAACCTTAGATGTATTTAAACCTACAATTTTCATTCCGGAAATGCAATTCGATATAATACTGATGAGTTGGATACCACCGTTAAGTCGCTAATAAATCGCTTTGGTCAACTCTCAGAGTAAAATACAGACACAGCCTGTTTTTTGCTCAAAGATGAGCTGGTGTTGTGGCGGGAAAAAAGATTAACGGTAAAGGAGCAGAACAACCATCTTCCCGTTACTGCTCTTGAGTTGATGGATAAATGCAATAAGGATGTGTTTGGTATTATACACAGTTTTCTTTTAATCCTTGCAAACTTCCGGTTACGAATTCTTCGGCAAAGCGGTCTTTTTTTTCATTGCGGCGCCGCGCCGGCGCCGTAAAACCAATTTTTCTAATTTCGCCGTAAAACCAAATTTTCTAATTTCTTTTAAATAAAAAATGTATTCTTATATTTGATTGAGTTTATATTCAACAACTGCAAATCATTGAAAAGGAATTAAAACTGCCCCCCCTTATCAAAACCCTGGATCCGCGCCTGAGTATAGGGATAACATATATAACCTATGTCCATTCGCAGGTTCTAGACTATCTCTGTACCAAAGTTCATATGAATAGGTACAATAGTGTGGGTGGTAGATAATAACAAAGAAAAATAGACTAATGGGGCTAATTTCTGATTCATAATATTAGTAAAGGCTTCCGTTCCCGTGGGAATATGAGGGCCGTTTCCTAGAGATGACTTAAAGCTTATGTATATATATATATATATTTTTCAAATCAGTGCTGTAGATTCTAAGTTTCCGTTCCCATGGATGTCAATCTTCAGGTTCCAGACTATCTCTGTACACAATTTAATTTAAATCGGTTCAGTAGTTTGGACGGGATATGGTAATATAATATATATAATATGGTAATAAGACGGACAGACAGCGCTACTTTCGCACTTATAATATAAATAAGGACTCCCGTTCCCGTAGTAATATGGGGTTGAGTTAAGGTTTATGTTACTCGTGGGTAGCGTAGCATTCTAACGGCGGAAGAAATTTTGAAATCGATGCAGTAGTTTCTTAGTTCTCATCTGGTCCTGCTGTGAAGACAACGCCATTTCATACCTGCGACACATAAGGAGTCTAGTCATCTCCTTTTCTATCTTATGATACACTGGTGGTATCGATACTACGGTAAGATTTTTAAAACATCAACATAGATGCTCATATCGAAAAAATATCGCTGTTTCAGCTAGGCATGCTTAAACCTCTAAAAAAAACTGTAGTATAAGTATCCCCTTACGCTGCTACAGCCTGTGCATTTTTGGTAACACTTGTGACTGTGGTATACCGCAGCTTGTCACAGGTATATTCGAGCTCAAAACTGGACCAGACTAATAATCATACTCCCAGCGCTCCATCTCGCAACACTCAAATGTCATTCAATCAACAAGCAACAGAGTCCACGTACCTTCGAGCCGAGCATTTCAGAAACATGCGTTGCAATGGCAGTCTATGATTTAATTGTGTAATCCTCTGCATAAGGTGTCAAAATGAGCGGTACTTTTAGAAATTATTTAAGACAGGAGCATGTATGATTGACCGACATCGAGATCTAATATGTACAAACATAGGTTGGTGCAACTGAGTAGGAAGCTCCTGGGCCTAACGCATTTCTCACAGTTATGACCTGTAAGGGATTGTAGGAGACCTGCAGTTTTCTGCCGGTCCGAACGGCTTGGAAGAGTTGAAATGCAGACCTTTTCAACGATGCCTTGATACGAAATGAAACTGAAAGCTATCAGTTAAACTATATTTACTATCAATTTCTCCATTTGACAAAAGAGCCCTCGAGCTGCTCAAAGCATAAGAACTTCAGAAAGGAGGATGCCAATGACAAGGAAAATTGCTTTGCTATAAGGAAACAAGTAACGAATTAGATCGAGATGAATAAGGGTCAACCTCTTGTTGTTCAAAGCAAGTTCTTGGAATGCGTTTGAAATAGAGACAATTGCCTTCCTCAAGTCAACAAAGTATTCCTCATGTCAATTACATCAAATTATTGTTGTCCACAGTTATTTTACCTAGTGACTAGCATACTTCACTACTCTTACTCTGGCACTTAACCCCTATCCATACACTACAATGTCGTGTGCTTCAAGCACTATTTTTCACCAAGACCTAAGTGCTATTTAATCATTTATTTCACGAACACTTCCTTCCACCTTCTCTATGTTCCTAATTAAAAGCCTGTTATACCTACAATAGGAATCCAGCCGCATCCAACATATGTTCTTCTAGGAATCTCTTACGCGTTTCATATTTATCTCCTCTTTAAGAAAACCCGTTCCATTAAGATCTCTGATAAATCTCCTTCCAGCATAAATCGCAGCAAAATGAACAAAAAATAGTTGCACAAAAAAAAAAAAAAACCAACTAATAAAGGAAAATATGGCCAACCAGAAAAATTCCATCACACAATCTTTCTCGCTTGTTGATCTTGCTTATAGGTCCGGCTAACAAATAATTTGACGACGAAAAAAAAAAACACACACACTCAGCAGCTATACGATCAAATAACCATCCAAACGCGTTTCATTGCAAGTAATTGCATCACACCATCCTGTTCTAAAGAATCTATCACCGTCATGGTCATCATCATCATCAACATCAGCTGAAGCAACTGCATTGTGGCAAGTCGTCTTTTTTTTGGACTTAAACGCAATCTTGAGATGAAACAAATCAGATCTAAATGCACTACTGTGCTCTCGAACTTGAGTTAGTTTCAGATTTCACTCCAAATAGCCCGCAGAAGGAGCTGCTCCTCTTCACAATCCCAGACTATATCTGATCCCCAAGAGATACCGCGCACTGTGCATTGCTACGTCGCGTTGGTCGTCGATATATCTGCGCCACAGGTTAATCTTTGCTAATGTCTTCGACGTCGCGCGGCACCAGGAAAAATTAAATTTTAATTGAATTAATGAGGGGACGACAGAAGTATTTGTTAACAGGGTGTTTTTCACGAAGTTTTGGTCTAGGAGTTTATGGTGTGTTTCACTTGAAACGCTTCCAAATCTGACCTCTTCATCGGGAGCTTCCTTTCAATGGAGACTTTTGTCATGAAAGTTTAAAAATTCCAATTGTTGCAACATTGCTTATACATTTTTATCAACACCCTGTGCTGAGTCTTCTGTTCTCAAGAAGCGAATGTGTGTATTCGTGTGAAGGTAGCCATAAGGAAGTTATAAAATTGCGATAAGAACCTTACGTACAGTGGTAGCAATTATCTTTGCGTTTCACTTCAAAATCAGGTGGTGGTGTAGTCACACTGGTCTAGATTCGAGCCCCATAAGCACTTCTGATGCTATACCTACCATCAGAGAGTCTGTGTGTTAAGGTACCTTGAAGGCTGATACGATTGGCTCAGAACTCAGGAGCCAAGACCAAAAGAGCCAGCAATATAATTTATAGATTTCAATGGAAAACGCCTCGAGTTGAATTGATTAGCATGCGTAGAAGGTTCCGCACCTGTAAACCCGAGGATTTATGGCCAAGCAAGTGTAGTAGAACATGCGTGTTCAACAAGGGTCTCATTTTGTTGTCAACAAACTGTTGTGCATATATGTACGAGATATATATTTAATTTGATGGCAAAAGTCTGTCGGAGGGAAGCTAATTGGTGCGATGTTTGATCGTTGCATTGGATATGCGCGCAGCTGTGTGTTAACTAAAATGTAACTGTAAGCGGTATGATGGGGTGTGAAATAGGTTAACACACTGAGTGCAACTTAAGGAAGGCTTAACATTGTTTTGAAGTATTTTAATTAAAGTTTTTTTTTTTTGCCTTGGTTTACCGTACCAACGACTTATTGAAGATGAGCTAATTGAGTAAAAAATGTTTACACGGAAAAGATCACTGTTCTGGTTTAGCTTTGAAGGCATCTTTGCTAGAGTGCCCTTCAGAATGTTTAAAGTGATGCTATACACATTTACATTGCGGTTTTTTAGCTAATAAGGCGTGAGACTGTATCTTGTAGACGTGTGTTGAATTACTTCTAATTGAAGAATCAGACGAAAAAAAGTCAACTGGTTTGGGAAGGCACATAGATGGTGGCTTAAGTGTTGGCACAGTGTAAGCATAGCTCCACGGTATTGGAAGGGAAAAGAGATATTGAAATGTCACTCATTGCTTCGACATAGATCAGAGATTTGATGAACTAGCTCTGGAATAATAACTTTGTCGATTCATATAAAAGCTTCAGCGATAGGCTGTGATTTTAAAGACATTGATGGGTTTTCAAGGTCTGATCAAGGCTATTGCTACTTTTTAATTAGTGTTTCCGTCTGTCAAGGGATCAGATTTTTTCTTACCAGTCAAATGAATGTCTTAGAGACTCGAAATCATTCGTTATATCGCTCGGTTGGGTTGTTCGAGAGGGGCTATCACAAAGGCAAACGCAAATATTTGACCTGAGATCCTTAGAAAAATCCGAATTTTTGTTACGACGTTACTTGCTGTGCCAGAATATTGTCAGTAAATGTTTTCATTTAATAATGTATAAGTGGTGGAGACAGGAAAAAAACGTTCATGTAGTGTAATGAACCATTACACTTTTGCTCATGCAACCCTCTGTCATAAAAGAAAACAACATTAACTTATCAAATGAAAGATAATAAGACAACCAGCAGCTCATCATTATCAAACCACCAAGTTTCAAGAACCCAGACTAAAATCAACAGATCCGCGTAAATACCAGGCTGAGCGGTTTCAAGTCAAGAACTTACCATCAGAGCTGTTCCGAAAGCTAACACTAAGACTTGAAGTCCAGACTTGTCATTATTACAGCCGAGCTCCAGACTCCAGTCGAACTATAACTACTCCGTCAGGCTTTGGATTTAAACGACCGGATGACGCAGAATCAACCAGTCATACACTGTACAAACTTGCAAAACCTATTTAAAAAAAACTAACTAACTATAATAAACTAAAACTTTGCTACTTCCTTTGTATGCCTTGGATCCGACGAGCTTACCTCAGTCTTTTATAAAAAGCATCCCTACAGGAGGAATGGGATATGGTACTGAGGCCGGTCCCGTTTAAGATTTCTTGGTGATGTGGAGGTCGCATAGTCTTCATCATCATCCAATAAGGCAAACACTTTGTCTCTTTAGACCAGTTCGCACTGTACAATTAGTTGGACAGACTTCGTTTGATGGAAGTTGGATGGTCTGATGTAGTTTTCGTTCACACCTATCAAGCTTGTCGTCCAACTTTATGTCACATACCCTTCCACTCCGTCCAACTTCTAGATTTTCAAAAATTTTTGAAAACCATCCAACAAATTGGACAAGCGGTCGTATGAAGAGTTCACACTATCAAGCATTGGTTAGTCAAACCTAGGTTTGTCCAACCAATTGTACAGTGTGAACAGGGCTAAAGAGCCAGAAATATCGAATGCTCACATACAAAAGACCAAGTTTTTGCATGACAAAAAAGTAAGTTGTTCAAAAGGTCCTTTGTTAGGAACATTAAGAACTACACCGTGTCATCAGTCATAACGCTCGTTATCAATTACTCTCCGTTTTCAATTCCATCGATAAAGCCAATTAGCTGGCAGCTCAATTTGCTGCTAACTCGAAACCTCCTAATATTGGCTCCGCCTAAGCTTGAGTCCATAAATTCTGTGATGAAGCAGATATTTTTTTGAACTCGCTCGGTTGCCTCAAAGAGCTCAATATACATAAGTCCGTTGGTTCAGATGGTATAAAACAATAAATAAATTGGGTGGCGCAAAAGAGCGGGTGCCCCTGGGCCTAGCGCTTTTCTCACAACCATGCCTTGTGAGGGAATGGAGGGGACCTACAATTTTCTGCCGGTTCCGAACGGCTAATCGAGAAAGCGCTTTTCATGGCAATGAATACTAACGGAAGACTTGCCAGTTCCTCGCGAAAGGCGATACCCGTGGAAAAAACATTTTTGCCTCTGTTGGGATTCGAACTCGAACCTCTGGATTAACAGGCGGACATGCTATCCATCACACCACGGGTCTCTTTCAGCAGAGAGAATAAAACCTTGATTGATTACCATTTGGTAGCCAAATTCTAAAAGCATTGGATGAAAGACTGCAAGTCGGGAAAAGACGCCACGCCGCGCGCCGCCATCCTCAACATCAATAGGTAAAATATGAAGAAAGAAAAATTCTAGCAATTCATTTCAGATATAAAAGGTTCTGTGTTTTACACCGCACAGTGCAAAATGTGGAGCATCTAGGAATACATCAGAAGCTGCAAGAAGGAGGCGAAGAAGAAATGCGTCTAGCTCCATGCAAAGAGAATGGAGGTCAAGTATCGCTTGCCGGAAGAGGTTCCCGCTCCATCTGCTTATTCAAACCAATCAATTCAAGAACTACGACTAAGCAATTTAAATAAAAGGCAACCATCTATAAAATGGCCACCCAAAGGAGTGGGAATGCTCAGGATATTCGTTCTGCCTAACTTAATCAAAGATACTCAGGAGCAGATTCTTCTAGATGGCAACAAAAAAGATGAACAGATAGCGACGCAACGATAGGTAGAGGCGGAAAAAAAAATTATATAATGTATAATGTATAATGGCAAAAAAATCTACTGCATAAGAACAGCACTCCACAGCATGATCTCCAACCAAATTAAGGGAATGCGCGGAACAGGGAACAAAGATCGCATTCTCATTCGAACTCAATTTTCTTGGTTGCATACCTTGGTTCCAGGCGCGGATCCAGGGGGGGGGGCAATAGGGACAATCGCCCCCCCCCCCCCCTCTCTCTGTCAATAAAAATGTTAAGTCTATAGCAAACTTAACGTATTCGCTACAAAAATTCGGTTTGTCCCTAAATTGCTTTTAATAATAATTCATTCAATACCAAAAACTCAGACAGAAGGCATAAAAAAAGTCAATGTCATTCGTTCAGGATTCACAATATTATTTAATACTTTTTGATGAACCAAACTGATGCATCTCACCTCTCCCAACTGAGTATTATATCAGGCTACGTTCACAATGGTAGCATTTGTGAAGATTTTGTATTTTTCATGGATGCATTTGAGGAACAAGCTTATTCCAGAACTGATGAAGAATACGAATCTGATGAGGAAAGCTGGAGGGAAACTAGAAAAACACTAGCTGCCGAAGAGAAATTGGATGGAAATTCTAAATCTAAGGAGTTATCTCTAACTGGCAAAGCCATCGGCCAAATTGTATTGTTGCAACTGAAGAAAAAGCTCAAACTTCCTCTTGAATGCTGTGTGGGAATAGGGACAGACGGATATGCTGTTATGCTTTCAGAAGTTTGAGGTACTGTCATGGAAACTCAGAGAGAAGCGAAAACTGCTGTAAGGACTCCATACTTCAGTCATAAGCCAAATAACTCCATTTCTCAAAGTTCAAAAGTACCTGCCATTCGAGACGCTGTTGCAATAATGAAAGAGGTAATCTTCTTCAAATCGCATCCAGAACGAAAAACTGTCCTCATGAACACCTTGGGGTGTGCCCTAACATCACTTTGTGAAACAAGATGGGTAGAACGACATGAAGGTTTACTTCAATTTTCTTTGGACCTCATCAAAATTGTGGAAGCGTTGGAAACCATAACGCAGTGGCGTGACCCAAGCACCACGGCTGGCAAGGCCTCCTTCTTATAACATCTTTATGTAATTCACAGTTTATTGTTTCAGTTTTGTGTTTGAGTGATCTGTTGTCTTTAACACAATTCTTGAGCAAGTTACTACAATCTAAATCTCTTGACCTGAATAGCAGCGCAATGCTGGTGAAGAACACAATTTTTCGTACTTCAAGGTCGCCGGGAGAACATATGTAGATACCAGTTTCCACAACATCTGGCAGCATGCAAGGAATTTATCTGATCAGTTGAATGTTGAGTTGAGAATTCCTCGTATTCCACGTCATGGTGGACGCCAAATTCACCGAACTAATTTTGACACTAATTCAGCAGAGGTATGCTACAGAATTTCGTTATACACATACACACCTCTACTTGACTTTGTCCTGACCGATTTGCATGAAAGACTTCGACCGGAAACCTAAGATGTATTTAAACTTACAATTTTTATTCCGGAAAATACAATTCGATATAATACTGATGAGTTGGATACCACCGTTAAGTCGCTAATAAATCGCTTTAGTCAACTCTTAGGGTTAAATACTTACCGTTACATACCGTTACTGCTCTTGAGTTGATGGATAAATCCAATAAGGATGTGTTTGGCATTACACACAGTTTTCTTTTAATCCTTGCAAACTTCCGGTTACGAATTCTTCGGCAGAGCGGTCTTTTTCTTCATTGCGGCGCCTTAAAACCTATTTAAGGTCCACAATGAGTGAAAATCGTCTTTGCGGTCTGGCACTTATGCACATCCACAGACAAATCCCGATCGATGTTGAAAAAGTAATAACAAGGTTTTCAAAAACCGGCTCCAACAATAAGTTAGATATTAGCATTCAATTAAAATAAAAATAAATAAATAGGGTGGCGCAACAGAGCGAGGAGCCCCTGGGCCTAGCGTATTCTCACAACCATCCCTTGTGAGGGAATGGAGGGAATGGAGGGGACCTACAATTTTCTGCCGGTTCCGAACGGCTAATCGAGAAAGCGCTTTTCATGGCAGTGAATACTAACGGAGGACTTGCCAATTCCTCGCGAAAGGCGATACCCGTAGAAAAAACATTTTTGCTTCTGGTGAGATTCGAACTCGACCCTCTGGATTAACAGGCGGACATGCTATCCATCACACCACGAAGCATTTTAGCTTTAATTAAATTAAATTTAATTAAATTAACTATTTTAAACTAATTTAACTTATTCGGTCGGTCGTCGCTTTTTGAATGCGGCCAACTGAGTTTTATTTATTTGAGTAAAATTTATTTTCAGTTCTTATTATTAATGTTATGTTTGCAAGAAAATTTTAGAAGCCTTTTTTCATTTTTCGGGGGTCCCCTAAAATCGGGGGCCCTAGGCAAGTGCCTATTCAGCCTACGTGTTAATCCAGGATTGGATACAAAGTAAAAGGAGTCTAATGGAAAAAACATTGTGATTCCGTCGAAGATTTGCATGTTCTACAGGTTGACTTGGAGAAGCGTGCGAGTTCTAGAGGCTTATGTGCAGATGATCAAGGATTTGATAAAACGTGTTTCTTAGGGCCGGTTTGTTCAGAGCGGGTTAAATAAGCAATTTGGTTATCAAGGATAGATTAAGAATCTGTGATCACCAAAGAGTGTTTGTTCACCTTTTTCATGGCTTGGTTAGCAAATCATGGGTTATTCAAAAATCGTTCCATTTTTCAGTCTATATGTCAAAACTTAATCAAGGAAATTATTGAAAATTCATACATTTTTTGATGATAGAGTCAGTTTTTTTTTCGGTGGTCAAAGCTATCGAGATTTGATTACATTTCATTTGAGCTTCAAACATTATGTAGGTATGCCGACTCGGAAGACCTAAATAAAGAGCCCCAAACTAATTGCCCATCTTACAGAGCTATGAGTGGGTCATCAAAGCAAAAAGCATCTAGCATAGCTCTCAAAGCTGCACAAGAGGCAAAAGCAGCATCAAATGCTCAAACTGCAGCCGGACAACAGGCTTCCCATCAGGTTACAGCTCAGTTGGATGAAAAGGCTATGCAAGCTGCTCGTGTTGCAGAAGCTGCGTTGGTTGGAAAACAGGGAAGAAGTTCGCGAAGCTGAAGCTGTAGTACAAGAAGAAACTGCTTCCATACAAAACTTGCATCTCAGAGACTTAAGTGGCACTGAACTTAGAGCAAGCTCATTTGTACACACTTATCTACGCTCTTCATCATTAATGCAAGTGTTAGTGGTTAGTAAATAACGCCAACACAAGCACAAAGGGAACGTATACGAGGAAAAATAAAAATTAAAAAATATTACAACATTTACAAAGTAAAACATAGATTATATTAAAATTAACATTAATAGAACAAACTAAACTAATGAAACAATACTAAACAAAACAAGGTTTATAAATAAAAAATTAAATTAAACTACTGTAATAAAAAAACTACTAAACATGAATCATGCTGATGGTAAACTGGTTCTTAATATTAATTTTAAACTATTTTTACTGATGTTGAAATCGGCAATAAAAGGATTGGAGTTTAATAACCTACTCATGCGAGCTAATGGCTCATGCATGCCATAGTTAGTTCGGTGGTGGGAGCGATGTATTAACTCTAAATTACGTAGTTGGTGAGTTCCTCCGCGATAGTTGAATCCTACGTGGGAGAGCAAGTCGGAAGCATCAATTATACCGGTTATTAATTGATGAAAAAACACTAAATCATTGTTGATTCTTCTCTGTGAGAGTGTTTGAAGATTTAATACGCGAATACGATTTTCATAGGGAGGGAGATTGAAAGGATCTTCCCAAGGAAGACCTTTGAGAGCGAAGCGTATGAATCTGTGCTGTATTGCTTCGATTCGAGATTTATGAATATCATAAAATGGTGACCACACCTGAGAAGCATACTCTAGATGGGGACGAACATAACAGTTGTATAAAGAGAGGGTAACATAAGGGTCATTAAATTCCTTAGCCCATCGCTTAAAAAAGCCAAGCATTGAATTGGCTTTGTTAATAATGAGGTTGATGTGTTCATTAAATTCGAGGTTGGTACTAAAAAGAACAACTGGCGTGGTATAACCGTTTTGTCCGTTTTTCCAAAGCTAATGGCAACTCTAATCCTCGAACGGATAAAGGCTAGAATTGAGACTACACTCAAGAGGCATCAGGCTGGCTTCCGAAGCGGTCGGTCGTGCGTTGACCATATCAACACCTTACGCATTGTTCTTGAGCAGTCTGCAGAATTTCAAACACCGCTAAATCTCATGTTTGTAGATTTTGAGAAGGCCTTTGACCGAGTTAACCGAGAATGTATATGGAGATCACTTCTTGGTAGAGGAATTCCGTCAAAAATTGTTGCCATTATAAAGGAGTCCTACAACAATGCAAGGTGTTTTGTGTTGCATAATGGGCAGCTATCCGACTCTTTCGAGGTGCGTCAGGGTGTGAGACAAGGGGATGTTTTATCGCCAATTCTTTTTCTGCTGGCGATAGATGATGTGTTGACGGCCAGCGTCGGTACAACTGAGAGGCAGGGTATTCAATGGAGAACGTTTGAAAGGCTTAGCCATTTAGACTATGCCGACGATATATGTCTCATGGCAAATAACATCAATGGGCTGAACGAGATGTGTCAAACTTTACGGGTGAAAGGAGAATCGTGCGGTCTTAAAATAAATAGCAAAAAGACAAAAATAATGCTAACAGGCCCCCCAACACAACATCGTATTATTCTGCATGACACGCCCGTTGAAGAGGTCGAAAAATTTAATTACCTCGGAAGTATTGTATCGGCAAAGGGCGGTACGGATCTGGACGTAAAAAGCAGAATAAATAAAGCTCGCGTTGCCTTTGGTGCTCTGTCCCAAATTTGGAAATCCAATCAAGTCTCCTTACGCACTAAACTGAGATTCTTCGAATCCAATGTGAAATCCGTGCTATTATATGCTTGTGAAACATGGAAAGTCTCGGCCACCATCTCGAGAAAATCGCAGGCTTTCGTGAACCGCTGTCTGCGTCACATCCTGAAAATTCGCTGGCCACAAACAATATCCAATCAGGAGTTGTGGCGTAGGACAGGTCAGAGGCGCATGGACATCGACATCAGAAAGCGCAAATGGCAATGGATTGGTCACACACTGAGGAGGAAACCAAACGATGATATTGCGAAGCAGTCCTTTGAATGGAATCCTCAGGGGTCACGGCTGGTTGGAAGACCAAGAACAACATGGAAATCTACAGTGTTATCAGAAGCTAATTCCCAGAGAAAGACGTGGCCACAGTTAAGGTATCTAGCTGCTGATCGAGAAGGATGGAGACGTTTTGTTGACGCCCTATGCCCCGAGCGGGGTTACAGGACCTGATGATGATGATGACTAAAAAGAACACCGAGGTCCCGGAATCTAGAAACTTGAGATAGGGATTGTTGCGATATTGAATATTCTCCAATGCTAGGAGATCTTTTACGGGAAAAGGTCATACTTTGGCACTTGGAAGTATTTAAAATTAGTCCGTTCATTGAACACCATACAACAAAACTATCAATATCTTTTTGTAAGAAGTCGCGATCTGAAGTACACCCAAAATAATGTAAATGCTGCCCTGCAAGCTGCTCAACAAGGCAACCACACAACTGAGAACATTGACGTAAGCAGTGCAGAACGAAAAAAAAAGGTCAAGATGAAGAAATTTTAAGTTTTGAATAAGAATTGCCACGGCAGCAGCTGGCACAAAATAAGGAGGCGAATGAACAAAAAATTAAACACGCTCCTTAGGAACATCGCTTTAAATAACCTTCCCGTTACGTGCGCTAAAATTTAAAAATCAAAATTCTCAAAGCGGAGTTAAGACCCCAAGAAAATACTGCCATTCATGAATGAATAAAATAAGACTTCAGCCAAGCCCACTCTTTTTACTTGCGATTATAGGTACTATAAGGCAAGTCTTGCAATCGTGCAGAAAAAAAATTTTGAGATAACAATCAAACATGACATTACGATGATAGAGAATACGAAAAAAGTGGGTCCTGCAATTCTGTCTGTCTGTCTGTGTGTCTGTCTGTCTGTCTGTCTGTATATGGATCTACAGCCTGAACCAATGGACCGATTTTCTTCAAAATTTGCAGTTAGGGTCTGTGGAGCATCCTACAGAGGGGTTTTTGGAATTGGGTCTCTAGGTCTTGAAATAACGGTACCTGCCATACAACCGATATGATAATACTTATTTTTCTCGAAAACGGCTCCAACGATTTCGATAAAATTTTGTGTGAAGGATTAATTTAGGATTGTTTTTCTTATGATGTAAAAAAAATTTTTGGAAAAGGCCTAAAAATGGTACCTCCCATAGTACCGTTTTTTTTAAAACCGACTTTCTCGTTAATGGCTGACACGATCTTGACGAAATTTCGGATTTAAGAAGTCGTAAGCTGTTAAAGAAAGACTGCATATCAATATTTAAAAAAACTTAGTTTTGAAAATTTTTATAAATTTTTTTAAAAAATTTTGTTTTTTGAAAGTAACTTCGAAACCATAACTTTTATTTTTTTAAAATTTTTTGTCAAAATAACTGCTATTAAGATCTAGAACTTTGCATACTCGACTTTTAAAAAACAGTTTTAAAAAAAAAGTGAAAAATAAAAAACCGTTTTTTGGGAAAACTGCTCCAACGATTTTGATTAAATTTTCATCATTCATGTGTATTAGCGATTGCAAAAGAATGGCGTTTTTAGATTTTTGCTTGAAACCTTTGGAATATTTAATTTAATTTTTTCATTATTTTGCGTGATTTAATTCAATTTCCATAATTAATGTGTAGTTGGCAACCCTGTACCACAAAATATATTATGAAGAGCTAATACCAAAACCTTTAACTCAGCCTTTAGATTTAGATATCGTATTTAGAACACAATCGCAAGTTCGTGCGACCCAGTCGTGCCCATTTTTTTATTTATGTTTTTATTTTACAGAAACTACTTATAAAAAAAAAAACTATAATTGCATCGCCTCATTCAAGGTGATATGTCAGCCCGACAGATTTTTTATTCTGAAGGGATAGCTGTAATTTGAACAAAAATCAAGCCTGAACAAACTGAATATCAATTAATCGTTGTTTAAATGGAGCTAACCCAGAAAAATTGACTAGTTACCAAAATCTTTGATTAAAAGCTCTGATCAGAGATTCCTTGATTAAATATTTTGTAAACAAACCGAATCCATGATTTATCATCTGGAATAGTCATTGATTAGAAATAATCAAGCTTGAACAAACCGGCCCTAAGACGTGTAACGTATTTTAATATTATAGATATAGGATTTGATAGGATTTGAAATCATGTTTCAAAATTGATATCGGGCAAGTGGCCTCCGCGGCTTCGAATATCCAGCCGATAGGCCCAATTTTCAACTAATTTTTGCAGCATTTGAATCGAGCCGTAGCAATAACGAGTCGAATATTATCTGGCAAGGCGTGAATCGTCTCGGGCTTCGTAGACAAGCGACTTCACATAATCCCACTCAAAATAGTCGAGCAGTTTTAAATCGCCCGATCTGGGCGATAACTCACAGGCTTCAAAATCGAAGTTATATAAAAATCAGCGTCAGCATTGATTTCGTTTCCAGATAATTTACCAACCGTACGCAGTACTTTGTGTTCGTGCGGCTTCATCTCTTTCACGATGAAATGATAAACCAAACTGAGCATAAAAAGCTGTAAAAAAAAACAATTCCCAAAACAGATTAGCCAGATTGAAAACCACATACAAAAAAAAAAAAACACTTTTTACATCAAAGCAAATATTGTTTATCTACTTTTGTTTGTTTCACCAAAATGGCCTTCACCTCATGCTGTTTACCAAAACACATCGTGTCCTTGAGACGTTACGTAAGACCGTCATTTCTGTAGTCGCTTCAAGATAATGGATTGCATTAAAACACTTTTCTGATTCGCTTGTTAAAAATTCAACTTATCAAAAATTCTATAGTCATTCTTATTATGAGGCACTCAACCAGAGTGTAATGCGTGAGCCATCAACCATCATCCAGCTCAAATAGCATTCCCCTCCCGCGCCTCACCAGAGAACAAGAAAGTTTTATACATTTTCACTTGATATTATGCATGCAAATATCTCAGCCTCGAATGCGCTATTCAAGTGTAACGTTAGATATTAATCACCACCGCTTTTGGACTAAGTATGCTCAGAAGCACATAGACTCAAAGTATACGCACTCACATAGCTACATAGTAAGCTATACACGAGATATTTTTATTAACGGTAATCAAATTAGTGTGAGAGTGTGTGGACGTAGCTAGTTGCATCAATGGAAATTATCTTTACGTATCCTAACGGTAAACGAAAGCGATAGTGAATTGCTAGACATTATTTTTCGCATAACACCAACCAGAAGAAGAAGAAGGAAGATACCAACAGAAGGCAACCGACGCAATACAACGTCGAAGACGAAGAAGAAAAGCCCAAAGACTGGAAGCATTAAAAAAAATCATTAGCAAGGCTCGCTGGATGGTTGTTGCATAAATAATAAGAATAACAATCTAACGATGTGAGTTGGGATTTTTTGTTGTGAGTTTGTTGTTTTTGTATTTTATTCCTATTATTGGATTCTTTGCATAAAAGGGCATGTATAATTGAATGGGAATATTAAACTGTAATTACTAGGCTGGGAGCTCTTGTTAGCTTCTTAATATCGGTCATGGGATGGCTGAATTATAAAGTGTAAGACTTTGTGTACAAACGTAATTGGGATGCAGCAATGCAATCAACATACCTAAGAAGTCATCAAAATTGCCTGGGATTCACACTGGCTTCATCGATAACAATGTAAACGGGTATGAGAGTTCTCTAAATAGCAAGGAAATGATATACAGAAGTACAGCCATCTTATCAAGGATATTGCTTTGAAGATTTTAAAGCAACTCCATGACACCACTTGGAAATGGAATGTACCTTAGCAAGACAAGTGCAAGGGATAAAAAACAACTGTTTTTGGACAGTTTTCTTCTTCAGTCTTCCAAATTAAAACAAAAACTGTAACAAGAACTATGATGCGAGCCATCGCTGTTTCTTTGAGAGATGCATGAATTTACAAAAAAAACCATGGTTGAAGACCTTAAGTACTTAGAAATATGTATCACTGTCATCATTTAGCGAGGTGTTAGTTGTTAGTAAGCAAAAATTAAGTCTAACACACTAAAGACAACAGAACTAAGAAATATTACAAAATTATTGATAAACATATACAAAAACAAATTAGATAGCTACATATAAACGTAAAATTAATTATTAAATATGACAATTATAAAGATATAAGAAACATAAAAAGAAACATAGTCAAGAGAGTGGAGCTCTGGTTCGAATTAAGGACTTTAACGTAGTTTTACTAATATGAAAATCTACTAGATTTGAGTTTAGGTTCAAAATTTCTATCATACGAGTAATAGGCTCATTCAATCCATAATTAGTTCTATGATAAGGACAATGAAGTAACTCCAAGTTGCGCAGTTGGTATGAGCCTCCCCGGTAATTAAAACCTATGCATGCGAGCAAGTCAGGAGCATCAATTTGTCCTGTTATGAGCTGGTGAATAAAGACTAAATCATTATTTATTCGGCGATGCGAAAGCAGTTGCATCTGCAAAAGTTGAATACGATGCTCATACGGTGGAAGGTCATAAGGATCCGTCCAAGGAAGTCCCTTAAGAGCAAATCTAATAAATCTTCGCTGTATACTTTCTATTCTTGAATTGTGGACTGCATAATAAGGAGACCATACTTGAGAAGCATATTCTAGATGGGGTCGAACATGACAGTTATACAGCGAAAGAGTGACGTAGGGGTCCGTAAACTCCTTAGCCCATCTTTTAATAAAGCCAAGCATTGAATTTCCTTTACTAACAATGTAATTGATATGAGACGTAAATTCTAAATTGGAGCTAAAGTAAACGCCGAGGTCCTTAATACTGGACACCTTGCATAATATTTGATGAGAAATCGAGTAATTATGCAAAGCCGGTGTACGTTTCTTCGAAAAAGTTATACTTTGACATTTGCTTGGATTGAGAATCAATCCATTTTTATCGCACCATGTGGCAAAATTTTCAACATCAGATTGTAAAATAAAACGATCTGCTGCGCAGTCTATTTTCTTGAAAATTTTCATATCATCCGCGAAGATCAAAATTTCGCTCGATGACAAGCTAAAAGTAACATCATTAATGGCTAGTATAAAGAGGATAGGACCAAGGTGACTACCTTGTGGTACTCCTGAGTTCGCCTTAAAGGAGTCTGAAAGAATGCTTCTAAATTTTACTACATATGATCTATCAGTAAGGTACGATCTGATCCAATCAACGAAGGTCGAAGGGAATCCATATGCATTTAGTTTAAACAATATAATATCGTGAGATAGTTTATCGAAAGCCTTTGAAAAGTTAGTATATATACAATCTAACTCTTGCCCGCTTTCAAGCGCGTTTGAACATTTATGAAGGAAATATACAAGGTTTGTTACTGTTGATCTTTTCTGTACAAAACCATGCTGCTGTTTGCAAATTATATTTTTAATATCGAAAGTTAAGCTTTCACAAACAAGCTGTTCAAATAATTTGGGGATACACGAAAGCTTAGATATGGGTCTATAGTTAAGGATATCTGATTTAATACCTTTTTTAAATACAGGTGTAATAAAAGATCTTTTCCACAGTAAAGGGAATCGACCAGAATCTAACGATAATGAGAACAAATAATTAAGGGGAAATGCAATTTGGGACTTACACTTTTTTAAAATTATTGGAGGGATGCCATCAGGGCCAGCAGAGTAATCATCGTTCAAAGATGAAGTATTGTTAAGGACTCTTTCTAGCATAATTGGAACATTGTTAAAATTAACTTTAGGACATTTACGTAGAAACTCGAAGTAACTACGATCTATCTCAACAATAGAATCAGAGAAGGAATTACAAAAATTTTGAGCAACAGCGTTGCAAATGTCGGATGTTTTTGTCAATGTGTCATTACCATATGTAAAGTTATCTGGGTATCCATCCGAATCTTTCTTTGAATTGACAAAGTTCCAGAAACTTTTTGGATCATCCCTTAATGAGTTGCCCATTCTGTAAACATAACTTGAGTACAGAGTTTTTGATAGTGATTTAAATTCATCAAAAAAAAAGATGTAAGAAAGGTGATCAGATTCAGAACGCGTCTTAATGTAAGTCCGCCAAGCACTATTTCTTTTGTTGCGAAGCTTTTTTAGTTCCTTAGTGTACCATGGGTGATTAGAGCTCACATTCTTTGAAATCTTGAGGGGTATAGCTTTGTTCATGCAGTCGTTAAGAATAAAATAAAAGTAACTAACTGCTTCGTCAATATTATTGAAAGCTGATGTATTATTAATATTAGATCTACTTAGTTCATCAGAAAGCATTTGAAAGTTAGTCTTTCGATAGTCAAATATATGCGAGCAGTCATATGAATTACTATAACTATGAATGTGACCGCTTAGGTCAAGGAAAATGTCTAGAGGAGGGTGATAGTCATCTACATTAGTAATGCCGGAATTAGATTTAAGAACGACAGTACTAACAGCGTCAGAGGTAAAGACTAAATCGAGATTTCGATTTAAAGAGTTTTTAATACAACTCACTTGTTGTAAGTCAGTAGAAATTAGATAATGCAATAAGATAAGCTCTTGTTGAGAGGATTCCAAGGAAGCTTTCTGAAATGAACAGTCAATTGATGGAGACCAATCTATATAAGAAAGATTAAAGTCACCCAGCAGTAAAATATTTATATCTAAAGAAGACAGATTGTTTAAATAATCTAACACTAAAGCCACTTCATTGTAGGCAGGGGCAGAACTTTTTGGGGGAATGTACGTGCCAATTACATAGACTGTCTTAGACTCAAAGGTAACTTCAATGCAAATTAGATCTATTGTTAAAGTAAAAGGAAAAGTGATATTAGAAGACAAAAAGCTATTGCGACAAGCTATGAGAACACCACCTCCTACGTCTGCGTCTACATGAGAATGGCGGTCCTTTCTAAATACTTGAAACTCTGAGTTAAAAAGTTCTGTATCCAGAATGCCTGAATGAAGCCAGGTTTCTGTAAGAACAAAAATATCATGGGCAAAAGCTTGAGAATTAATAAAAAAATCAGTAGTTTTACTACGAAGCCCCCTTACATTCTGGTAAAATAGGGAAAGTCTTATTAGTTTTTTGAAACATTATTGACGGTACTATTTTCAACACGTTTCTTCTTGGAAGAACCAACAAATTCTTTTAAAAGAGTGCCTGAAGGCCAGAGATTCGGGCTGCAAAGATAATCAAACTGTGACGGAGGGACAAACATTTTAAAGGACGAAACAAAACTGTTAGGTTTACTTATTTTGGTACATCTAATAATTAAGTCATTAGATATGTTGTGGTTCAAAGTTAGATGGGATATAATATCATTGGATGTTAAATCGGGTTTAAGGCGGGATACAAAAATTTGTTTAGGCTTGGGAACTGATTCTACTTGTTTGGGAATTGGAAATGGTTCAATAGGAGGATAATTCACATTAATGGTTTCGGGAACTGATTCGACTTGTTTGGGGATATGAGGTAGTTCGGTAATTTGATTATCAACATTAGAAGGCCTACTAGAAACAACAGCTAAATCGACAGTTGTCGTTTCATTGTTATTATTTGTAGGACCAACACAGCTCCTTAGACATAAACGTTTTTCGGAAGAGTGAGTATCTTGCTTTTTCTTTTTAGACTTATTCAGTCGTATTTATAATCCCATTCCAAAGTATGTCTAACTTTGGACAGCTCTTAGAACAGTGTCCAACTCCAAATCGTATTTATAAACACTTTCATCGCTGTCTAAGGAACGTCTAACATTAGACACCGAAATTGGTTGTCTAAACTATGGCTAAAGTGGCATTTGCTACAGCAAAAATCAATTTTGTTGAACATGTTATAAAACACTGTAGAGAGCTCTAAGATCGAAAAAAATAAGTAGTTTGAGGTGCAAAAATACTACTTTCAACAATTTAATTTATAAATTGCACTAATTTCATCGCTTTATGAGACTTGCAAAAGCTGTAACTCAAAGTCAAATCAGCTGCTTTTTTGGTCTGGTTCAAGTGCTACGCCACACTCTTTCAGAGCCAATTAGTTGTTGCCCTCGTATATCAAAACACAAAAAATGGTACTGCACGGATACATCTTGAACACCACCAATTAGTTTTTCATTCGAAGTTGACAGTTTGAAGGGTTGTTTAGACAACTGTTTTAATGCATTTATAAACACGAAATTGGCTAAGGGTTGTCCAACTCTTTAGACACCGTCTAGTTGGACAGTTGTCTAAGGATGTTCTAAGCAAATTTTATAAATACGACTGATTATGTTTAGAAATATCTGAAGTAGACTGCACTAATAAGTCGATTGTTTTTGATGAGACATTAGGCAGAGCGGCTCTTCCAAATCATCAGTTGAGGTTGATATGTCAACCGAAAACTTGGGGGCTGAAAAGTTATTGAGGTTTGAAACCGCATCATTAAAATTATTACAGAGTTCATCTAATCCTTTCTTGATTTTGGTTATATCAGTCTTGAATGACGACATTATAAATGTAAGTTGGGATAGAGAGATTTTCCTGCAATCAGGACAGAACCAAACTGCAATTTTTGATGCGTCAACCTTTTCTATAAATAAGGTGGTTGACCCAACGCATTTAGCATGGTAAAACTTCCCACAAGGGCCGTAACATGCAAAAAGGCATGCATTAGGGGAAGAGTCCAGACATTTCACCGCTGAGCATTCCATTTTAATTAAAGAATTTGAAAAAAAAAGTAAAAAAAGAAAAAGAAAAACGGAAAGATTGAGAATAAAAGTTTAGTTTTAATTAAAAAAAAAAAAAAAAAAAAAAAAAAAAAAAAAAAAAAAAAAAAAAAAACCTTTGCTTGGATAGTACGAGATTTGAACCTGAGATGCTTGACACAACTATCTTCGCTCTAACCAACTACGCCGTGGAGCAGTTTAAAATTTGCACTACAAAAAAATAATTTAAAACTTAAAAATTATGATTATAAAACACAAAAAAAAGCTTTCATGCAGTAATTATGATAATTCAAGCAACGTAAAGTGCTCAAGAGACTTGCACTTGAATTATCACTCAATTAAGGTTACGGATTTTTTTTTTTTTTTTTTTAACAAGATAATTACACCGCTTACCAAAGCTAAACACAATTAATTGGCAAAAGTTTAGATATTTAACACAATTTCACTGTACAATGATGTCAACTAAGAATATGGACTTAAAAGCACACAAATAAACTATGAGACACATATAAATCACAGCAGAAATTGAAAAAAAACAAAGAAAACTCAAGGAGTATTATGACACACAACTAAAACTATGGTAACCAGAGCTGCCAGAGAATCCCACCATTCCTATAGCAATGTGAGACAATCTCAAAGAACTCAGCAATTTGTATTCTTCTGGTGGCAACCATGTATTGAACGCGCATCATTTATGCTTCTGGTGCAAATTTATCATGGGAGGACACTCGCCCTAATAAGTCACAAACTTTTCAAAGCTCATCGAATAACTCCCAAATCGAAAGCCAGTTTCTGGAAATTAAAAATGGTTTGGAAAATGTTTCAAAGTCAATCATTAATTTAAAGCAATGTCTATGCAATGTGGTGCCTTCGGGGTAATGGTAAGGATGTTTGCCTGTTACGTTGGAGGTTTCGAGGTTGGAGTCCCATCAGAATTATAGAAATGTTTTTCTATGGGTATCGCTTGCGAGTAAAACGATTTTCGGTTTCAAATTATTAAAAAGTAATAATAATTATGTAAGGGTTACAATTTCTTTAAGTCAAAGTCTTTTGAAGAACCAATTGTAAGTTGGCAAAAACTTCACAGCCACAATCAACAATGGTATAAGACAAGAGCGAGCAAGAAGTTTCCTAGTGTTGACTGGAGTTAAACTGCAGGGATCGAAGACCACCATAAGCTCCTCGTACTATAAGGCTACCATGTTCGCCCTAAGACAAAGCGGAGTCTAAAAGGACACCAAGGTTTCGATTGGAGCATGAGAGCGTAATGATAAATGTCATCGAGCCAATATTTATGTTTATTACTACTTCATCTACTTTGTTTTTAAATATTTCCAATCATAGTTACCTTTCAAATTCAAAATTAGTTTTACTTTGCATTTTTCATTTTCTTAATCGTAGTAACCCATTTTTATTTTTTCTTTGTGTCCTATTCTTCTTTTGTCAAAAAATATTATTTCATAATCATTTCTGTTCTTATGTTCATATTGTTCAGTTGTAGTTCTTGAGTGTTTGTAATTTGCCTTAGTTGAAAAGCAATGTAAGTACATTATATACTCTTTCCAGAATATTCTGTATTGAAAAATATTTTTCATTAGAAAATAAAATCGTACATTTGGAATCACGATATTTATAATCCTTTGAAACTTGTTGTTTTATTTTGGAGCTACAACAATAAAGTTGTTGAACAAGATTGGCGAGTGATTGTCACTTTGCACAGGGTGATAATAAACAATCATACAGCAAGACCTTTTGGGGCTTCAAACCAATAAGTCTGTGCAGGGCTAACTTTGGATAGAGGATACATCATCATTCCCGATGAATGGAACCTCAGTATCGTATGCCCGATCCTAAAGAAGGGAGACCCTCACAATTGCGCCAATTACAGAGGGATAAGCCTCCTTAACGTCGCTTATAAGATCTTGTCTGCTGTAATATGTGAACGTCTGAAACCCCACGTCAACAACTAGATAGGTTCTTATCAATGTGGTTTTAGACCAGAGAAGTTCACAATAGACGAAATTTTCACATCACGGCAGATCTTGGAAAAAACCCGAGAATATAATATCGATATTCATCATCTTTTTATCGATTTCAAGGCCGCGCATGACAGTATTTACAGAGACGAGCTGTACATAGCCATGTCTAGTTTCGGCATCCCTGCAAAACTCGTACGACTATGCAGGATGACTTTGGAGAATTCACGCTGCTCCGTCAAGGTCGGTAAAGAACTCACCGAGACCTTTGATGTCGAAAAAGGTTTTAGGCAAGGCGACAAACTGTCATGCGATTTCTTCAACATCATACTTGAACAGATTGTAAGAAACTCAAACGTTAACACCAGAGGAACAATCTTTCAAAAGTCTGTACAATTACTCTCCTATACGCAGACGATATTGACGTAATGGGAAGAAAAAAGCGTGATGTCATAGGTGCTTTTGCGAGTATTGAAACAGAAGCGGCAAAAATGGGTTTGATGGTTAATGAGGGCAAAACGAAGTATACGCTGTCATCAAACAAGGACACAGAACATCGACGAATTGGACAAAACGTCACAATAGACAGACATAACTTCGAGGTAGTACAGGACTTCGTCTACCTAGGATCCGCTGTAGACACGGACAACAACATCAGTGCGGAGATCAAACGGAGAATAACTCTTGCCAACCGTTGCTTCTTTGGGTTAAGAAGGCAATTGAGAAACAAAACCCCCTCCAGAAAAACCAAGGTGACCTTGTATAAGACCTTGATCATCCCAGTCCTGCTTTACGGCGCGGAAGCATGGGCTTTATCGAAAGCGGATGAGGAAACCCTTGGTCGTTTCGAAAGAAAAATTCTCCGAATGATGTTTGGTCCCGTATGCGAAAACAATGTGTGGAGAAGAAGATACAACAACGAGCTGTATGAGCTGTACCGCGACATGGGCATAGCCAGAAGAGTACGCATCGCGAGGCTACGATGGTTGGGCCATGTAGAGCGGATGGAGCCAAACGCTCCGGCTCGTCGGGTGTTCGAAAGCACATTGCAGGGAAATTGCGGAAGGGGAAGACCTCGTCTTAGGTGGCGCAATCAAGTGGATGAAAAACCTCAACCGACTTGGAGTGCGAAACTGGAGAGAGCTCGCCCGAAATCGAAGTCGTTATAGAAGGATGTTGGTTGAGGCCCAGGTTCACCCCGAACTGTAATGCCCACCTAAGTAAGTAAGTAAGTATACATCATCATTTATAAAACATAGCAGTCGACCGGACCGAATTTCCTCGGTAGGAAGAGTTGTGCATAGTAACCATAAAATAGTCGTTCACCGTGTGTAACGCAACTGAAAATATGGGTTATATACATATAGAAAATTGCAGATCCTAGAATAGATCCATATGGGACCCCCGATGTTACCGGAAGAAAAGGTAAAATTGAGCCATTAGCGAATACAGCAAGGCGTCGTCTATCTATGATAGATTTTTATTAGTCTTATGGCTGATTTACTAAAGTTGGATTGGGAAATTAAATATTTTTATTATAATTTCTGCACACTTCAAGAGACTTGACTACCCATAAAATGCTGGAAAACACAGTGCGGGTGTTTGGAAATAAAGAAAAGATATGAATGGAGATGCCGATGCACATTATTCTTGAATTTCTATGTATTGTGATGCGTCGGGAAAATTGAGTTCAATAAAGCATTCCATATCCGGGCTGAGCGGTTAAAATATGAATCTTTGTATTTAACTGTACGACCGAAGTTGGGCTGAAAGGAGAACTGGTGCACACTCCTTGTTAGGCGGGTATTGCGGTTAAATTGATTAAGGGGAAGAATGCAACTGGCTATTTTATTAGACCACTGTCTGTGTTGAAAGCTTTCCGGATATGTTTGGCGATATTAGGAAGCTTCTTTAAATACGAATTGCGTGTAGCGTTTTTTGTCTCATTTCCTATAATACCAGCATGGCCTCGGCGGGCCTGGTATCCACGCTAGAGTTATGTTAGCGTTATTATGAAGGATGCTATTCGTATCTGATTGATTGTAGAGCAGTTATTAGTTGCACTTTTGATTCCCTAAAGGGATACTTAGGTTGTCAGTGAGGATCAATGTCTTTACTGCCCAAGTTTATGCAGTTCAAAGAGCTTTTCACGATGTTGTAACTTCTACTTGGTATCTCTCAGATGCGTCATGAAGACGGTAATTTCTTGCTTTTGGTTCGATGACCACATAATTTGAGTTGTTATCCCTGTAAGATCCATCAGTGTACAGTGCCCTCAAAGGCTCAGTAGTTTGAATTAATTCACGATGTTCTATACCTCGATACCCGATTAGTTATCGATTTGGATGGTTTTCTGATTTTTCTAAAGAAGTAAGACCGTGATTCGAGATCAAGAGGTAAGTATTTTGCCTACTGATGATATTGAGCTTTTCTTGTTAATGATTTCCTTGGATAAAGCTTGCTTACAAGCTATGTAGGGGGGATGAGAAACATCAGTAAGCGATTTGCTCATTTTTGTCCTATTCTGGTGATTGGTTTTTTTTGAAACCACCTCCTGATCCAAGAGCCAAATTCAAACTCTCGTTATCCTTAGTGCTCCTGTGAAGCATTAAATTTATGGCCATATCGATAGCTTTAAAGCATTTCTTTGATATCCACATAAACAAGGTGAGTCCGTGCTGGAGGGTTTCTTCTACCTTCTACCTTTGATTGCGGTCTCCAGAGCTGGCCCTTTTCTTCGGGAAGATATCATATTGTTTCGATTCTTTAGTTAAAAAAAAATAAATAGGGTGGCGCAACAGAGCGAGGAGCCCCTGGGCCTAGCGCATTTCTCACAACCATGCCTTGTGAGGGAATGGAGGGGACCTACAATTTTCTGCCGGTTCCGAATCGAGAAAGCGCTTTTCATGGCAATGAATACTAACGGAGGACTTGCCAATTCCTCGCGAAAGGCGATACCCGTGGAAAAAACATTTTTGCCTCTGTTGGGATTCGAACTCGAACCTCTGGATTAACAGGCGGACATGCTAACCATCACACCACGGGTATCGGTAACGATTCTTTAGTTAATTGATGGTTTTTTGATGTGAAGATCCTATTGCAATTTTTGCCACTGAAGGTAATAAGACCTTTAAACAACTTTATGATATCATTTGCAATATACCATAACAAGGCAAATGCAAGGCATTGAAACCAATTTTTTTTTGGATTGGTTTTCCAAATACTAACAAGAATGAGAGCCTTCATTTTTTCTTTGGAAGATGCATGAATTAGCAACATCAAGAACCATGGTTGAAGACAGAGTCTCGCCCTAGAGAATTCATCCACATTCCTATGTGAGACAATCTTAAAAATCTCAAATAACCCAACGATGAATAATTCCGGTGACAACTTTATCATGGGAGGACTCTCACCCTTATAAGTCACAATTTTTTCAAAGCTCATCGAATAACATTCAAACCGAAAACCAGCTTCGGAAAAATAAGAATGTTTTGGAAAATGTTTCAAAATCAGTCATAAATTCAAAGCAGAGTCTATGAGAAGCGTTGCCTTTGGGTTAATGGTAAGGACGTTTGCCTGTTATGTGGGAGGCTTTGAGGTTGGAGTCCCATCAGAAGTATCGCTTTTCGTCTGATTGCATGTCTGCCTAACTTAACCCAGAGGTTCAAGGTTCGAATCCCAACAGAGGCAAAAATGTTTTTCCACGGGTATCGCCTTTCGCGAGGAATTGGCAAGCCCTCCATTAGTAAACTCATTGCCATGAAAAGCTCTTTCCCGATTAACCGTTCGGAACCGGCGGAAAATTGTAGGTCCCCTCCATTCCCTCACAAGGCTTGGTTTTGAGAAATGCGCTAACCCCGGGGTTCCCCGCTCTGTTGCGCCACGCTATTTATTTTGATTTATTTAACTCCAATAGTATTTGGGAGGAAAATGAGCTTGCAGCTTTATACCTACTGTCTCTGTCTCGAATTCGGTAGCAAGTTTGCTTACATTGCTAGTTTCACTAAGTGTTTTGGTGGTATCACAATCAACTCTGTGACCTTTCACAAAACTCCACAAGTTTTGCCACCTATCCTATGTGTGGCGAAAAAATCGAACGCCATGTGAGGGTTCGTAGCTTAAAGTGTTGACCACAATCAAACTTAGACCACAGAATTAGTATTAAGTAAGATATGTCCGAGGTGAAACGATCCGCTGGTAATACTGAACCTTAAAACGTCGCCGTCGTAGACTGCCATGAACAAAAACTCTACATTTCCAGAGGCCGGTGGCTCATGTGTTTTGAACTCAACGTGGAAAGCCGCCTTCAAAGCAGTGCAGTAGCAGCCTCAAGGTGTTGGAAGCTGATCTTAGTATTAAGATTCATTCATTCACTTTCTGATCAGCGTCTGAGGCCAATGTTTGTAAGTTCACCATCGTTTCGTTTAGCCCATCGTAAATATCTCCTGTGCCGATTTTCTCCCTTCGCGCAGTGTCAACGGATTTGTGAATTGTGAACATTGCAAAGTGAGGCTCAAAACCTCGCTTTCACATACCTGCAGTTCAATTAGATCACCAGGGGCCTGTAACACTAAGTTTACAAGCCAAGATAATGCAGGATAATGTCCATTACACTTCTTGAAGAACAAGCAAACTTGTAGCTTTTTCTTGCCGAAACTTTTTACACGGGTCATAATTCGCTTGTATTACAACTACTTGTAGTTTTGTGATACAGGCCCTTTTTTTGTGTTGCAGTAGCTGGAAATAAGTTGCTAGTAATTTCACATATATATAACCTCAAGGGCGGCGTCCATATGAAACTGGGAGGCTGAAAGAAAAGTAGATGCCCAGAGCGGGATTCGAACCCACGCGTCCGGCCTATCTACTAAACACTCTACCACTGCACCACGGCCTCCCTCACTTTTACTTGCGCAACTTGGAGTTTGGAGAATAAAAATCTATTTAGTTCTATGTTAAAAATCTGGCTGATAAACACTTAGTATCCATTATTTCTGTGGAGAACGTGAAAAAATGCTCTTCACTAGTACTGGCTCTCACGAGGGATTAGCAGGTCTTCCAATGTCCTTCATGGTTGAGTAATCACTCAGTTTCGGTATCAGAGCCTACCGTGCTAGAAAGACCAACGATTGGTGTTGCCCATTCCAATCGTTATTTAATAAATCAGGAAGAAAAACACTTGAATATTTTTTGGGATTCGAAACTCAAACTGGCGCCACGTAAGAATATGTCAAACTAAAGAGCGAACAAATACCGGATGCCACAACAAATCGAATGATAATCAAAATCAAATCTCGTCCTTCTTGTGGCTTGAAGTTGTTCCCACCTCCGCGCTCCGACAAGAAATTCACACATTTTAGTCATTGAAATGAGGAATTCAACTCAATGAACCTTACAAACTTCGTGTGACAAATCGTAACGCTTTGCTCGTTACGTGTCTTCACGAGAGAACACCTTAAAGCATCAACATTTCTCACACCAATTCACCTAAAAATCTCTTTGTTTTAGCTTCCTCAATTGCTGCTTAATCTGAAACTAACAATCCTAAGACCACGAGCTTATCGGACTCAAAAAATCGAAAAGCAAATCCAACTCGAGCACGCATTTGATGCTAAAGTACCAAACGGAGTAACGACCTCGTATAATACCGCGAATTGTTTCTTCCTCTTCTTTTGTTTTCACGCCGATTTTTCGCACTACGAGCACATTTTCTTCCATTTAATTCATAACTTGTATGTTTATTGTTCTTTGTTTTTTTTTTTTTTCTATTCGAGTAATAATTATTTTGTTACACAAGCATTGCATAAGTGTGATTAGAATCCACCAAAGCAAAACGGGGAAAGAACGTTCGAGGTAATATACCCACCAAGCTAAGTACAAATAATGTGGCAAGAAAACAATCAGACTTCGTAGTCATGAATTGTTATCCACCGACAGCGCCGCTAACGGAAAAGTCGTGGAAATGTGTATTTTTCCTAAAGTGTTTCATTATGGGCAATTACAACCGACAAGCTGAGTGCCAGAGCCGGGGTCACTCAACCAAGCTTAACGCTGAAACAAAAGCTACTGACAACATAAAGTGAACCTCCCACAATGACATTGACAGTTCTGCTGTCACCAAACGCTATAAATAAATCCGCAAACAAAACAAAAAGCAGAAATGGGATTCCTTGCATCTGTCTCATCAGAGCTATAAGCTGTGATGGAAGCTTTTCTGAGACATGAGCTTGGACATGATCACCACTGTGTGTGGGTTTCGGCAAATTGATTTAATCACACGATGCTTATCCACAGAAGATCATACACCGTCATTTGGAGGAAGATGACTCTTCAGTGTTGTTAATCACTTTGGCGGGCATTTGTTTGACAGAAATGTCATTCAACTTTTTACTTGACAGACAAATTGAGTCAAAGGCATCATCATGATTTTGTTGACAAAGCCAAGAAGTGTGGGCTGCTACCGGGCGACGGCGACGGCGAATACAACTTGGCTGTGTTAGATGTTTACTTTGATTGAGTCTTGAGATAATATTCCCCATCCAAGCATCAGCGTAATTATGTAATCAAGATGATTTATTTGATGATCTTGGGTCTCGGCCAATGGTTTGTATTCCTTTTTTTTTTTTTTTGCTTTAAAATCAATCGACGGTGTTGGCTGGTATGATCGGGGATAAGAACTGTGTGTGGGGTTTAATGATGGCAAATTAAATGCAAAAGTAGGTGAGCAGCTAATTGGAGATAAATATTTGTTAAAGTCAATATTTATAGCCGACAAGACCGAATGAACAACTGCGAGTATACGGCGGATAGCACAGAAGAAAAAAATTGGCATCTGTTTTACATTTTATTGCTGATGGTGATTCAGGGAAAAGCTGACAACATAATTAGTTTGGGTGAAGGGAAGGTATTGACACTCGCTAAGAAAGCGGGAGGTCTCTCAATAATTGGGTTACATGTGTCACTGCTGGAAGGCAATAATGTTTTGTGGTCGATGTTTCGAAGCGACCTATTTAAATATTTTTATAACTTTCCTGCCATGGTCAGGTCACCTTTCTCTCCAGAAGTCGCTTTTAAATTCAGAATTGAAATTGATTAACTTTTTAATGGTGTCTTATTTTTATAGAATTAAGATTTACTAACTTTTGAAGTCCCTGGGGTTAGACTTCCGTTTAGGAACATGATATTGACGACGATCTTTGGATAAATGCTACAGGAGTAATGACAGAATTGAGACGCTTGTCCTTCTGCCACAAGAACTGCGATTTTGGGCTGATGAAACTTACTGCTGGGTTGTTGACTTCATCGTTAATGGCTTCAAACATCTAACTCTAGTCGACACAGTAAATTGAGGATCTGTGATCGAATCTGTTAGCATTCGCAGTACAGCTCCGTACGGTCACTGTAAGAATGAACGCTTTCCATTTTGTGGTTGTCAGTTTCACCGAAGAAAATGATTTATTTCTTGCTATGAAATTACCTTTCTACGAAGCGATCAGCTTTCAGAACATTCTCACAACAATCCTGAACGCAGTTTAATGAGCTCCCCCAGCTTGGTCAAGATCATGCAAATATCTTGACAGCGTGAAAAAGTCGGCCGTCTTGAAGCGGCTCTAATTCAGCGGTACTGATAGTATATTCCATAGTTCAATTCCAAACCGGCCCATTTTATAAGCTAATATACCTCTTAAGTGCATTCAAAAATGCCACAGATTCGATTGAATTCTCACTTACTTAGGCTGGCATTACAGTTCAGGGTGAACCTGGGCATTAATTAACATCTTTAGCTTTCTCCTGCTATGCACTCGGTTGAGGTCTTCTTCCACATAATTGAATACCTAAAACAAACGCGAAGTCACTGCAACTTACAAGCCAGAGCGGTGATTAATTCGCTCTTCATGGCCCAGCCACCGTAGCCTAGCGATGCGTTCTCTCTTAAGTGTGCCAATATCGTAGTACAGCTCATACAGCTCGTTGTTATATCTTCTTCTCCACACATTGTCTTCGCATACGGGACCAAAGATCATTCGGAGAATTTTTCTTTCGAAACGACCAAGGCTTTTCTCATCTGTTTTCGATAAGGTCCATGCTTCCACGCCGTAAAGCAGGACTGGGATGATCAAGGTCTTATACAGGGCTAGCTCAGTTTTTCTGGAGAAGGTTTTGTTTCTCAATTCCCTTCTTAACCCAAAGAAGCAACGGTTGGCAAGAGTTATTCTCCGTTTGATCTCCACTCTGCCGAACCTGCATCCCAAAGCCTAGGGCGCTTCTCCACTGCAGTAGTTGAGACTTTGATTTCATCAGGCGTCCAGTTGTGCTGCACAATTCGAATCCCGGATTCTGATTTTGTTTTGCGGGGTGATTTATTTTGCCCTCGGAATCTATTTCGCGTTCGCTCATTTAATTTTTTTACTCTCTTCAATTGAACAATGTTCACAACTACGCTTCAAAATCACTATTGATTTGCGTAAAATATGCACATTTGCATGTCAACGCATATGATTACGACGACCGCACATGCACGCAAACTGTCACAAAAAATGTGCGAGGGTGTTCAGACGATTTGCGAAAAAGACGCACATTTATGTGCGGTTTTGCTGTCGCACATCCTCCGCAAACCATTTGCGTACATGTGTGGACTGTCCCAAAAGGGTGTTCAGACAATATGCGTCAATATTCGCAAATATTTTCGGTGAGTTCTCTACCGAAATCGGCGGAGCAGCGTGAATTCTCCAAAGTCATCCTGCATAGTCGTACGAGCTTAGCAGGGATTCCGAAAATAGACATGGCTCTGTATAGCTCGTCTCTGTAAATACTGTCATACGCGACCTTGAAATCGATAAAAAGATGGAGAGATTATATTCTCGGGTTTTTTCCAAGATCTGCCATAATGTGAAAATGTTGTCTATGGTGGACTTTTCTGGTGTAAAACCACGTTTAAAAGCACCTATTAAGTTGTTGACGCAGTGTTTAAGACGTTCACATAGACAAGTACACAGATAAGATCTTATAAGCGACGTTAAGGAGGTTTATTCCTCTATAATTCTCGCAATTGTGAGGGTCTCCCCATTTTAGGATCGGGCATACGATACTGATATTCCATTCATCGGGCATACTTTCTTCCGACAATATCATGCAGATCAGTTGGAACACATGCCTTTTCTAAGTGTTCACCAGCTCCCTTGAAAATTTCAACCTCAAAGCCAACTTCAGCTGCGGTCTTAGATTAAATTATATCAGGCTTAACTTCTGCTAGGTCGGGAGGATGGCATTATCAATAATAGTCGAAGTTGACTGGGACATTATGCTGGCAGCGGAATTAGTGTCTACGTCGCCGCTAAGCAGTTTGCACCAGTTGTCCTTCCAGAATCCAAGCTCTCAGTAGCGACTGCGTTTCTATTAGAGAGTTCGAGCTCTACCACCCTGGCAAGATCTTTTTAGCTTTTGGTAAAACTTCCGAACCTCATTCCTGTCATGGCATCTATCAATTTTCTCAAACAAGCGCTTCTCATGCTGCTTCTTTTTCTTTTTGCGAATTCTGTGTTCTTCCCTTCATTTCTCCTTGAAAATCTCGTTATACTGGTCGAAAGCAGCCCTTAATCACTGTTGCATCAACATTTGTCGTGCTTTTGCGTTCGTTCGTTTTGGAGCTCGAGTGAAACCCAGTACCTCAGAGGAAGCGGTGATGGCTTGCTGACATAGCTGCAACTGGTCTTAAATGCTTGATGCTGCCGGAATGCCCCCCGATTGGGAAGGCATCTCTTGCGATTGTAGCTTTCCGACATCATATCTCTCTGTAGCGTTTGTTCGCCCAAGTCGTGCACGGTAGTGGCCCGAGTCACAGTTGGCTTCTGGAATAGTTCAAAAAATGGGGGAATGCCTTGCGTCGATCGCAACATGGTCAATCTGCTTGATGGTTGATTGATCTGAGCGTGGGCGCATTTTAGAACTTATGTTTTCCGAATTGTGGACTGTCACAAAATGGTATATTTCCAGAGAGTTTACCTTTAACGACAAACACTCACCCAAAAAGCTCTGTTTATGTCGTCTGTGGCTGTCGCCATATATCTACTATACTGCATATGCCTGACCTTTTTCTTTGCACTTCTTGCATTACGGTCATGCCCACTTTGCAGCAGTCTATTGCTTCCGCAAATTATCCGGGTGCACGTAGTCCTTACGTTCCACGTACACATCCGGATTTTTCGCTTGCTTGGGTCGTCAACAGTGAAATCATTATTATTGGTTGTTTTGGTACCATGAAGTTTTTAAGTTGGCTCGGCAGGAGTTCATTTGGCCACCATCTCTACATCAATACTTTGTGCTAGCATTGCAAGACTCTCAAAGACCTTTAAACCAAAAATCTGGGAGTAGCCTATTCAAGAGTCTCTGCTTTTTTGTTGAAGTCCACCGTAGATTCTGTAAGTCGAATTCATCCACTGTGTTCACGTTTTTACTGATGTTCTATTTTTTCTTCGTCTCTTTATCAACGCTTTGGCAAGTCACCTCCGGGTGGAAGATCCTAGCTCCCAATGGCTACCGCGTGGATGTATAAGAAACACAATACACAATTCGCATGTACTACAAGTTGCAACATCTGGGCACCGACCTCCAACTTGACACCAATCGGAACCTTCCCTAATAGTGAGTACATGTCCAACCAAATTTTGGCGTTCCAAAATGCTTTGATACTAGGAAGTAACCATTACCAAGTTCGTATTTCAGCTCTTTTGTTTTGACACAAGTGCATATCTGTTGAATTTCTCGTTATTTGAGTTTGTGGATACCAGGAAATGATAATCCAATTATTTCCAAAATTCGCCTAAGGAATTCACTCAGTTTGAACATGTCTTCTGTTGAGGTGCTTGCTTGTTAGCAACAAGCCTCCAACAAAACACTTTGCAAGAATAAACAGTAAGCTCTCGTTTTGTTTGAACCATTTCAATAGTTCCAGAGGCGAGAACTCCAATATAAATCTAAGTTCAGATATTCTGATCATGTTTCGTACTCCCCACACAAACACATGAACACTCTTCAGTGTCAAACTGTCGCTTGTTTTAGATTTACAACCAAATCCATTGGACAAATAAACTTGGGGCAGCAATTTTCCTATTACATCACCCCATATACACAAAACATTCCAATAGAAAAAAAGAGAACCAAAAAACCAACATTCAATCGTAATCTGTTCTCCATGCGAGATTATGCCAAAATCATTACCATGCCACAATTAACAAACTTCGAATAGCACAAGAACAACTTGAATGGACAACACTCCAACTAAGAGAGCGCGCGCAGTCTACAGACGGATGCTGAGCTAAGTCGTGGCAGCTTATGTCTCTCCATCTGTATATGCCAGAGAATAGCTGGCGAGTGTTTACGATGGAATTGAACCAGCTATCTAAACACTTGAACTTGTCCGACGACGTTGTTTGGCTACAGGTTGCAACAACTTCTTTTCCTTCGTTCTATTGCTTCTATCGCCTTGACGTCGCAGCATCTTATATGTGGTTTCCTCCCATCTAGCGCCTTAGATTTCTAGGTGAAGAGCACAGCAGCAGCTGTATAAGAGCTGAACGGTTGCCTCTGGGCCACTTATGTGCAATTTGGAACAATAAAACAGTGCGAAGTGTGTTGGCATATAGGCACGATCGAAGTAGAGCTTTCAAGGAGTAAAGCAAAAAGGTATAGGTTCATACAGCTGGCTGAGCTGAATGCCAGCAGTAACGCAGTGGAACAATCATTTAGAAGTAAATCCGCCCAAATGGCAACAAAAAACCGCATCTAAGACGCGCACGCACGGCATAAACTAGGAAATCAAGAATAACCGGCGGCAGTCGCAAGCAGAAAAGCCTCAGAGTGAGATAGACTCAAAGTGCGCCGGCCAACTTTGGGACGTCATCTCGGTATTAGTGGTTATCCCAAAGATGATGATGGTTTCCGGTTTTTGTTTCATACTTCTTTAAATTTTTTTTTTTTTTGCTCGTCCAACAAGCAGCGGTGGTCTGTGTGGAACATAGATGCGTTGTACAAAAGCGTTAGCTAGCTTCTTAACCAGCCTCGAGCCTGCTGCCACCGCTGATGATGATGATGAGTTGTTCGTCGTTGCGCGCGCAGTAGTGGGATTCTATTCGCAGGCAAAATGCGTAATTGAAACTCAACCGTGGTTCCCTTGCCGTGTTGTGGTGTTGTGAAGTGGTTTTCGGTTTGCACATCCCGTTCGTGGTCCACCAACACCACATATATGGGAGCACTCTTTTCATATTGCATAAGCACGGTTCCAACGTGATTATATCATAATGGAGATGGACAAAAACCGGGAAGAATAACGAAAAGAAGTCTTCTTCTTCTTTATCTTCTTCAGCGTCGTCGTCGTCATAGCCTTTTTTTGTTTCATTTTTTTTTTATCGGTTCCAAGATTCAGTTAGTTTTCACATATGAAACGTTGTTGTGAACTTTTTTTGTTTATGTTTTTCTGTTGCAGAGAAAGAGACCCAGTTGCGGTTAAGCAATAGAAATGTGGCAAAGATCGGACTGAGATTTAAATGCGGTTTTGGGCAAAACAGGAAGAGAATACTTGAAATCGAAGGATGAATTGGCTAGAAACCTGTGTACGACTGTCTGTGTCTGTGTTTGTGTGTGTTCTTCTCAATTTTTTCGTCTGTTGACTTAAGAGTTTTGAGCTATCCAAATTCAGTTTGTGTATGGAGACATTTGAGGAAGGGTGACTGTTTCGGCATATGTGTGTTTGTAAGGTAAATTCTGGATACATGGGTGCTAAGTAGGTCAGTTTGGGATGATGAAGATTTTGAGGCGGAGATCCGAGAGATGCAGAATCGTGCTTCGGGTTTGGTTGGGTGGAGGAATGTGTGAGGAGCATTTTTTGAGTTATGTGACAAGCTTCTCTTATAACGTTCCACTATACAAAGTCGTGGAAGATGGTGGTGTTTGGTAGAAAAAGATGTGGTGATTGTTTGGGTCGTGGAGCAGCATTGCTCGATTCTAATGATGTAATAAGATAAATGAAAGGAGTATTGTTCAGCGATTACATTGTAGAGGGAGCCGATAGCAGCATCGAATGACGGAAAGATTTGCATCATAATATATGACCGGTTTTTATAGACTCTATAGAATTTCATGTGATCTCAGTTCTAATACCAGGTGTGGAGGTAAGATTGGTTGACGAATTCTCGCAGGTTACTAACTAACAACCAGTTCAGCTTGGTTAAGTTTACAGCACCCTTAACATGACAGACAGTCGAAGATCTTTGGATGAGGCATAGTAGTGGCAGCGAAATTAACTTGAATTTGTTCACATAACCTAAGAAGTGCCTGCTCACGACTCAATGAATAATTTGCTTGTGCAGATTCTTACAATGTCTACCCACAAATGCCAAAAATTTACTTCAATCATTGGAACAGTGGGCGGAAAAAAAAGATGTTCTGATGCTGGGGGATGAATCGCAAGTGCATTTAATCAGGAGGGAAACAAATTTACTCCAAAAAATCGTTTCAGAATCAAATTACACTTAAAATAATCCTTCTGATAAAACAAAAGAGCTGAGGTACGAACTTTGTTCAAAGTCTCAATTCCTACAGATAGCTATAGCACTTCAGTTCCTTAAATGTGGACAAAGGTTCATTGTGATCAGCAGTTAGAATACATAGATCTCATTTCTAGACATTAAGGACGAACCTGAGGCATTAATGAAAAATAAAATGTTTTTCCTCGTGTCACAAATGGTGGTGGCATTTTTTTGTGTATTTTCTGTATTTTTTTAGTATTGAAAGACTCTAATTTTTAATTGTGGGGTGGAAAAATTTAACTAATTGCTGTATTAAAGATTGAATATCTTCTGTGGGAACATAGCAGTTCCTGAAAGTAGGAATTTCTTTGTAAGATCTTTCAATAGTATTGTCCGGTTTTCTAGGAAAATTTCTAGCTACCTTTCAGTAAACCATTTTCAAAATCCTTTAAATCTATGTACTTTACACATTGTTCGCTCTTGCAAATGATCTGGGAAAGCTTCGAATGGTGTCAATTTGGTATCGCACACTAGGTGAGCGTTGGAGGAGAACTGGAGTTGACTCAAATTACTATTAAGATAGAGAGTTCACAAAGGGACGAAGAAAAAAAGAGCAACGCTAATGTTCACAGGGGAATGTAAAATGTCACAGGGGATGGATTTGACTTACAGTACAGTAAAGTAAAGGGTCCGACATCTAACGTTTTTTTTTTTTTAACTAGTCCTTATTTCGTGAATGGTAACACTTAGCTCATGTTTGATTTGACAGATAATTAGTTTTATCCTTCCGCTGAACGAATATGGTTGTGTATACGCTTGAACAACGCTGGGAAATATTGCGACATTACATTACCGATTTTGCCAAAAAAAAATCACCTTTTCAGATGAAGCTTTTTTGGCAAAATCGGCGGGTCTTGGCGGGTATGTAAACAAGCAAAATTGTCGCATTTGGGAAACAGAAAACGCGCACGCATACATTGAAAAGCTCAAACTCTCTAGCTGAAAGTACAGTGAGTCACAGTTTTGTCCATGAATCGCGAATTAAAAAATAAAAGATCTTTTGGCCAAACTTCACCCGAGCCCGAAAACAAAAATTTATTGAAGAAAAGCTGCACTTCGACCGATATGACCGAAACATTCTCTTTAACTGCTCTCATTGATGAAATGGATAAGCTTTTGGATCAGAAACTAGTTGAAATAGCTACAAAAGAGGATATTAATAGTATCAAAATAGAAGTTGCCGCTCTACAAGAAGAAAACAAAATACTTAAAAATGAAATCGAAAAATTAAAAGATGGCGAACGCGTGCTTCATAAAAAAATGGAAGATGCGGAGAAATTCAGTAAGAGATTGAACGTGATAGTCAGCGGATTAAACGCGGATAATATTGAAGAAGCCAAACAACAATTTCAACAGGTTTGCAATACAACCCTTAGAGTTACTGCAACAGCTAATAGCGCCCGAAAAATTAATTCTCCAAAAAACGCCAGACCTGCCTATGTATTTGAACTTTCTAATACGGATGAAGTTCACTCCGTTATGTCAGCAACCAAACATCTCTCAAATACCCAGATTTCTATCAATAAGGATTTAACGTCAAGTGAAAGATCTGAGCAATATCACCTCCGCCAGATAAAACGTTGTCTTCTGAAGGCTAATAGCAGTCTACGCATCGAAATTAAACGCTGGACTCTTCTGGTAGATGGACGTCGTCGCTTCAAATGCAACAAAGATGGAATTGTAAGAGCCTTCATCGAAAAAGACCGAGAGTTTCTTACACAGTTTTTAGGAACAGACTCAAAGTACTCTGTTTTTCTGGATACTCCTACAAACATGCAGGACTCAAGTGTCAATAACCCTAACAATAATAACCATTTGCAAACGAAAGTCTGTCAAGTCTTGTCATATAATGTAGCTGGTCTTGTTAATAAAAATATATTATGTAACTTTTTAAATACGTTTGTAAATTTGATATTTTCTTTTTGTACGAAACTTTTGTTTTATCAGATCATATACACCATTATGAAATTTATTTTAAAGAATTCAAACTGTTCTGGATTGCGGCAACAAAAACCCAAAACTTTGGCAGAGCTAGTGGCGGTTGCTTATACGGTTTCCGTAAAACTATTGAATCCACATACCAACTAAGATTCACAAATTTCTTCGATACAGTCATTTTAAAAGGTAATTTTTCTGGGTCCATTCTTAATCTAGTACCAAGCTATTTAAACTGCAATAATTGGACACGTGATTTTGAAAAATTAAAATCCTTTTTCGAAGAGCTTCAATCTAACCACTTCATCCTTGTGGGTGATCTTAACGTCAGAACTGGACAAAAAGGAACAATTGATTCACGAACATCACAGTTTATCACTGACAAAAGATACTCTAAAGATGTTGTAAGTGACAGCAACTGTAATAAGTTTTGCGAGCTCTTGGAAGACATTGGCGCATTTATATTTAACGGAAGGGGCTTCGGAGATACAACCGGCGAGTATACTTTTGTGTCAACTAGAGGATCTTCTGTGATTGACTATTGCTGTCCTTCGTACAGTGCTTTAGAAAGTATTGCAAGTTTCTCAGTTGATAGAGCAACCTTTTCTGATCACATGCCGCTAGTTTTGGGTATAAAAGCTTTCGAAGATACGACTAGACACCCCACTTCCATCTTGCTCCCAAGACTTAAATGGTTTACCAATAGATGTGCAGAATACAACCAAAAAATTGATGAAGTTGCTGCGGAAAAACTCACGCCTCTAGATAGCATTGAAACACGTTGCCTTTCTTTAAAACAATGTATTTATACTGCATACGGGAATCCTAGTAATTCAAATGTCAAGTTCGACCGAAAGAAACCGTGGTATGATACAGAATGCTTTATAGCTAGAAAAGCGTTGCTAAAACTTCTTAACATTTATAGAAAGTTCAATCTCGATGCAAGCAGAAAAAATTATTGTGATGCTAATAAAAAGTATAAAGTCCCTTGTAAAGCAAAACAACGTGAATACTACCAGTGCATTTCTGTTCAACATTCAAGTATTACCTCAGCAAAGGATTGGTGGAAACTTGCCAAAGAGATACGCGGTAATCCTAAGAATAACGATATACAAATCACGGCTATTGAGTTTATGTCACACTTCGAAAATTCCCTTAATTCTGATCGGTTAACCAACGTGGAATATTTACTTGAAACACCTTTAGTTCAAATACCGGAACTTGATCGCCCAATCGATTTGAATGAAGTTAGAATTGCGATAGCATCTTCAAAAGAAAATAAAGCACCGGGTATAGATGGAATCCCATATGAATTTTATAAAAACGCGAGTGATTCCTTTATTGGTGAGGTCCACATTTTACTTAAAAGAATTTACGAAACAGCAACGATACCATCATCCTTCAACAAAGCAATTATCTTTCCCCTCTTTAAAAAAGGTGATCCTAGCCTTGTATCTAATTATAGAGGTCTTTCGTTTTTAGACACCCTCTACAAATTATTCACCACGGTCCTCTTAAATCGTCTTACAACTTGGATTGAAAGTAAGAACATACTCAATGAATACCAAGCTGCTTATCGAAACAATTATAGCACTGTCGATCAGATCTTCAACCTTTCATGTCTAATTCAACTGCAATTAAGTCAGAAAAAAAAACTTTATGCTTGGTTCGTAGATTTAAAGGCCGCATTTGACAACATCAATAGAGAAGCTCTTTTTCACAAACTTGTCACATTGGAAATTTCAACGAAAATGGTTCAAATCATCAAACTACTATATCAAGATACAGTTGCAGCAGTCTGGGATGGAAACAGCGTATCCGATTTTTTTCGAACGAACAAAGGTGTTAAGCAAGGTTGTGTACTGAGTGCTCTCCTTTTTGTCTTGTTTTTAAATGATCTCCACTCTGAACTCCCCATTGGAATATTTGTAGAAGGAATTGGCATAAATGTCCTCTTATACGCTGATGATATAGTAATTTTGGCTGAGAGTCCTGTAATACTTCAAGCTATTATAAACAAGTTCAGCAACTATTGTGATAAATGGAACCTTGAAGTCAATCTTGAGAAGTCGGAAATTGTTATCTTTAGGAATGGAGGACGAAGAGCGGTCTGTGAAAAATGGTATTTTAACGGCACAGAAATAAAAATTACAAATCAGTATAAATATCTTGGTGTAGTCTTTACGTATAACATGTCCTGGTCCGAACATCTCACAAAGAGGCTGGCTACATCAAAAAATTCTGTAAACGCAACCTGGTCCAAATTCGTAAAAAATAAATCTGTTACTTTGTTTCAATAACTCAGCCAGTTTTTAAATGTTTGTAGATCAAGTCTTCCTTGAAGAAAATTTGAATTTTCATTTTTCCTTTTGAATGTCAAATGTGTTTTACTTTTTAAATGAGGTCAAAGCTGAGAACAAAGTCGAGAAGAAAAAAGACTTTTTTAATTTCTAGGTAATTTTTCGACTCATTTTTTTATAAACTATGTTCATATTCTTAACTATTATAATTTTTAAATAAAGCTTACGTAAACCGATAACCGTATTCTAAGAAAATCGTCTGCTCGACTATCGTCAGCCAACAATTTCTAGAAATTAAAAAAAAAATAACATTGGACGCTGCTAAGACTTAAGATGTCTGAAGGGTATGATTGTATGGCATGCAAGAGGAGTAATGACGCCGAGGACATGGTGGAGTGCTCCAGATGCAAAAAATGGTTTCATTACAGCTGCGCTGAGGTGGACTCTTCTGTTGCTGAAAGAGATTGGTTTTGCAAAGAATGCAAGGATCTTTGTTCATCAATGGGGAGCGATAGGACAGTTACGCATGTAGTAGGAGCCTTGCGCAATATACCATCGGAAAAGACATCCCAATCAAAAGTTAACGATGCTAGTTCAGACCGGTCGAGAATTGATGAGAAATCGATTGCATCATCATGCAGGAGTTGCAGAGGACTTCAGTTGGAGTTGATTCGTTTGGAGGAACAAAAGAAAATTGACGACAAATTCCTACAAGAGCGTGAAAAAAGGGAAAAGGAATTCATTCAAAGAAAGTTTGAACTAATGGCTCTGGAAGTTGATGCTGAAGAAGATTTCATTTGCAATAACAGTTTGCGTTTAAGTCAGACAAAGGTATGGGTTGAAAGATCGAATGCTGCATTAGGGAATTGTAAAGGACCTATTGATTTGCCAGAAGAGAAGAATTTGGCACGCAAGCCAACAACTACAAACAAAATTCATGTTGCAGAAGCGAACTTTCTTGATCAAAGGCAAATAGCAGCACGTCAAGTTATGGCAAAGGACCTTCCTTTATTTTCCGGAAAACCTGAAGAATGGCCGCTCTTTATTAGTGCTTTTGAAAATGATACTAAACTTTGTGGATTTTCAAATCAAGAAAATTTATCTCGGTTACAAAGAGCTTTGAAAGGAAGAGCACTGGAAGCTGTTGGAACTCGTCTCATGATGCCTTCAAATGTTCCAGATGTTATTGAGACCCTTCGAATGCTATATGGACAACCAGAGTATATAATCGACAACATTTTGAAGAAGATAAGAGCAGATCCAGGCCCAAAGGCAGAACGCTTAGAAACTCTTGTCACATTCGCTCTATCTGTCCGTAGTGTGCACTCTATGATCGAAGCATGTGGTTTAACTCACTATCTGAGTAACAGAACAGTGATAAAAGAATTGGTAGACAAACTTCCAGCATCTCTAAAATTGAACTGGGCGATGGCACTAAATGGAGATGAGACTTTGAGTACTTTCAGCGATTGGCTCTATAACATGGCACAAGCTGCATGTAAAGTCACTCCGTGTGCGGACACTAGAGTTGAGAAAAGACAATCTCATTTGCATGCACATTCAGAAAATCAGTTTTTACCAAAGAATAGTTCGACTCAAAACAAATCTAGTGGTTGCTATCTCTGTGGTAAAGATCATAAACTTGTAAAATGTAATCGATTTTCCGATCTATCAGTTAAGAAAAGATGGGATCTAATCAGCAACCGGAGCATATGTGAAGTGTGTTTGGGTCATCCAAGAATATTCAAATGTCGTAAGCATGCAGTCTGTGGTATCAGTGGATGTCAATCAAAACATCACCAGTTTTTGCATACCAATGAATCGAACCCGCCAGGACCAGTTGTTGGTTGTTATAAGCATCAATCATCAAATGCCAATGACATACTTTTTAGCATTATTCCAGTAGTTTTGCATAACAAAGGGAAGTCTTTAAAAACCTTTGCTTTTCTGGATAACGGATCTTCATTGACTTTGGTTGAAGAGGAGATTGCGAATGAATTGGAACTGGACGGAATATCTAAGCCATTGTGTCTGAAGTGGACTGCAGATACCGTACGTCTTGAAAATGACTCTAAGATTGTTCCCTTGGAGATATCTAGCGGTTGCGACAAAATTGATTCTGAAAGACACTGGCTTAGAGATGTACGAACAGTTAAAAAACTAGCATTACCATCACAGTCCGTCGATCAAGTTGCGTTGGCAGAGAAGTACAAACATCTAAGAGGAATTCCAATTAGGTCATATAGCCAAGCAAAATGTGGAATATTAATTGGTATAAATAATCAAAGACTATTGCTGGCTCAGAAGTTACGAGAGGGATCCCTGGATGAACCTGTTGCTTTCAAAACCAGACTTGGCTGGTGTGTCACAGGCAATAACGACAAGGACAACAGCGAATATGGGGTTTATCATGCATGTGACTGTAACAAGGACCTTCATGAGATGGTGCGGCAACATTATATCTTAGAAGACCACGGCATAGAGAAGGTTCTCATTAAATCTCCTGATGAAATACGCTCTACTCACATTTTGGAAAAGACAGTGCAGAAAGAGAATAACCATTTCAAGTCTGGATTGTTATGGCGTTACGACAAGATTTGTCTCCCGAATAGTTACCCTATGGCCCTGAAAAGACATAGATGCTTGGAAAGAAAAGTCAACACCGATCCTAAATTGCTTGAGATTGTCAACGAGCAAGTAAACAATTTAGTCTCTAAAGGGTATGCAAGGAAGCTGAGTTCATCGGAGTTAAAGGAGAACTATCCAAAGGTTTGGTATTTGCCTGCTTTCATGGTTGCGAACCGCAATAAACCAGGGAAGGTAAGGATGGTGTTGGATGGAGCTGCCTGTACTCAGGGTACTTCTCTAAACGACATGCTGCTGAAGGGCCCAGATGAGTTAACAGTTTTGACGGATGTACTACATGCTCTTCGCTTGAAAAGAATAGCCATCTGTGGAGACATTGAAGATATGTTTCTTCAGATAAAAATACAAGATGAAGATCAAGACTGTCTTAGGTTCCTGTGGAATTTCGGAGACGTTAATGCTGCTCCTACTGTTTTCAAGATGTTGGTTTTGCCATTTGGATTACGATGCTCTCCAAGCATTGCGCAACACGTCAAGAACAAAAATGCAAAACGGTTTGAGAAATCATATCCCGAAGCAGCCAGAGTTATTATCAAACACCATTACGTAGATGACATGCTATACAGCGTAGACACAATTGATGAAGCAATCCAAATAGCTAGAGAGGTGGAGCATATACACTACGACGGCGGTTTTAAGATTCGAAATTGGGTTTCCAATTCAGCAGAAGTAGTTAAAGCGTTGAATCATTCGGACAACAGAATGGGAAAATCTTTTCAAGAACTGCCTGAAGAAGCAAGCTCCGCAACAAAGGTTCTAGGCCTGTGGTGGAACACATCGGAGGATACATTAACGTTTTCCTTGAAACTGAATAAAGGACACGTTGATGTTTTGAATGGTGTAAAAGTTCCGACAAAACGGGACTTGTTGCGAGTGTTGATGTCAATTTTCGACCCTCTCGGATTCCTATCGTTTTACCTGGTCAAATTAAAAATATTACTTCAGGATGTATGGAAGATGTCAATTGGTTGGGATGAAATAATCCCAAAGAATCTGCAAGTCTCCTGGGAAAGCTGGCGTGTTCTTTTGCCACAAGTTGAAGAGGTGCAAATTCAAAGATGTTATGCTTTATATGGATATAAGGATCTATCAGTTCAGTTACACGTTTTTGTAGATGCCAGTGAAGATGCAATGGCAACAGTAGCGTACCTAAGACTTGATAATGGAACATCAGTTGATTGCGTGATAGTGGGTGCAAAAAGTAAAGTTGCTCCACTAAAACCCTTATCAATACCCCGTTTGGAGCTACAAGCAGCTTTGATTGGTGCAAGATTTGCGCAAAGCATCTTTCGAAGTCATGACATTAATATCTCGCAAACCATAATGTGGACCGATTCTCGAAATGTTTTATCCTGGCTGAAAGCAGATCCAAAGAAACTCAAACAGTTTGTAATGTTCAGGGTTGTGGAAATTCTCGATCTGACAAAATTCGATAACTGGCGATGGGTTCCATCAAAGATGAATGTCGCAGACGAAGCTACAAAGTGGAGTAAAATACCGAAATTTGACAAAGCTTGCAGATGGTTCAAAGGTCCGTCGTTTCTGTATGAAGATAAAGGAAGTTGGCCGTCTATGTCTAATGAGGAAGTTGACTTGCTGGAACTACGACCACAGTATTCGCTGCACATTGAAGCTGAACTAATTGAAAATCAAATAGTGCAATTTGATAAATTTTCCGATTGGAATCGTTTGCTCAACTCAATGACCTATTGCTTGAGGTATATCAACAATATCAAACCTAAACGACATAATGTACCGAAGAGATTGGGCGTTCTTTCATCGGAGGAGTTACATGAAGCTGAACTAGCTCTTATACGATTGGCTCAAAAAGACAGCTTTGCGGAAGAGCTGGCATTGCTGAGGAATTCCAAATGTTTAACCAAATCGAGCCATCTATACTAGTGCTCACCGTACATTGATAGTGAAGGAATTTTGAGAATTGAAGGAAGAATCGATAGAGCTTGGTACATAACGGAAGAAACAAAGCGTCCAGTGATATTGGCAAAAGATCATCATATCAGTTTTTTGATCGTACAAAATTACCATTGTCGTTTTTACCATCAATGCCAAGAGACAATTGTAAACGAGATCCGTCAGCGTTTCTGGATACCCAGTTTGAGATCCTTAGTAAGGTCAGTACGTTTAAGATGTCCACTATGTATAATTAAAAATGCAGCACCATCATGTCCGAAGATGTCTCTATTGCCAGAAGCAAGACTTGCAGCCTTTGTGAGACCATTTACTTACACTGGCATAGACTATTTTGGACCGATATTAGTTAAATCTGGACGAAAGACCGAGAAACGTTGGGGGGTCTTATTCACTTGCTTGACCATACGAGCTGTGCATATTGAGGTGGCACAAAATTTAACTGCAGACTCATGCATTATATGTATTCGGAATTTCATTTCAAGACGAGGAACACCAAAAGAAATTTACTCTGATAACGGAACTAATTTCAAAGGAGCAGAGAAAGAATTACGTGACTCATTTAGCAAGATGAATAAAGAGGTTCTCAAAAGAAAATTTATCAGCGCTGAGACAAAATGGTTCTTTAATCCACCAGCTGCGCCACACATGGGAGGTTGCTGGGAGCGATTGGTGAGGTCAGTCAAGAATGTTCTTTATGAGGTTACAAGGAACCAACGTTTGACTGATGAGTCCCTTATGGCATCACTTATTGAGGTTGAAAGTATTTTAAACTGTCGTCCCCTGACTCATGTTCCAGTTAATCCTGATGATGCTGAAGCTCTAACACCGAATCATTTCTTGATTGGATCTTCAAATGGTAGCAAACCGCTGGGAAATTTTTGTGACAAAGACCTCTTACTGCGAAAAAACTGGAGAGTAAGTCAACAGATTGCCAATTTATTCTGGAAGAGATGGGTAAAGGAGTACCTCCCAACTCTCACTCGAAGAACTAAGTGGTTTAAGGACGTTAAAAATATAGAAGTAGATGACATCGTTCTTATAGTGGATGAAAATCTGCCTAGAGGGTCCTGGATGAAAGGCATTGTTATAAGTACTACAAAGGCAAAGGATGGACAAATAAGAAGAGCTGTTATCAGAACAGCGAAAGGAGTGTATGAGCGTCCTGTAGTTAAACTGGCTATTCTTGATATAAGGAGTTCAAAATTTGGTGAAGCAGCAGATGAATCAAGTGTTTCACCGGAGGGGAGAAATGTTACTTTGTTTCAATAACTCAGCCAGTTTTTAAATGTTTGTAGATCAAGTCTTCCTTGAAGAAAATTTGAATTTTCATTTTTCCTTTTGAATGTCAAATGTGTTTTACTTTTTAAATGAGGTCAAAGCTGAGAACAAAGTCGAGAAGAAAAAAGACTTTTTTAATTTCTAGGTAATTTTTCGACTCATTTTTTTATAAACTATGTTCATATTCTTAACTATTATAATTTTTAAATAAAGCTTACGTAAACCGATAACCGTATTCTAAGAAAATCGTCTGCTCGACTATCGTCAGCCAACAAAATCCGTACCTCATTCAGCCAAGTTTAAAGTTCAAGATGCAGCCGTTAGATCCATAATGTACTACTGTGCACAAGTATGGGGGTACAAAGAGTACATACAATGTGAGAAACTTCAAAGATTTTTTGTCAAAAGATGCTTTAATCTACCTGATAATACACCAAACTACGTTGTACACATCGAAACTGGTCTGCCAAAATCGTTTCTGCGTAAAGTTTTGAGTCTACCCAGCTTTAGATTACCACGAATACTTTCAACAGCAGTACTCCGCAAAAATATTTATTGGGCCCAGGAATGGTCAGGCCTTTTCCGCGAGACTGGCATCCTTGTTGACTGCGAAACCAGCAATTTCGAATGGAAACAGACTCACAACTTGATTTTAACTAACCTTAAGGAACAACAGTGGAATGCTTCTACCGAACGGGCTTTACAATCACAATTTCATGACGAATACTGCAATCTATCCTTCACAGAGGTACACAATTATTTTGATGACTCGAACTCACGAGAAATGATAAGTCTGCTCTTAAGAACACGGTGTGGGCTACTTAATTTGAATGCTAGGGCATTTCAGCGTGACACTGTTGGCTTATGCACGTTATGCAATCTTGATGCAACTGAGAACACCTACCACTTCGTCAGCGTTTGTCCTATTTTCAAATCCTACAGAAGAATATTTCTAGGTGCCGAAACAATTGATCGAAATGAATTTCTTCAAATATTGAATGGCAAATGTTATTTAAACCTTTATAGATTCTTAAAAAATGCTCTTAATTATCGCAACTTAATTGTAAATGAATATAATTAATTTAAATTCAAGCTAAGCCAAAATGTAAATAGTAAAATTATGACTTGACAGACAACTTTAACAAGTTATTGTCTCAACTAATTTTGTAAACCAGCATAATCTTGTTTTTATAACTACTTTTTAAAGAAAATAAAATTAATTTATCTATCTATCTATCTATCTACATTGAAAAGTCGATACACCCCAAATGAGTCACTGTTTGGTGCGGATTTTGGTAAAGAGGCGTAATTGGGCCATTTTTCTTCGAAAATGAGCAAAGAGTGGCCGTTACAGTCAATGGCGATCGTTATCGGGCCCTGTTGAATGAATTTTTGTTCACAAAAATTTAAGAAGAGGATATTGACAACATTTGGTTTAAACAGGACGGTGCTACGTGCTACACAACCGAAGCTACACTCTATGTTTTGCGCCCTGTTTTTGAAGATCGCATTAACATCCGCAGAGCTGATGTCTTTTGGCCACCTCGGCTGCGATTTGACACCGTTGGACATTTATTTGTGGGGTGTCGTAAGAGATAAGTGGTACGCTGACAAGCCAGAGACTATTGACGCTTTAAAGGACAATATTCGAGAAGCCATTGGTGAAATACAGCTGCACAGAATCGATAATGTGCTTAAAAATTGGACCGATCGTGTGGGCTACTACTGCATGGCCAGCCGAGGCAGCCATTTGAATGAAATTATTTTCCATTATTAACCGGAAGGATTGTACTTTCAAATAAAAAGAAATTTGAGAAAATATTCAGTAGTTTACTTTTAGCATTTCCAAAAAAATTATTATTATTATTTTGCGGACCCTTTTGAAGCCCCCGTTTTTTTTTTTTTTTTTTTGTAGCGTCCCCGTTGAAAAACTCTGTATTTGGCTTAAAGGCTTCCAGGACTTTTCAATTCTAGGACTGGGTTTTGAAATAAAGGATGTGTTACGGTAAAAATTACCTCATCAAAATTCATATTCGGGTATGGTTAATTTCGATACAAATTTCTCTATTTGTTTCCCAACAATTCCCATCCTCCTTTTGTCTAAACGTTTTTGGTCCCATTGCGTTGTTTGCTCTTAGCAATGTTGATAGTAACACAGCTTTGAGCAAAAATCAAAAGCAGATACCTTTCATCGAAGCAGCGGACGGGCTGAGCGGAGCATCGGTATGTACACTCTGTACGTTCTGGAGACTTGCATGCGGAGTACTTCGAAACAATTGGGAACAAACACATACAATGCAACATTGTATACACTATAACAACATGAGAACGTGTTGATAGCAACGTAAAAATTGTTGCCAAAGATTTGCACCCACCCTAGCTTTTGGTTGATAGTCCAACATAAATATAAATGACCATAACGAAAGGTAACAATGGTAACGAGCTTCTGTTGAGTACACGACAGCTCCAGCAGGAAAGCGACACCGGATTAACCGGAAAACCAAAAGAACCAAAAAGACCTGAACCTTCAACACATGGTCCGGAACAACCAACAGCCATGGATAGTTATAATGATTTCACTATTGACGACCCAAGCAAACGAAAAGAGGAGAAAGACCTCCGGATATGCACATGAAACAAAAGATCTCATGACGGGCAACCGGAGCATTAGCGGAAACCCTAGACTGCTGCAAACCAGATAAACCCACCATTCAAGAAGTGAAATGGTATGGGCTGGGATAACGGGAAACTGCGATAGAAGATATATCGACTGCTCCAGACAACAGAAATCGAGCTTATTTAAATGTGGATTTTTCGTTAGAGGTAGACTCAGGGATGAAGGAACCAGCGATTTATGAAAATCCGAAAATTTCTGAGAGGCACCCACGCACGCCTGCACAGAAGAGAAGTAAGATAATTTCAAGGACTGTTTCTACGAAGTCCTTGAAGAAACATAGGCGCATAGCCCTAAACCTGACGTGAAAGTTTACCATAACGATTTTAGAGCAAACCCAGATGTCTCCATCTTCAGACACACACTAGTTAAGCATAGTCTGCATGAAAAAACTTTCCAAAACTAAGGCAGGTCGACTTTGCAGGGGATTTAAATCGAATTGTTAGTAACATACGCTCCCCGTCTCAAAATTCATAAAGGGATATGTCGAACCCCAGATCAATCAACCGTCAACCAAATTGACAATTTTGCGATCGACGTAAGCCACTCTTACAGTGTGATAGATGTACAAACTTTCCCAGAGCCACAGCATAACGCTGTAAAACGATATGACGTGGGAAAGACACAATCACAAGAGACTGCCAGTATCTTCTCCAACCGAGTGTCCAACCAACTATCCTTGAATCATATGCCGCAAGCAATAATCATTGAAGAACATAACCAGGACTGCCTCCGAGAAGAAAGGAAGGAACAATCAGCGAATCCTCGAAAAGAAAAAGAAGCTGCAAATAAACGCTCGTTTGAGGCAATTGAGACTGATGTCTTATTAATAACGGGATTCCAATTTTCATCAAATGGTTAAAAAAAAACTTGTAAAGGTGACAAAACTTCAACTTAAGTCTGTGAAGACCAGCAGAAGCAGAATCGCAGTCACTTCTGATGAATTGGAAAGACCACTTCTGCAGACTTCTTAAGGGGGTTTTTTTTATTGTCCTGACCGTAGGTAAATTCAGGTAGAAAAAACAATAAAAATATATTTTATATTTATCGATAATTTTATGTAATTTGGAAAAAATTATTTTTTTTTGACACTTTTTTAGTTTAGTTTTTTAGGTTTAAATTTTAAACGCGTTTTTCTCAAAACTACTTTTTCAAAGTCCGTGTTCACAGTCATTTCAAAACTACTTGACCGACTCGGAATTTTGAGTGGAAAACAATAGTTTACACTTTAAATGGCCGCCAAAAATTTTTAATTGAAAAAGAAATTATAAGAGAACGTTGGGGGGAAGATTTGATCATAATTTGACAAATTTTTCTTCCAGCCGAGTTATGGTGAACACCGCAAATTGTTTTTTTCTCAAGAATTTTCGGGGGGGAAGTTCTGTTACCTTGTTCTGATGTTTAAATGGTAGACACGTGCACCCAAGAGGACCCTAGCGTTCATAGGTTTTTCTTAAAACCCACCTCTGTCTATCAACTCCTACTCTCACCTCCACGTGGTGAACATCGGGTGCCTAGTACCTCAACTGGAGATTGGGTCTCAACCCCAGTGGAAGGTTGTTGGTGGCAGCAAACGAGAGAGGGGGGGAGAGGTGTTCCCACTAAGGCACCTCTTCTTTCATCCAGACGGCAGCGGAGGAATTCCCTAGATGGAATCAACGGTGGCGTTCCAGCCAGGTTGAACTACTTAGTGAACACCTTATAGGGCTACTACAACATATTTGGAGCTCAGGCCTATAAGGAACGGTTTATCCGGCTCCCCATCTTTGGAGTTATACAAGGATCTGGCCCTCCAGGTTGGGGGTCGTGCTGTCGGGGTGACTTCCCGGCCATGTAAAGAAATTATTAGTTGCGAAGCACCAACAAGCCTCGGATACGGACGGATTTACTGATGACGAACCAAGCAAACGAAAAACGGACAACGAACTTCGGATCTGTACGTGGAATGTTAGGTCCCTTAATAGACCACGTGCAGCCGAACAACTAGCGGAAGCCCTAAACTGCTACAAAGCAGATATTACCGCTATCCAAGAAATGCGATGGGATGGACCAGGTAGACGCAAATTAAAAGACTGCGATATCTACTACGGCGATTGCTACCGAGAGCAAAAGCAGCGATTGTTTGGATGTGGATTTGTTGTTGGAACTAGACTCAGGCAAAAAGTCTTGAGTTTCAACTATGTGAACGAGCGCATAGCAACAATCCGCATCAAGGCTAAATTCGTCAACATAAGCCTCATTTGCGCACACGCCCCCACAGAGGAAAAGGATGAAGACACCAAAGACGTATTCTACGAGCTCCTGGACAAAACATATGAGCAGTGCCCTGGCTATGACATTAAGATTGTTCTAGGAGATTTTAATGCCAAGCTAGGAAGAGAGGATATCTTTGGTGGAATAATCGGAAGATACAGCCTGCACGACAACACCTCCGATAACGGATTCAGGCTGATCGATTTCGCTGCGGGGCGAGATGTTCTGGTAGCTAGTACGCGGTTCCAGCACCTCAATATCCACAAAGGGACATGGAAATCTCCTGATCAATCAACCGTCAACCAGATTGACCACATTGCGATCGACGCACGACACTTCTCCAGTATAGAGGATGTCCGAACATTCCGAGGGGCCAACATTGACTCGGACCACTACCTTGTTGTAGCCAAGGTACGACTGCGGATATCCCGATCCAAGCCAACACAAGGAAATACTGTGAGAAAATTCGACGTTGGACGACTACAATCGCAAGAGATCGCCAAGTCCTTTTCCGATCGAGTCTCTTACAACCTCTTAAGGAGTCCTTTGCCGCCAGCATCAAGTATAGAGAACCAGTGGCAGCACTGCCAATCAGCCATCAGAGATGCCGCCTCTGAAGTGCTGGGTTTCACACGGCCACCACAACGAAACCCCTGGTTTGACGACGAATGCCGGCAAGCACATGCAGCTAAACAGGAAGCATACAAAGCGGCGCTGCACAAAAAGACTAGAACTGCTTACGAGCTCTACAAGCAGAAGAACACCGGCTTCTCAGACGGAAAAGGAGAGAGCATAAGAAGCGCGCGATCGAAGAGACAAAAGGGTTCCACAGCAGGAATGAGGTTCGGAAGTTTTACCAAAATGTAAAAACAACAGCCTCGGGCTATAAGCCCCGAGCCGAAGCCTGCAAAGACGACCAAGGGAACATCGTGGTGGAACCGCAGTCAATGCTGAGGATATGGAAAGACCACTTTTCCAAGCTCTATAACGGCGATGATGAACCCAATTCCGCTGTTAGAGAGATAGAACCATTCGATTTAGGCGACGTAGACCAACAATTCCGCCAACCCGACCTGAACGAAGTGAAGACAGCAGTATCCAAGCTAAAGTCCAACAAAGCTGCTGGAGCTGATGGCCTCACTGCCGAATTGTTTAAAGCGGCAGGCAATGACCTGGTCAGGAGTATGCACCAGCTCATTTGCAAAATATGGTCGGAAGAAAGCATGCCCGATGAATGGAACCTTAGCATTGTTTCCCCGGTCCTCAAGAAAGGAGACCCTCTGAACTGCGCCAACTACAGAGGTATCAGTCTTCTTAACATCGCATATAAGATCCTCTCTGCCGTATTGTGTGAGCGTCTGAAGCCATTCGTCAACAACCTGATAGGTCCTTATCAGTGCGGCTTTAGACCAGGAAAGTCCACCATAGACCAAATCTTCACACTACGGCAGATCTTGGAAAAAACCCAGGAGCTTCAAATCGATACCCACCACCTTTTCATCGATTTTAAGGCCGCGTATGACAGCATCTATAGAGAGGAGTTATATAGAGCCATGTATAGTTTTGGCATCCCTACCAAACTTGTCCGATTGTGTAGGATGACGATGGAGAACGCACGCTGCTCCATCAGGGTCGGAAAAGATCTCACCGATACATTCGATGTCAAAAAAGGTTTTAGGCAAGGCGATGCACTGTCATGCGATTTCTTCAACATCGTTCTTGAAAGAATAGTGCAAAACTCCCAAGTCAACACAAGAGGCACAATCTTTCAAAAATCCGTTCAATTGCTCGGATATGCCGACGATATTGACATAATTGGAAGAACGCAGCGTGATGTCAATGGCGCGTTTATGAGCATTGAGACGGAAGCGAAGAAGATGGGTTTAGTGGTAAATGAGGGCAAGACCAAGTATATGCTGTCATCAAGAAAGGACACCCAACACCGACGTCTTGGACAAAACGTCACGATTGACAGCTATAACTTTGAGGTAGTTAAGGACTTTGTCTACCTAGGCGCCGCTATTAATTCAGACAACGACACCAGCGCTGAAATCAAACGAAGAATAACTCTTGCCAATCGCTGTTTCTTCGGACTAAGAAGGCAATTGAGTAGTAAAGTCCTCTCTCGAGCAACTAAAGTGTCCCTGTATAAGACACTTATCATCCCGGTTCTTATATATGGCGCAGAGGCATGGACCTTGTCAAAGGCAGACGAGAACGCTTTAGGATGCTTCGAGAGAAAAATTCTTCGGGTGATTTTTGGTCCCGTCTGCATAGATGGAGAGTGGAGAAGAAGATTTAATGACGAACTGTACGGGCTGTACAGCGACACTGACCTTGTCAAACGAGTCAAGGTCCAGCGGCTTAGATGGCTGGGTCATGTAGAGCGAATGGACACCAACGCTCCGGCCCGGAAAGTCTTCGAATCCAATCCCGAGGGACGGCGCAGTAGAGGAAGACCGCGACTCAGGTGGCGCACGCAAGTAGGAGAGGACCTCAACCAACTTTGCGTGCAAAACTGGAGGCAGCTAGCTAGGGACCGAGCTGGCTGGAGAAGCATGTTGGTTGAGGCCCTAGTCCGACCCGGACTGTAGCGCCACCTTAAGCAAGCAAGCAAGCAAGTTCTGTTACCGGCTTATGCTTCAATATTTCTGCATGAAAAAAATTGTCTTATACTGTCGAAAGCATGCTTCATAATGTAAGAAAGGTCCGAATAAAATTACTCAATCCATATTTAAGAAATTCGCGAAAAAAATCATTTTTTTACCTTGAAACCTTCTGTATCATCGCGACGAGAATTAAACTTCAGAGCCAGCCGCACTTGTCATTGCGGTCGGATCATCCTTATTAGTTCTCTACTTAAATTTCCTTCCAATTGCTGTTCTGGAATTCTTGCCTCATACTTCCAAGGGCTTTCCATATACGGCTCACGCGATTGGATAGTGTTTTTTGAAAAGATTCAATCAAAATGCTTGATAACAGTGGTTTTATAGTTGGCAATGCTTATTTTTCCTCAAATTTTAGTTTTAGCAGGGTTGATGAACTACAGGTATTCAATGCTATACAAGGTATAAAATTGGAAGCCATTGGTATGGACAATATTCAACCCAAATTTGTTAAAATTATTCTGCTCTCGTTCCCCTAATTCTTGGAAAGTAGCAAAAATTATTCCAGTTATTAAAAAGTCAAACCCCGCCACTACAGAGTATCGACCAATTTCAATACTGTCGTTCTTGTCGAAGGCATTTGCGAAACTGGTAGGCCAACAAATTACCAATTTTTTAGATACCAAACTACCTGCTAACACCTTCTCAATCAGGTTTCAGACCTAATCACAGTTGTACGGGAGCGCTGCTTAAAATTGTGGATGACATTCGAGTGCAAATTGATAAAAACCTGGTAACTACGATAGTCCTATTAGACTTCTCTAAGGCGTTTGATTCGGTCAGTCATAAAATACTATTAAGAAAGCTTCAGTATTATTGGTTCGGTTTTGAAAGCTCGGTCATTACACTTATTAAGGAATATCTGACTGGAAGATCTCAGACGGTCTTTGCAAACAATGAAATATCTGAGTTCCTCAGGATATTCATCAACGACTTGCCTTCGGTGCTCAGTACTTGGAATGGTATTAATGACGATTTGATGTCTATAGTTCACTGGTCATGTAAAAACCTACTAAATCTAAACTCAAAAAAATGTCAGGCTATAATACTAAGTAATACCGTTGTAGACACAACTTGTTTTCCTAGTGTTGAGTTAGATGGAACAGTGTTGAGATATGAAAGCATAGTTAAGAACTTAGGTATAACTATCAATCGAACTTTTGGGACTCTTCACAAGAGCAATAGGTAAAACATATACTACTCTGAGGTTGCTCCATATGTCTTGTGACTGTCTTCCTACTGCAACCAAAATGATGCTAGCTAAAACTCTAGTCTTTCCCGCTTTGTTTTACGGTAGTCTCATTTTCTGCTTCTTAGATTATGTAAGTAAAAGAAAACTTCATGTTGCATTTAACAACACTGCGATTTATATATGGTTTGCGTTGATATGATCATGTTTCAATGTATTCTTATAATGTCTTTGATATTTATTTGAAAAACTTAGTTTTCCTGTTTCCCAAGGAAGTAATGTTCTAACTTCCAACTTTTAAATACAGAATAACCAAAAAGACGATTCTTTGTTCATAGCGGCATAGCTAGCATGTGGAACTCCCTACCAGCCGATCTTAGAAGATTGAACAACTTCAATTCTTTTGAAACTTCTCTGAAAAATCACTACAGTTGCCAAAACTTTTCCTAAAACTTTACTTAAGACTTTTGTAAATATTTTTCTGAAGCTGTTTCAATTTTATCTGTCTATATACATATGTATTCCTGTACATTTATAATTTATATCATAGTATATTTTACGTATTTTTTTCTTTTTTTTCTATCACTGTATACCAATTCAGATTATTATTGTAGGTTTAAATCATTATCATGCACTTTGCTATAACCTTATGTACTAAGTATAACAAAAAAGATACATTTCCTTAACATGCTTATAGTTAATATCAATAAATTTAATTTAATTTAATGTTTGTTGGTTACTTGAGAATGCGAGGTTCGAGTCCCTAAACCATAAAATTGTTTCCCCATGGGAATTCCGTTTCGTGGGGAATCGGCAAGACTTCCGAGAGCAATTGCTTTAACATGAAAAGCGCTTTCTATCTGAATTATTCGGGATTGACGTAGAATTATTGATCCTTGAAATGCAATAAGCCCCGAGGTTTCCTTAGCTCCCGTCCGTTGTACCGCTCTATATTTTATTTATGTTTTCATTAAAGTGCCAACAAGAAAGAGCAAAATTCAAAACTAGGGAGTCTGGGTTTGTCTAGGACCAGAATTGCGCGATGTTTATCATGTACTTGGTATTGATGACGTCGTTGTCAGTTACAACAACACAATCGTGCAACCACTGAACGCGTTACCGGTGGTCCGGTGGTATGAAGGTGAAGACCAGGCTTCACTATAAGCTGCTATGTTGGACGCACAAGACATCGCTGAGAAATGCAATTCTTTGGCAATTGTCGAAATGTACATCAAGCTCCGTTCCGCTGCTGGAAACAAAATCAGCTGGCGCCCGCCCGCCAGTCGTATGCTCAGTAATCGTTCCGCCCTTTGCGTTGTTCGTTAATCGGGAATAAAGATTGGCCTTATCTAGGATGTTGTTTCAATTCCATCAAATTCCACACGCAAGAATTGAGGTTTTCGTTGTCGCCGTTTGTTGACTGTGCGCCGGATTTGTTTCCTTCATACATTTTTGGGGATTCCAATATTTGGACGAAACTGATACTTTACTTGATATACAAGAAGGCTTATTAGCCCAGCCCAACTTTTTCCATGTATGAAAATCTTATTCATTTTCTGGAACTGGTATCAGATGGTGATGCTTCTCATTTTCAATAGCGAGTTCTTTAATACCTTCCGGCCAAATTCATATTAAACAAGTTTTCAACTGGACACAATCTGTTACCTATACGTAATGAATAGAATTGGTTGCAGAACAATCCCCTGTGGCGCACCATTTATGCGTGCTTACCATTCCACTGACACTTAAAAATATTTCCCACTGAACAACACCCCGATTGACAGCTGAATTATGTCTCATTATTCAAAACTCCAGTGACATCACCGTATGAAGTATATACGCAACAACGTGGGAATGCATTCTGCCCCAAATACCTGTTCCTAAGGCCCAACCGAACCACACTCAGTAGACGTAATCGTCTTGTCGCGTTTAAACTAATTTTCTTCATGGTGTCACAGCTGACCAATTTTTTCCGCTCGATGATGGTGCAAACTAGAGAAGAGGGCATCAACATTGAATAAACATCGCATTCTATACGCCAAGAAGCTGCACCATCTTTCTAGGCATAACAACAGCGCACCAGAAATCCAAAAGCAAATAATTTATCTTTTCTGTGTCCGTAATGTTATGATAAAATATGCGACCAGATCGCATGGCATACGTGATGCAGTAACGGAATTCTCCTTAGCCTAGTGTAACAGGTTGCCAGTATAGAAAAGAATGCATCATATCCGTGTAGCTTGTCCCGTACCCCATCTTGCCCTGGGTTTCCCCGTTTTGTGTGTCTTTTCCAGTTGTAGTCGTCGTTCCTCCGATAGAAAAAAAAAACAACTTATCTATCCCAATCCCGATCAGTATACATATACGCTGCTGGTAGGGAGCTAGAGTGGCTGAGTATATTTGTTTTGTGGTTGCAGCAGAAGCCAGTGTACGAACCAGCTTTGGAAGCCAACCTACCAAACACTTCAGTTCGCCATCCATCCGCATCCGTCTTGCACCGAATCTGCACCTTGTCTGATGATGCTGATGCTGATGATGATGATGGTGATGATGATGACGAAGACGGCGACGGCGACGGCGACGACTACGACTCTGGACGCATTTGTATACAAATGCGCGTGTTCAGTTTGCGGAGCTGGAGTGTGCGAGCTATTCTCCTCTCATTACCACTACATCACCTGTGGGCATTTTCCATAAGGTAACCACACACAAGGGCCTTTGACGCGTAGGCCGGTCAGCCGCACGCATGCCCCTTTCTCTCTCACGATATCGATTACATAGCTGAATAGACCGCGTGAGGCTATTTCGGGCCGGAAATTTTCACAGTTTAAGAGGTGGATGGTAATCTAGCGTTAAACGCCTGGATGCACTGTGTGATCTTCAATCGAGCAGCATAATGGAATGAGGAGCAACGTTGGTGGTGGCGATGGTTGTGTGGCGGTCATCAATGCAAATGAGTTTTGGGCATGAGCAGCGAGCGCTACGCCGATCCGAACCTCACCGCCAGCCACCGCTGCTGATTTATTTACTCTTCAACGTGGGCAAGATGGATGACCGCATCGAGTGAAGAGTTTGTTTGGTTTCTCGTGTGTGTGGCTTGTGCTTGCGGTAAGCAGGTGGCTTATCTACAGGATGCGGAAATAATTCAATAATGCACGGGTGATTAGCACAGAATATAAACGTCTAGAAGCCATGTTTGGTTAATTGTTTTGTGTTCAGATATAGAGACACGAGTAGAAGCAGTGCTGAGGCGCAATAGATAAGAAGGTGTTGGGATGGGATCTACTTTTAGGAGGGTCTTGGGCTTTCGGACTCAAGCCAAGTGCAGCGAAGAGCAGGAATGGGGTTTTTTTCTCTAAGGATAGAGAAGGAATTGGCGGAGTTAGTTGAACAAACAAAATTCAGTTACGCCTAAAAACTCATCTTCACTCGTATTTCAACCAAAAACCAGAAATATAAGATTTCTCACTTGAGGTTTAGAGTCTGGGGCAAAAGCGTGTCAAATCGTAGCTGTTGAAGACGGTGTTCACTCAACGTGATGCAGATATGAGAGTGGTCAAATTGAAAGACAAAGGTTCATAAAGTGAATGACAATTCTGACACTTTAGTATAATGCCAGTATAACATTACGCTTTTCAGGGGTTTGTTGTTTCCTCTAGAAGGCGCGTCCTCATGTAGCAGATAGAGGAACGCACGTCATTAAGGTTTATCAATTTAAGGAAGGGCAGATGGGTAATGAAAACACCCCCCGCACACCAAAAGATAGAGAGAAACACAACAGCACCACGAAACCCCATAGCCTGACGAATTGTGTGGTAACTGATGAAGAAACTCCGTCAAATGAAATCACACAGACAGAAGAAGACGTCATCTTCCATGGATATGGATATATCAAAAAGCAAGGAGGCGTACAAATTATGAAACTTGCATACGGAAGGCAGGAAAATATAATCAAGGACTTCAGAATCGGAATTGGAAACATAGAGGAGTCACTGAACAAAGCGGAATACACCCACTAGTAGGAAAGGGAGACCTGCTTGTCTCAGGTGGTTGCGGGGCTTCCGAAAGACATCAGACCACAGACGAAAGCGGAAAAGTCTCCGATAGTCAAAGATGGAAGTGAACATGTATCATCCGCTAAGACACCTCCACCCAGTTCCTTACAAAAAAGCAAGACAAACGAACCTGAAAGTACCCGATTGGTGACAGGGGCCAAATGATCTCATAGGACAAAAAGGCCGAGAACAACAACAACCCATTTTTGAAAAGCAAAAGATGTAAACTGAAAATGGGCGATCAACCGGCTGACTACAAAATCTTTTTGATGTTTTAAGATTCTGAATAATATTTATTTTCAATAAATCAAACATATAAAAATTAGAACAATTTGATAACAATAAAATAAACAAAGTATTTAAAAACAAAGTATCAAATCTCAACTTTCAACACCCCCACTAGATTTTTATACTTTTATGCCAATGAGAGTACAACAGTTGTTATGTTTTGTAGCAGGGAGTCCTTTGGTTAGAACATCAGCAGGCATCTCTTCAGTTTTCAAATAAACTACTTCTAATTTATTTTCTTCTATAAGATCTCGAATGAAATGATGCCTTATATCGATGTGCTTTGAACGTGCGTGATAAACGTTGTTTTTAGATATGTTTATTGCACTCTTGTTATCGCATTGCAATATAAGTTCTTGATTCCAATGAATTAGTTCTTGCAATAAAGATTGAAGCCAAAGTGCTTCTTGAGATGTTGAGGCTAAAGCCATATACTCAGCCTCTGTGGTGGAGAGAGCGACAGTAGGTTGTTTCTTTGAACTCCACGAAATAGGTCCTCCTTGGTATTTAAAGAGATAACCTGTAGTTGATTTTCTGTCATCTGAGTCACTAGCCCAGTCAGCATCCGAAAATCCTTCTAAACGTCCTTCAATGTCTCGAGTGTATTCTAGCTTGCAGTTTATGTAACGGAAAAGTCGTTTAACCGCTATCCAGTGAGATTTTGAAGGATTATTATTAAATCTTGATAAAGCCCCCACTGCAAAGGATAAATCTGGGCGACTAACTTGTGCTGCATATAAAATACTTCCAATAGCTTCTTGATATGGAACGGTTTTCATGTAGTCAGTTTCGTCTTTGCTTTGTTGATGTGTTTCTTTTATAAGCTTTTGGTTAATATCTAAGGGTGTGGATACCGGATTACAATCCTCCATATTAAATCGCTTGAGAATATTTTTTAAGTATGTCCGTTGGTCTATCCACAACTTTCCCTTTTCTCGATCGCGAGTTATTTGGATACCAAGCACAAATTTAGCTTCTCCAAAATCTTTCATCTCGAATGATTTAGCCAAATTTTCTTTGATAATTCTTTTTTCATCTTTTTTGTTTGTAAAAATCAGGATGTCGTCTACGTAAATAGCGACGAAAGTCTTATCTGTGCTGTTTGTCTTGTAATAAATACACGGATCGGTTTTGGATTGTTTAAGTCCAATTTTCTTTAAAGTTTCATTCAATTTCTTATTCCAAACTCTGCTAGCTTGTTTGAGGCCGTACAGTGATTTCTTGAGTTTACAAACTTTATTTTGAACATTATCAAAACCTTCAGGAAGATTCATGTAAATCTCTTCGTTAAGTTCACTTTGCAGGAAAGCAGTCACAACATCCATTTGATCGATATCCAAATCATATCGTACAGCCAAACTTAAAAGTACCCTTATGGACGTGTACCTTACGACGGGAGAAAATGTTTCTTGATAATCGATCCCTTGACGTTGCGAATACCCCTTAACGACCAATCTAGCTTTATATTTTCGACATTACCACTTGCATCTTTTTTCGTCTTGAATGTCCATTTGGAATTTATGGCTTTCTTTCCTTTTGGTAATGAAACTATTTCCCAAGTGTCATTTTTCAAAAGAGCTGTATATTCATCGTTCATTGCTTTTTTCCAGTCAGACAGATGTTCGCTCTTCATTGCCTCAGCAACTGTCTTTGGATCTTCATTGTCGTTAGCCATGTACGATAGGTAACCGTATCTTTCAGGTGGATTTCTTATTCTGATGGATCGTCCTATTCCTCTGTCAGATATGATTCCTTCTGAAGATTCTTCAACAATGAAATCATCTTGGGCATCCAGAAAACTGTTTTCACTTGCCGTTTCGTCACTTATTTCGATTGGTATTTCATTGTTTGAATCCGCTGATGAAATTTCGTCTTCATTCCCCACTGAATCATATGCTGTAAAAATATCACAATAAGATGTATCGTTTGTCTCACCATCCTTGGAAAAATTTGCTCATGGAAAACTGCATCTCGACTTATTACGACTTCTTTTTTCTTTACATCGTAGAAGCGATATGATTTTGAGTGTGTGCAGTATCCGACAAAAATTACTTCTTTTCCCTTGGCATCGAGTTTCTTCCGCTTTTCTTTTGGAATGTGAATAACTGCTTGACAACCGAAAACCTTAAGATGCTGCAGATTCACTCTTCTTCCACTCCAGATTTCTTCAGGTGTTTTTTCTTTTGTACCTTTGCATGGTGTTCTGTTTGTTAAATAAACGGCCGTATTTGCAGCTTCGGCCCAAAATCGTTTGTGTAAACCAGACTCGATGAGAAGACAACGTGCTTTTTCGATTATGGTTCTATTCATTCTCTCTGCCAACCCGTTTTGCTGTGGAGAATATGGAACCGTTGTTTGATGTTGAATGCCTGCATCTGCTAGAATCTTCTTCATCTTAAAATTACAATATTCCTTTCCATTGTCACTTCTAATGGCTTTTATTTTGTTACCAGTCTGATTTTGAACAAAATTTTTGAACTCAAGGAACTTTCCCGCTACCTCATTCTTGCTTTTAATGAAAAACGCAAAGACTTTTCTTGAAAAATCATCAATGAATAGAAGCATGTACTTTGAACCTCCAATTGATTTTTGTTCAATCGTACCACAAAGATCTGTATGTATCAGTTCTAAAATTGGTTCTGCCCTAGTACCAATTGAGTTAAAAGGCTGGCGTGCCATTTTACCTTTGATACATGTGATGTAATTGATTTTTGAGCTATCGCAATCAATATTCTGCACCTATTTCGGAATCATAGCTTGTGTGGTTTCGATACTTGGATGTCCAACACGCTTGTGCCAAAGTTCAAAGTGTGAAGTTACATTTTTTGTAACATATGCACTTTGGTTTTGTGGTCTGTTGAGTCGGAACATATTGTTCACCAAGCTTGCAGTTGCAACAGCATTACCCCTTTGGTCTTTTACTAAACATCCATTCTTGGAAAAAATCATTGAAAAACCCTTCTGAACAATTTTCGAGACAGATAAGAGATTAATGCATAAGTCAGGAACGTGAAGGACTTCTAAAAATTCAACCTCACTTTCTTTGAATTTTCCAATAGATATCTTCATATCGACTCTACCTATACCTTGGACTTGCATTTTTGAATTATTTGCAACAATTACCTCAGAATTAAGATTTTCCATCTTACTTGAAAAGCAGGCACTATTTGAGCACATGTGAGCTGACGCTCCCGAGTCGAAATACCATTCTTCTTTTTCAAGAGCCGAGACAGAAAAACATCCTAACATCGCATTCTTCTTTTCTTGATGGTTCTTATTCTTTTTTGGACATTTAGCAGCAATATGGCCAAATTCGTTGCAGTTGTAACATTTAGGACCCTTAAAGTTCTTATTCCTAAAGTGTTTCTTGTTCTTGCCAACAAAAGCAGTATCTTGACTTGAATCCAGATTAATGTCTTGAAGAATTTTGGTTTTAATACTGTCTCCTGTAATAAGAATCCCAGAGCTTTGGATTCCCATTATCATTGGCTTGTATTCTTCGGGAAGACCAGCTAGAAGCATTGATCCTATCCATTCTTCATCTAGGTTAAGACCAACAGACCTGAGCTTGTATGATGTATTTAACACATCGTTAACGTACGCATCTACGGTAGAAAAATCTTTCAATTTTGTAGAACAAAACTTTTGGATGAGCCCAACTCTCCTCACAAGACCAGAATCTTGAAAAATTTTCTGAAGAGAATCCCAAATCTCCTTAGCGCTTTTGCAATGTCTTATATGAGGATAAATGGATGTTTCAACAAGCAATATAAGCTCCGATTTTGCGTTTAAGAGCTTCGTTGCATCCTTCTCCGTCTCACTACCATCAGAAACAGCCGTCCAAAGTCCTTTCATTTGGAAATAAGCTTCAACGGAAAATTTCCAGTCTTCGAAGTTTTCGCTTCCCCGAAGCTTTTCAATACTGAATTTCTATTCAGGCATCTTTTCTCAATACAAATTTCCTTATTATTTTGTATTTAGTTCGTGATAAGGCCCATAACCTGATGTTTTAAGATTCTGAACAGTAATAATATTTATTTTCAATAAATCAAACACATAAAAATTAGAACAATTTGATAACAATAAAATAAACAAAGTATTTAAAAACAAAGTATCAAATCTCAACTTTCAACACTTTTTCACCGAAAAAATAGAAATAGCCGAGTTCACACTGTACAATTAATTAGTTGGACAGACTTCGTTTGATGGATGTTGGATGGTCGGATGTAGTTTATGTTCAGATTTCTCAGATTTGTCGTCCAACTTTGTGTCACATGTTCCTCCGCTCCAACCAACCTTAAAGTTTTCAAAAATATTTTACAATCATCCAACAAGTTGGACAAGCGGTCGTCTGAGCGTTCACATTATCCAACATTGGTCGTTCAAGCCAAAGTCTGCCCAACTAATTGTACAGTGAGAACTCGGCTAATGCCTTGAAGATGTCAATAATACAGAAGCCAACAGATAACTTCCTGTTGGAGCAATACGCCAACAAAAACGAGCAAAACTGGGTCTCTGACATACTTAGTGGAGGACCGTTAGACATAAAAAAGGCAAAACCTAGGAATTCAGGGCCAGTCCATGGATTTTCATGAAATTTTCGGAAATGTGTTTTGAATGGCGTATAGAAAAAAGTTAAAAAAAAAAATTTGACCGCTCTCAATTTTTTAATTATTTTTAAAATTAATTATTAACTTTTAGAATTTTATTTTATTTATTTAGGGTGTTTAAGATACGGTTTTCCAAAGAGTAAGGATGGATAGGTTTTGTCAAGACAAAAAAAAAGTTGTATGGGAAGGGGGGTCTATATCCCTCCGTGTAGGCGCGAGGGGCAATTTTATATGAAATTTACTCAATTTTTTAAAAAACTATTAAAAATTAACTAACCCACTTACTTTCTCATACTTCAGTGTTTTTTAAAAGCTATTGCTTTGATAAAAATTTTAATTTGAGTTTACTTTATGAACAGTTTCTGAGAAATCAAGCCTCAAAGTCAAAATTTTGAAAAAAGAAAATATTTTTTTCCTAATAAATTTTTTTTTACATAATTTTGCCCCATTAAGCGCCATTTTTTCTTTTCATATTCAATGCTTTTATTAGTTTTAATTCAAAAGCAAAAAACCGAACAAAAAAATTTTTCTGGTTTAAGAGAAATTAAAAAAAAAAGAAAGGTACTTTTTTCTAGAAAACAAAATGTCGTTAATTTCCCGCTAATTGAACTTTTTTCCTGGAAGTGAAATACGAAATGTGTCTTAAATAGCATATAAAAAGAAGTTAAAAAAAAAATTTTGTATGATCTTAATTTTAATATAAATTATAAATAATAAATAAAATTTTAGAGTTATCTTTTAATTATATTAGTTTTAAGTTAAATTTTAAGACTAAGACATAGTACAAACTTGAACTTTGGTCTCAAAAGATAGCACATGTACTGATTTGTGCCACAAATGCTGTTTCCGGTCAAACGTGTTGATGAATCCGAAAAAATATGGTTTTTTGCCAAATAAATACTCGCGAATTTTTCTACGTGCATTCAGTATGCAAACAAACATATATCAATAAGGGATGCATCAATTCTTATTTAAAAGAAAGAACACTACATCAGCATTCTCCCCACCAAAAAAAAAACTTCGGGCCGTTTATTTAACTGATTTAAGTCTCTTTGATTGGTTGAAAACTCAAAATTTGGGAAAAAACCAGATTTTTTAGTTTTATCAACACGTTTGACCGGAAACAGCATTTGGGCCACAAATCATTACATGTGCTGTCCTTTGAGACCAAAGTTCAAGTTTGTTATAGGTCTTAGTTTTAAAATTTTACTTAAAACTAATATAATTAAAAGATAACTCTAGAATTTTATTAATTATTTATAATTTATATTAAAATTAAGATCATACAAAAAAATTTTTTTTTTTTAAACTTTTTTTATATGCTATTTAAGACCCATTTCATATTTCACTTCCAGGAAAAAATTTCAATTAGCGGGAAATTAACGACATTTTGTTTTCTAGAAAAAAGTACCTTTCGTTTTTTTTTAATTTCTCTTAAACCAAGAAAAATTTTTGTGTTCGGTTTTTTGCTTTTGAATTAAAACTAATAAAAGCATTGAATATGAAAAGAAAAAATGGCGCTTAATGGGGCAAAATTATGTAAAAAAAAATTTATTTGGAAAAAAATATTTTCTTTTTTCAAAATTTTGACTTTGAGGCTTGATTTCTCAGAAACTGTTCATTAAGTAAACTCAAATTAAAATTTTTATTAAAGAACAAAGCAATAGCTTTTAAAAAACACTGAAGTATGAGAAATTAAGTGGGTTAGTTAATTTTTAATAATTTTTTAAGAAATTGAGTAAATTTCATATAAAATTGCCCCTCGCGCCTACAAGGAGGGATATAGACCCCCCTTCCCATACAACTTTTTTTTTGTCTTGACAAAACCTATCCATCCCTACTCTTTGGAAAACCGTATCTTAAACACCCTAAATAAATAAAATAAAATTCTAAAAGTTAATAATTAATTTTAAAAATAATTAAAAAATTGAGAGCGGTGAAATTTTTTTTTTAACTTTTTTCTATACGCCATTCAAAGCACATTTCCGAAAATTTCATGAAAATCCATGGACTGGCCCTGGATTCCTAGGTAAAAAGCTTACGGTCCTCCACTAACTTGGGACTGCCGCTTTATTGACTCGCAGCCAAAGCATGACTGTTCAAAACAAAGGATCCGAAAAAGACTTCACATAGAGAAAAAGCTCAGTAACTACAGTAATCAACGTAGCCCTAATGATCGGATGGATGATTCCCAAAGAAAACCAGGCAACTTAGATGATTTTGTGTATATGAGACCGAGAGTGAAATCATAGTTGCCAGAGATTTTAACGCAAGAGGCCATGGATGGGGCAAGTCAACGACGGATTCTCGAGCAACGAAAACACTTGAGATGGTAGCGAGACGTGGCCTTAGTTGATCCGGGGAACACTCCAACTTTTAGAAGAGCTGGCCAAGGAGGGACCATACTTGACATAACCTTGGCCACAGAAAGTTTACTAGGGATATCAAAGACTATACAGGCAGCGATCATAAATATACCGTTTTCGACAATGATGGAAATGGCCAAAGCACTATCCGCGAGGCAAACCAACCTCTCGGATAGAACGTCAACAGACTCAACGTTGGCGTCTTGAGAAGCAGAACTGAGGATGGGAAGAGCGTCGTGCCTCAGTCGCATGGAATAGCTGTAAAAATAGTTAAATCAGCGATGCAACTCACTCGTCTGGCATGCGACCGACGACGCTTCAATGTCCAGAAAGATATCATTCACTAGAAGAAAATAGCCTGCCTGTACAGTTCCTCACCGTACACTTTCTGCACAAAACTGGAAAAAGATAAAGAAATTTGTGTCAATACGGAGATTCGTTGACAAACGATGCTTATTACACAGTGTTCAAGTGCAGTCTCTTTGCCAGGAAACAAACAGAAGTATTGGAGAAACCATCAAACAAGTATCATACAGAAGATGCTGAGAAACGAAGAGAGTTCCAAAAAAATTAGGGCATATCTGACGCAGATTCTGACAATAAAGAAACAAGAACAGGTAGAGAAAAAACAAGAACCCACAATCTAGACTCGATCCCCTTCGAAGAAATGCACAAGTGACCCCAAAAGCAAGGGGGTGTAGTGAAAGCCATCATGTGACGAGACGTTAAGGTAACAACGTGAATTTGCTTTGATTCTCAACTTGGATAAACAAGCTTTCTTTCTTCACAAAAAAATTCTGAAAGTCACAACGTTTCTCATGAGATTATACAAGTTTGCGTAAAGTAATGTTTTTACGTAGCGTAATGTATCCACGTAGAGTTCCATACTACAGCCATAAGAGATGATAAAGGTTTCATGAGAAAGCTTAAGTTTGTTATATCTTAACTAGTTCTGTTACTGTTAACTGATACGTAGCGTTTTATGGTTGGATTTTCCAAACCGCACACTGTCTGTCTGGGAATAAAAGTTGGGAAGAGAAAACGTAACGTGAAGTAGACACATGAGTGTCATAACGTCTCTCTGAATGCAGCCATAGAGCTGTTTTGATCATATTCAAATGATAAGGGTGTTAAAGTCAAGAGTTGCAAAAACTATATTACGTATGGTAATCCCAAAGGACCAAAAAACAATGAAAGTAATCTCAACGAAAAGTTTAGGCTTTGACGATACTTAATAAGAGTAGAATTTTTTTTTTGTTGGAGGTTTTTAAAATACCAGCTGGAGCACTCAGACCGAAATACCGGTCCATTGTACTACCAGTTAGCAACCTTCTATTTGTTATAGCTTTCCAGATGTTCGGAGAAAAGCCAAAAGACGCTGCCATGATAAGGAGCCAAAGTTGCCAGCTCTCACCATGTCTGCGCCGAGTATCTGTTACCTCATGCGAGAAAAAGCAGGACATTCACAGAGGAAGTGCTCTGCGGTATCCTCATCTTCTCCACAAGATTCACAGAGTGTGGTACCACTTAAGCCTAACACGTTCAAATGCTTGGCAAAAGAGAAGTGCCTCCTGGCAACGCCAATAAGCTTTCTACAGTCTTTTCTGCTACGAGCTATAGCAAAAATGTTGCAGTCTTCTTATTAAAGTTGGGAAGCATACGTTTGGTCTGTCTGCATCCAATGGAGGCATGTCATCTACGGTTGTGCTCTTCACATATCCAATCGTTGATTGCAGCCCTCACTGAGGACGCTGACAGACCTAGCGACGGTTCAGGTCCTGAGAAAGCTGTCTGAGATCCCTGCCTAGCAAGTTCATCGGCGATCTCACTTCGAGTTATGCCGTGATGGCCCAGAACCCAAATGAGACTCAAGCAATTTAATCTTTCGATCGCATTTATAGAGCATTCCTGGATCACTTTCGAAATGGTAAAAGGCTTGAGAAGGGCCTTAAGCACAGCTTGGCTGTCGTTGCAAACACAGATACTTCTCCCCGTCCATCCATTGTTCGTAACGTGGCTCAAGGCCATTATGATAGCATACGCCTCCGCTTGGAAAACGGATGCGTATGGTCCTAAAAAGGTGTGCAGTCGTATGTCGTCGTTTTCCACAAAGGCACCAGCGCCGGAACCCTCGTCGGCTTTGGAGCCGTCTGTGAAGATTCGATAAAAGTTATTTCCAGGCTCAGATTCTGGAGCTAACCAGTCCTGAACCGAAGGAAAGCTGACTGAGTAATTTTGACGCTTTTTGAGCCTTGGGATCATCGTGTCAAGCGGCATATCCATTAGACGTGTGGCAAAAGATATGCTTTTTGAGAGTTCCAAAGTATAACCAATCTTTACATTGTTTTGGAGAAAGTAAGATTATTGCGCTTGATATTTCTAAAGCAGTTTGGCATCAGGCTCTTTTATCGAAAATGCGTGCTTTTGGTATCGATGATTCTCTTCTTCGTTGGATTAGAAATTACCTTTCCGACCGTTCAATACAAGTTGTATTGGATGGCTTCAAGTCTGATACCCATTTTGTTAGAATAGAAAGACAAGCTAGGTTAAATTGTAAGTAATTTCTTTATTCAACTTCACCGGAAGACTTTCCAAAAATGAATGAGGTTAATTCATTTTGGTACATGAGGTACCTGTTAAATGTCAACATGACAACTATTAAATCGTACGGAAATCCATAGACGAAAGTGTTGCCACTTAACACGCCCTCTCAAACCTTTCGTCATCATCAAAGTCTAAACATATGCTGAAGCCCATATATTTCATACATCGTTCATGATGTATTCTTGGAAGAGACTTTGTTAACACATCAGCTATCATATGTTCCGTCGGCACATGCTCCACAACAAACATTTTGGATACAATTGAATCGCGAAAGAAATGATGTTTAATATCTATGTGTTTAGTCCGTGCATGAGAGACCGGATTATTTGCTAAACATTGAGCTCCTCGATTGTCTACAAATAATGTTATATTCAGCAACTGATGTAATTCAAGCTCGTACAGTATGCTACGCAAGTAGATAGCTTCCTTTGCGGCCTCTGCTAAGCTTACATACTCCGCCTCTGTTGATGATAGTGCAACAGTTCGCTGCTTTTGTGACTTCCAAGTTATTGCGGCGCCACCGAGTAAAAATACGTATCCTGTGTAAGAACGACGATCAACTGCACATCCACCCCAGTCAGCATCGGTGTAGCCAATAAGTGGCTTATCTGTTTTTATATACTGAAGTCCAATGTTTGAACTTCCCATAAGGTACCTCAAAACCCGTTTGGCAGCAAGCCAGTGTGACTTGTTTGGTTTACTAGTAAATTGTGCTAACCTTGAAACTGTATGTGCTATGTCCGGACGTGTCGCCACTGATAAGTACATGAGAGCACCAATAAGCTCACGATATGGATAGATTTCTTCTAATACACTGTTGGAAGTATTATCAAAACGCATGCTGACTTCTGAAGGTGTTGACACAGGATTACACTTATCCATTCTATAATGCTTAAGAAGTCCACGGATATATCCAGTCTGTGCAAGCTCTATTTTTCCTTCACCTTGATTAATTTCCAGTCCAAGACAATATTTGGCTAAACCAAGATCTTTTATTTCAAACTCCTCCAATAGATTGTCACGCAGATTTGTTATGTGATGTTTCTCTTTTGACGCAATAAGAATGTCATCAACATAAATAAGAACGAACAGCAAGTCATCTTCACATGTTTTGTAAAATAGACATGGCTCATTTTGTGTTGGTTTCAAACCCATACTTATAAGTTTTTCACTGAGTTTAACATACCACTGACGTCCAGATTGACGTAAACCATAGAGTGCCTTCTTTAATTTGCATGCATTCCCACCATTTCTTATATTTTCCAACATTTTTTCGGCTTGATGAGTAAACTTTGAATTTTTACCTTGTTTGCAAATTATCCTCTCAAGTATTTCACTTAAAATATCTGGAACTCTCATAAAAACTTCTTCATCTAATGTTCCGTTTAAATATGCCGTCACCACATCAAACTGCCACACCTTTAGTTGGAATTGAACTGCAAAAGCCAACAACAAACGCAACGTCTCCAACCTTGCCACCGGTGCAAACGTCTGATGGTAATTAACGCCAAACTTCTGACTATAGCCTTTCGCCACAAGCCGAGCCTTACGCCGTTCTATTTTTCCATCAGAATTGTGCTTATTTGTAAGCACCCAACGACACCCAACAACATTAATGCGCGAATTGTGCTTAACAATTTGCCAAGTTTCATTTTTGATCAAACTCATAACTTCTTCTTCCATCGCAGCCTTCCACTCATCACAAGCATCACCCATAAGCGCATCTTTCATACTGATTTCCGCTACACCAGCAAAATTTTCTTCTTGCTCTTGCTCGGGCTCACATTCATCAACCGAAAACGGTAATTCACTATCCATATGTTTTGCTGCAGTAGAACGTGTAACGCGAAACAGCCTTCTTGGTGGGCCCATGATTCCCGTTCGCATCAGTCTAGGTCTTCCAACCGTCTGCATAAGTTCGTCATCAGCTTTTCTTTTCATTGACTGCTTTGGTTGTGAGTCCACCAATGGACGAGGAGAAAACTCAACAGTACTCAGCTCACTCTCTTCGCATTCTGCTTCCTTTGTTGTTTGTAGCAACTGATCAAGCACATGAATATTTGGTGCCATGTTGTTTGCATCTTCGAGGAACTTAACATCGCGAGAATGAATGACTTGATGTTTGCTTGGTAGCCATATTCGATACCCTTTTCTATCACGGGGATATCCAACAAACACGCCTTCAATAGATCTCTCAGCCAGTTTGTCTTTGCTAGGATCTTTATTCAGAACAAGTACTTTCGAACCGAATACTTTTAAATAATTCAAGTTTACTGACTTTCCAGTCCACATTTCATAGGGAATATTACCTTTCAAAGCACTCGTAGGACATCTATTGCGAATATGGGAAGCAGACGCAATAGCCTCAGACCAATGAGATGCACTCAAACCAGACTGTAGCAATAAACATCTTGCCATATCTAAAAGAGTTCGGTTCATACGTTCCGCTACCCCATTTTGCTGGGGAGTGCGAGGAACCGTCAACCTTCTTTCAATTCCTTGGTCGGATAGATATTTATCAAACTCTAAATTGCAATATTCTTTTCCATTATCTGATTGCAAATGTTTAATTTTCATCCCAGTCTGCTTCTCTACAAGCTTTTGATAAAGTTTGAACGCTTCAAAAACACCGCTTTTCTGCCTCAAGAAATAGACCTCTGACCATCGAGAACTGTCATCGATAAAGGTCACAAAATATTTTGCACCTCCCGATGATTCTACTCTAAATGGCCCTACAACGTCGGAGTGAACGATGCTTAGTTTTTCTGAACAGGGTTCTCTACATTTTGCAAATGGTAGAGCAGTCATTTTTCCTTTAAGGCACACCTCGCAAAGTAATAATTTATCAGCCTCCTGCACATCAACCGCTGGTAAAACACCGATTTGAACCAGCTTTAATAAGTCCTTGCTGTTCAAATGACCCAATCGTTCGTGCCACTTCAACAGTTCGGAGCACTTAGATCGGACACACGCCGCTGCACAATGAGCACCTTCGCGAACATAATAAAGTTCTCCTCTGCGATCAGCGACTACTGATATATTTCCAAGTTCGTCACGAATATAGGCATCGTTCTTACGGAAAGTAACTTCATGGCCTTTGTTTGTGATTTTTGCCACAGAAATGAGATTCGTTCGAAGCTCGGGTACGTACAACGGTACAACGTATCTTTGAATTCGATTTTTCGAAAACCACTATCACTTGCAACTGACACGTGCACAACACCTTTTCCTCTGATTTCAGCGGACGCTTCACTTGCCAAATTCAATTTTATCTTTGAAGAATTTACCATCGACTCGAAAAGATTTTTGTCGCCACATAAATGCGCTGTACAACCACTGTCAAGTATCCATGCCTTATTAACCGTAAGCTCCTTGGTGGTAGAAACTGCATTATTTGCATCAGCTGATGTCACACGACAAACCGCATAGTATGAGTCATCAACACTATTTGCAGAATACCTTGGTTTTCTTCTGACGTCATCTGACCTTTTTGTAGGGCATACATTTGCCTTGTGACCTAAAATGCCACACTTAAAGCATGTGATTTCTCCTAATCTTTGTGAAATTTTCGATGTGTCTCGCCTGAAATGAGAACTAGCGCTACTACCAGCAGCCAATGCTATAATAGAGCTTCCATTGGACTGTTGCCGGGCCTCGCTCTCTTCAATTATTTTTACCTTAAGCGCTTCGGCAGATGGTAGCTCATCTCTCGACTCAATTGCGCAACGAAAATTTTCGTATGAAGGAGGAAGACTATACAACAACATGATAGTGAGCAAATCTCCATTGATTTCCACTTTCATACTTTCAAGCTTATCAACGGCATCAAAGAATTTTGCCATATGGTCCTTCACATCACCGCCATCGTCTAGCTTCTGGAGCATTACTTGCTTAAGAAGTGTTGCCTTTCGTGCTGGTCCCTTAGAAGCGTAAATCGATTCTAATTTCAGCCACACTTCTCGTGATGATTCACATCCACGAATCTGCTTCAATTCAGACGGATGAATTGATAAAACCAAATCTGCTTTTGCTTTTCTGTCCTGCTTCAACCCCACAGCTTTCAAGGTTTCATCAGTCGTCGGCATCAAGGAGGACCCATTTACAAAGTCCCAAAGATCATTTTTGGTGAGCAACGCCTCAACTTGCATGCTCCATGTATCATAATTCTCTTTAGAGAGAAGCTCCATGCGAATTGAACTTGATGAAGTAGAAGCCATTTGAAATTTATTTACTTGGTCACCAAATAATTTTTGTTTAAAATCCACCATTCAATTGCATTGGCAAAACAGTTAAGCAAAAGATAAGAGAATTCGTTTTGGTCCTGGGCCCATAACCTGTTAGAATAGAAAGACAAGCTAGGTTAAATTGTAAGTAATTTCTTTATTCAACTTCACCGGAAGACTTTCCAAAAATGAATGAGGTTAATTCATTTTGGTACATGAGGTACCTGTTAAATGTCAACATGACAACTATTAAATCGTACGGAAATCCATAGACGAAAGTGTTGCCACTTAACATAAATGCTGGTGTGCCCCAGGGCTCCATTTTGTCTCCGACTCTCTTCCTCATTTTCATTAATGATCTCTTGTCTGAAACTTCTAATCCGCTTAACTGTTTTGCTGACGACTCGACCCTCAGCTTTTCATATTCGTTTCCAAATTCACGTCCCTGCTCTTCGGATGTGGAACTGGAACGGCTGCGTATGATAAGCTCATTGAATTCTGACCTTGACAGCATTGTTACATGGGGTCTTAAAATTCAATGCTTCGAAAACTCAATGCTGTCTCTTGTCGTTGAAGCTTAACATTCCCCCATTGCCATTATCCATGAATTTTACCTGCATCGAAGAAACCGAAAAGCTGTCAGTACTTGGTATGTGTGTAAACGATGATCTTCGTTGGAATGACCACATATTTGAAGTCGCCAAAAACGCTGCTAAATGCTTAGGCTTCTTGAGACGATGCAGGAAGTTCTTCACCCCTTCTGATCTAGCTACAATTTATAAGGCCTTCATCCGCCCAAAACTGGATTATAGCTCCCATATCTGGTCAGGTGCTTCTTAAACATCTTTGCGCCTACTTGATAGGGTACAAAAGAGAGCGTTTAAATTGATAGGTGATAGTTCAATCGTAGAATCGATTGATTCTCTTGAACATCGTCGAAACGATACCAGTCTCTCTCTTTTTTATCGCTTTTTTCATAAACAGTGCTCTAGTGAAATAGACAGTTGCATTCCTCCACTGAAACAATTTAGCCGCATCACCCGACTCGCTGGGAATGCTCATCAGTTTTACCTTGAGCCCAACTTCGGACGTAGAGTCAAGTATAGCGAGATTCGTATTTCAGTCGCACTACCCGAATGTGGAATGCTCTACCTGGCTCTGTATTTCCCCTGCATTACGATTTACAGAAATTCAAAGCAACGTGCATCGTTGTCTCCTTTCAAATCCTCTCCTATTTTCCTAAATTCTCGCCCTGTGTTCTATAACATTATAAGGGTAGTCATAACCCCTTGATGTGTGCGCTAATTAAAAAAAAAAAAAAAATTGCTTAAATCACTTTAAAGAAAAAACCCACGCTGAAAGCACAGATATAGAAGAAGAACTTAAGGGAGCAAAAGCTTGCTTCATTTATTAAAGTCGTGTATACTAAGACAACTGCGGTAGGTCTCTACATTTCTTCGACAGTATACTGATAATTGAGTATTGTTTCGAATCTAAATGGCACTTTACCAAAATCCAATGAGGCTGCTTATTTATCAATTGAAAAATTAACAACTTGATCGTCGCAATAGAATCTTGTATTCCATCCTTAACCCTACGGCCATACACTTCAGGATCACCCTTAGTATCAGGAGCCGAAGTATCTCCCATCGGCATCACCACTCATCTCAACTACATCAATCAAATTGGAATATTAATGCGATTCAATTTAGAATTGATAACATCCCATTGTGGCCAATCATCGACTTTACAAGAGGCCAGAGGCAACGACGCCAACGGACTGCCTACTCTGGCCTGTCTGGTGGTCCCTAGACGAGATGGACCTCTCTGTTTCCCGCCGATACAAAAATTACAGACTCACTGCGCGCCACGTAATTATATACAATTTGCGAAGAATCATTCCCTGACTGCGCGCATCATTAGTGGAAATGGTAACATTGTTTAAAATCGATGCGAAACAGAAAAAAAAAAGCCAGGAAGGATCTCACTTTCACAAAACTGATGGTGTGCACCTGCCGCAGCACAAAGTTCAAAAGTTCAAAGTCAAACGGAGCAAAACTAAACCATTTCACGGAAGAAAAATTACTTCCTTCCATGATGGAGTTCATCCATCCGCACAGCTCGAGGCTGGATCATGTTCCATGGCAATAAAACGAAACTATCCTCGAGAGTCGTCATTATGTTTGTCTGTTCGGTCGGTTGGTCGGTGGTTCGGTTGGCTATATGATAATAATTTCACCGTTGCCCCAAAAACCTGAACTCCATCAGACGAAATTATGATTTCAACCTTAGTGTCTTTACTCAGGTGTGAGATGAAGAAGTGATGTCTGATGGTGCCAAAAGGTGAAGTGTTGCCTCTCAACAGGAGTATACTCTGTACTCGGAGTTATAACGCTACGTTTCTAACACAGAAATGCAAAATTGAGGTGTGAGAGGTGCATAGTGCATTTGGCATTGATGACCTCGATAATGGGACTGGCTCTGAACTTATAGCTGCATGATTGCAGTGGAATTATGAAGGACCACTCTTCATAGGTACAGACGCTGACTGTGGGTACAGGAGAGAAGATTTGTAAAGGTACTTTGCTGAGAGGCTGTAAATTAATATGATCGTGATGGTGAGAACCTTTTTTGTTATTTTTTCTTGCGGGTATTTTGTCGGTAATTGTCCCTTTTGCCTCTAGGCGAGTACTAGTGAAAGTATTTGTAGGATTTGTAGGTATAGAGGTCTTTAGATTGTACAAAATGAAAACAAAAGTTAGTTTTTTTCCGTTTTTTAAGAAGCTTCAAGTTCAGAAGGGTTAACTAAGGTAATTGATTGGGGTTTTGCAGATGAGGGCAATCAATGGAGAAGGCAAAACTACCACAACGACAGGGCTTGTGTGTCGTTTGATGAAAAAGAAAAGGAATCTACGTTTGGAATGTCAATAGTTTCTTTTGGCAAATAGTGTAATGTCTAAACTTTGTTGAACTTGTTCAAAAGGTGACATTGAGTAGGTAAGACTTCATCTTCGGGCAATCCTAATCTAACCTCTTCATAATAAATTTAAAAAAAACTAATGTTATTAACTGAAAAGACAGCGTTGCTGTTGAAGGAGCTTTTGTGCATTCGCCCTTAGATCTTACGTGCTCAGCCTTCATATCCATATCATATCTCCTAAGATTGTCTTTTTAATGATTGTCCTTGGTGATATTGGAGCGAAGTGAAGTTGTTTCTCTTTTCTCCTCTGCTTTAACTATCCTTGTCAGTTGTCACCCTTTGTTTGGTGCTTTGGTAATGCTGTCGTTATTTTCTACCGCTTTAGACACAACTTACTAGTGCTTCTGCTACAGCTTGTTCTACGATAACTGCTTTCATTATCACTCATGGTAAAACTATCTATTGCCTTCTTGACAGCCCTAACCCTTGTTCGCACTACAACTGACCTAGACCTTTAACAGTACCTGCCCAGAGTTACAGAGAGTTTACCACTTCATCTCTTTCTTCAAACTGTTTTCTTTTCGCTTTAAAAAAAAGGTAACTGCGGTCGCATCAACAGCAGCGAACATCGCATACAGATGAGCTTCAAGAATATTCTTGAACTGCAAAGGTCAGTGTCCTTGCCAACTTGACCGACATTTACATCGAACGATAGCACCCTTTTTAAAACTCGAATCCAATCCTAATGAGCATTTGCTTTAAACCAGGAAATTATTGCCCCATAAACAATGAAGAGAAAGAACATTTCCAAGCCTCTGCGGCTGTTTATTTCCAACAAGACTGTGTGTCAAGTCAACCTCCCTTGGCTTTTAAACCAGCCATACGAGAAATAAAATTGCCCCAACAACGCGATATCTTCATGACACTTAAAAACGAATAAAACGGGAGGAGCACACAGAGTTGCATCAAATGAAATAAAACAAAAAAGAAACGCACATTGCAACAACGAAAACCTGCAACATCAACATCAGAAGAATATTTAAAAAGCAAATTCCATTCCATTGCACTGTTGCAACTGCTCGCTTGAGCTAATAAGGCCTGGAAACCATCTCGATTTCAATCTCTGAATAGGACGTATAGTAACGTATACACCTCTCCACAGTTCCGCCTATAAGATTTAGAGGGATACAAATCCGACGACAAAAGAATGCCACCGAACAGCTTCGCTAAGATAATCATCGCTCTCGCCAACAAGACACATCTTCTGCTTCAAGTGGAGTCTTCTTATCATCGTTGTCCATGTGTCGTCCGTCCAGGCGAACGCACTTTACCTGCAAATGGCCACAGAGTGTCGCACCTGGGCCCAGAAGTAGAATACCACTTATCTGGAACTCAATGTGTGTTGTATCTATGAATTGGCTTTTGCTGTTTTTCGCCCCTTTTACGCTCTTCCTCTGCAAGACCAAAAAAACTTGCTCTGGCAACATGTTGCCATATTCGCAGTGAGCGTGCCTGCCCGACTTAGTAATTTGTGTGTGGTTTGGGTGACAATTTGTCACTTTGGCGTCACAATGTCAAACCAGGAAATTCCGCACATGTTTGCACCAAAAACTAAATCAAATTTAGCTTCAACAAAACTGAAAAATATTTAAAACAAAAAAAAAAACCCAAGCAACATCCCTGAATGTAGATGAAGTGGCAGCACCATTTACATCTAAAAATAAATCACCGTTATGCAATCGAATGGCGGCGACACGAGTGCAGATAGGTTCTCCAAAGTCAGGTTTCTACATTTGTTCAACGAGTTACGGTGGCGTAGGCAATACCCCAAAAAAAACTCAGAACCTGGCCTTGTCAGACTCCGATTGCAACAACCACACATAGAATGTACCACCACCAACCGCCACCGGCCTCCTGTCATGGATAAAGCTACGGTCGACTGAATCGTGACATTAATGAATCGTTTCACCTGCTTTCGGAATAAGATAAAAGAAAACAAAAACCAATCCTAGAACAAGCATCAACCGGCACCCAGTAGCCAGGCTCAGGCACACCACAATCCTAACTGGTCGTAGTTGTGGTGCGCCTGTCCCTATTTTTTTCCAGTATGCAATTTTGGTTCTTATATCATCGATATCCCGACTATAAGTGCGAAACTTCAATGTCAATATAAAGGTGGACACGAACGAGTATGGAGAATGGAGCTTGTGGTGTGTTATGGACGTAACGTATAGTTTAGCCAGCGGGGGATTTGTGTAAGAGTCTATCCCCGTGGGATAGGAAACCAACCGTTCGTTCGTTAGATAGACGGGGTATAGCGAGTATGGGAGAAGTTGTTGAAAATATAACGTTTCATCATTTGTTATGCAATTTAAATTGCGCGCCAACCATTGCGTCGCCGAGCCGCGACGCGACGGCGAAAATGCAAATTGATTTTCGCCTTCATATGACGAATTGATGGATGCTGGGGATAGACTTTGTAGATAGTTGAGAGGGATGGTTAGACAGCTTGTATGCAAATTTAATTTGTGATATCCCACAGGGCGGAGATATTTTATGAACGTGCACGCTAAAAGACAAATGACTAATGCTTCGATAGGCTATCGCTTAAGAATGCCTAACTAATCGAGGTACCGATGAAGTTCAATGGCTTTTCTAGGAATCGATACAAAGTTGAAAGAAAAACTCGGCAGAGCAGGTGAGTAAGAACAATTCTTGTTCAAAGTCACTGCTAGTAATCCATAATTGCTTTGGCCTCTTGCGCAATGATCAGTTTTTTGGCTGACTTCTCCGACTATAGGACCTTCGTATTTGGAAAGATATTCAAATCCTTGGGAGAATAGGGCTTATGCCGTCTTTGATAATGTTTTAAGTATTGAAATTTGAACTTATGCTCACAATTTATAAGTAGACTGTTAAAAATAAAATGTTGGTTCGTAGAGTCTTTAGTAACCCACCGAAGTCGTCGTGTCTATTGTCTTTATTTGGTTTGTTGTCTGTTCGTCTGCTGTCTTTGGCGAAAGTGACAGGACAATTAATTAAGAAAGTTTAGTTGTCTGTTTTCATTTGTTTAAATTATAACTTTGATTTGAAATGATTTTGCTTGAGCACTCAACAAGCTTTGTGAATGATAAAAAATGAATCAAGCAGGTGGTAGTGTAATGGATTTGGATGTTACTCGGAAAGCCGCAATTGTTCAAAAGATTCTGAAGCTAAAGAAACCATAACCTACTTGGTGGAGCGTCCTGACAATTTGGACTTACTTACTTTTACTTTAGATGGCGCTTACAATGCAGGGTGGATCACGGCCTCAACCAACAAACCTCTCCAGCTACCCCGGTCCCTAGCTAGCTTTCACCAGGTTGGTTGAGGTCATTCACCACTTGATCGCGCCACTTAAGATGAGGCCTTCCTCTGTCACTTTGTCCATGGGGGTTGGAATCGAAGACTCGTCGGCCTGGTGCGTCGATGTCCATGCGCTCCACGTTGCTTAGCCATCTTAGTCGCTGCATTTTCGGCTTTTTGGCTAGGTCGATATCACTGTAGAGCCCGTAAGGTTTGTGGTTAAATCTTCTCCTCCATTCTCCAACAGTGCACACTGGACAAAACATCACGCGAAGAATCTTCCTCTCAAAGCAACCCCTGGTATTCATCCGACTTTGTCAGTGTCCATGCTTCTGCCCAGTACAGCAGGACTGGGATGATTAAGGTTTTATATAGGGTCTCTTTCGTTCTTTGAGAGAGGGCTCTATTACTTAAATGCTTTCTAAGCCCGAAGAAACAGCGACTAGCAAGTGCGACGTAATAGTGGATCCCAGGTAAACAAAGTCTCTCTGACTACTTCGAAGTTATAATTGCCCATGGTGGTGTTTTGTCCCAGTCGATGGTGTTGGGCTTCTCTTCTCGATGACAGCATATACTTCGTGCTCGTCTTGTTAACATATAAACCCATCTTCGCCGCTTCCGCTTCAATACTTGCAAATCCTCCACTGACAGCTCGCGTTGTTCTGCTCATGATGTCAATGTCATCAGCATAAGCAAGGAGTTGAACGGACTTTTGAAAAATTGTACCTCTGGTGTTGACTTGTGAGTTGCGTACAATTGCTTCAAGCACGATTTTTAAAAGGTTGCATGATAGCGCATCACCCTGTCTCAAACCTATCTCGACATCAAAGTCTTACCGACTTTAACGGAGCAGCGAGAATCCTCCATTGTCATCCTGCACAAGCGGACAAGTTTGGCAGGGATGTCGAGATGTGACATGGCTCTATATAGCTCGTTTCTATCAACGCTATCATAGGTGGTTTTAAAGTCGATGAAGAGATGGTGTGTATCGACTTGGAATTCTTGGGTTTTTTCCAGTGTCTGCCGAAGTGTGAAAATCTGATTGTTTGTTTCATTTTCCTCGCCTAAAACCACACTGATGTGGTCCAATCAGGTCGTTGCTAAAAGGTTCTAGGCGGATGCACAAAATAGTCGACAGAATTTTGTAAGCGATGTAGAGAAGACTAATACCTCTGTAGTTGCCGCAGTTCAGAGCATCTCCTCTCTTGTGGTTGTGGATAGGGCACACTATGCCGAGCTTCAAATTCTAGAGATGAGTTGGTGTATGCTCCTGACCAAGTCATCTCCCGCTGCCTTAAAAAGTTGGGCTGGCAGTTATTAGCTATTTGAACCAGCTGCCTTGTGAGACTTAAGTTTGGCTATCGCTGTTCTTACTTCTTCTAGGTCTGGTGGACGGATAGTTTGAGTTTTGACCATCACCGTGCAAGCTGAATGGGTTATGTCCTGCAAAGCAACGGATTGTTTGCTGTCTCCGCCGTTTAGCAGTTTGGAAAAGTTGTCTTTCCAGATCCTCAGCACCGTCTGCGTGTCTCCTACGATGTGCCCATTTTCATCACGGCCAGGCTTCTGTTCTGGGCTGGTATCATTGGGTAGATTGTTTCACCCTTTGAGAGAACTTTCGCGTATTACCTCTGCCGTAGAAAGAAATAGACCGCTTGCTTTTCATGCTCCCTCTTCTTCTTTCTTAGGAGTCGGTGTTCTTCTCTTCTTTTCTGCACATGACAGTTTGGACACACATTGCAAGATTGATGGACATGGACAGAATGAACAGAACTATCCGAGATAAGTTCTCAGAACAGCATAGTCTTCAATATTTCAAAAAAAAAAAAAAAAGCCGTACGGAAGATTAAAGTGCGAAACTTAAGTGATCTTAACGGTCGCATAGACGAAGTAGATAGGCAGCACCACAAACAACTTTCCAAGTCAACTTGCCTGCAGAAAGCTCGCTGTCAGTGCTCTCAAGACACTTTCAAACATCTTAAGACAATTGCTTTCCAAAGCTAAGTCACATCAAACCTCAAATGCCCAAGGTTAAAAAAGATGTCTACAAGAAAGTTTTGAACCAATCATGGATTTATTTCAACGTTTGTTTAGTGAAATAGATGAAGAGGACATCCAAGTGTATTTTCTTGATCCTGAAATCATTTAAAAGTAAAAATAAGTCAATTAAAAAAAAAAAAAAACAAACTTCTGGACAAAGCTCATCATTCACTGCAACATCTATCAATCTTCCAAAAATTCAAATACCCAAATCTGACGGAAGCTATTTAAACTGTCTGCAATTTTATGATTTATATACACGAATGATACACAATCAATCGATTGCCCCAGCAAAGATATTGTTTTATTTTAAGACTTGTGTCAAAGCCTAAAACTGCTTTTTCAGGCTAAGGATAGCAACTATATGCATGGAACACTCTAGTGGATAGATTCAAAAACAGGATGTTCCTACTTACGGCCACGCTGGCTAGATTTGTCTAGAAACCAACTGTCGTTGACAATTTAAAGAGTTTCGAAACACTTCATGACACAACCAAGGTACATATCTATTCAAGCAATCAACAACCTTGGACACGATACTAGTGGATAGGATCCACTGATTGTTCCCCTATTGCTCGAGAGAAGATGGACAAGGATACGAGGATGATGTTTGAGGAGTCATTGGAGTCACCGAGGTGCAGTCCATAATTGAAAATGGACTCCGTAGAACACAGATTCTATCGGCACTAGAAGCCATCAATTCCCGAGATGACAAAAGAAAGTTCCAAAGTCTGGAAGCCACTGCGATGAAGGAAAGAAGTCCATCGTGGACAACGCTCCCAGGATGGATAAGGATATACATAGCACTAATTTGACATTTTTGCAGCTCAAGTAAACAAGGTACATATATACAATTGCAATAAGAACGAGGAAAAGCTATTCACAGCCTGATGTTGTGCAAGAATGGTCTGAAGAAAATACCAAAATTGCAACATGCCTTCACAATACACTACCATACTAGTAGATGCGGCAGCAAAAATTTCATCAGTCACAGGACAACGGCAATAACTCACACATCAGTGGGCTGAGAAAGGTTTTATAAATTACCCAACAACCAATAGGTCCGTTCGTTGAACTTTCCCCAGGGTTGACCCAGGTTTTCTTGACAACCCTATGAGTTGTCAAAAAACCTGGGTTTTCCTGTCCTGAAAAAACGTTGAACCACAAATCACCACACAACCCTGTCATTAAAAAAAAAATACATGCCATTTGACAGCCCTCAACTCGCCACAGCAAAAAGCTAGGATGAGTTGATGGAAAACCTAGGTCAACCCTAGGGCTTAAAAAACACTCAATTTGACATTCAGGGCGACTTTATGTTTCTCAAAAAACACTTTGTGGCGACCCCAGGGTGACCCTAGGGCTTCAACGAACAAACCTAATATGTCAGGCAGTGAATGCAGCAGCAGAAAGGCATTTTGAGTGTTTACCTTGTAACGTCGCGTCTATGGTCGATATTTCTTCACCGTCGCGTCGGCGGGCGATGAAAATACAGATTCCGTGTAGAGCTCTTCTTGACTCGGGATCTCAGTCGAATTTTATCACAATATCGTTCCTACAGCAGTATTTTTGTATTGTATTTGTATTTATTATCTTAAAAATAATTTAACATCATACTCCAAGATTGATCTTATAATTAAGTATTCAGATATATAAATTACAATTGTAGTTCATCACAATAAGTTTGTTCAGTAAGTTAATGTTAGTAATAATGTTGGGAATCAAAATGCATCGGAAAGGAAAATTCGATCAGCGGAACAGGTGCTCAATAGATTTAGATTAGATTTATTCATTATAAATTGTATATAAACAATTTTTCTTTTTTAAATTTTTACATCATGAATAGCAGATCAGATTCAATCAAACAAATTAAAAATCAATTTCAGAAGATAAATTAAATATGAAGAGTTTCTTTATGATATCAACAAATTTAAACAAAAAAGAAAAGAATTTAGGGCTTTGAGTTTAGCTAAAACGAAAAAAATTGTGCGGAAAGCTTAGATTAACTATTGATTTTTTTTTTTTTTTTTTTTTTTAATTTTTAGTTTGGATAAAACACATTTTTAGAAGCACTTATCAATTATTCTAGTTCGGTATGATATCGCCTTCTTACAGTACGCCATTAGATGCATCCAGTTTTCACCATTAAGAATTCTCAGAACTTCATTCTCTTCCAACAAATGTTTACCAAAAACTGCTCTTCTTATCTCCCTCAGTACTGGGCAAACTCCCAGAAAATGGCCAACATCTTCTTTCACGTTCAGGTTGCAGAGACTGCAAATCTTTGCTAAATCACTGCGATGAGGAACAAAGTTGAGTCGCAGCATCTCCCCTCTTACTTTGAAAATAGTGCTGATGGTATCCACTGAGAAATTCGGGGTGAAGTAGTTCCGTTCATTCAGGTTGTAAGTGAGTTTCGAGTAAAACGACCTTTCCGTTGATGCTCGTGCTCTTTCTTTGAAAGCATACCTTTCGTCTTCATCCGTTAGCTGTATAATTTCATAAAGTGATTTCTTCAGTGCTAAATTATTCAATCCTGCCTGGTTGAAGGTAATACCACAGTCCACTGCCAGCTTTTTCCAATCTTGGTACCAACATTTCTGGAACTGCACCGCATACTGCCAGACCAACTTTGGAAGTCTTGTGTCTTTCATATTTGTTATCCGAATCAGGTAATCAGCATTAAGCTTGAGGGTTGATATGAATAGCGTAGAGAGACCGCTTTCTAGGTGGAACATATATTTTGGTGTAGTAATTGGCAGCGAGAAGATTTTCCTAAGAAAAAAAACATAGTATGTTTTCCACAGCTTCGAATTTATAGGCCCCCCAGACTTGTGCTCCATAAAATAAGACTGATTGTGCTGTTGCATTGAAGACCCTATATTTGGAACTTAGAGCAATATTCTTATTATAAAAAATCTTTTGCCAATTTGCACATATAGCAGTTTTAGCTTTGTCTGCTTTAGATTTGAAGTGTTTTTCCATATTAAGATTAAAAGTTAACTCCATGCCTAAATAACAGTACTGCTTAACAACTTCTAGATCTCTTCCATCGAACTTCCATTGTTCTGCTCTTGAAGCTTTACCACTTCCATTTTGAAAGATCATAACCTTTGACTTGTCAATGTTCACTTCTAAGCTCCATGTCTTACAATAATCTGCTAGCCTATTTATCATCAGCTGTAGTGAGGTTATAGATTCTGCTAATATCACAATATCATCTGCGTACATTATAACTTTAATTGTGGCCGCACCAATTTTAACACCACAGGATAACCACTGTATCAGGTCGTCCAGATATAGCGCAAAAAGCAACGGACTAAGAATGCAGCCTTGCTTAAGACCACGGTTTGTTTCCAGTTTCTCTGATTTTTCCTTCCCGTCATATACTTGTGCAAACGATTGTTGGTACAGCTTTTCCAATGCATTAATAAATTTAGTTGACACTCTTAAATTATACAATTTAAAGAACAGCGCATTTCTGTCAATTGTGTCAAAGGCTGCTCTAAAATCGACGAAAAAGGCGTAAAGTTTTTTGTTGTTGCTGATTTTGATTCTAGCCAGACCAGTCAGAACGAATATGTTGTCTACCGTTAAGTAACCCTTGCGAAATCCAGCTTGGTACTCGCTTAAAATGTTATGGTTTTCTACCCAGTTTGTAAGCCTTTCACATAAAAGAGAAGTGTATATTTTCAGTGATGCATTAAGAAAAGAAATGCCTCTGTAGTTTTTGGGATCGGAAGGATCTCCCTTTTTTAGAATGGGCCATATCAGAGCTTCGTAAAAGTGATCTGGAGGAATTTCAAAGTTAATATTGTATTCAAAGCTTCTTCGAACTTTTCTTTAAAACCAAGCGAGTTATATTTGAAGAATTCGACAGGAATATTATTAGAGCCAGCCGCTTTACCATCTTTCATTGACTTTAAGACTACTTCCAGTTCCTCTTTTTTTATATCCGAGTCCAAATAGTTATTTCGCTGATAGGGACGTGCATATTGAAAAATACAACTTTCCTCCGTCAATGGTGTATTTAAAAGTTTGTTAAAATGTTCTCTTAAAGCATCCACGTTTATTAATGAATCCTGTTTTATTACAATATTTAAATTGATTTTTTTTAGTAAGAGTCCAAAACTCTGGTGCTCAATAGCTCAGGTCTGAGTTTGTGGCTTCAGTAATATTTGAATCGAGATCATCCACATTCCAGGCAACGATTGAGTCAAGCATTATGCTTCATGCCTCGCCTTAATGATTATAATTCAAATGCGGAAATCGATATATCTCGGTGGAAAGTTCCACCAAATGTATAGATACTACTTGCAGATCCTTCGTGTTTTAGGAGTCAATGTATAGAAATTTTGCTATTTTTTTTAGCAAATCATGTTAGAGGAATTCAAGATATCCAATGATCTTTCTTGGGGACTTCCACCGTACCCGGAGAATTTCTCTGTGAAGAGGCCAATAAAGGAATTATAACGAACTTTCAGACATTCCTTTGTTATTATTGGTCATCGAGCAAAGTATGCTCGAACGAATTACTTCCACGAGGGCAGGCTTTGATTGGTGTAAAGGCGGCAGTGCCAAGAGCGCCTCTGAAAAAAAAACAACTAGCAGTTTGTTGGGTTTTACGGGCCGGTGGAATCATTGTCGCTTATATACACGAGGATTGCCTTCAATGACTTTTTCACTCTTGAATTGAATCGCCACAAATCAGCGCGTGTGACAATTGATTTGTTGAAGAAAGATGAGCGCATTAGTTCGAGCTTTGAACCTGTGAGTCGGCTTTCAAGATCGAGAGATTAATCAGCGCTAGACCATTTGTTTAGTCACTAGTCCACACTGAGCTATGACCGATGTACGACAGCAACAAATATTCAGGAAAGAACCAGGAAAGCCACCATTATTGCATACGAGGCCAAAGTTGGCTTTTGTTCTTATTTTTTAGGAAGTTGGTGGATACGACGCCGACGCGACGGTGTGGATGGTAACAGTTCGTTCAACACCACATTTTTTAATAGTTCGAGGGGAAAATAAAGGTCGTGTGATTCGTTTTGAACGAAATCACTCAGTCATTTCTGATGAGCGAACTCGTGGTGCTTCCTATTGGACAATCTAAAAAGAGGTTATTGCTGTCTTTTAATTTGTAAACCTTATGGTGAAGCTCGTGTTGGTTCTTGTAAAATGAAGTCTCTAAACAAAAATTTTACCAAACCAAATAATTGTTTGTAGCTATGGCAACCTAGCGTTGAATAGAAGCATTAGAAAAACACTAAAGTTACTTTTGGCTATCATCAATCAAAAGAAATTTCCCAACTTTGCGTTTCAATTGATTACACAATTCTTTTGTCTCCTTTATTGCAATAGAAGTTTCACTTATGTTGGCTTTCGGCCAACCAGACATTCGTAACTTCAGTAAGCAAGATAAAGACTTTCTTTCTATTACTGAGTATGTTACAAAACCTTTATTATGAATTAAAGAATATAATTACAAATTACATATTTACAGATTGTTGGTAATTTCACTAACGTGTCTGGTTCAAATACATTAAAATCAATTTCGTGACTTTATAAATTATAATTCTTCCTATAGAAATCAACCAGTGCACGCTACAATTTTTTATCGAATGAAAATGAAATGAAAATGGCGGAATATAAGTTTCACTTATTCGTAGTGAAGTGAGTGGTGGTTATTCTTGCTGACGTGGCAGGCGTTTGTGTAACGTGAAGTGAGTGGTGGTGGATATTCCTGCTTGTGTAATGTGCATGTTCACACTTGACTTCTGCCTCTGCCAACAACTTAAACACCTGAAAAATGGCATAGCTTCAGAAGCGTAAATAAACTATCATCCGTGAAATGGAGCTTGTAACACTTCCAAATTTATATTAATAAAATCTTACTACATTCATCATTCACATTGTAAAAAGAAATAACAAATTCATTTGTTTCCAATTTCCTTTCCTCTATAAATAGATACTATTGGCATCAATCAGTGCCTAGTTATTTATTCAATTAGAGGTTTTATATCCTCAGCATGCTTTTACCATTAATTTTGTAATTAAATCCACGATTCCTGCATAAAATTTAGTGCTTGTTCTTGCCAATTTAGAATCATCTAATCAAGTGCAATGGCAATAAAGGTAATCACAATAATAATAAAAAATCCTCCAATTAAAACTGAGGCTTCTTCTATTTTCTATTGCAACTGAATTAACTTTTTAGTGTTGCTGGTAAACGACAAGTTCTGTAATAAGTTTTTAAGGAACAATCATTTGGCAAATCAGCCTAACTAAACATTTATATCCAAATTATTTCATGGGTAATCTGCTCATTTGCATTAAACGCAATTAAGTATTAAATAGTTTGCCTGCTTATTCGAATACAAGTTCATTTTAAAAAGGGGATGACTAGGACTTCCTTTCTCGGAATACTCAGAATTGCAAAATAATGAGCAAATAGAAATAGCTTTGCCTTTGCAAGCAATGAGTTCTTACAAAATAGATAAATAATATTAGATGCCACAAGAGCGAAGAAATTTTTGAAATCGCGACAGAATTGTTGTAATCGCCAAAGCAATGTAGTAAGCTAAAAATGACTACTACTCACTTTGAGGCTATCGCAACAGCAGTGATACAATCGCGACAAAATGTATGTAATCGACACAGAAATGTTTAGTTGCAACAAAATTGTCGTAATCACAACAAATGGTCGCAATGGCTTCAAAATTGCCGTAGTTGAAACAAAGTTGTATTCCAAACGGAATTTTATCTATCGCGAACGAGTTGTCTTCATCGCGACAAAATATTCATTATAATTTTCGCCACAAAATTGAAACAGTCGCGACAAAATTATTGCGATCGAATTTTCGTTATCGTGACAGAATTGTTGTACTCACCACATTATCTTTGTAGCCGCCACAAATTATTGGTGGTAGCAATTATGTCACCGCTGTAGAATATTTGCAACTGCATCAAAATAACCCACAAAATATTCGTATACCAGACTCAAAACAAGCACAATCGAGAAAAAAATTGTTGTTGGCGCCACAAAACTTTAGTATTCGCCTCAAAATAGTAGCCAAAGCAGTATATTCGTTATCGCGTTGAAATTGCTGCTATCACGATAACATTGTCGTAACTGTGACAAAATTGGTGTAGTAGTGACAATATTGAATTAGTTCCAACGAAACTAATGTGATCGCGACAGCACTGAAAAGAGTACTACATAGTTGTAGTAAGCGCAACAGAATTGTTTTATTGCAACGAATTGTCGAAATCGCTACAAAATTTCCGTGATAGCGAAAAGTTGTTATTGTGCCGAGATATTCTTAGCGACAAAGATGTCGAAATCGCGACTAAATAGTCAAAATGGTAGTAAAAATACCAAGATCTAGAAAAAAAGTCATTATCGAAACACAACTTTCGTAATCATGATAATACTGTCCCCGCTATAAGACAGTCATAACTCATAACCGCTTCAAAAATGCCTGAATTGCGGTGAAGTAGTCGTAACCTCTACACAATTTTTCAAGACAATATTGTCAAAAATTGTGATAAAATTGCAACATTTTTGCTTTAACTGCTACAAAATAGTTATCGTGATAAAACTAAAGGGCGAACAAATTTTAAAAGACGTGACTGCGCTTTCATGACTAGATATTTACAATAAGTTTATCGTTAACGCAACCGTACCGTCGCGTCGTAGTATTTTAGGAACAGAATTTTAGGTACCGTGAAAAGTTTAAAAAACGCTACTAAATTCACGTTCAAAATTCAAAATTCAGTTGAAAAACTGTCATAATCGTAGCAAAGTGAACGGAATCGAAACAGAATACTCGTATAAGCTACAAAATTAGCGTTACTCTAATAGAATATTATTTTTATCATTATTGCGTACTGGTATAGATCGAAAACTTTTATCTACAGCACAACACTCGTGCTGAAGATAGAATTGGCAGAAACGGCCCTAAGCACCATGGTTCGTACTATCGAATATTCCCTCCATCACAAAGAATACACTCTGGTCGCATTCCTTGTCAGACTTTAAGGGTGGTATTCACCAAACAATCTTAAGAGCGCTCTTAAAGCTAAGAGGCTCTTAGTTTTAAATTTGGATGTGCAATACACCAAGCAATAATAGGGTCTAGTCTAAGCTAATTCGAATATTCGAAAAATAAGGGTGTTGAGCCTGTGTCCTGTGAACGCACACTTTTCGAACTATTTCGAAAATTTCAGTGTCAATTATTGTCGAAATCAGCTGTTAAGTAAACCAAAAACAGAAAAATTTTTCGGAATTTTAAGAAAAGGTAGAACGTACAATTAATTCATTCTCTGTATTGCAAACCATAATTCGAATTTCTTATTTTTTTCAACGCTCCTTCTCCTTCAATTTTGATTTTTGAATAACAACCACAAATGACGCTGTCAGTAAATTTCGAATTTTCGAAATTATTTAAAACAACAACCGCTCATAGCTTAAGAGTGGTAGCGACCACTCTTAAGTGTTATGAGCGCTCATAAATCTGCACTAATAGTGGTCGGTGAATAGGTTTATGAGGCACTTAGTTTAAGATTTCTTGGTGAATACCACCCTAAGTGTAGTAAGGTGGCAAGTTAAGAGTTTGAAGGCGATGGCATATGCAGATGACGTCTCTATTGCGGTATCAGGAAAACATGCTCACGTCCTTACGGAGCTGATGCAAACCGAGAAAACTAAACTCGTTTTCCTCCCAAAGATATTCAAAATTTCGCAACTATTAACTGCATCAATTAATGGAATCCCACTTAAACTTTAAGACGAAGCAAAGTTTCTAGGTTTCATCCTTGACAAAAAGCTAAACTAGAAATCCAATATACAGGAAAGATTCAGGAAGGCCACCTTAGCTCTATTTTCCTGTAAAAAATCCACTGGTAATAAATGGGGATTTCTTCCCCAAATCAGATACTGTGGACTGTGGTAATCAGACCAATGCTTACCTACACCGTCAGCTGCTCTTAACAAACTTCTTGATCTCATACCATTAGATGTCTTCAGCAAACAAATGGCCGCCAGCGCAACCATTCGTAACAGGGCTATCTCTCAATGGACCAATAACAGCATTGGTCACTCAACAATCTTGAACTTCTTTAGATCAATTTCATGTCATTCCGACTACACTATACCCCAATTGGTGGAAAGGGTTAGCTGAGCAATACTCAGACAGATTTAACGTTAGTCTCTCATTCCACCTTCCAAATAACTATAGCATTTTCCAAGTGGAAATTCTGGCGATCAAAGAGTGGTTAAAAGAAAACGTGATATTTGCAGTGAATATCCGTATCTTCTCAGACAGCCAAGCAGCCCTCAACTCACTCGGCGGTGTTTCCACTAACTCAGTAACCGCCCTCGACTATCTCTCATAAAGATGGCCGAAGAGTTCAATATTTAACATTAAATACCAATCGCACACCTCCTCTGCTAATGTCCTGTAAATTCCTTTAAAAGAAAACTATATCTTGGAGAATACTTCCTTGATGATCCAAGCGAACTGGTGAACACAGATACCCTACACCTCTATCGCTTTATTTAAAGCTCCAAATGGTTTAGTTAAGTGAGATACTCCCTCACACACTTCTTGTGGTATTACAATGAACGTAATATTGGTCAAAGAGTGTCAGTTATTTTCATGACAGCCATTTAAACCTAACCTTAACACTGGAATATTTGTAATCGCGACGATAAATGGTCATAGTATAAGACAAAATCACTTTGGGCTGTCTGTCTGTATGCTTAGATCTTTTAAAATAAAGCAACAGATTTCGATGTGGTTTTTTTTTAATAGATAGGGTGATCCAAGAGAAAGGTTTATGTATGTATATTTCATTCCCATATTCACACAGAAAGGGGAACAGGAATATACACGGGGACATATGGGAGCTTGGATACTGCTTCACCGACTTCAAAATTCTTTCACTATTAGAATGCTATTCAGTCCCGTATTCCAAGGGGAAGGGGAACAGAAATGTAAACGAGAACCATAGCGTTTGTATTGAAAATTCTAAAAGCTACTGAGCCAATTTGAATTAAATTTGGAACAAAATGGTCTAGAACCTGGAAAATGACATAGGCTTCATTTCATCCCCATATTCCCACTGGAAAACAGGAACGGGAACATAACCGGGATCTTGGAAAATACTGGACCAATTCCAAAAATTTTGTCACCGTTAAAGTGCTTTATTATTCCTGAGTAACATAGACTACATTTAATTCCAACTTTTCCCACTGGAATAGAAATACGGAAACTACTTTACTTAATTTACTCAATTCGGTCAACGTAGAGACCAAGCTACGCCGGGCGGGTCAGCTGGTTAGTAGTAGTAGTAGTATTGTGATTTTTATTTAATCAAAAAATGGAATTGATTTATAAACATGTTTACAATTTCACTAATATAGCATTGGCTTTTGCCGTCAGCCAGAAAAAAGAGTATTTATAAGATTAATTGTATAAATCAAAAAGTTATTTTACATAATTCATAGTTTTTTTGTTTTTTTTTTTTTTTTGTTTTAAAAAGCCTCGTTTAAAATTTTACTTCGATAATCAAATGCAGATTTAACATAACTGGCTAAAATCATCCAATCTTGACCATTTAGAACTTCTTTCGCTTCATCGATAGTTAAGTAATTTTTTCCCCAATGCGCATGTCGTATTGTCTGTAGGATGGGGCATGTTGTTAAAAAGTGAAAAACATTTTCTGTGGCACGATGATTACATAAAGTGCATTCCGTGTTTCCGTCAATTCCATATGGCTGGTAATTTAAACGTAGTAACTCTCCTCTGGTTTTGAAAATTAGAGATATCGTATTAAGAGAGTATCGGTCGTTGAAATAGTTACTTGCACCAAGGTTGTGTTGAAGGACCCTATACATATTACGCGTCTCGCTTCGCTGCGCTGCTTCCGTGAAATTGGAGAATATACTGTCTTCAACTCTCCCCAAAAGTGCAGGTATAGCATCATTCCATACTTCGATGTTTCTTTCCATCAACTCGATGCCATGTTGTAGTTCCAGTAGTGACCACTCCGCGAAGAACTGGGATTTTCGTTGCAGCAGGTAGCTTGCAATGATTTTGGGTAGCCTGTGGTTTGGTAGAGCCATCGTTTTCTTCACATAGCTTAAGTGTAATTTAAGTGTAAAAATGTAGAGTGGTGATATACCGGTCTCCAAGTGTAGCATATATGTGGGAGTATTTTCTGGTAACCAGAACATCCTTTTGATACAATATCTCAGCAGTTTTTCCACTTCATCATACTGCAGATAACCCCATACCTGACCAGCATAGCACATCACAGACCTCATCACAGCTTCAAAGAGCTTATATTTAGCGCTTGGAGCTATATGTTTTTTTCCAAGGACTCCTGCCCAGTTACAGTTGATGGCTTTTTTTGCTTCCACTAGTTTCTCCTGGAGATGTTTTTTGAAAGAGAGCTGTGGTGTAATGATGACTCCAAGATATCTATATTCTCTCACCAACTCGAGGTCTGCATTTCCCCATGTCCATTTCTCTTCTCTTGCATATCGTCCTGTGCCGTTTCGGAACACCATTACTTTGGATTTACTTGTGTTGACCGTAAGACTCCAGAGACGGCAGTATTGTTGCAATTTGTTTATCATAATCTGCATCATGTTTGGAGTCTCGGCGAATATGACGATGTCATCTGCATACATTAATGCTTTAATTGTTACACCAGCAAAAAGAATACCACCTGGTAGAGCTGCCGTAAGGTCATCTAAGAACAGTGAAAAGAGGAGTGGGCTCAGAAGACAGCCTTGCTTTACCCCACTTGTCGTCTGAAACCATTCTGAGGACTCGACTCCATCCCAAACCATAGTCAGATTATTTTCATACATCATTTGCAGTGTGTTGAGCATCTTGGATGATAAACCTAAGCAGCTTAGCTTGTAGAAGAGAGCACTTCTGTCGATTGAGTCGAAGGCGGCTTTGAAATCTATAAAAAAAGCGTATAATTTCTTTCCCTTGTCCAGGAACGATCTAGCAATGCAAGTGAGAGAAAAGATGTTGTCAACAGTTGAATATCCCTTCCGAAAACCAGCTTGGAATTCACTGAGGAGGTTGTTTTGTTGTACCCAGACTATCAGCCTGTCCAATATAATTCCAGTGTAGATTTTCATCACAGAGTTCAGGAAAGAGATACCTCGGTAGTTCCTTGGGTCGTTTTCATCGCCTTTCTTAAAAAGGGGGAAGATTATATTTTTTCTAAAACTTAATGGGACTTCTCCACTATTATAAATGTAGTTATAGGCCTCTGTAAGCTTATTTAAAAAACTTTCTGATGCGTACTTATAAAATTCATACGGGATTCGATCGTCCCCTAGGTCTTTTTTGAGGTTACATCTGTGGAGCACCATCATTACTTCTTGTATTGAAATTGGACGGTCGAGCAAATCATTTTCCACAAGCGGGCTAGCATACCGAATTCGGGTTTGGCTTTCTGGGATACATAGCTGATGTTTGAAATGCTCGGCAAGCAAATTCGTGTTTATTTTGGTTTTCTTTCCAAAAGAGATACCATTTAGCAAACGCGCTAGTTTCCAAAATGAACGACTGTCTTTTACTTCAGAAAATGCCTGCATCAGGTGATAGGAGTATTCTTTTTGTTTCAGTTTACAGGTATTTTTTAACGCCTTATTTGCTTCTTGATACATCATTTCCGCGATGTTATAAGTATATATACGAAGGATAACTTCATGTCTATGTTGTCCGCGACTCCATTCGGAAGGTAAAATTTTGCGTTATAGAGCATTTCGGCCTTATACCACGAATTACGTGTGTTGTGATATCCTGTTAGACTTCAACAGTGATCAGCCTATCCAAATAGACCAATGGTTGTACATAACCCTACAAGAAATTATCAAGAGCTGTTAAACCGCATGATCTTGACGGCAAACTCTCAGAGTCATTTCGAGAGATAAACTGCTCACCAAATTCATCCTTCAATATGTTCATTGTTCAACGTTGTGCAGACCCCTCTTTACCACTGGGCCCACTGGGCCCAGGCCCAGGGCCCCGCAATCACCAGGGGCCCCCAAATTGCTGAAACAACACTCAACATCTATTGGTCTATTTTCAAGAAAAAAAATATATTTCGATACATTTAACAACAACCTTTATTGAACATTTTAAATCACATTCCCTCCGAAATTATATTCAAATTCAAAAAAAAAAAAAAATGGGCACGACTGGGTCGCACGAACTTGCGATTGTGTTCTAAATACGATATCAAAATCTAAAGGCTGAGTTAAAGGTTTTGGTATTAGCTCTTCATAATATATTTTGTGGTACAGGGTTGCCAACTACACATTGATTATGAAAATTGAATTAAATCACGCAAAATAATGAAAAAATTAAATTAAATATTCCAAATGTTTCAAGCAAAAATCTAAAAACGCCATTCTTTTGCAATCGCTAATACATATGAATGATGAAAATTTAATCAAAATCGTTGAAGCAGTTTTTTCCAAAAAACGGTTTTTTATTTTTCACTTTTTTTTTAAAACTGTTTTTTAAAAGTCGATTATGCAAGGTTTTAGATCCTAATAAGAGTTATTTTGACAAAAAATTTGAAAAAAATCAAAGTTATAGTTTCGAAGTTATTTTCAAAAATCAAAATTTTTTTAAAAAATTTATAAAAATTTCCAAAACTAAATTTTTTTAAATATTGATATGCAGTCTTTCTTTCACAGTTTACGACTTCTTAAATCCATAATTTCGCCAAGATCGTGTAACGGTACTATGGGAGGTACCGTTTTTAGCCTTTTTAAAAAAAAATTTTTTTTGCATCATAAGAAAGACTAAAGACTAAAGATCTAAAATTCCCTCACACAAAATTTTGTCGAAATCTTTGCATCCGTTTTCGAGAAAAATAAGTATTATCATATCGGTTGTATGGCCAGGTACCGTTATTTCAAGACCTAGAGACTCAATTCCAAAAACCCCTCTGTAGGCTGCTCTACAGACCCTAACTGCAAATTTTGAAGAAAATTGGTCTATTAGTTCAGGCTGTAGATCCATATACAGACAGACAGACAGACAGACAGAATTGCAGGACCCACTTTTTTCGTATTCTCTATCATCGTAATGTCATATTTAATTGTTATCTCTAAATTTTTTTTCTGCACGATTGCAAGACTTGC